>CM061058.1:8484763-9684763 GCA_030762865.1 Paraleonurus japonicus
AAAATCTATTCAAACCCCCTTTCTAGATTTTGTTCTAGGAAGCTAACTCAAGGTTATTAATCAACTCAACTTTCCGGGACCAACACTTGAGATCTAATTCTCTGTTAGTTTTCTTATAATTCTCATTCTCGTAATAGATATTTGAAAATTTTATTTTTAAAGAACTCAACTCTTGTTCTAACTTTTCTGCCTTATCGACAAGGTATCGTGATTATCTCGGTCGACATTCCCCCTTGAATGTACAGATTTTTCACTTACCTTAGTTTGATTAACCTTAGTTAGATCAGTAATTTGATTCTTTAAATTAAAATTTTCGCCTCTATCTGTTTATAAGCAGATAGAGCTGTTTCCAAGTCTTTCAAAAGTTTATCAATAAGATCGATCTGGCCGATAAGATATCACAATCATTATCCGAAGAGGAATAGTAATGTACCTCTTTTGCCATCGGGACAGATGTCATCATCTCGATCCAAAATCAGATGAGGATGAGGATGAAGATGTCTCATGAACTTCTTCTTTCTCGGCTAGGAGAGCTCTCCGATCAAGCATATCTTCTATCTCTTTTCTTCCTCTTCTTCTCTCTCTCTCGGGAGTAAGTTGAGGACAATTATAACCGTAGTGACCAGGTTTGTTGCATGTATAACATATATCTTCTCTATCTATTTTTGGACTACTATCTCCTCGTCTCGATAGGTGACTTATGACTTCTTGACCGATCCTTCTTCCTATCATTGTCCGAACTCTTTTCATCCCCTGTCTCGATCTATAGTTCCTTCTACCTAACTGTCTCTCTTGTTTTTTTGTACTTCATCTTCAATCTTTCATACCTTTTCAACAAAAGAGCCATTTCTTCTTTTACGGACAAATCGGATGCTTTAGAAAACTTTTCGCATTCATCTTGATGAACAAAAGCTACGCCTTTCCGCATTTTGAAAATTTCGCTTCATCTTCAATTTGAATGTCATATTCTAACGCCTTTAGATGAGAAAACAAAGTGTGGTGAGGAATTGAGGATAGATTTTGAGTAGCCTTGAGAATGTTAGCTTTTTCTCTCTATCTTTTGCTTAATGACCTCAGCACTTTATTGTTGATTTCTTTTCTCGTATGCGTTTTTCCCAAGTCACCGCCTTGTTTAGTAGATTGGTCACCGACATCCAATTGATCAACGAGACTCTCCTTCTTTCATTTTGAAAGTGTCAAAAACATGTAGAACAGACCGCAACTTGTTTTCTTTAACCTGTTCAGATCCTTCACAAATTCCAAAGCAAGAGTCTCCCACATTTCCTTGGCAGCCTTGCATCTTTTAACCTTTCCAATCCAATCCTTGCTCAATGTTTCAATAATTTCAGTTCTTGCAACTTGATCTAAGTTGTGAATCTTCCTTTCATCACTAGTGAGTTACGAGCTTTTCTTTTCTTGCCTCACTCTTGTTTAATTTGTTGTAGTACCATCACTTGTGCCACCATGATAAAACTTGATAGGTCCTTCCTCAAGAACCTCCTCCATTCTGTCATGAATTGTTTTAAGATGATTCTCCATTCTAAACTTCCATTAATCATATTCTTCTATAGAAAAATCAGGCAAACTCCTGGATTTCTTGCTTTTCACAAGACATGATAAAAGCGAGAAAAACCACAAAACTCACAAGATCTTGTTAGTAGAACTGTTAGTGAAACTACTGATTATCAAGAACAAAAATTCAGATCTTAGTTAAGACCTAAAATTAATATCGGAAACAGACTTAACACTGCTCACGATACCACTTGTTGGTCCCGGAATGTTGAGTTGAATAAAACCTTGAGTTAGCCTTCTAGAACAAAATCTAGAAAGGGGGTTTGAATAGATTTTGTTGATTTTTCGAATCTTTCCAAAATCAATTCAAAAGAATCCAAAGCGGAATATAATTGTGAAACTCAACTTCAACAAGATCAAAAGCACCGATATTATAAGTTTAACTTTAATCCACGAAATTAATCAGTAAATGATAAACTAGGAATTGAAAAGAAACAAATTAGTAAATCAAAGTGATAAAGAACACAACATTTATAGTGGTTCGGATTATAACAATCCTACATCCACTCTCCTTCTTCAACCTTGAAGAAGGGCCTTCACTTACTTTCTTTCTTCCTTCTTGCTCAATTACTTACAATAATGAATCTTCACCTTACAATGAATTCTTCCTAATTTACGGATATCTATGGCTTGAAGATCTAATGAGAAAAGTGTTCTACAAACACTAAACCGGAAAACGTATAAAACGTTTGTGAATGTGTACAATATATGTGGCTCGTGACTACAATTCGTGTATAATAATGAGTGCAAAGTATCTATACACTTCATCGTCTCGATACTTGCTCCTTCTTGTCTCCATCTTTATTCCTTATCTGGATGATTATTTATAGAATTGCATGTCAATGATCTTCTATGTGTTGTCCTTGTCTCGATATCTTGACCTCGTTCGATTTCCTATCCTCGTCTAAGGTTTGTCCTTGTCCGATATTTTGACCTAGTCCGACTACTTATACTTAGTTTTATTTACAAATGTATACTTCACTGCCTATACAAGATACTCACCGGTCATCATCCTGCTTTACACTTTTAACACATCAAAACTAAATACAATCTTTCCTTTACCTAACATTATAAACTCAATAAGGCCCTATATGGACTGAAACAAGCTCCCGTGGCTTGGTATGATACCTTATCTGAATTTTTAATATCAAATGGATTTTCAAAAGGTAAGATAGATAGGACTCTGTTTAGAAAGGAAATAGATGGTAACATCTTGTTGGTTTAAATTTATGTAGATGACATTATTTTTGTTCACCTAATCTGAAATTATTTGAAGATTTCGGTGTTCTCATGAAAAATAGGTTTGAAATGTTAATGATGGGTGAATTAACATATTTTCTAGGCACTGCAGATTAAGCGAGATGAGTAAGAGTATTTTTATACATCGACTAAATATGCTAAGGACCTGATTGAGGAATTTGGGATGACTACTAGTAGGAAGTTAAAATACCTATGGCAACTAACTTCTCTATGGATTCGGATGAGCGGGGATACACACAGATGCAACGGAGTATCGTGGACTGATTGATTCCCTTCTCTATCTCACTACAAGTAGGCAGGACATAGCTTTTGCGGTTGGGGTATGTTCAAGATTCCAGTCTAATCCCAAGAAAACTCATCTCGAGTCTGCTAAGAAAATCCTTAAATATCTCAAAGAGACTTTGCAAGTAGGGTTATGGTACCTAGCCGATGACAACTTTGAGTCGGGCCGGATATTCGAGACTCGAGACTCAGACATCTGTTGCCACCTCCACAATCGAAGCCGAATACATGGCAGCCGGAAGTTGTTGCTCTCAACTCCTCTGGATTAGTCAACAGCTTAGAGATTATAACATTCAAATATCATCTGCTCCTATTTACCGTGATAGTAATAGTGCAATAGCCATGACATATAATCCTGTTTTGCAATCGAGATGTAAGCATATAGATATCGACATCATTTCATTAGAGATCATGTGGAAAAGAATGATATTAGAATTGAAAAGATAGCCCCTGAATCACAAAGAGCGAGATATTCTTACAAAACCATTAGCTGAATCTAGATTTAAAGAATTATGTTTAGAATTAGGATTACTTGATGCATCATTGACTGATTTTTATTATCTTTGCTTGCATCTGTTAATTGTTTTCCTTATTTCTTTCGTTCTTTTTTTTAAATAAATGTCTAGAAAGAATCATCAGACTAGATATGGGTCAAAGGACAATTAGGTAGCTGATATCATTGATTTCCTTTTAGGAATCAAGAATCTAGGATTAGTCATATTGACCTTATCTCGACTTGATGATTACTTATCGACATTAGGTAAATCGCATAAGGACACAATAGTCACCGATTTTATAAAATCTTGATTTTATAAAATCAGATGATCATTGCATCCTATCCGACTTACCCCGATTACTAATGATTTTACTAAAGGAAATTTGTGTCTTTGTAGGAACAGGTTCACAGATCGATTGTTAGATCAGATTGATTCATCTTATCTGTTATAAACCTTCTCATCTGGACTCCTCTAAATGCTCTCCATACACCGTGTTTTCATATACAACTCTTCGCAAATTATTTTTATTGGGTGGAGAAACTAATTTTAGAAAATCTAATCTGAGTCTGCTAATTTGAAATAAAAATGTTTTCTTAAGCGATCTTAAAGTTTTTCAAAAGGAAGAACTAAATTTGTTTTAAAAATCGACGAGGTACTTTATCGAGGTATTCATAACCCTATCTGCTTTTTAAAACCCTTATACGAAGTAAGGTAACCCTAGGCCGACGCCAGTTTACTTTCTTCTCGGCATAAAGTGACCCTACTTCGGTCAAATCAACAGCTTTACAAAGTAACTTTTACGCAATTCAAAGTTTAGTGAACTACACGCGCTGAATTCCAATCGTTTATCCAAGTTTTTAACCGTTGATTGAGCGAGTAAATCATTTCAAATAAACGGCTTAGATTAAAACCCGCTTTTCTAAAGCGGTTTCTCTTTCCAATCTTCCCTCCTATAAATATATCTTCTTCTTCGTTCAAACTTTTTCACTTTCGGAAAACTTTCCTATTCTCTGCAAATTTTATTATCAAAAATTCTTAGCCAAATCTTTTATAAGCCAATCTCAGAAACCTATCACAATAACTCCAACAATGGTAGAAATCAATACCGAGACTTACAACAAAAAGATCAAGTCGAAAATGTACGTTGATTTGAAACCACCCAAGATGAAGAATCGAGACGAGTTCTTCAACTATTGGAAAGGTCGGGTTTAAGGACCTTCGCTCCAAAAAGTCTAACACAAACAAGACTCTTGACATGAGAGGAGTCGAGTTCTATGTAAACGGGACATACGAAAATGGCGTATTCGGAACCCGTGTTTACGGCGAGGTGGTGGTGACCACGGCGGAGGTGGCACAAATTTTTGATACAAGCAATGAGGGTGTAAATCCCTCACCTTAAAATCGGACAATTGGGTAGAATCATTCGAGATGATTGCCCGAACATCAATGAAGAATCGGAGATCGGAATTGAAGAAGAAAATACTCGACAGAGATATCGTCTGCGATGGCGATATTGGCGAAAGGTGATCTTAGGGGAGCAGTAACCCCACGATGGGTGACTCGACCCAGCCGTGTTGCATGAGGGCCATCATAGATGGGGTGCAAGCGAATCTGGGCCGAGATGTTGTTGGGCCGATTTGAGACCGAAAGGAAAAGGTTGGAAGTGGTGGATGGGAAGTGACAAGCCAAATCAATCACCGCCTGTTCAACAAGGTGACGGTCATCTTATAAGATCTGTTGACAGTGAGATCAATTGGGCTGATGGAGTAAGAGCCTATACCAAGCGAAAGGGCTGTTAATGAAGAATGAGCTGATCGGAGTACTGCCCGATTCTCGACGAAGAAGCGCTCGAGGTCGTGGTTCAGACCCTCACCGAGGAGGAAGAGGAAGAGGAAAGGGTAGAGGAGCCAACCGTGAGCTCGGCTTAGGCTTCACAGCCAATGAAGTCAAGGATAAGGCCAAGAAGAGGAGGAGGTTGGTGAAAACCTCGGAGATAGGAGGATCCTCTGCTGCGATCGGCCTAGCCTGGCCGAAGAGGCCTTGACACCGGAGATAGTAGCAAAGGTGGTCCAGACGGAGGATGTACAAGAAATAAGCTCGAAAGGACCCCTTCTCCATCTCCCAAAAAGGTACGATTCTTCGAACTTCAGCTAGTCTCTCCCTCTCCCCTCTCCCCTCTCCAACCCACTCTGGCGATGAAGAGGTGACCCAGTGCCGGCACCTCCGAGCCTCTAAAATAGCCTACTCTCACAAAAGTCCAAGCTGAAACCTCATCGCCTACACTCCCACAAACCCAAACCTCATCTCCCCTCTCTCCCAATCGACTTCTTCTCCATTCTCGCTGGACTGTCTACTCCCCACCCCCATAACTACCATCTCCTCCACCTTGCTCCCATCATTCCCAACCCCACCTCAAATCTAAACCGAAACCACATCATCTCCTCAACCTACCATTCCACAGCCAACCTCATCTCCACCACCCACCTCATCTCGATATCCCACCCTCCATCTTCTTCCCCACTGAAATCCCCCTCCACCACCATCGATACACCTACCTCTTCTCAACCCACCGATCTTCAAGCCCCGGATATCTCCAACGTCTTCGGTGATATCTAGATGCACTCCCCCAGTCCAACTTCACCCTCTCTCTCCTCCTCCTCATCTCGAATCATCGGAGGAGGAAACCACCCAATCTCTGCCATCTCTTCGCTTTTAAGGACCTTCATAAACAAATCATCACCAAAGTCCAGAAGCCGATGGAGAGAAAAATGAGGAAGGTGATTCGAGCAGTCACCGACACGATGCTTACCATTATGCAGTCACGAGATGAACATATCTCGCAACCTATCAGCCAACCTCGGCACCGCTGCTATTGGTACTCGGCCGGGCAACTTGGAGGAGGAGGTAAGGTTGCTCAAATAAAAGGTGGCCGCAGATAACGAGATCATGGTTGATGCACTTACACCGATAAATCTTACTTCCGTGTCCATTGTCTTTGCTTTGGAAGAACAACTCCTGCACTTCAAGAATGAAGTTAAAAAGGGGGAAGGAGCTGAAGGAAGAATAGACACCCTCACAGGGAGTTATGTCAATCACGCATAAGCTCGATTCTAAGGCACTCACCTGAGTTGGAAGCAGCCAAGGCCGAGATCAAAATCAAATCAAATCGGGGATGAAATTTGCTTTGCAACCGAGGGTGACCGAGATCGAGGAGGTCATCCGAGAGGATGAAGAGAAGAAGAGAAAGGAGGAGGAGGAGGAAAAGATTGAGAAGCTGCTTGCTAGGATGAAAGAAGTTTGAAAACCCGAGGCCAAGGGCAAGGGTAAAGGAAAGGCAGCTACGGTCGAGAAGGAATAATCACCGAGCGGTGACCAGCCCTGCATCAGCCGAGCGCAAGAGAAAAGAGCTCGACTACTCTAACCTTTCAGCCGAGCAGATTAGAAGGATTCATGCGAAAAGGAGATGTATGAGAAGCGGAGAAGAAGTGGTGAAGAAGGCTGGGCGGAGCCTGAGCTCAAGTGGGATCGTGAGTCAAGGAAGTGGGTTTCGAAGACCGCAGACGAGGCCGACTTCCGACCTTACCACCGAACCTCAGCTCCTCCCAAAATGGTGGCCGGGAAGCACACAGAGGAGTATAAGAGAAAAGCCTTAGATGCCAAGTGGATGTACCACCGGTACATTCTCAAGAATTCTCCTACTGGTGCAAATGATGAAGACCTCCAATGGCATGCATGGATTGAAAAGGAGGGCCTTGAAATATGTATGGGAAGGTCTGCTCGATGAGGCCAACAAAGTCTTCAACCGTGATCTCGATCGCACTGTGCTTGAGCATGCCAAACTCAAGATGAACGAAGATGGGACTCCGACTTGGCTTGGGTCGGGACTATAATTGCCAAAGCCGAGAGAGAATCCAAGCTCACGCATCGAAGAGGAACTCAAACACTCAAAGCAAGGGTTTTCAATTGGCTGAACATTCCCGAAGCAAGCCGATGGGGAATCGATAGACCAGATTTTCTTTTCCTTATCCTTTATTTCTATCAGTTCTCTTTATCTCGTAAAGTGTATATATATGTGAATGAATATACTTTAACTTATCTGATTTACTTGTCTTATTTCTTAAAGCTTTCTTTGTTGTTTTAAGAAAACTTAAAATTTTCTAAAAATTCTCTAAGTCTTAAAATTTTTCAAGTTTTAAAATTTTCTAAGTCTTTAAAAATTTTCTAAGTCCTAAGAGTTAAATTTTTATTAAGTCTAAATTTTCTGAAAAATTTAAAACTTAAGAATATTTTCTTAAATTTTTCTAAGTGTGAATTAAGTACTCTAACTTGAATAAATCGATTCAATGTGTGAATGTGTTCTAGTATGCCTATCTCGATAATCTTGATTAACTTTAACTAACTTCACCGTGAGTGTGTCTCTTCCTTGTAGGTTTTAACTTCATCAAAAAGGGGAAATTATTAGATCAAGAAGGTTTTAATGAATTAAAAGAAGCAATTTAGATGATCGCATTTACTATGAAGAACAGTGAGATCAAGGTCTAGTACTAAAAATTTGATCAAACTAGGTCAAGGATCGAACTAGTCACCAAGACTATAAGTTGCAAGTCATCCTAGACAAGCTCAAATCCAGTCATCTGCGAGGAGACAATTATAAAGAGCTCGACGAGGTCAAGACAAGCTGAGTAAAATAAGAAATGCGAGTCTTCACAAGTCACCGCAGACGAGTAGGATAAATCACCGAGGAGCAGAGCAGCTTTTAAGATTAAGTTTGTGGAGCGCTTTTAGTTTGTTAAAACCGACTAACAAACTAAGCTCTTTTCGAGACTTATAAATAGGCCTAGTTTTCATTTTTCAAATACAATTAACACATCATGAATCACACATTATTCACAATTCAGATTTCTATCTTCACAATCAATTCACAAGTTTTTCAAAAGAGTTTTCAAAAAGTTCTAAGTGTGTATAGAACACTTTATTTGTAATCTTCAAAGTTCAATACTCACCGTAATGGTTAGATTTCGCAGAAGAATTTAGGAGTTTGAAGATTGGAAGATCTTTGTAAGTTGTAAGTCGTAAGTTGGATTGAAAGTAAGTAAGTGGTAAGCGAAGTCCCTTCTTCAAGTTGAAGAAGGAGAGTGGATGTAGGATTATTCATAATCCGAACCACTATAAATCTTGGTGTGCTTTACTTTACTTATCTATTCCTTTCAATTTCAATTTATCAATCAAAGGTTAATTTGAATTGAAGTTAGAATTAAAATATCGGTGTGCTTTTGATCTTAATAAAGTTGAGTTTAAAATTGAATTACGCTGTGTAACTCGGGTATTTTGAATAAGTTTTGAAAGATTTGTAAAATCTGAAAAATCTATTCAACCCCCTTCTAGATTTTTCCTAGAAGGTTGATTCAAGTTTCTCTTTAGTATACTCAGCTAAGTGGGACCAACAAGAGGCTAGAGCCAAGGCTGAAGCCGAGAAGGGCAAGGGAAAGGAGTTGGTGGCTGTTGAGAAGGGAAAGAGGAAGGAGCTTGAGCGGATCTAATCTCCGGTCGAGACGAGTTTGATGACCAAGGCTGCAGGGAAAAGACCACTCGAGAAGTCCGCCTCGAAGCAGAGATAAGAATTGAGGAAGAAAGAGACAGACAAATAAAGTATGAAAAAGTCTTTTATGGCCGCAGAGAGGCAAAGAGGAAGATAAAGTCTCGCAAAAGAAGGTGGCAGGATTTTTTACAGATCCTTGAAGAGATAGGTGGTTCCAAAGCACTGGAGGTCTCCTTGGAGAAGCAGATAGGGCATGGGTTAGGCCGCAGAAAGGATCGATGCTCCTCCAAGGATGATTGCTCATCCATCTTGGGCTGGAGATTACATGAAGTATGAAGCGAAATGGACATTCTTTTGGTATATCTCGTAGAGGAGTAGGAGCATCATCTCGAGGACGAAACAATTGCATGGCATGATTGGATGGAGAAGAAAAATCCAGGACTTATACCAAACACCGATCAATGAAGGAGACGAGTGGTACAATGTGGATTTGGTAGCTCCACTATTCAACGATCCCAATCAAGGTTTCAGATGATGGCTCAATCGACAAAGAGTGGATCGTGTCAACTATCAACTATGGAATAAATCGGATGAAGTTGGTGATCTTAAGAAGATTGCTGAGCTAAGAACAAGGATATTCGATTTGGATGCGGCTCCCGGAAAAGATAGATGGACAGATTAGATAAGCTTTAAATTTTCTTATCTTTTATCTTCTTATATGATCCATATGTAAATATGTAAATGTGCCCTATATGAATGAGATGACTGAATCTTATACGATTTACTTGTCTTTTGTTTTTAAGCTTTCTTTCTTGTTTTAAGAAAACTTAAAATTCTCATCTTAGATTTAAAATTTTCTAAAATTTTTTTCTAAGTCTTTAAAAATTTTCTAAGTCCTTAGACTTAAATTTTTTTCTCTAAAATCTAAATATTTTGAAAAAAAAATCTTATAACTTAAGAATTTTACTTCAAAATTTTTCTAAGTGTGAATTAAGTGCTCTAACTCGAATAAATCGAGTTAAAATATGAATGTGTTACGATATGCCTATCCGACTATCTTGATTAACTTCGACTAACATCGATTATGAGTGTGTCTCTTTCTTATAGTTTTAACATCATCAAAAAGGGGAAATTGTTAGATCAAGAAAGGTTTTGATGAGTTAAAGGGATCAATTCGAGATGATCGGATGACTTTGAAAGACAGTGAAGTCAAGTTCCAAAGATCGAGGTGATCAGACTAGGTCAAGGACTCGAACAAGCTCGAGTCAAGTCATCTGCAGGAGATGATTATGAAGAGATCAAACGAGGTCAAGATAAGCCGAGTAGAATAAGAAAGACAAGTCTTCACCAAGTCAAGACGACTAGGGAAAAATCAGTGAGGATAAGAGCGAGTTTTCAAGATTATGTTTGTTAAGCGATTTTAGTTTGTTAGAACCGACTAACAAACTAACTGTCTTTTCGGACATATAAATAGGTCTAGGTGTTGGTCCCGGAAAGTTGAGTTGATTAATAACCTTGAGTTAGCTTCCTAGAACAAAATCTAGAAAGGGGGTTTGAATAGATTTTGTAGATTTTTCAAATCTTTCAAAATCAATTCAAAATATCGATTTAAACACAGCGGAAATAATTTTAAACTCAACCTTTTACGTATCAAAAGCAACACTCGATATTTAGATCTTAATTAAGATTCTGAACTTTTATCTTGAATTGACAAAATTAAAAATTGAAAATGTAAATTAAAGAAAACAAGAAATAACACCAGGATTTATAGTGGTTCGGATTTTAATAATCCTACATCCACTCTCCTTCTTCAATCGAAGAAGGGACTCTGCATCGCTTACTTTCTTACTTCCAAATTACACCTTACAACATGTACAAATCTTAAAATCTTCAATCTCCTAAACCCTTCTTCTAAAATCTAACTATTACGGTGAGTATTGGATTTTGAAGATTACAAGAAAAGTGTTCTAAAAACACTTAGAACTTTTTGAGAACTCTCTTGAAATACTTGTGAAAAGATTGTGATTGAAATCTGAGTAGTAAATAGTGTGAAAAATCAAATATGCATAAGTGTTCTATATCTTTCAAAAATGAAATGCCTAGACCTATTTATAAGTCTAAAAAGACAGTTAGTTTGTTAGTTAGTTCTAACAAACTTGAAATCGCTAACAAACTTAATCTTGGAAAGCGCTTGAGACCTCACTGATTCTTCCTACTTGTCTGGTGACTTGGTGAAAACTCGTCTTTCTTATTCTACTCAGCTTGTCTTGACCTCGTCTCGAGCTCTTTATACTTGTCTCCTGCAGATGATTAGGATTGAGGTTGTCTCCAGATGACTTGTGATTTCTCGTCTTGGTGACTTGAGTTATCCTCGACTCGGTCCGATCACCTTAGTACTAAAACTTAGTCTTCGAGTTCTTTATCATAGTCTGCTCATCTGGAATAGTCTTTTAACTCATCAAAACAATCTTGATCTAACAATTTCCCCCTTTTTGATGAAGTTAAAACCTACAAGAATAGACACACTCACAAATGAAGTTAGTTCGTAGTTTATCAAGATTAATAAATATGTATATCAAAGCACATTCTTCACATTACAAATGATTTATTCACATAAGAAAACTTTAGATATTTTAAACTTCTTTTAAAAAAACTTAGGAAAACACATGAGTCTTAATACTTAGGTTAAAATTTTTTTTTTTTTAAAAAAATTTAAGTCCGAGAGATAAAATTCTCGAGATGACTTATACTTAAGAAAATTTTAAGTTTTTCTTAAAGTAGTAAAAATAACTTTAAGAAAAATAAGACACGTAAAATGAATCAAACACAGTATATTCACATTGGATTTACAAATATTACAGTTGAGAAGATAATAGAAAAGAAAGATAAGGAAAAGAAAAATCCTGTTTCTATCGGTCTTCCCTCTTGGTCTTCATCCGGGATCATCGGCCCAATTGAATACACGCCTCCTAAGCCGCTTGCATCTTCATCTTGAGTAAGTCCAGATTCAGCCTCCGCCTTCTTCAAAATACCCTTGACCGGTCTAGATCCGAGGATCCATCTGATTTCTGGCAGGATGGCATACTCAAAAGCTGGAGAGATCGGGTTGACGTTGAACTCTACATCGGCTTCTTCCAGCAGACGATGATAGAACTCCGCATCTACCTTCTCCATCCACTCATGCCAGGCTAAATCTGGATCTTGCTTTGAGATGCTCAGGGCCCTTGAGAATATACCAGTAGTATATCCACATTCCCTCCAGATTTTTCTCTCGTATTGATAGCATACTTTCCGCAAGCCTTGACTTAGGAGGAGCAGACGTGTTGTGGAATGGCCTGAATTTCCCCGCCTTGATCCTTGACTAACCATTTCCGCTCGAAGACTCCGTAAGACGTTGGAGTCTTTCTTCTTTCTCTGCTTCTTCTTTTCTTTCTTGCCAAAATATTCCATCTCTCTCTTAATTCTCTTGATCTCGCTCTTCCGAGATATTGGAATAATCGACTTCCCTCTTTCCTTTTCCTTTAGCAGCCACAGTAACAAGTTCTGATCTGGGCTCGGTGATCGCTACTTCTTTTCCCTTCCCTTGGCTCCTTGATTCGGATTCTTTTAGCCGAGCCAAGAGATTCTCGGTCCTTTCCTCCTCTTCTTTCCTTCTCTTCTCCTCATCTTCCTTAATAGCTTCTTCTAATTGACTCACCCTCACCGGAGAGCAACACTCATCGGACTTGATTCGAGCTTCCTCCCGGCTACCTCCGAGATCGGTTGTGTTGGCCTTCATGCCTACATCTTTCTGGTCTCCTCGACCACAGTGTGAGGGCTTGTCTCTTCTCCGCTTCAGCTTTTTCCCCCTTTTTAACTTCATCTCGCCAAGGCTGTGAGTTTTTCATCCAATACATTGCACTTGGCCCTGAAGTCCGAGTGATCTAAGGCCATTTCACCCACTACCAGCTGATTATATCCTTTTACTTCTTCTTTTAAGGCTATCGGCTCACCTCCATTGCTTTTACTTTATCACCCAACACAGAGTTAGTAGTAGATATGATTTTATCGAGATAAGTTTACCTCTACTTCTCTCATGCCGGCTATCATGGTGTCTCGTAACAGCTTTAATCATCCTCCTTGTCTTCCTTTCCATCTTCCTTCCGAATGTAGCATTGATCTTTTTCTCGACAAGGGATAGAATTGAGGAGATAGCGGTGGTAGGGCTTAGATCGGTGTCATCATCCTCGGATGAGGAATCGGATGAGAAGGGTATGGGTTCTGGTTGAGTGGGTGGGAGAGAAATAGGCTGAGTTTGAATAGTTGGGAGAGAAGAGTAGGATATTATTGGTATTGGTGAGGTTTGGACTGTGGGGAGAGGTATTTGTTCGGATGAGGGTGGAGGAGATGGTTTTGTGGATGTTGTTGGTGGGGGTGAAGATTCTATGGGTGGGATTTGGATTTGGACTGTGGGGGAGGTAGGCTATTGGAGAGGCTCTGGAGTACCGGCCTGGGATACTCCTTCATTGCCTATTTGGGGTGGTGGGATTTCGAAGTGAGTCAAAGGCTCGAAATGCCAGCACAGGGCATTTCTTCACTTTGCAGTACAGGAGATAAGGTAGGAGATGGAGAAAGACTTGTACCCGCCTCTGGAATAGGGGAAAGAAGCAGCCTTCCTTGATTGGGGAGAGTGGGACCTCTAGGTGACCAACCTCACTGCTATTTGAAGGACTGGACCTCCTCCGGTAGCAGGGTTGTCAACTCCATCTCGCCGCTCGACCCTCCGGATATGGTGGATCCTTGAGCTCTGAGTAGCCTGCCTTGGCCTCCTTACCAATGGAATTTCTACCTCCTCCTCCTCTTCTTCATCGAGACACCTTTGTGAATAGTTGCGAGATGAACTTTCTCCTTCTTCTTCTCGCCTACTTTCACCAGCCTCCTTTTCCTCCTCCGAAACGTCCTTGGGACTGCAGCACTGCTTTCAGCGAGATTCTACTTGAGGTGCGACCTCAGCTGCTGCCTCATGTCCCTCTGTTTCTACCTCAATCGGGGCCACCTCAAGCTGGTTCACCGCCGGTTGTTGGACCTCCGCACTGCTAACTCCTGTCTTTGAGCCCTTGCGATGCTCGGACTCGTCATCGAGTGCGGAATTCCTCCAAGTCTGTCATCCTTGGTGAGGATTCCCTTTGCTTGGAGTACTTTTTGGTACCCACTCTCCACCAGCCTCCCTATTAAGCCCTTCAATTAAAATAGTGATTTTGTTGAATAAGCGATTTGTTGAAGTAGGAATCCAGCCCTCGGCGAGATGACTTGAAAGTGAGGCGCTTCTTCTCCTCCCTCAACTTATAAATCAGTAAGTCTACCCAATTCACTTGCACACCATCTAAAATGGCTCGCATTACACACAATCTGGGTTTGGTTAACCCATCATGTGAGCTTTGCGCACCCAATCTGCCTTTGTAACTATCGTCATGCAACCTAAACCTCCTTCTTAACGAGGTTCTTCTTTAAATCTCTGCGAGTTCCCCGTAAGTAACCCTCGCCATCATATCAAAAGACTCTTCCCATTCATCCTCTTTGTACGTCAATGGATTAACTCCTCCATTGACGTATCAAAAATCTGGATATGTTCTCCCTAGAATAACTCGAGTCGTCCCATCCACGAGGTATCAAACCCATCACCGGTATCCTCCATTCTTGCCGTAAACTCGCCCCTAGCAAATCTGCCGTTCTACTTTGCGGAGACTTCATAGATAGAAAACTTCGAGTCGTGATGCTTCGAGAAGACGAAGAATTTCGCTGATTCTCGGGTCATTGGTTGTTTCAAAATCGACATACATTTCGCTTTTAAACGGTTTTGAAATATTCCTTATTCATTTTGAAATGAGAAATATTTGTGGAAATGTATTTAGGTTTGAAAGTTTTGGTGGTTTTGGAAGAGGATGCCATTTGAAAGTTTTGTGAATTTGAAAAGGGTTTGAAAATATATGCAGTGTTTTCTCGAGAATGGAAAGAAAATGATTTAGGGAAGAAGAAGATGTATTTATAGGGGGAAGATTGGAAAGCAAACCGCCATTTTGAAAACTTGTATTAATCGAGCCATTTATTCAAAAAGTTTTTACCGAGTATTAATCAACGGTTAAAAACTAAGATAAGCGATTAGGATTCAGCGCGTGAATGTTAATCGCCTTTGGAATGCGTAAATAGTTACTTTATAGTCTTGATTTGACCGATATAGGTTACTTTATGCAGAGAAGTAAGTATACTGACGTCGACCAAGTGGTATCTTACTTCAACTAAAGGTTTTCAAACAGATGAGTTTGAAAAGCAGATTAGTTTAAAAACAGATGGATTTGGAAAAACATCGATACAAGAACTCCGTCTGATTTTGAAAATCAACAGCTCGGATGTAACTTTTTAGCAATTTTAAAACGAGTTTAAACAAAACAGACTCGGGTTTACTTTTCTAAAACATGGTTGTTCAACAATTTTGAAAAATGCGCTTTATTTAGAAACAAAAATAATGTGAATAAAGAGGTTTGAATAAGAAGAGATGAAATAGTATGATCTCGTGACTGTTCCTCGCAAAAACATATACTCAAAAGAAACCATCGAAGCTTAAGATAAATCGAGATAGGATGTAAATAGTCATCCTGGTTTTCTCGGAAGATCACCGACTATTGTGTCCTTGTCGATTTACTCAATGTCGGACAAGTAATTATCAATTCGTATAAGGTCAATATGACTAATCCTTGATTCTTGATTCCTAAAAGGAGATCAATGATATCAGCTACACGATTGTCCTTTGACACATATCTAGTCGATAATTCTTTCTAGACATTAATTTAAAGAAAAGAAAAGAAAATAAGAAAACAGATGCACATATATTAGAAACCGGCTAAAGATGCATCAAGTAATCCTAATTCTAAGCACATTTCTTTAAACCTAGATTCAGCTAATGATTTTGTAAGAATATCGGCTCTTTGTGATTCGGTGGCAATTTTCTCAATCCTAATGTCATTCTTTTCAACATGATCCTTAATGAAATGATGCCTAATATCTATATGCTTACATCCGGAATGCGTAACGAGGATTGTAAGTCATTGCTATTGCGCTATTACTATCACAAGAAATAGGGACAAATGATGTTTGAATATTATAATCTCTAAGTCATTGACTAATCCAGAGGAGTTGAGAGCAACAACTTCACCGCCATGTATTCACTTTCAGATTGTAGAGGTGGCAACAGATGTCTGTTTCTTGGATAACCAAGAAATTAATTTGTTGCCTAAGAATTGACAAGTTCTAGAAGTGGATTTTCTATCAATCTTACATCCTCCAAAGTCCGAATCAATAACTTTGTCACCAAAGTTATCATCACCGGGTACCATAACCCTACTTGCAAGGTTCCTTTGAGATATCTAAGACTTTTTCTTAGCCGTCTCGGATGAGTTTTCTTGGGATTAGACTGAAATCTTGCACATACCCCAACCGCAAAAGTTATGTCTGGTCTGCTTGCAGTGAGATAGAGAAGAGATCCAATCGCCCACGATACTCCGTTGCATCGGTGGGTATCCCCTGCTCATCTGAATCCATTGAGAAGTTAGTTGCCATAGGTATTTTAACTTCTCTGCTAGTTGTCATTCCAAATTTCTCAATCGAGATCCTTAGCATACTTAGGCTGATGTATAAATATACCCTTACTCATCTGTTTAATCTGTAAGCCTAGAAAGTATGTTAATTCTCCCATCATTGACATTTCAAACCTATTTTTCATGAGAATGCTAAACTCTTCACATAATTTGATTAGGTGAACCAAAAATTATGTCATCTACATAAATTTGAACTAGTAAGATGTTGCCATCTACTTCCTTTCTAAACAAAGTTCTATCAATCTTACCTTTAGAAAAACCATTTGATGTCAAGAAATAAGATAGAGTATCATACCAAGCTCGGGAGCTTGTTTCATCCATATAGAGCTTTGTTGAGTTTATAGACCTTGTTATTGGTCTTAAACCCGTGAGGCTGCTCTACATAGACCTCCTCAAGTAACATACCATTAAGAAAAGCGAGACTTAACATCCATTTGAAAGTCTTTGAAAGATTTATATGCAGCAAATGCCATGAACAATCTTATTGCTTCTAATCGGCAATCGAGCATAGGTTTCATCATAGTCTATTCCCTCGATCGTGAATAACCTTGTGCAACCAGTCTTGCCTTATTTCGAACAATAATATTGTTCTCATCTGCTTTGTTTTTAAACACCCATTTGGTGCCTATAATCTTTCTATGTAAGGGTCTTTCTACTAGATTCCATACATTTTGCCTTTCAAACCGATGCGGTTCTTCTGCATGGTCGTTATCCATTTGGAGTCGATAGGGCTTCCTCAATAGACTTGGGTTCAAGAAGCGAAACATAACAACCGAAAAGACTTTCGGAGTCCAGCATCATTCGTGTCTCCGCACACTACTAGATGGATCTCCTATAATCTGATCAGATGGATGATAGCTTCTCATCCTTTGCCTATGTGAGGAGAAGGATCCTCATCTTGAGTTTCAGTAGGCAACTCCTCCGACTCTACCTCACCGACGTTCCCCTTCATCGCCTAACCCCGCCGATCACCGATGTCAAAGGTGTCTGATTCAAGGAGTCTCGAATGCAGTTGTCTTCGATTGTCGGATGGGGATTCTTCTTCATCTCGATTCTCGAATCAAGACTAGGTAGATAGACAGGTTCTATGCTTAGTCTTGGACAATTCAATTTTATCTAGATTTTCGTAAATTTGATCCACTTTATCTCGAGAAGGAATACACTCATCAAAAACAACATGAGGGTTTCCTCCACACAAAGGGTTGTCTTGTTAAAAACTCTAAATGCCTTTGAAGTATTAGAATATCCCAAGAATATTCCATGAGCCGCTTTAGCATCAAAAGTTCTTAACTTAGATTTTCCATTGTTATGGATGAAACACTTACAACCAAAAGCTTTGAAGTATGAGATCCTTGGAATCTTACCCTTTCAAATCTCATAAGGAGTCTTACCCTTGTCTTTGACAACTAAGTACTGCTGGGTATAGCAAGTGTGTTGATGGCTTCAGCCCGTAACCTATGAGGGTATTATACTCAGCTAACATGCTCCTGGCCGCTTCCTTAAAAGTTCTATTCCTTCTTTCAACCACTCCATTTTGTTGAGGAGTTCTTGCTGAAGATGTCTCATGAATAATTCCACACTCATTGAAAAAATTAGCTAAACAAGAATTCAAAAATTATGTGCCCTTATCACTCCTTATTTTAATAATATTAACACCCTTTTCATTCTCGAATTTGTCTCGAACGAATCGGGAATCTTGTTCATAGTCTCACTTTTCTTGAAAAGAAATATAACCCAAGTGTATCTAGAAAAGTCATCTACTACAACAAGAGTATATTTCCTTCCACTTGAAACCGAGAGGTGAAACAGGTCCAAACAGATCCGGATGAAGGAGTTGCAACACTCTTTCGGATGAAGAGGAGTTAATACTCTTAAATGAGTGTCTAGACTGTTTACCTTTTTGACAAGCATCACATTTAAGATCGGTGGATAAGAGTTTTTCAGTAATCCCTTGACAAGGTTCTTTTTAGCTTGACTTACTAAGGGTCTTGAAATTCGGATGACTAAGCCTCTTGTGCCATAGCCAGTGAGATCTTCTCCACCCTTAGCTATCAGACAAGTATCTTTGGGACAACTATTGAAGTTGGCCACATAGACATTACCATGTCTGAAGCCGATTAATAGTACCTTATCGAGGAATTATCTAAAATATCACATTTATCCCTTGAGAATTTTACAAGAAAACCTTTATCACAAAGCTGAGAAACAGATAGCAGATTATGTTTCAAACCTTCAACAAAATATACCTCGAGATACCTGAATATCCTTGATAATCAAAGTACCTACACCTTTAGTCCGACCACAATTATTATCACCAAATAAAACTCTTGGACCATCAATGCTTTGAAAATTTGATAACAGACTTCTTGTTATGAGTCATATGTTGTGAACAACCACTATCAATGTACCATATTGAAGCTAAGATCTCTTCCTTGAGTGATGATCCCCTGTGAATCCTGTAAAACAGATTAGTTTTGAGGTACCCTAGTGATCTTGGGTCCTTTTGGGTCAAGAATCACTTTAGATATCCAAATGAACATCTCATCTTTAGATAATAAATCGACTCAAGTTTTCTACCAAATCTGTCTACAATTATATCATTTTGAATGATAACTTGTTGTATTCGATTGAGTAATTTTCCTAAACTTAGGAAATGTAGGATAGCATTTGCTTCTTCCATCAAAGGAATTATAATAAGAAAATCTTCTTATTTTGGTTCTTGAATTCCTTCTAGTCCGATAGGGAGTTTTCGGCTGAATTCTTAGTTTCAGATGGAAGATGTAGTCCTTATCTCGACTAGTTGGTTTCCATGGACCAATTTTAATATCCTTTGATTGAACAGATGCTTTCACAAATTTTCTAGGTTTTTGGACATCTGATTTATTGTTCCTATCATAGCCAAGACCTGTCTTGTCATGAGATTTTTGAGAAGTATTAAAAATATGATCTATTACCGATTGTGAATTATTAAGGTGATTAATTTTGAAGACTAGCTTCTCATTGTCTTTCTTAATTAATTCATTTTCAGCACAGACTACATCAAATTTGTCTTTTAAAATTTTCAATTCATTTTCTAACCTTTCAGTAAATTGGGTGATGTACTAGCTTGATCATCAAGAAAACATTCCCCCTTGAATGTTTCCTCGGTCTCTGAGCGATTCATCACCGCTTGCCTTTATTTAGAATTTGAATCGATCCTTTAAAAACAAATTCTCTGTCTCTAGTTGTTTATAAGCAGCTAAAGATGTCTTTAAATCTCTCAATAACTCATGAATAACAGCTTTGGTCATGATCGATGCTCGACAAGAATCATTATCTCGACGATGAATAGTAGATTACCTCATTAGCCATGAGATGATCTCATCATCTCGATCCAAAATCGGATGAGGATGATGAGGATGATGATGATTTCTTTGGCTCTTTTTCTTCAGCCAATAAAGCTCTTTGATCTGCAAATCTCCTGTCTCTTTTCTTCCTCTTTTCTTCCCTTTCTTTAGGAGTCGGTTGAGGACAGTCATAGCTGAAATGTCCGAGCTTGTTGCATGTATAGCAAATGTCACTCCCGTCTGATCTGGGACGAAGTATTTCTTCCGACAGTGATCTCGTATCTTCTTGTCTCGGCTCTTGTTTTTGTCATCATCGAAGATTTATCCACCTTCTTATCTCGATCTGGATCTTTGTCTATCCTTACCTGCAAATCTCAACTTATTTCTCTTATACTTCATTCTCAATTTATCATACCTTTTTGTAAGTAAAGCCATCTGCTCTTTCGAGAGATAGATCGGCTCCTACAGACTCTGACACCTTGTCTTCTTTCTTGACAAAGGCAACAGACTTGGATGAGGTACTTGACTCCATCTCATCTTCTTCATCTTCTATCTGGATATCATACTCTAAAGCTTTAAGATGAGAAAATAAAGTATGGTGATTAATAGAGGATAAATCTTGAGTTGCTTTAAGGATATTGGATTTTTCCCTCCATCTCTTGGTTAATGATCTCGGAATCTTGTTATTAATCTCTTTCTCTGAATAATTCTTTCCAAGGTCACCGCTTTGTTGAGAAGATTGGTCAACCTAACATCAAACCGATCCACACTCATTTTCTTTCATTTTGAATGTTTCAAATGTATGCACATCTTGATCGTAGCTTGTTTTCCTTGACTTGATCAGATCCTTCACAAACATTGGCTAAAGTTTGCCACATCTCTTTGGTCATTTTGCATCTCTTAACCTTCTCTATCCAGTCTTTACTCGTAGTCTCGATGATTTCGATTCTAGCTACTTGGTCAAGATTGTGGACCTTTCTTTCATCATTCGTCAATTCGTAACTCTTCTTTTCTTGTCTAGTTCTTGATTCAAATTGTCTCTGCTCCAAGGTCTTGGTGCCTCCATGATAAAACTTTATAGGACCTTCCTCAAGGACCTCTTCCATTCTATCATGAATGACCTTGAGATGATTTTCCATCCTAAATTTCCAATAATCATAATCTTCAATGGAAAATTCAGGAAGATTCCTAGACTTTTTATTTTTCCCGATGACATGATGAAACAAGAACAAAATACTCCACAAAAACTTATTAGTAGCACTGTTAGTAATGAAAGAAAATGAAGAAAATCAAGATAATTCCAGAATCTTGTTCAAGACCTAAAATCAATATCGTAATGTACCTTAACACCGCTTCCGATACCACTTGTTGGTCCCGGAAAGTTGAGTTGATTAATAACCTTGAGTTAGCTTCCTAGAACAAAATCTAGAAAGGGGGTTTGAATAGATTTTGTAGATTTTTCAAATCTTTCAAAATCAATTCAAAATATCGATTTAAACACAAGAAACAATTTTAAACTCAACCTTTTTACGTATCAAAAGCAACACCGATATTTAGATCTTAATTAAGATTCTGAACTTTTATCTTGAATTGACAAAATTATAAATTGAACGAGAAATTAAAGAAAACAAGAAATAACACTGGATTTATAGTGGTTCGTATTTTAATAATCCTACATCCACTCTCCTTCTTCAATCGAAGAAGGGACTCTGCTTTCTTGCTTACTTTCTTACTTCCACCTTACAACTTACAACATGTACAAATCTTCAAATCTTCAATCTCCTAAACCCTTCTTCTAAAATCTAACTATTACGGTGAGTATTGGATTTTGAAGATTACAAGAAAAGTGTTCTAAAAACACTTAGGCTCCATTTGGATGGAGTGGATTTGAAATCAATGGATTTGAGGATAATATACATGCATTCACACAAACTAAAATGGAGAAAAACTAAATGAATGGATTTGATTCACTCAAATCTTAAGCACAAGTGGGAGAAGTGAGAGGATTTCAAATGACTAGATTTTCTTTGGGTATTTGAAATCCTCCCACTTATAAGTAATATTTGTGTATCCCAAATCCATTCATTTAGTTTTTCTCTATTTTGATTTGTAAATGTATGGTGTATTATCCTTAAATCCATTGATTTCAAATGACTCCATCCAAATGGAGCCTTAGAACTTTTGAGAACTCTCTTGAAATACTTGTGAAAAGATTTTGATTGAAATCTGAGTAGTAAATAGTGTGAAAAATCAAATATGCATAAGTGTTCTATATCTTTCAAAAATGAAATGCCTAGACCTATTTATAAGTCTGAAAAGACAGTTAGTTTGTTAGTTAGTTCTAACAAACTTGAAACTCGCTATAACAAACTTAATCTTGGAAACCGCTTGAGACCTCACCGATTCTTCCTACTCGTCTGCAGTGACTTGGTGAAAACTTCGCCTTTCTTATTCTACTCGGCTTGTCTTGACTTCGTCTGAGCTCTTTATACTTGTCTCCTGCAGATGATTAGGATTGAGGTTGTCTCCGAGATGACTTGTGATTTCGTCTTCACCGACTTGAGTTATCCTCGACTCGGTCGATCGGCTTAGTACTAAAACTTAGTCTTGATTCTTTATCATAGTCCGCTCATCCGGAATAGTCTTTTAACTCATCAAAACAATCTTGATCTAACACTAGGTTTTCATTTTATATATACGGATAACACATTATTCACAATACTCGAGATATCTACTTTCACATCTATTCACAAAGTTTTTCAAAGAAAGTTTTAAAGTTCTAAGTGTTTGTAGAACACTTTATCGTACATCTTCAAAGCTCACTTATCACCGTAAAGTTAGATTTGTAAGAGTCTAGGAGTTTGAAGATTTGAAGATCTTTGTAAGTTGTAAACTGTAAGTTGGATCGTAAGTAAGTAAGTGGTAAGAAGAGACCCTACTTCAAGTTGAAGAAGGAGAGTGGATGTAGGATTTTCATAATCCGAACCACTATAAATCTTGGTGTTCTTTATTACTTTCATTTACTTATCTGCTCATTTCAATTTCAGTTTATAATCAAAGTTCAATTTAATTTGAATTAGACAAATTATCGATGTGCTTTTGATCCGAATAAAGTTGAGTTTAAAAATAAATTTGTGTAACTTTGGTGTTTTGAATAAGTTTTCAAAGATTTGTAAAATCTGAAAAATCTATTCAACCCCTCCCCCTTTTAGATTTTTCCTAGAAGGTTGATTCAAGTTTTCTTTAATCTACTCAACTAAGTGGGACCAACATCGAAAATCCTAAACATGTTGACTCGGGGGAATGATGCAGTAGAGGGTATAAAGGTTAATTGAGAAAGAACGAATAATATGAGATAAATCCTCTTGAACAACGCAACGTATCGTAATTCGTGGAAACTGCAATGACGAAATAATCTGATTAAATTGATGGCTTTTAAATGGAAGTAAGATTAGTAGCCCCTCAATAAAGGCTATAACCTTGTTACCGAAGCGTCACAAATATTTAAAAATATACATAATATCGGATAAAATATAACATTCAAAAAATAAATAAAAAAATAAGAAAAATATACAATAAACAGAGATGGACCAAAAATTGATCGGGTTCAACCAATAATATGGTCACATAGCATTGTGGTTGAATAATATAATATCATAAATACATTAAAAATGGAAAAAAATTCTAAATGTGTTGAAAAATAAAAAATTATTCTTGCAAAGTGAAAATTTTAATTCATTATATTAGGATACAACATATTTTCCCATTACCAACTCAATTTTTTTATCTAATGTCAATATAATACTAAATAACTATCCCTCATGAAATCAACTTGTCAACTTTTCAACTAGAAAACTAAATAACACTCCACACGATATACTTACTATGACATGACAAAGGAATGTGCATGATTCCAAAGTGTCAATGAAAAAAATATTTTCATCGATTTGATTGAATGAACAAGAGAAAACAAAGAACTTTACAATTCATCACAAAAATATATATATATATATATATATATATATATATATATATATATATGCATGAGGTATGACTATTTATGTTAACTCTTTATAAAATGTTAATAATATATTAGTGTAAAAATAGCAACATGTTATTTTGGAATACAAAAATATCAAGAAAAATTAATTTCGATATTAAACGTATGTAACAATTTAAACTAACCTAAACAAGGCTGATCTCGGTATTTATAATAGTAAAATAAATTAATTCACATATATTAATAAAAAAACAAAAGTAATTCATAAAACGTGAACAACCCATTATATGGCATTTGACACTCCCACCGCCATAATTCAATGAATTAATAAAGGGATATATTACATCATCAACCGCTTGAAAAAATAATTATTTAATCTATAATGATGAATGTTCGAAAACAATAGGTAAGATAAATAGTTTATAAACCAATCACATTAAAAATGCATATTTCCAATGAACGCCGCAAGCTTTTCATTAAATGCAACGTGGCAATTGAGCCGGTGCAAATCTAATCAAGATTCAGAAAAATTAAATATAGGTTGATGTCTATATCTTAAAAATATAAAAATAGTAAATACAAGAAAAAAATATAACGACGGTATGAAAATAAACATTAGAAAGGAAGAAAAAAACACAAATTCAATGGAAGAAGAATAACAAGTTTTACATTTAAAATATTTAAATAACAAGTTTGTAAGAAGTTATAAAATGATATGAAAAAATTTAATTAAATTCTCACAGACATAAGAAAGAAAAATTAATTTTTGCCTATCCCATGTATATACAATAAAACTCAAGTAAACAAAAAATCGTGAGAATATAACATGCACGTATTAATAAAAATGTTAACACGATATGTTACCATTGAATTACAAAATATATTTAAAATATTACTCCCACATTGAATAAAAATAAACCGTAAACAAATATTACATTTTGTTTTCATTTTTTTATTGACATTTTTTAATTTAGTTATAGCTGCTAATAAAATAATATTATTCAACATTTTTCTTTTTAATCACCGTAAATTTACATGCATCCGACGGTTACTATTCATTCATTAAATATTTTTCAAAACAATCGACGATTTCGTGATTGCAATTTTTCCCGAATTACAAACCATTGCGTTGATTCACAATTTGTCTATTTATTGATGTTATTCAAAGAGTTTATTTCATTCGCTCATTCCTGCTTATTTCAAAGAGTTTATTTCATTCGTTCAACATCAATAAAATGTCCGATATCTTTGATAAGTTAGATTTGGAGATCAACAACTATCATGTATATCACGATAAGAGGAACAAGGATCACCTCGAATTCTTGCAGCGTTTCAGGGCCTCTATGGAGATTGTTGATATGAATGACAAGGAAATGGTTCTTCATATTTGAAATTTTTTAAATTGTTTGAATTTCTCTCTCTTTTTTTTTATATTATAAATCTCTTAACTGTCCGTTTTTAATTTACTTGTGTAATGTGTTAGGTTGCCGGATGTATCGTGACTTGGATCAACGAAGTTGGATAACCAGTAGGATAATGTACAATTTCTCGAAGAATAATGTTTCTTGGCTGAAGGAAATTGCTGACTGCAGTATATTTCGAAAGATGTGCGGGACAAAGTTATTGATCAACCGCAGAAAGCAAAGCTTGAATTTGCGAAGGCGGAGGTATAGTTTTTTCTTGATTGAGGCGTTTCATTAAGAAGTATCATGTAGTTTAATATGTATCTTTACTATTTTAGCATTTTTTATTTAGTGACTTGGAAGACACTATATTGCTTTTTAATATGTATTTTGTGATGTGTAATATATTATTATATACCGTTTATTATATATGACTTACTGCTTTGCTTCTCTATGAATTGAATTTTTTTATGCTTTTTTATACAATAAAAAACAAAGATAATTCATAAAACGTGAACAACCTATTGTATGACATTTCAAACTCCCACCGCCATCGAGAAGGAAACATATATATGAGAGCCCATTGTTATTACATTAATTACGTAATTGCATCACATATGTGAGATCGGCGTATAACAAAATAGTGTCCACGTGTAAACACAAAATCAAGTCCATATAGACATTATAAAAAACCATGTAATTGAAAAAAATAATAAAATAAAAAATATTATAGATCCTATCTCAATTACAATACAAAATTAAGAATAAGTAATTCACCCTCATGCGGAAAAAAATGCATGAATGCATAACCTGCAAAAAATCCAATATATAAAAATAGTTGAACAATATATAAAAGTTTATAATTAAAATGTGTGTACAACCATAATTCAATAAATAGTAAGAAAACCCCAGAGTAATGTTAAATGAGTTAATAAAAGGATATATTACATCATCAACCGCTTATAAACTAATTACAATAAAAATGCATATTTTCCAATGAACGGACAATATTTTCATTAAATGCGAAGTGACACTTGAGCCAACGCAAATCTAATCAACATTCGAAAAAAGTAAACGCATATCAAGTTTCCATTGAATGACAAATATATTTAAAAATATTATTCCGATTTACAAAGTTAATTTAATGAATGACAAAACTATATAAAAAGACAAGAGTACGCAGTCCATTCACACAAACACAATAACTAACCAAATACAAAATAAAGATAATGTTAAATGGACAGAGTGATAAATATAAATATAACTACACAAACAATACTTATCTATTAAGTAACCGTTATAACCAAAAATAAAATACAAATAAGAAAAGTAGTAAATACCCACGCAAGCAAAACTGAACAAACCGACCGTTGAAATAAAATTACCGTTAAACAAAATCGTATAACGTTCAAATTTCAAATAAAACTACCCATATAAATAGCACTTGGATATGGAAGACTTCAACCCATAACCACATAAAAAGGCCAAAAAGAAAGAAAAAACACCCCATATCAACGCAATAATCTGAAAAAAAAAAGAAAACTCCAACATATCTTCGTCAAACAACTTCTTATCCACCTTGAATTATCCACGTTACAAAAATCCTTCCGTAAACGATGTGGTAATGTGTGTTTGATAAAGCCGAGTGAAACAACTAGCAATCCGGGCGGTTGTATTACCACCGCAAAGAGCATGGTTGGTCACACCGGTGCATGCCATTGGACTAGAACCAAACAAGAAACGATGGGGAAGAAATCACTAGCCCGTTAACACTAGAGAATGAGGTTCCACAAGGATCTACAAGAAACGGGACACAGCTCTACGAGATAAAGCTTCAAACACCTGATATTGGGTAATATTCTCACCATATGTGTAATAATGATGTTATGTAACAATATAATTATGTCATTCAAATATTAATATTCCTATTTGATACGATTACGAATATACTATAAAGGGAAAGCAATAACACAATTCCCGGAAGTAATGTCATTTTATACCAATATTGATATCTTAGAAAAAATTTATAATGCACATAATTAACAAAATGTATGTAAACAAAATAATATATAAACCAAACAACCAAAATATGAGCTAGATGCCCACATATTATAATATTACTAGCTAACTATATCGAAGTTATCCAAAGACAAAATACGGCAGAGAACATATAAGTTAAATACTTATAAAATTATACACAATCTAACTATTGTTCTTATTTTTGGAATACTCACCAAAAGACTTGTTCCTGCTATTCTTCGGCCGTCCAGTCTTCGTTTCAATTGCGGGGGAGTATCTTGTCGACAAACACACTTTCATATTGAATTTTTCAGTACCGGGAATGGGATGAATCTCATACATGTATGATTGGCGACATGTAACTAAAAAGAAGAATTTATCAACATAATCAAATATATCTAAACCAAGATGGTGAACAACACCGGTGCATGAAAATATGGAAACCCATTAATCATGCCACCGCGAACACGTGCATGTTTTATCATCGAGTCGAACACACACAAATGGATAAGATTCAACCTCAAATTCAACAATACTAAATTGCTTAATCTTCAGCGACCTACACAAATCAACACCATACGACCATTGACCATCTTTAATAGAACACAAGATGGAACTCTAAAGTTTGCTCTCTGTCCTTCGGTTGAAATGTAACACACTTATCTCTAAAAACAAAAACTATTAGCAAATTTACTTTAATTAATCAAATTTCACCTAAAATAGAATTGCATATTGTAACAACAAATTTCGTGAATTTAGTTTATTAAAATACGAAAAACGTTTACGCTTAATTTTAATCGGATTGAACCGATAAAATTTCGTGGACTCTAACTCTAGATTTAATCCTCCGATTCTTCTCTTCCAATGTTGGCGGATGACTTGGATGATTTGGCGGATTTGGTGGATTTGGTGGACTTATAACATTAATCCAAGGGCTTAAGAGCCTTATCTTGGATTAAACGGTATTTACGGAGACTTTTTGGATGAACGTTCTCGAAGACCGGATGAACGCCTTTGAATCTTCAAGAGGCGGCGATGAACGCCTTTGAATATTCAAGGAGAAACGTTTGATTGGAGGGATTGAACACCTTGATCCCGGATCGGACGCTGTTCCCGGTTGATTTGCTTGAAGAACGCCTTTGAATGCCGCGAAGAACGTCTGAAGTCTGCTCCGAGCTCTGGAATTGAGTCTAAAGTTGCCTCCGAAATTGTGTCTCAAATGAATGAATGAAGCCCTTATTTATAGTTGTAGGTTGAGATTGATTTAATGGGCTTGGCTTAGAAGCCCATCGGACTTGATTTTATTTGATCCGATTTGATTTAACTTGATTTAATTTGTTTCCATGTGGGGCAAATTGATTTAACTTTTCATTTAACGAAATTTTATACGTTATATGGTAAGTTAATTACTTTGCCACCAAGTTATGAATATTTAAAATTCATAGGATTTAATTTCGGCTTTCATGTGTATATTTAATATCAATAAATTATTTAATTTGAGAATTAACTTAATTAATTTCCCATAATATAAATAATCAACTTTATTTGATATTAATATTTGTTTTCCACGTCGCCATTTAATTGGGCACAAAATTAATGTGCTTACACATATATATAAAAAAGCGCCGACAAAATATATTTAAAAATAACTTGTAGGTATATAATCAATCATGTGCGTGATTGGCAAGCCCCTCGCATTCTTGATCCAATTATTAAACGATTCTGCTGCATTGGAAGTCATCTCACCATAACGTTTTACATCCGAAGATAATGCAATAGCCCATTTCTCAAAAGGTAAGTCGGATAGTCATTCATCCACCCGAGTGCCACCAAAATCCCTAAATATGGCTAGTTTATCTTGGAAAATACGCATGTTGGGTGCATATGCACAAATTCCCTAAAAAGATCTACAATTTTAATCCTTTTAGTGTTTTTCCGAAAACCAAAACCTGCCCTTCAAGTTCAACATTAAATGGAATAAATAAAAAAGTGAAACAGGTCTATCATATACAATATAAAATGCAGACATAAGTCACAATTCCTATCCGATATAAAAATTAGTTGTTCGTCATGTCGGCAATGATCACGTATCTTTGACAAAAACCAGGTCCAATTCTCGGTGTTTTCCGTTGAAACCACAACCATTGCAATCGAAACAATCCTACAAACAATAAAAAAATTGTAACACAAAAAAATCCAAAGACAAAGCCAGCTATGCAATGATAAACAAAGCGCAAAACTATTATCATCACTACCATCCTTTGCGATCATTTGTTAAAAGGGTACCTTTAGCTCTACCAATCATAAAAGTACCATCTATAAATAACAAAGGACGACAAGATCTAAACCCATCAAGGCAAGCTTTAAATGCAAAAACACACGTTCAAATTGTTAAGTGTCCTTATTGATATCAATCTCAAAGAATACTACCTACGGACATAAAAGCAAGCTGCATTAATGTATGCAACATTTAAAAAAAAAAACCTGCATAACCTACAATTTAAAAACAAAGTTGAAAAAAACATAAAACTAAAAAAAAAAAGACATCAAATACAACATGAACTTGGATTCGTTCGTTGAAGCGCATCACAGTACCAACGCAGATTAATTATACGATTACGAATAACATCCATATAGCTGATCCCTAGCACGTTCTATCAGACGTCAAGCTTTGTAATATGGAATACGGATTTGATCCATAATGAATACGCATATGTTCAACAATATCCTTCACTCAAATTTTGTTGTTTCCTTTAACTTCCTCTTCAACTAATTTGTTAGATCGGAGAAAGGTTTTGATGAGTTAAAAGAAGTAATTCGGATGATCGGATGACTATGAAGAACAACCGAGGTCAAGTTCCAAGATCTTGAAAGCCGATTAGACTAGGTCGAGGACGGGCAAGTCGGTGAAGATGAAAAGTTGCAAGTCATCTGGAGACAAGCTCAAATCTAGTCATCTGCAGGAGACAATTATGAAGAGCTCAGACGAGGTCAAGATAAGCCGAGTAGAATAAGAAAGGCAAGTCTTCACCAAGTCACCGGCAGACCGGAGAAAAATCACCGAGGACAAGAGCGTTTTCAAGATTAAGTTTGTTGAGCAGCTTTTAGTTTGTTAGAACTGACTAACAAACTAACTGTCTTTTCGAGACTTATAAATTGGTCTAGGTTTTCATTTTATAGATACAAATCACACATTATTCACTATATTCAAATTTCTACTCTCACATCAATTCATAAGTTTTGAAAAAGAGTTTTCAAAAATTTCTAAGTGTTTGTAGAACACTTTACTTTACATCTTCAAAATTCATTACTCACCGTAATAGTTAGATTACAGAGAAGAATTTAGGAGTTTGAAGATTTGAAGATCTTTGTAAGTTGTAAACCGTAAGTTGGATCGTAAGTAAGTAAGTAGTAAGTAGAGACCCTTCTTCAAGTTGAAGAAGGAGAGTGGATGTAGGATTATTCATAATCCGAACCACTACAAATCTTGGTGTTCTTTGTTACTTTCATTTACTTATCTGTTCGTATCAATTTCGATTTATATTCAAATATTAATTTGAGAATTAAAGTTGGACAAATTATCGGTGTGCTTTTGATCCGAATAAAGTTGAGTTTAAATATATATTCCATTGTGTAACTTTGGTGTTTTGAATAAGTTTTGAAAGATTTGTAAAATCTGAAAAATCTATTCAACCCCCCTTCTAGATTTTTCCTAGAAGGTGATTCAAGTTTCCTTTAATCTACTCGGCTAAGTGGGACCAACAAGTGGTATCCGGAGCGGTGTTAAGTTGTTCGATATTAATTTTAGATCTTAACCAAGATTCTGAAATTTGTTCTTGATTATCTTCATCTTCTTTATTTTACTAACTATGCTACTAACAAGATCATATAAGGTTTTGTTTTCTTATCTCATCATGTCATCTGGTAAGAACAAGAAGTCAAGGAGTCCACCTGAATTTTCAATTGAAGAATATGACTATTGGAAATTCGGGATGGAAAACCATCTCAAAGCGATCCATGATAGGATGGAGGAGGTTCTTAAAGAGGAACCTATTAAATTTTATCATGGAGGCACCGGTAATGACACCGAGTCTGCTGAGAGCAGTCGAGACGGGAAAAGAAAAGTTACGAGGTGACAAGTGATGAGAGGAAAATAAACAACCTAGATCAGGTAGCAGTGCGAGATCATAGAAACTCTTAGCAAGGATTGGATTGAAAAAGTCAAAAGATGCAAATCAGCTAAGGAGATGTGGCGAGACACTTGCAAATGTGTGTGACGGTTCGACCAAGTGAAAGAGAATAAGTCTGCGATCAGTATTACATGTTTTTGACACCTTCAAGATGAAGGAGAATGAAAGCGTGGATCGGCTAGATGCGAGGTTAACAAATCTTCTCAACAAAGCGGTGATTTAGGAAAGAACTATTCGAGAGAAGGAGATCAATAATAAGATACGAGATCTTTGACCAAGAGATGGATAGAAAAGTCTAATATCCTTAAAGCAACCCAAAATTTACCTTCTATTACTAATCATACTTTATTCTCTCATCTTAAAGCTTTGGAGTATGATATTCAAATAGAAGATGAGGAAGATGAGATGGAGTCAAGCACCTCATCCAAATCATTGCCTTTGTCAACAAAGAAGACAAGATAACATTTGAATCTGTAGGAGCCGATCTATCTCTTAAGGAGCAGATGGCTTTGCTCACCAAAAGGTATGACAAATTAAGAATGAAATATAAGCATAATAAATTGAGGTTTGCGGTAAGGACAGATCCGAGATCCAAGTCAAGAAGAAGGAAGATGATTCTACGGATGATGATAAGAGTAGGAGCCGGACAAGTAGGTTCGGATCTCCTGCTAAAAGAAATCCTACAAGCCCTAAATCGAGATAGGAGTGATACTTGTTACACCTGTAACAAACCAGACATTTTAAAGTTTGACTCCTAAAGAAAGAGAAGAGAAAAGAAATAAGAGAGACAAGATTTGCGGATCAAAGAGCTCTTCTAGCTGAGGAAAAAGAATCAAGAAAATCATCATCTTCATCATCCTCATCGATTTTGGATCGCACGATGAAATCTGTCTTATGGCCAAAGAGGTAGATTATTATTCCTCTTCTAATAGTGATTCTTATAAATGCATTTTGAGATAATGATCAAATCTGTTATTCAAGGGTTATTGAGAGACCTAAAGATGTCCTTGGCTGCTTATAAACAGCTAGAGACAGAGAATTTGACTTTAAAAGACCAAATTGATTCTAGCTATAGGCAAGCGGTGATGAACAACTCGTAGTCCGAGGAAACATTCAAGGGGGAATGTATACCACAGTGAGGCTAGTACATCGGCCGGCTTGTCCGAAAGATTAGAAAATAAATTAAAATCTTTAAAAGACAAATTTGAGATGATCTCTTTGAGAATGAATTAATTAAGAAAGACAATGAGAAGCTTGTCTTCAAAATTAGTCAACTTAATAATTCACAATCAACAATAGATCACATCTTTAATACTTCTCAAAAATCCCATGATAAAACAGTGTTGGTTATGATAGGAATAGTAAATCGGATGTTCGAAACCTAGGAAATTTGTGAAGGCATACGAAACCTCAAAAGAGATTAGAATTGGTCCTTGGAAACCACTTAGTCGGATAAGGATCGCATCTCCCAGTCTGAAAACTAAAATTCACCGAGAATTCCATATCGAGACTAAGAAAGTTTCAAGAACAAAGATAAGAAGAAATTCTTACTATAGTCATTTTGATGGAAGAAGTAGATGCTATCCCACTTTTCCTAAGTTCAAGAAAATCACTAAATCTGAATACAACAAATTATCATCTAAGAATGATATGATTGTAGACAGATCAAGTCCGATTTATTATTAGGTAATAAGATGTTTGCTTGGTTACCCAAAGTGATGTTTGATGTTAGGTAAGGAAAGTTGTATTTAGTTTTGATGTGTTAAAAAGTGTAAAATAGGATGACCAAATTGAGTATTATGTATAGGACAGTGAAGTAAGTATTTGTAAATAAAACTAAGTACAAATAAGATAAGGACAAGATTTGAGACTAGGACGAAACATCGGATAAATCGAGATGAGGACCAGATATCGATAGGGATGACACAAAGAAGACAGCTTAAGATTCAATACAATGAACAATCACCCAGACAAGGAATGAAGACAAAGACAAAGTGAGGCAAGTAGCAGACGATGAAGTGTTGGAGAAATTTTACACAAGTTTCAAGAAGCGATTTCAACTAACCAAGAGGAAGTTACAAGTTTCGGTTATCTTTATTACAACCGACCAAAACAGAAATCAAGGAAGTTACAACTACCAAATGAAGATCTCTATAAATAGGGATAGAAATTAATTTAGAATTACTTTTGATACTTTGCATTCACAACTATTCACACATTTTACACGAGCCACAAAAGTTGTACACATACACAAACATTCTATACGTTTTCCGGTTTAGTGTTTGTAGAACACTTTTCACAGTAACATCTTCAAGCCATAGATATTCGTAAATTAGGAAGAAATCATTGTAAGGCTGAAGATTCACAATTGTAAGTAAGTAAGCAAGAAGGAAGAAAGATAGTAAGTGAAGACCCTTCTTCAAGTTGAAGAAGGAGAGTGGACGTAAGATTTTTATAATCGAACCACTATAAATCTGGTGTTCTTTATTGCTTTGATTTACTTACTTGTTTCTTTTCAATTTCCAATTCATTAATCACAGATTAATTTCAGGATTAAAGTTAAAACTAAAATATCAATTTGCTTTTGATCTTGTTATAGTTGAGTTTCAAAATTGTTTTCCATTGTGTAACTTTGGTGCTTTGATTAAATTTTGAAAGATTTGTAAAAATCAAAATCTATTCAACCCCCTTCTAGATTTTTCCTAGAAGGTCTACTCAAGTTTCTCTAAAACAACTCAACTAATCGGGACCAACAAGTGGTATCGGAGCGGTGTTAAGTCATTACGATATTGATTTTAGGTCTTAACCAAGATCCTGAAATTTGTTCTTGATTATCTGTATTTTCTTTGTTTCACTAATGAGTTCTACTAACAAGATCTTGCAAGTGTTGTGGTTTTTCTATTTCACCATGTCTTCTGTCAAGAGCAAGAAATCCAGGAGTCTACCTGATTTTTCAATTGAAGAATATGACTATTGGAAGTTTAGAATGGAGAACCATCTCAAAGCAATTCATGATAGAATGGAGGAGGTTCTTGAGGAAGGACCTATCAAGTTTTATCATGGTGGCACAAGTGATGGTACTACAAAGAAATGAAACAAGAGTGAGGCAAGAAAAGAAAAGCTCGAACTTACAAGTGATGAAAGGAAGATTCATAATTTGGATCAAGTTGTAAGAACTGAAATTATCGAAACATTGAGTAAGGATTAGATAGAAAAGGTGAAAAGATGCAAGACCGCCAAGGAAATGTGGGAAACTCTTGCGGAATCTGTGAAGGATCCGAACGAGGTTAAAGAAAATAAATTGCGATCTGTTTCTACATGTTTTTGACACTTTCAAGATGAAAGAAGGAGAGTCTATTGATCAACTGGATGTTAGGTTGACAAATCTATTGAACAAGACAAATTTGATTTGGGAAAAACATATACAGAGAAAGAAATCAACAATAAAGTGTTGAGGTCATTGAGCAAAAGATGGAGAGAAAAAGCTAATATTCCTGAAAGCTACTCAAAATCTATCCTCAATTTCACATCACACTTTGTTTTCTCATCTGAAGGCATTAGAATATGACATCCAAATCGAAGATGAAGAAGATGAGGCGTAATCTTCAACATCTGGAAAGGTTGTACCATTTGTTCATCAAGATGAATCTAAAAGATCTCCAAGGCATCCGATTTGTCTATTAAGGAGGAAATGACTCTTCTATTGAAAAGATATGAAAGGTTGAAAATGAAGTACAAAAGAAACAAGAGAGACAGTCGGGTCGAAGGAACTATAGATCGAGACGAGAGATGAAAAGAGTTCGCACAATGACAGAAAAAGGATCGACGAGGAATCATAAGTCACCTATCGGATGAGGAGATAGTAGTCCGAAAACAAACAGAGGAGATATTTGTTATACATGCAACAAGCCTGGTCACTACGGTTATGATTGTCCTCAACTCACTCCCAGAGAGAGAGAAGAAAAGAGGAAGAAAAGAGATAGAAGGTATGCCGATCAAAGAGCTCTTCTAGCCGAGAAAGAAGAAGTTCATGAGACATCATCATCCTCATCTGATTTTGGGTCGAGAGGACGACATTTGCCTGATGGCAAAAGAGGTACATTACTATTCATCCTCAAATAATGATTGTGATACCTTATCGTAAACCGATCCTAGTCTTATTGATAAACTTTTGAAAGATTTGGAGACATCTCTATCTCGCTTATAAACAAATAGAGACTGAAAATTTTAATTTAAAGAATCAAATTACCGATCTAACTAAGGTCAATCAAACTAAGAAAAGTGAGAAATCATTTGTACATTCAAGGGGGAATGTCGACCGAGATGATCACTAGTTCCTTGTCCGATAAGACAGATAAGTTAGAACAGGAATTGAGTTCTTTGAAAATAAAATTTTCAAATATCTATTCTGAGAATGAGAGTTACAAGAAGACTAAGAGAATTAAATCTCAACTTAGGACTTCTAAATAACTCCCAAACCACAATAGATAAAATCTTCAATACTTCACAAAAGTCTAGTGATAAAAGCTGGATTAGGTTTTGATAGGAGTAAGAAAAATGATCCAATAAAACCTAGAGTCTTTGTCAAAGCAACTAAACCAAAGATAGAAACTAGATTTAGTCCTGGAAACCTAAGGAATTAATTACCTCATCCGATAGTGCGGAAAGAAGAAGCAGACGAGGAAAGAAACTCCAAAGGTTAAACCCAAGACTAAATCAAAGTTTTATCCTAGGTATAATGGCTTTGATGGAAGAAGCAAAACATATCCATTCTTACCAAGATTTAAGACAATTTCAAAAGATCAGCTTAAATAAGATTGATCTTGAAAGTCTTATCTTAGTAGATAGGTATGGGTGTAAACTTCAATCTATGGTTTTAAGGAACATTGATATCTTTGTCTGGATTCCTAAAAATCAACTTAACATGAAAGGACCCAAAGTACAAAGGGTACCTAAGCAATGGATTTGTGATTGCAGGAAGATAAGAAGATAGTTGATAGAGGAGACATTCTTGAGGTCATCTGGTACATTGATAGTGGATGTTCCAAGCACATGACCTATGAAAGACGACTTCTCTCTAACTATCGACTATAGATGGACCAAGAGTAATGTTTGGAGACAACAACTATGGACTTACCAAAGGAGTAGGGACACCGATGATAGGAGATATTCAAGTACATGAAGTTTACTACGTGGAAGGATTGAAGCACAATCTACTATCTATTTCACAATTTTGTGATAAGGGGTTTTGTGTCAAATTTACTCATAATGCATGCTATGTTCTAGATGGTATCAATGAAAATATTCTATTAGCTAGAGTTAGATAAGGTAACATTTATGTTGCAAATTTCAAAAGTTGTCCTAATGATACTTGTCTTGTTGCTAAGAGTTCAGTGACTTAAGTTGGTGTGGCACAAACGACTTGGTCACTTAAACTTCAAAACTCTTAACAAAATAGCAAGGAAATCTTTAGTTAAAGGACTCCCTGATAAAGTATTTTCAAAGAACCATGTGTGTGATGCTTGTCAAAAAGAAAAGCAGACCAAAGATTCTTTTAAAACAATAAGTAGTCCTTCTTCGTAAAGAATTCTGGAACTTCTTCACATGGATCTTTTTGTCCAAGAACCCCTCTCGGCTTAGTGGAAGAAAATATACTTTGGTAATTGTTGATGATTTTTCAAGATTTACTTGGGTTATTTTCTTTTACAAAAAGAATGAGACTATGATTAAGATTCCGAATTTCTTAAAAAGATTCAAAATGAAAAGGGACTAACTATTGTTAAAACTAGATTTTTACCGTGCAATGCACGGGTATATTGTAAATTTTTTTGTAAAGTAATGAATGTGCATACACATATATATAGATATATTTACGCACATTCACAAAGAGACACATCTCGGGGTGACCTAATGTATAATAATATTGTACTTGAATAAGTCATATATTTTCGTACATCAAAATGATTGAATTGAAATTTTGGCTTATCAAAATGACATGCTTAATTTTTTTGTCATCGATTAAAAATTGAATCAATAATTTAATTAAACTCTTTAATTTATTGGTATCATCAATACACATATATACCTTGAATTCTTGAATGCTTGAAAGAGTTTTAATAGTACAATCAAATAATATTTATGCTACACTCCTTTCTATCCGTCTACATTAGGGAAACTCAAAAAGAATTTTGCGTAAAATTTTCTCAACTTTTTTGTACCAGAAATATATTGGAGATCAACCTTCAGTATCATAACAATCACCAATATATGATTTTAGTAAAAGTATAATAACTAAAGGATGTTGATTATAAAAATTCAAAAATTAAAATCCCTTCTTTTTAAATTTTAAAAATGATTTTTAATATTAATTAGAATAATGTTACCAATTTTAAGCAAAATTTTATTACAATGACTTATTTGAGTTTCAAAATTGTCTTTCGTAATGGACCTTTAAAATTAATAGGGAAAAAAATTAATTTAGTCACTAATTTTATTTGTGAAGAAAAAAATAGGTTTCTTAAATATTTTTTTATGTGTATCTAATTTCTTTTATTTTTCAACTAAACATATAATTAAGGACACATTTAGTATGAAACTAAATATTGAATTTCCATTAAAATTGGTGGGGTGAGAAGATTGGATGTCTTTTTATCCTTTCATCTTCTTTTTATTAATTAAAATTATATATATATATATATATATATATATATATATATATATATATCTTTAAAAATTTCTCTCCAACTTCATTGTGACACATGTTACGATTAGGTAATCATTGAATATTCAATTCCAAAAATGATCTCACATATAATCCTATTTTTTTGGTATTTAATTCAAGAAAAATCAAAATACAAAAAAATCGAAATGAATGGTGTCCATTGTCTAATGGATAGGACAGAGGTCTTCTAAACCTTTGGTATAGGTTCAAATCCTATTGGACGCAATTTATTTCCATCTATTTTTATTTCGAAAGACTTTTGCATAATTTGAATCCGAGACACTTGAGTCCTTTTTGAAAATCAAAGTGAACAGTTTCTTTATGCATGTTCCTGAAGTAGAAATCGATCCATTTGTTCCTGAATAACTTCTTTCAAAATGGCTTCCGGTTCTTGATAAATATCTTGGTAGACGATATGATTTCTTGGAACTGATAGATTTTTACCCGTGCAATGCATGGGTCTATTGTAAATTTTTTTTTGTAAAAGAGAAAATGAATGCACACACACACACACACATATATATATATATATATATATATATATATATATATATATATATATATTTAAGCACATTCACAAAGAGACACATCTCAGGTGATCCAATGTATAAAAATATTGTGCTTGAATAAGTCATATATCTTCGTATATCAAAATGATTGAATTGAAAATTTGGCTTATCGTAATGACAGTTACATTTTTTTGTCATCGATTAAAAATTAAATCAATAATTTAATTAAACTCTTTAATTTATCGGTATCATCAATACACATATATACCTTGAATTCTGGAATGCTTGAAAGAGTTTTAATAGCACAATCAAATAATATTTATGCAACACTCCTTTCTTAGATTATTAGATCCATCTACATTTGAAAAACTCACAAAGAATTTTGCGTAAAATTTTCTCGATTTTTTTGTAGCGAGAAAATATATTGGAGATCAACCTTTAGTATCATAACAATCACCTATATATGATTTTAGTAAAAATATAATAACTAAAGGATGTTGATTATATAAAAAAAAAAAAAAACTAAAATCCCTTTTTTAAATTTTAAAAATGAATTTTTAATATTAATTAGAATAATGTTACCATTTTTAAGCAAAATTTTATTAAAATGACTTATTTGAGTTTTAAAATTATCTTCCGTAATGGACCTTTAAAATTAATAGGAAAAAAATTAATTTAGTCACTAATTTTATTTTTAAAGAAAAAAATAGGCCTCTTAAATATTTTTTTATGTATATCTAATTTCTTTTATTTTTCAACTAAACATATAATTAAGGAAAAGTTTAGTATGAAAATAAATTTTGAATTTTCATGTGAGAAGATTGGATATATTTTACCCCTTCATCTTCTTTTTATTAATTAAAATTATTTTTATATTTCTTTAAAAATATCTCTCCAACTCCATTGTGACACATGTCAAAAATAGAAGAGTGACATGTGTCAACTTTTGGAGAAGGGTGATTTTACTATTATATATATAGATTAGAAGTGATAAAGGTACTGAATTCCTTAATAAATTTTTCACTAACTACTGCATTGAGAATGACATAGCTCAGAAACATCTGCAGCAAGGACTCCACAACAAAATGAAGTAGTTGAAAGGAGAAACAGAACCTTGAAAGAGGCAGCTAGATCAATGTTATCTCGAGTATAATACTCCTCACGAGTTTTGGGCGTAAGGCATTGTGCGGCATGTTATGTTCAAAATAGAAGCTTAGTTGTTAAGGATAAGTGTTAAACTCCCTATGAAATTTGGAAGGGACGACCTCCCAAAATTTCATACTTTCATATATTTGGTTGTAAATGTTTCATACACAACAATAGAAAATCTCAATTAAAAACCTTTGATGCCAAGATAGCAGATGGGATATTCTTGGGATATTCATCCGTATCAAAGGCATATAGAGTTTTTAATAAGACAACCTTGTGTGTTGAAGAAACACCTCATGTGGTATTTGATGAATCCTCTTTTGAGTTTGATAAGACAGGGGACATCACAAAGATATCGATGATCTGGATCGATGACTATCAAAGGATCAACCATAAAATTCTACAATCAAGAATCGGACTCGGATGAAGAGGAAGAATTGGACAAAGGAAAAGAACTCGAAAGATCTTCCTCATCACCGATCTACCAACTAATCAGCGACTAGTACATCGGATGATCGGGGATCGAAGGTAATATAGAATCATCTGAAATAAATAATTCGCACAAAACTTCATCCACTGTAAAAGATAAAGGTAAGAAAATAATGGCATATCACCCAAATTGAAAGCAGATAATCGGAGATTTAGATTCTCGTGTCCAAACGAGGACTCAACTAATCAAGATTGTATGTTCAATTGCTATGTGTCATTACTTGAACCTAAATCTATTACGTAAGCTCTAAATCGATTCCAACTGGATTAATGCCATGCAAGAAGAACTAAATCAGTTTCAAAGACAAGATGTGTGGGAGCTTGTTGAAAGGCCTCATCATCAAAAAGTCATTGGAACTAAATGGGTCTTTAAAAACAAAAGGGATGAAAATAATATTGTGATTAGAAATAAGGCCGCACTAGTTGCTCAAGGTTATTCACAATCGGAGGGTATTGATTATGATGAAACCTTTGCACCGATGGCTCGTCTGGAAGCCATAAGATTGTTTTTAGCCTATGCTGCTTTTAAAAAATTCATAGTTTTTCAAATGGATGTTAAGTCAGCATTTCTAAATGGAATCCTAGCTGAGGAAGTTTATGTAGAGCAACCTCCCGATTTTGTCAAAGGAGACAAAGTTTATAAACTAAGGAAAGCTCTATATGGACTTAAACAAGCACCAAGAGCTTGGTATGACACCTTGTCCGATTATTTAATTCAAAATGGTTTTGTTAAAGGTAGAATTGATAGAACTCTTTTTAGAAAAGAGTTTGGTTGTGATCTTTCAAATTTATGTTGATGATATAATATTTGGATAAACTAACATATCTTTGTGTGAAGAATTTAGTTCTCTTATGAAAAGCAGATTTGAAATGTCCATGATAGGAGAGATGACTTATTTTCTTGGACTTCAAGTCAAACAGACAAAGAGGGGAATATTCATCAACCAAGCCAAATATACAAAGATCTTATTGATAAATTTGGAATAGGTACCAGCCGAGAAGCTAAGATACCTATGATGACAAATTTTTCAATGGATTCAGATGAGAAGGGATAAGACACAAATCAAACCGAGTATTGAGGTCTAATCGGTTCTTTATTATATTTAATCGCTAGTAGACCTGATATTTCATTTGCGGTTGGAGTCTGTGCTCGATTTCAAGCTAATCCTAAGAAAAGTCATCTTGAAGCGGCAAAGAAAATTCTCAAGTATCCGAAAGGAACTGTAAATGTTGGATTGTGGTATCCGGTGACGACAACTTTGAGTCGTCCGGATACTCGGACTCAGATTTTGGTGGGTGTAAGATAGATAGAAAATTTACATCTGGTACTTGCCAATTTCTTGGAAGTAAACCGATTTCATGGTTGTCAAAGAAACAAACCTCTCGTAGCTACTTCCACAATCGAAGTGAGTATATGGCACCGGAATTTGTTGTTCACGGTGATCTGGATAAGTCAACAGCTAAGGGACTATAATATTATCACCAAAGATGTACCTATCTTTTGTGATAGTAATAGTGCCATAGCTATTACTCGAGAACCAGTCCTTCATACAAGATGCAAGCATGTAGATATCGAGACACCACTTCATCCGAGACCATGTAGAAAAAGGAGATATCGGACTAGAGAAGATTCTTACTAATTTTCAAAGAGCAGACATCTTGACAAAGCCACTTGCAGAGACAAGGTTTAAAAAACTATATGTAGAATAAGGATTATTAGATGCTTCTTTAGTTAATCTATAATCTTTAGAATAAGGGTTCAAATTTATTTTCTAAAACTTGTATATTTTATTTTATCTCTCCAATTAACTGAAAAGTATTTTCTTAAATAAGTAACTCTGTCAGAGAGAAGTTACTACGGACCCAAAATTTTATCAAATTTACTTTTGAAATACGCCTGAGTATGCTTCACGCGCGAGAAATGGAGGCGGTTTACAAATATGAACCGTCTCAACCTCACGCGCGACATATTAAATAATATTCTCTCGCACTTTTCAAAATAAATGTCATAATTGCATTAATGGTGATTCGAAAGCCTATATTTACACTTTTTCAGGCAATTATTAGTTTTATAATTGTTTATTATTATATTTTCCATATATAAAGGAACTTGTGTGCATAATTTCATTTACGCACACATAAAACCCTTCATATTTTCTCAAACTTTTCTTTTCCCTCCTAAACCTTCTACATTCATCAATGGTGGAATCTAAGAAAGCTAAAATCAAGTTCGAATATGATCTTACTTCTATTCGAGATAGAACCAAGTCGAAATGTATGTTGAATGGGATATTTCAACCGATTCCAAACCAGAGAGATCGAATCTGCTTGAGTCACGAGGATTAAAACAATACCGCACGATGAAACCGTCGAGGAATCTCACCGTGGACGATCTTTCTGCCGAGTTCTTAACCGTGGCGAAGGCAACAGACATGAGTTTGGAATCACAAATCCGAAATAACCCTCACAACCACTTTCCAATAATCTTTGTGCTCGACCGATATCATCGGGAATTTAAAACTTTTCTTTATTCCGACAAAGGAAAAAGGCTCCTCTCCTCTTGCTGAAACACAATACTCTTTTACGGCAATCAATTGTGGCACCATATTTCGATAACCAATCCATACCCAAAATCACATCGTAGTCATTCATGTCTAACACAATCAAATTCGCAGACAATTCTCTACCTTCTATGGGTATAACACATTCTCGTAACATCCGATTGGTTTGTTTCAATCACCGTAAGGGATCATCACATCAAATTTGGCTTCTATTAGGTTAGGTGGTTTACCAATTCTCACATATTCGGTGGATGCAAATGAATGTGTAGCTCCAGAATCAAATAACACAAAAGTTGAAATACCAAAAATAGAGAGTTTACCGGTAACCACCGGGTTATCTTCTGCGTCTTCCTTGGTCGTGGTAAACACTCGCGTTATAACTCTTCCTTGCTCCCTTTGTTTACCACTAGTCGGACACATAGTAGCCATGTGTCCTTTTTGTCCACAGAATAGCAAACTCTAGGGGAAGAAAACAGCTCCACCGTACGGTTTACCACAATTCAAACAAACGGGATGTGGTGGTGGTACTATGATCGATTCGTCTTTAAACGTTTTCCTGAACCTTCTTGTTCTGGTCTTTGTCCTTGTCGAAACTGGAAATTAGGTCTTGGTCTTTGGAATGGCAAAGGCATTTACTTAATATCTCCACTCCACGACGGTACTTGTCTTTGTTCAAAGCGTCGTCAAGCCTCTTGTGCTTGCCTTATTCACATTTCCGCTTGTTCGGCAATTTGGGCTCTCTCCGCAACTTGTGCATAGGTCACTCCTCGAATGCCCGCCATGCTCACATCCCTATAGAGTTCAGGTCTCAAACCCTCCAAAACCTCTCCACTTTCAATGTTTTGGTACTCACCATATGCTCCGCGAACACGGATAATTGTTCAAATTTGCGGAGATAGTCTATAAGATCATGGTACCTGCTTTAGCCGTATAAATTCATTCATTTTCATTATTCCGACAGGGCGGTAAAATACTTGTTTCTGAAAATCACTTTAAATTTCTCCTATGTCATAGCAGTAATGTCTTCGATACTTTTAACAAGATCCCACTAATGTCCAAAGACTACCGCGTAGCATGAAGGATGCACACGTAACCTTTTCCACCTCGGGGATTCTGCTATATTGAAACATATTATCCAAGGTTCTCAACCAATCCTCTGCAGCCAATGGATCAGTAGCATCCTTAAAGATAGGAGAATTTAGTTATCGAAACCGCTCACAAACCAAGTCTACGGTTCTCGCTCGCGGCCGTGGTCGATGCACATCTTCATGTTGCCTATCCGTATCCCTTTGTTGGATGAGTTGTTGGATTTGTTGGGCCTGACGCTAAACCAAATCTGCCAAACGAGCAATAACATTATCTCGATCAACACCAGATCGGTGTTGTCGGCTCGGGAGTTCTTTCCCTACCACTAATCTCACCCTCATTCCCCGCCATATCTATTCACTCACACAACCAGTCCTACACCACATGGCCAATATAGTTCATGATGAGAAATAGCACAAACAAAATTTACATAAACACTTATTGGAATAGCCGTGGCTCTCCAAATTCTAAGCGTGTGTACATAGACAGTCTACGGGAGGCAAACCGTGCTCGATACCACTACGATACGCCCACAATTTCACAACTAGACATAATATGAACTTAAACATAAAACAATCAAGAAAACCTGCTCCATGTTTTTTCTCTTGACATAACATTATCACGTACTCAAAACATAACATGTTCACATTCATACTAATTCTTAACAGCCCACAATCTACGAAACACACCAAGACATGCTTGTTTATACTGTACATATCCAAACAGACATAAAATTTCAATAGCAAGCAAAATAAGCCACGGTCCTGCCCAACAGTCGTCATCTATGTACACAATACTCAAAATTTTGCAAGAGCGCCACGACTTGTCCGGTAACCTCATCGGTAATCATCGGGATTACCTACAATGCATAAAATGGGTGAGATATAAATCTCGGTAAGCATAAATTATGCATGATGCGGTGTTTAGTTCGAAAACCTCCCAATGCACAATGCACTCACTTTAAAATCATCAATTTATTTATGAAACACTCGTTAGGGCCCCGACTCACTACTATGCACCGGCACATGAGCATTAAGCTCAATTCATTTATATTTAAGTGGCCACTATATGTATGACCTCGACGTGAGGCTCATCCTCTTGTGGCTACCGAGGGTCCCCCCATCGCGCCCCTCATGACCACCAAGAAGTTATCCCTCCACGCCGACTCCACACCGTTGAGGATCCCACCCTCTAACGGCCTAGCGAGGTCCATCACCAAACCTCGACCCCCTGTCCGTTCGAAGTCCCCTCTGAAAAATATGCACATACCATAGCATATGAGACGGTGGCCTACTCTAGGTAACATACGCCAGATCTGCAGTCGCCTTAACTCCTAGGTCGCCCCTGCCGCCCTCGGTGCATAATGTGGTCAAACACACCATTTGATAAAATATTTTCATGTTAATGCATGATATGCATGATGCAATGTAGCATATACACACAGTAAAACCATAAACTCAAAACACCCTTTTCATTTCTGCAATAATCATGGAATTCACCAATTAATTTCACGATAACCTTTTAACTCACAAAAGTTCATTCTCGCAACATTTGAACTCACGAGGTTCAATTCACAAAAATCTTGAACTCACAGTTCATTCCACTTCAACTATGGAGCTCACGAGACTCCTTTCACCATAATAATTGAATATCAATCAAATATCACAATCAACAAAATATTCATATATCACCAATTAAACAGAAATACTTCATAAAACACTATATTTATATTTATGCATTGTAGGTGCAAATGAATTTCTACTTAGCTCAAGTCCGCAAAACGTTGATAAATCAAACTATTAAACACTTCTATCACCTTTCACTATAAAATAAGAACAATTATTAATAATTTGAGGATAGGGTATTGTTCTACCCCTCACGAGCTTCAAAACGATATAAAATTTGTCAATTAACAGAAGTGAATACTTACCAAAACGCTTCGCAATTTCGCATGTCCCTCTCTCTCTTCTCGCTCTCTCTCTAGCGTGAATGTGTAATGGCGCTTAACTTCTGCCTAGTTGATTGATAAGGCCATCCACCGCCTCAATCCTAACTTCTCAGGTAAGTTTTCTCTTTTACCTTTATCTTCCTTTTTTTTTTACTTATTATCTACACTAGTTACTATTACAAATATTTTACAAGTGACATGGGGAGTCGTGCATGGCATTCCAAACTTAATCTAACCAACTTAGTTAATAAAATATATATTTATATATCTCACGGCAATTATATAATATAAACTAAGGTTTATATTTTATTTATTTATTTATACATAATATGCATATATATTCATTTGATTTATAACACCAATAATTCAATAAACTGTATTGATACTCAAACACCACTATAATCTCAAAAACTTATAAATTAATTTTTTCACCACTAAACATATAAAGACATAATTAATTAATTCAATATCTAAAAGCACAATAAAATAATGCCGCACAAAATAATTTAAAAATCACAAGTAGCACATAATTAATTAAAAATGCACTCAATGCATGAAATATATTGACCAATGAGTAGTGAAAGTCTCGGGTATCACACTACCCTCGCCAAATCCCTCGGCAATTAGCGAGGGCGCTGCCCTCGTTAGCGAGGAGCGAGCCGAGGATAAGTTAACGAGGAGGTTTTTAGAGAGGGCAAGTTGCCCTCGTTAAAACCCTCGCCAAGCCCCCTGCCCTCGCCAAATCCCTCTCTAATCCCCTCGCTAATTTTTTTTTTTTTTTTTTTGTAGTGGACAATCATAGTGCTTTGATATCTTGACCAACCCTTTAAGGAATCAAGAATCAAGGAATTGTCTATTGAAATCAGCTCACTTGATATTTTCTTATCTCGACATCGTATAATTCGGACAACATAATAGTCATCTGCTTTGATATAAAATAGATGAGTATAGGTATCTTGTCCCTGATTTACTAAAGGTTACTAATGGTTTATCTAGTGCTTTGATTGCAGGAATTATCACAGATGTGCTCTGTTCAATCAGATAAACAACCTGAATAATTAATTCCTCTCCTCCTGAATTAAACCAAACCCGTTTGTGTTAAAAATGTGCAAAAAAAAAAGGACCAAAAAGAACGTGAGATTAACATTGTCGTAGGAAAATTCTTATGAGACCAAAACTACAGCTTTTCCCGTTAGAGTTGAGTCAGTAGTTTTTGTTAAGGAATCAATATAAATGGATTAATTCTCAACCTCTCTACAAGTTCGGACTTTTAGACGAGGCGGAATTCTTTCATGGTATCGAGCCAAAGGCTCACGCCCGAAGGTCTTGGGTTCGATTCTCTGAAAGCAACTCCACCCATATTAAATTGTCCACTCAATGGGCCTCCTCCCCAAAAAGGGTAGAGGTTATAAATCCGGCCCACGAGTGAGGGGGAGTGTTAAGGAATCAATATAAATGGATTAATTCTCAACCTCTCTACAAGTTCGGACTTTTAGACGAGGCGGAATTCTTTCATTTTTCTCATTCGATTAAGATCTAAATTGATGTTAAGCGTAGGAGGCACCCATCAAATGGATGTGCAATAAAATTTGGGTGAAATTGTTTTCAGCGAGAATCGAACTTAAAATACGGACACGAGCCTTTGACTTTGAAACTATAAAAGAATTCATCTCTTCTAAAAATTTGAACTTGTAAAAAGATGATATTAATGATTTTATATTACCTTCATTGAATAGTTCAAAAAAAAAAGAAACCTTTGGTTTTGACAAGGTTCCGCTCTCTGAATTGGATTGTGATCTAATAACGCTAGGTTTTCTTTTTGTTCTATTACATTACCTCTATTTACCAAATCAATGAACTATTTACATTTAATTAAAAATGAAGGATTTAAATATTTAAAAAGACGCATGACTTCAACCACTGGAACCACAAGTATTATGATTCACGACAACCACCATGAATCACAAGAATCAATTTTGTACTTAACTGTATCATTTTGGGCGATTTTGCACTTATCTTCCGTATCAAGCCATGAATAATACTCTTTGATCTCCTACACAGAGGAGAGTCTTCCCATGTTGATGCGAACTCAGCCAACATGTATAGAAATTGAGTAGCCACGAATTGTGCATTTACTCCTTTAACTCTTCTATTGTCTATTAGAGGCTATTTTGCAAGAGTTTTATTTTTTATGTGTTGTTAGTTAATGTTGTTAGGTGTTAGTTAGTTGGTTAGATAGAATTGATGTCTATATAACTAGTTGTATAAGCTCATTTGAGATATATGAAATATAGCAAATTAGTTCTTAAAGGCAAATTCTTGCTTTGTTGATTGATCCAATCGCTTGCTAGCTCGATCTAGAGATTCAAATCGGGTCGTTGCTTGCCAACCTGAGTTGGGGCATCAAAATTACGTAGGATTGAGAAGTACGTTGCTTGCCAACCTGAGTTGGGGCATCGAAATCATCGATCCTAATTCGTGGTTCTCATCACATGCCCAAAACGAACACCCACCTATCTGAAAAATTGTGTGCAATTCTTTTTAGTATTAATGCATAAAATATGACTTCATAAACAAAATTTATAAATAAAAACATAAGCATCTCCTTACCTTTGAATTTATGCATGCATGTCACAAAGCTTCTTCCTGGTTCTCATCAGTCAAGGATGTTCGAATTAAGGCTCTTCTTCCACGGTACCATTCGATCGACGTATTATCTTGGGTTGTCGTCTCATTTGACCGGTTGAGAACATTCTTTCGTGGGCTAGGCTTCTTGCGAATGGGGATTATTTGTGCGCAGATTTCATTCTAAGTAAATGGGAAAAACAGATACATATTATAAAATTTATGAACCAGGTGACTTAGCCCACTCGACCACCGGGTTCCTCACTTTAATGGGAGACCCGTGTTCGATTCTTTTTGGGAACGAATTTGGAGTTATAAGATGGCTTAGAGAAAAAAACATATTATCAAATTTATTGAAAACATTTTTTTCTTTTTTATTAAGGGAAATGAAATAAGTATGATGTAACGGATTAAAACAAACGTGGCGCTGACGGGAACGGGAAGCCCGAAACTGGACCATAACGTGTGAGGCATGTGGTTTATTAGCCCAATTAGCTCAATTTTCCTACATTTACAGATTTTTAAAATTATGTCATATTTTTAGTGGCCCGAAAACATAATGTCCTTAAAACACAATCCCGCTAAAGATAAGGACCTAAAAGAATATTTTTTCCATGTAATAACACATAAAAATTTAATGTATCTAAAGAGTTTTTATAATTGTGTTAAAAGAGATGTGACAACACATTGTTTATTGTAGAGTGTGATAAAAAATATTTATCCTCGTACTTATTATTTAGTGTCTTTATATTACCCTAATGATTTTAAAGTTTGATAAAAGATGTGTGGTAATAGGTTTAAGTGCTCTATATTTCTTCCATCTGCTCCCTGATTCCATTGTTCTGCCAAATTAGTAGAAAAGTTTCTACGAATAGGGTGGTGTTTTTGCGTTTAGCAATAGGTGGTGGGATAGGGCGGTGGTAGGTGGTGGTATTTAGCGGCGCTTGGGCGGGGTAAAAATGAGACAAGAGAGTTTTAAAAACAAAGAGAGAAAAGTTGGATTTGTTTGGCGAGAGGGTCAGTAAACTCAACATTTGTATACAAACATTTTTGGGAATAACATTTTTAAGGACCATAATTTTGGGGGTAACAAAATGAGATCTGTAATTCTCCGAGCTGAAATTTAAGAATAATACTCTCTTTTATTCAAAATATATGTTATTTTGGATAGGTGCACACATATTAAAAAAATAGTTGATTTCATGTTATATCTTTAATAAATATTTGACTTTCTAATAAAAATACATTTATCTAAATATTTTAATGATTTTAAGGGTAAATTTGGAAAAATGCATTTAATTTGCTTTGAAAAATGCAAAATGTCATCTAATTTACTAATAAAATGAAAGGTCAAAACGACATTTATTTTGAACGAGAAGGAGTAATTTTTAAATTTCACAAATTGAAGTCTAATCATCCTGAATTATTTCAAGTCGGACTGATTTTGGCAAAAGATAAATGGGTGGGGAGGGAATGTTTGAAAGATAGATTTAATAGGTTGTTCGTTATCATTAGATAAAGAAGCAAAAGTAAGCGAGATAGGATGCTTTGGAGAGAGGGAGTGTGGCATTGGGAATGGAGGTGGAAAAGGGTTTTGAAGGAGAGAGATATTCTTTTGCTTAATAATATGCTGTCTCTTTTGAATTCTGTGAATCTTAATCGGGAATTGGAAGACAAGTGGAGGTGGAGCTGGGCGAAAAATCGGATGTACACAACAAAGGAAGTGTGCGAAGAACTTGTACGAAGAAAAATGGAGAGCAACCGGAAGAAAGGAAGGAGTTCAAATTAATATGAAATAAGTTGACATTACTGAAAGTTCGTATCTATGCATGGAGAGTTATTTGGGAAAGAGTGCCGACAACAACAAAGTGCAAAGTAGAAGATGCCTACCCCAGGATGTGGACGTCAATTGTAAGTTTTGTGGATCAACACAAGAATCGGTAAAGCATATTTTAATTGAATGTGAGTTTGCTTATAATACTTGGATGAAGATTTTAGAGTGGATAGGAGTGAAATCTGTTCTTTCTTCTACTCCCTCGGGAATCTACTACATTTTAGTAGACTTCTCAATGGGAAACGAGGAAAGTTATTCGGAGTCTGTGTGTGAGAATGTGTTGTTTGGCTATTGTGGAAGATGAGGAATGCAAAAACTTTTCGAGGAGAGCAGCCGTCGATTGAGAAAATTAGCGGCGGAAGTCAAAGCGAATTTATGGAGCTGGTTGCAAAATAGATCGTCTGAAGAATTGCTGGGAGTTTTCATGAATGGATTAAGAACCCATCTGCTTTTATAGAAATGATTTAATAAGCTAGGAGTCGTATAGTTTTCTAATGTGCCTTTAGTGGGCCGTGCTGAAAAACTCATTCTTGTATCAAACAAGGCATACCTCTTGCCTTGGATCTTTATTTTTATTTTAATAAATAATTTCCCGATAAAAAAAAAGTAATAATAAAAAGGTCGGACTGATTGACTTGAATAAGATTTTGTTATGGATGATTGATACGATTTGACCTGAATTCGTGATGAATTCCAGAAACCGCTCACTCAAGTCATATCCATTCCAAGAGACCGTTCTATCTCACTTTAACTAAATACTTATATTTTCAAAGATCAGTTTATTTATAGGAAGAAATTTAAAAAATATATATATTATAAGAAGAAACACCGAAAAAAACACAAGGAAATTAAATAGACTCGGTGAAGACTCGCTCATTTTCATTTTCATTCTTCAGAAATCTCTCTCTCTCTAAGGACTCAATTTCGAAAACGTTAATTTCTCTCTTTAACAATGGAGCCACCAACAAGCAGCATTCGAGCACACTACGATATAGAGGACGCAATCGAGCATCTCTACGATGTTACCATCTTCAGCAGAACCATCTTAACCACCGTCACCAAGTACCCTGAAGCCGTCACACAGTGGATCAACGACGTCAACCCCGACGACAACACTCTCCGCCCGTTACGTCGGCTTCGAAGCCGAAGTTCTCCACCTGCGACACCTCCACCCGTCCTACGGGCACCGTCCAGTTCTGCTTGGGCAGCCGGTGCCTCGTCATCCAGCTCCTCGACCCCTCGCCTTGCCCCCGCCCTCCACAAATTCATTGCCGACCGTAACACCTATTTCTTCGGAATCGACATACATCCCAAAATGCAGCTTTTGGGAAATCACTTTTCCTTTAGATTTGATCCGACGGCAATGGAATTGGGTGTGTCTGCGGCGGCGAGGTATAAGTGGAGAGAGCTGAGGCAGGCGGAGCAGAAAGTATTGGCTTTGACTGCTTTGGGGATGGAGGTGGAGATGCCGTTACTTGATACTGATTGGGGTGGGCGTTCCAATTTCTCAGATGTGCAAGTGCAGTATGCTTGTATCGAAGCTTTCCTCAATCTTGAAATTGGAAGGTGGCTCATTAATTTTCCAGATTAGATGATCTTGTGTTGATGTACATGAATGGTTCCGTTAATCGATTTCTATCTGTGACCTTCGTATATCAATGGGTAACTGCTAGGTTTTCTTGCTTGATTTTCTTGGAATCTTGTGGCGTTTTCTTGAAGGAATACTTAAATTGCATGCATCAACTATGAATATATATATATATATATATGGATAAAATTCATTTTAGTCCCATAACTTTTTACTTTTTCGATTTAGTCCAAAAAGTATGATGTACTAATTTAATCCCAACTTTTCGTGAATTGCACAATTTACGTCCCAAGAAAGTATGATGTACCAATTTAATCCCAATTTTTGTGAATTGTGCAATATTAAAACTTCGAATTACAATTCTAAGCCACATACATGGAAAACAATGAAAAAGTGTTAAAACCTTTTGACTAAGTCGTTTGAGCTAAATTTTGGTATCTTAATTATTCATGGATATTTTAACGAAAAACAAAAATAACATATAAGTTATACTCGTTATAAAATTAACAATATTAAAAATATAGAAAAAATTTCCATCAAGAAACGATAATACAAACATACAATAAACACATACTCATTAAGAAAAAATGTGTGTGTTGTTTTAAATGTTATTACATTATTTATCATAATTTTATTGTTATTGTTACATCGACTCTCCTGATTAATTATTGATTCTAAATCGAATGATAAAACGTAGATCCTCTAAAATGATCCAAAATTAACACAAGATACTGATAAAATCATTTCATGATGCAACTCACACCCCGCTTTAGTCAGTGAATGAAAATGATTATTTAGGTTGTCAACCATCACTTTATCATATTTAGCATATATAATTTAAATAAATATTTGTACACATATAATATTGTCTCGACCGGATACACATGCATTAGTTATTATTAAAAGTTGCTCGCGTTCTTTTTATCGATCATTCTTGAGTTGCTACAATAATTTTCTTAGAGAAATAATATATTTAATTAAAAAAATATATATCATTCTTGAGTTCTTACAACAATGTAAATAGTAGAATAACCAACATGTACAATGTTAATTAAAAAAATGATTACGAGACTTTGGCCAATATAAATTGATTTCAACAGAAATTCAAACCATCAGGACTCAACAATTATGAACCTCAATCCTTAGTATTCTATGAAATATATATATATATATATATATATATATATATATATATTTATTGTGTGGGTGGGTTAATGATATATGTCTCCATTAAATCACTACAACAAAATAGTCATTTATCGACGGATTTATCGACGGATTTCCGTCGGTAAAATTGGTCATCCGTCGGTATTTTTCTCGTCACAAAATACCGGCGACAAATTAATTTGTCGTTAAATACCGATGGATATTCGCCGGTATTCCGTCGGTAATTACCGACGAACCTATTCCGTCGGTAATTACCGGCGAACCTATTCCGTTGGTAATTACCGACGAATATTCATTAGAAAACACTGTTTATAAAAAAATCAAAATTTTGTAAGTAAATCTGAAATTTAAAATTCCAACGGTATTTTGTTGGTATTTTATCGGTATTTATGACGGAATTTGGTCCGTCGGTATTTCACAGTTTTTGTAGTGAATTACCTAGTAAAATGGTTAAAGATTTTTTCTCTTCTAAGTGGGAAACCACTAGTGAATTGTGAAGAATAGAGACCTCTCACTTACATCGACTCATTTCCTCGTGGTACAAAGGTCCTTGACAGAAATGACTCAGTTCGAGGATTAAGCCTAGACATGTTGTTGATGAGAGGTTTTTATAATATTTTCTTTCGATAATAGTAAATGAAATTCTGTTCTCACAAAGTAATGACAAATTTAACATGTGCTTACATATATATATATATATATATATATATATATATATATTTTGATCGAGTAAAGGGTGACACGAACCCATGACCTTTGGGTCATAGGTAGTGGAGCTCTAACCACTTGAGCTATACCACTTCGTCATATATATATATATATATATATATATATATATATATATATTAGGCGCAGAGTCTAGCATCCTTCCAGCCTCGTCGAGCTTGGATATAAAGACAAGTCCGAGCTTTTAGTCTAATGACAAGCGCTTGATCCTACAATAATATGTGATGAATTAATGTGCTCTCGAAATAATTATTTGATAACTCATTTAAAAATTAAATGATATTATGTAATGATTTTCTTTAATTAAAACAAATACCTTAAAATAAACATTGAATAAATAAATAATGAAAAGGAAAAAAAAAAGAGAAATAGAAAGAAATTTGTGGTCAAACACTTTGGGTGGGGAAAGGCCATATCACTTTTTTTTTTTCCCTCTTATATAACCCAGCTCATCTTCTTCAACATTTCTTCCTGCAACAAAGTGAAGCTCTTCACACTTCATCAATGTTCCTCAGCTCCATATTTCTTTTTTTTTTTCCACTCTTCACTACTAAGTTTTAAGTTTAATTTCCATCAAAGTGAAGCTTCCAACTCCCAAAGACTTCAAGGTATGAGTTTGCATAAGTTATATTCATCAAGAAAAGAAATGAAAGGAAACTATTTTTCTTCTTAAACTCACGGTTCTTCTCCCTTCTAACACACTACGTGTTAGGAAGAAAGTTGTTAGTTTTGATGAGTTAAAATGTAAAATAGGATGACTAGCCGAGTATCTTGTATAGACAGCTGAAGTAATAATATGTAAAGAAAACTAAGTACAAATGTTAGATAAGGATAGTTGAAGAAATCGAGATAAGGACGAGAAATCGAGGCGAGGACCGAGAAAACAAATGAGGATAAGATATCGACGAAGACAATGAAAAGAAGACAGATGAGGTTAAGAACAATAAACAATCGTCAAGACAAGGAACAAAGACGAAGACAGAATAAGTTAAAGAGAAGACAATAAAGTGTTAGGAATTTTTACACAAGTGTCAAAGAGCGATTACAACTAACCAAGAAGAAGTTACAAGTTTCAGGTTAAAGCTGTTATAACCGACTAAAACAATTCACAAGGAAGTTACAACTACCAAGGAAGATCTCTATAAATAGGGATTGAAATTAGAATAGAATTACTTTTGAGTTTTTGCAACTTCACAGTTATTCACTCACATTCTATACACACAACTTTCAAATATTGTAATCACACGCACAAATGTGATATACGTTTCCAGCTCTTAGTGTTTGTAGAACACTCTTCATAGAACATCTTCAAGCCATTGATTTTCAGAAATTAGGAAGAAATTGTTGTAAGGTGATGATTTACGTTGTAAGTGAGTAAGAAGAAAGAAGGAAGATAGTAAGTGAAGACCCTTCTTCAAGTTGAAGGAGGAGAGTGGATGTAGGATTATTCATAATCCGAACCACTATAAATCTTGGTGTTCTTCGTTACTTTCATTTACTTATCTGTTTGTTTCAATTTCAGTTTATTAATCAAAGTTTAATTTCATAATTCAAGTTAGACAAAATTATCGGTGTGCTTTTGATCCGAATAAAGTTAAGTTTAAAAATATATTCCGTTGTGTAACTTTGGTGTTTTGAATTAGTTTTGAAAGATTTGTACAATCTAAAATCTATTCAACCCCCAATCTAGATTTTTCCTAGAAGGTGATTCAAGTTTCCTTTAATCTACTCAACTAAGTGGGACCAACACTACATTTGTTTGATGATTCATTCAAAATTCTAGCTTCTAATGCTAATTGAGCACCTCCCAAGCTTCCAAGGATCTTTATTCATCCAAAGAATAAAAAGAAAACATAGAAGGTGTTGGTCCCGAGATTGAGTTAGGCATCTAGAGATAATCTAGAAGGGGGTTAAATAAATTATCCAAACTTCTTGCGAATTTCAGATTATCTACTCAAACTAATCCTCTAAATTATCTAGAGTACTCAGAAAACTTTCATACTCAATCTTTTCCAGATGGATCTAAAACCTTTTTGATATGAATATGAACTAACAAGATAAAGTGAATGAAAATAGATGCAGAAAGTAAAGAACACAGTATTTATAGTGGTTCGGATTGTAAAATTCTACATCCACTCACCTCCTTCAAACCGAAGAGGACTCCACTAGCTCACTTTCTAACTTTCTTCTTTGCCTTGATTAAAAGTACAAAGTTGAAGATTCAGATCTTCAAACTTTCTTTCTTCTTTCTAATCTATCCTCTAAACTATGAAAATAGTGCATTATTTTAGAAGAAATAATTATAAGGAAGTGTTCTACAAACACTTAGAACGAATATGCTATCTTTCGTGAATTACTAGCTAAGTGTGCTTCTAAGAAAATGTAGATTACAAGTATGCCAAAAATTCTTTCCAGAGTTGTGCCTTAGCTTATTTATAATGAATATAAGACGGTTATAATGAATATAAGACGGTAAGTTTGTTAGAACAAACTCTAACCGTCTAACAACCTTCCTTAAAAACCACTTCATTTTCAGCTGATCTTCTTGAGGTAGTCGTCTTACCGACTTAGTTGAGTCTGTCTTTCTTATTCTACTCGGCTTATCTTGACCTTGTCTTGAGCTCTTCACCATCCTCTCTTGATCGGATGACTTCCAAAAGACTATCTTCGATGATCTAAATGTAAAGAACCTAACATGACTTTCTAAGCTTACCTAGTCTCGAAATTTTAACTTACAGACTTCATTACTTCAACTATTCTAAATATCATCAATTTGGTCATCTTACTTTTACAAGAGCTATCTAACCTATACATTTTAACACATTAAAACAGACTTCCTGATCTAACAATTTTTCACTTTTTATGATGTTAAAACTATCGAAAGAAATGAACATAACAACTTATGTTAGTCGAAAATTTATTCAAGTAAGATGTTTCAATCTAAACACATTAGGCACATAAGCATACTATCATCAGTGAATTCACACAAGAGCATCAACTTTCAGCCGATAAAAGAAAATTTTATACCTAAGTCTTTTTAAGAAGTATTCTAACGCATGTAATCTTATCGGTATAAAAATACTTAGAAAAATTTCTCTAGGAAAGACTTATAAAATTTTGAATGAAGGAAAATGAACTTAGAAAAAAACTTAATAGAACAAATTTTATCGTATAAGTTCGAGATAGTCATCTCATTCATTTCACAAAAATTACATTTACAAGGAAGCAAGCGAGATAAACAGATAAGTTGTAAAAAGATTAAAAAAGAAAAATCCTTATCTAGTCTGTCCATTTATCGGCTTTGGAGCAGACAACCGATCAAAGATCCTCTTCTTGACTCCTTCAACTCATTTGGATCTTTGATTCCCGACTCACCTCGGCTCCTTGAATAATTTCCTTGACCCGATCTAGGTCAATGAAACCATCTGCTCTTTTCTTTGGAGTGGCATACTCGAAGGCGGTAGCTATCGTCTGCGTTGAACTCTTCACCAGCTTTGTTGATCAGCCGATGATAAAAGTCAGCATCCTCCTTCTTGATCCACTCATTACAGGCTAGGTCGAGGGTCCTGCGAGGTGGCACTAGGGCTTTCAGTATGTGCGAGAAATACATCCATTTAGCATCCAGATTCTTCTCTTTGTATTCTCTGGAAAGCTTCCCGATGCCATTCTTGGAGGGAGGGTTGTTACGTGGAAGGATCTGAAGTTCTCATTTCCTTGCACATCTTTAGTTTTGATGATCCATTTGAGCTTAGACTTGCTCCATGAGAAATCCAGATCCTTGTTGATCTTCTTTTGCCTCCTCCTCTCCCTTTCACCATACACCCTTTTCTCTTCTTTGATTCTCTTAATCGGCTTTCACGAGAGGTTGGAGTAATCTGCTTCCTTTTTCCTTTTGCCTTAGCCGCATTTGGAACAACCTCAGATTGAGGAGGTTCCTCACTGCTGGCCTTTCCTTTGCCCTTCGCCTGAACATTCTCTTTCTTTGCTTCCTTCATCTTGGCGAATTTGGCTTCCTTCCTTCCTCCATTTGTGATCATCATCTCTATCACGGCTTCAATAATCTCCTTCGTTTTCTTTTTCAACCGCTTAGCGAATTTGGCTTTCATCCTGTCTTTTAGCTTTTTGAAGATTGAAGTGAAGGCGGAGGCTGAGCTTTCGTTCGTCTTCATCCTTTGAAGAGGAATCAGACGATATGGAAGTTTCTTCGGTGGGAGTTTGAGGAGGTGGGGATTGAGTTTGAAGATTTCTAAGAAGGAGTAGGAAGGTTTTGGAATTTGTGTTGTTTGACTGTTGTTGGGATAGATGAGGTAGGGATGGTTTGATGAGTCGATGATGATGGTCCAGATGGGGTTGGGATTGTGGGTTGAGTGGGTTCAAAAGGTGTTTGGACTATTTTGGGAGGGATTGAGTGGAGTTAGGACTGTGGCTATTCTAGAGGCTCCGAGGTGCCGTCGAGATTACCTCTTTATCACCAGATTTGGCGAGAGATTTGGGAGAGAGGGATAGGGATGAGGATTTACCTTCTTCTTGGATAGGAGGAAGACAAAATTTTTCATCCTCCGCTGCTTGTTCCTCCTTTATTTCCTCCGCAACCTCAGCCGTAATCTGGAGGACAACAACTTCCTCTGTAGCAAAGTAGCCGATTCAACAGTGGGCTCATCACCGCCATTGACTCCATCTCCTCGGCCTTGGAAGATCTCTCATCAAACGATCTAGTTATCTTGGATATTTTCCTCTTGGGAGCCTTTACTTTCATCCTTCTCCTTCTCTAAGAGGATATAGACGGAGAAGACACCTCTTACGAGGAGGCCACCTTAGTTGGAGCAACCTCACTGTTCTCAAAACAACTGCGGCGGCGATTGTAGGTTTTCGGAAGCGGTATTAAGACCAATCAAGTTTATCAAACCCAAGGGAGTTAGTATGCACGTGAGGCCCTAAGAATACAAGTTATTAGTGACTATTGTTGCTAGATGGGTTTTGACACTAAACACTACAAAATAATTGCAAGAATTAAAAATCAAATACTATGCAAGCAAATAATCAAACACCTAATATGCAAAAACAAATAACTTGGTTTCAATGGGGATTGGGGTGATCGGGATAATATCCATCAAGGAATCCATGATCAACAAGCTATGATTGTATTAAATTATAAATCAATCAAGATAGAAAGCATAAACCATCATGCAATTAATCACTCCATTAACTACACAATGCCTAATGTGAGTATCCTTAGTACTTCTAATCTCTCAATTAAGAAGCACCCAATTCATACATTCATACACAATTATAACCCGATTAATCCCTAATCACGTTAGCTCAACTCGCCTATTGCTAGGGTGATCAAACATTAATCTAAAGAGATAATTTTGCATGAAGCACAATGAGAGTCACAATTAGGAAGCAATCTAACTCAATTGATCAACAATTATCAACAATCATAGCAAAAGACAATCATATCATCCCCAATTTCAATTATTCCAAGCACAAAATGATTAGCCCATGGTGCTAAGAGCAAAAGCCATGGGTAGAAAATCTAAGAAAGCAATTAAGAAACTAATCAACACAAACAAGGAATTAAAAGGAATTAAGTGGAAGAACATCACCAATTGACTTCAATTATAAAAAATAAGAATGCTTGAGTCTTCACAATATCTTCAATTACAATCTCCTCCTCTTCAATTACAACTTGAAAATGTAAAACTAATGGATCAAACCACTAATCTAAGGTACAAATGCTTGAAATCAATCTAAATATAAGAATCTAATCCAATTACAAGGAGAATTAAGCTATGGAATGAGATTTTCGCCTTAAAATTGTCTAATAACTTCTCTAATCAAAGCTAGGAAGAATATGCTCTGCTTTTCCGCTCAAAATGGTTTAAATACAAAAATTCAGTTTTGGGCATCCCTCGACTCGAGATTGGGGCCCTCGAGTCAAGGCCTCTAAGTCGCTAACACGATTTTGCCAATTTGCCGCCACTTCGAGTCGAGCTCCAGCCCTCGACTCGAGTGATCTCTCTTCGCCCTATCCTCGACTCGATGCTCAGCCCTCGAGTCGAGGCTTCTCTGATTTTCAGAATTTCAACACCAAGCCTTCACCCTCGGGTCGAGGCCCCTGGACCTCGACCCGAGCTCCGCCTCGACCCCCTTTTTACCCGTCTTGATCGTCTCTTCATCCTAAGAATACCGGTACTCTCGGTTTGACCAAATTTCACCGATTTACCTGTAAAATGGATGAAAAAACATCAAATATCTCACAAGTAATACTTTTTAGGGAAAGTAGTGATACTCTACACATTTATGCACCAAATTTAACACTTTTGATCACTTTTTGCACTAAAATACACCTTAAAAACATGCATCAATTCACTCCAATCATAATACCCCCAAACTTGAAGTGTTGCTCGTCCTCAAGCAACGTAGCAAATAAGCACAAAGGAGTGAATTGATTCCAATTATGTCACACGGCACCATAGAAGAAATATAAGGCAATCGAACTCATCAATGATCATAAGTATCAATGCAAACTATCCACTAGCAATCATGATAGATCATGCTCAAATAAATGCAACATCAAATACTCAAAACATTGCTCCTTCCATGGAGTATTTCACTCATTACTCAAGTGTATCAAGGTATAATGCACTCAATCATCGAATTCATAAATATGCACACCATAAGCTTGCCAAAGGACTTAATCTCAATCAAAATCATTTGTGTTCAATCAAGAATCAAAGAGGTCTTTCATCAAGGTTGTAATGTATGCTCTTTGGAATAGGTGGGATATTGTATTTGGGTAAGAGTGACTCAAATAGTAGAGACTTGAATGATAGCTAATCAATACAATACACATCTCTTTAATCCTCATCAAGTAACACTCTTTCTTTTGCACTTCAAAGTTCAAACACCACCATTCACTTGAGCTTTCTTTCTTTTAAGCTCACAAATTGAATTTTTCTTCTTTTTCACTTCACATTTTTTTCACAATTTAATTTTTCTTTCATCAACCTTTCTTGTCATTATCACTTAGCTCAACATCCTTCCTCCACACTTTACATGCAATTCACTATCTTCTAGCCAACAATCAAGCTCTACTAAACACAGGACAATAAGGCTCATAAAAATAGGCAGATGGTTTCAATTTCACTTGACTTGCCAAAGAATAAGGATATAAGGATCAAAACGGCTCACTAAAAAAATCAAATATATTTGGTGTGGAAAAATTTGGCAAAGTGACTCATCATATCGAACATGGCCTCTTATCATTTTCATGAAATCACACAAAGATCAATCTCAACAAGTCCAAGGGCAAGTTCTAGCATACAAATGCATGAATGATGCACTCACAAAGAAATAACTCAACCGTATAAGATGTACGATTATTAAGGCACAAAAGCTCACGGGCTTAAAATTGAGCAATGAATCAAGCATCTTCAATCACATTCATCTTCACACAATTATCAAGCATGCTAGCATCAAGCCACATATCAACTCATGATCAAATCAAAATTCAATTAATCTTGCAATTCAAGCACAAGTGCACATGTACATAACCTCAAGCACACTCACTATGTCAAGAATGATATTAAAAGATATGCAATAAGTCCACAATTAAAGCTCAAGACAAATTAAGTCCAAAAATATATAAGGAATCCAAGAGATCAATATAGCACAATCATCAAAAGACAATAAGCCCAATAAGATCAAAACACATCATAATCATCATCCATACAAATCATCCATAAAAATCATCATCGAATCAAATCCATCCACATCAAGTCATCAAGTACAATCAAAACAATCATAATCAATCCATACAAATCACTCAAGAGGAACTAAAAAGATAAATGAACTAAGGATAGGGATGAGGAAGTAGGGGAGTAGCCCTAATAATCGGAAGGCGGCGGTGGAGTAGGGTAGTGGCCCGGCCCGAAATTCCACGAGTTCATCTACTGGAGGAGTGCATACATGTCATGCTGAGTCTTGAGAGACTCTTCCCGCATCCTCCTCGTCTCCTCATTCAACCGACGGACTCCTCCATCATGCGGTAGCACTCATCCCGCCATCCAGCACTCGAGCCGCATCCTTTGACTGTCAGCCCACATCTCCTCTAAGGGTCCACCGCCTCGTGATGAGCTACCGGCCTCAAACTCCCTACTAAGCATCTCGTCCCGCCAGTAATAGTTGATCTCTCGGCATTAAGTCCTCGTCCATCTGCACTGCACCTCAGCCTGCTCCTCTTCTTCAGCCTTCTTCATCATCTCCTTCATTTGCACCTCGGCCTCGTCCTCGATCCGGACCCCGATCCTCGCCTGCCGTCCCTCCTCCTCATCATCCTCACGGAGGACATCTTCATGCTCTCGGGTGTAGGCGTCAATCGCCTCGGTATGTCTTTGTGACCACATCCGGAGGTGTCAATGATAGCCCCGAGACAACACAATTTGGGCGTTGATAAACCATCATGTGAACTCTGCTCCCCAGTAATGCACTTGGTAAGTATGGATATCAATAACTCGACACTTTCTTCTAAAAAGATAGTTTTTAGCTCCTTCCTTACACCCTTGAAATAATTCCTAGCCATCATTTCAAAAGACTCGCCTAATTTTCTTCTTTGTAGGTGAGAGGATTCACACCTTCCTCACGTGTCTCAAAAGAGTGAGCCAGAGAAGTTTTTGTAATGGAGAGATGACGGACATCGTGGATTCAGGTTTCAATTCCTAGTTCAAGAAATGTCTTGTTGACATAAAACTGAATTCCCAAAGTATATCCAGAGTTTTGTTTTGTGAGGATCTTTTCGAGCGAAGGTCTTCAACCCCGAATCCTCAAGCAAATGAAGTATCTCCCTCGATTCACGGTCCCGAGTGGTATTGAAGTCAACATACATTTCTGAATTATATGCAAGTGTAGTAGGTATACCCGACGGGGTGTACTAGGTATACCTGACGGGGTGTACTTACTAAATACTTACATAAAGGATTTTATCGATCGCTTTTAGATTGACTTGGTTAAAAGATGACCTTGTTTGGAAAATTCAACCAAATCTCCTAGTCTAATGATTTTTTTTTCAAAAACAAAACATCTTAAAATCGAGTTAATTAAGCCATTAATAAATAAACCGAATTTCAAATCTTCATATTACTAGTACATAAAGACATTAAACTCACTTTGGATTTTTCAAAAAAAAAAGTAACTTATCTGAAAAAAAAAAATTGAAATAGATATGTTGTAAGAGTATCTTTGAGAAAAATAACATTTTTTTACAAACAAAGTTTTGGTTTTGTTCAGATAGGGAGATATTTAGATGGAGAGGTTCAAAAACTATATTAATTGATCTAAAAATGTACACCGAGATAATTCCCGCAAACAACAACAATTGGAAACCATTAGTAACCCTTGAGTAAATCAGGCAAGAAACTTAAACTCATCCGTCTTTGTATCAATCGGATGACTAACATGTCCTTGTCTGAATTACTTGATGTCGATAAGAGAATATCAAGGTAGATAAGACCAATAGACAATTCCTTGATTCTTGATTCCTCAAAGAGGAGATCAAAGGATATCAACTTTGTGATTATCCATGTGACACTTTTTAAGTCCTGATATTTCTTTCTTGACATAATAAAGAAAGCGAGAAAGAGAAACTTAATAACAACATAAGTAAATCAAAGATTAACCAAAGATGCATCAAGTAATCCTAACTCTACGCATAGCTTCTTAAATCTAGACTCATTAATGGTTTTGTCAATATGACTTCTCTCTGAAGTTCAGTAGATATCTTTTCTAACTGATATTATTCTTTTCTACATGATCTCCTGATAAAGTGACGCCTAACATCAACATATTTACATCTAGTATGCAAACAACGTTATGAATCATAGCAATTGAACTATTACTATCGCAGAAAATGGGCACGAGATGATGTGAAAATATTATAATCTCTATGTTGTTGGCTAATCCAGAGGAACCGAGAACAACAACTTCAAGTCCGGCATGTATTCGGCTTCGGTTGTGGATGTGGCAACAAGTCTGCTTTCTTGGTTAACCAAGAAATTTACAGAGTTCCGATGTGGATTTCCTATCAATTTTACATCCACCAAAATTCGAGTCTAAATAACCAAGCTCGAAGTTATCATCATATGGGTACCATAACCCAACATTCAAAGTTCCTTTAGGCTCCATTTGGATGAAGTGGATTTGAAATCAAGGGATTTGAGGGATAATATACCATGCATTCACACAAACTAAAATGAAAAGCTAAATGAATGAATTTGATTCACTCGGATATTAAGCACAAGTAAGAGAAGTGAGAAGATTTCAAATGACTAGGTTTTGTTGGGTATTTGAAATCCTCCCACTTATAAGTAATATTTATGTGAATCAAATTCATTCATTTAGTTTTTCTCCATTTTGATCTCGTAAATGTATGGTGTATTATCCTCAAATCCCTTGATTTTAAATGACTCCACCCAAATGGAGCCTTAAGATATTACAAGATTTTCATAGCCGCCTCCGTATGAGACTTCTTAGGATTTGATTGGAATCTTGCACATAACCAAACCGCAAAAGATATGTCTCGGTCTACGTGTAGTGAGATATAGCTAGGATCCAATCAGTACCACGATACTCGCCTGCATCTAATGGAATCTCATTCTCATCGATCCATGGAGAAGTTAGTTGCCATAGGTATCTTAACTTCTCTACTTTGTATTCATCCCAAACTTATCTATCAGTCATTTGCATATTTAGCTTTCGTTGAATGAATATCCTTTGCTCGTCTCTGCTTCACCCGCAAAACCTAGAAAATATGTTAATTCTCACATCATAGACATTTCAAACCTATTCTTCATTAGATCACTGAATTGCTCACACAATATCGATTATGTGAACCAAAAATAATATCATCCACATAGATTTGAACAAGTAGAATGTCACCATCTACTTCCTTTTTAAATAAGGTTCTATTTATCTTCACTTTTGTAAAACCACTAGAGACTAAGACTTCGTATAATGTATCATACCAAGATCGTGGTTCTTGTTTAAGTCCATATAGAGCTTTGTTGAGTTTATAAACCTAATTATTGGTTCAAAACCCGTGTGGCTGCTCCACATAAACTTCCTCAAGCAATATGCCATTTAAGAATGCAGGTTTAACATCCATTTGAAATACTTTAAAACCTTTATAAGCAACCAACGCTAAAAACAACCTTATGGCCTCTAATTTGACAACCGGAGCATAGGTCTCAACATAGTCTATCCCTTCGGACTATGAATAACCTTGTGCTACCACCTAGCCTAATTTCGAACAATAATATTGTTTTCATCGGATTTTATTCTTAAACACTCATTTAGTGCCTATTATTTTTCTCGTGAATGGGTCTATCCACTAGCTCCCAGACACTTTGTCTTTCAAATTGATGTAATTCTTCTTTCATGGCAATTACCGGCTTAGGTCGATAGAGCTTCCTCAATAGACTTAGGCTCAAGAAGTGATACATAACAACCTGAACATGCTTTGGGGATCCAACATGGTCCTAGTCCTGGACACCACTAGAAGGATCTCCAATGATCTGTCCAGATGGATAATAACTTCTCATCCTTTTGCCTATTTGAGTAGAAGTTCTCTCATTTCTGATTCGTAATGTAACTCTTCTTGTCCAGCCTGAGGACATTCCACCTTCACCACTGACTCTGTCTCGATCAAATGATGTTGAAGGTGTCTCCTCGAATGGGACAGTAGAGGAGTTTATTTCGAAAATCGGATGAGTGTTGTTCCTTATCCGAATCTGAGTCAAGATTAGGAAGATAGGTTTTATCTTCTTTAAAATATAAACTTATGTGGCTTGCCTTAGCTGAACCAAAAGTTGACTTTGATACCATCACAATTTGTTTTTGGAATTCTCTTGTGTTAGGATTAGAATTTGTATGTTTTGATGATGTTCCTAAAACCTAAGTGTAATAGGACCAGTGAACTCGTTAGTCACCGATGATCTAGATAAGGTTTATGTCTTAGTATAGTTAAACTTGCTAGGCTTGACACAAGAGTCGTATTGATTGAGAACCAAGGTCACTGATAAGAAGACTTAAGGATTTAAGAAAGATCTCGCTCGAAGTCATCTAGAAAGGCATCGTAAAGATAAAGAAGAGATGATAAAACATATGCAAAAAGGGTATTATTAAGAAAGGTTTAAGTGAAGATAGCAAGGTTGGAATCCGTGCTACAACAAGCTTTGGAACCGTGTCCGGAGCAAGGTGTAAGGTTGCTAAAGTTGACTTTGAGAGACTTGTCGTGGTTAGCGAAAGTCGAAGGATAATTCGAGAGATATTCATAATCAATCTAGAGAAGATTGGATTATCAATCAAGATCAATCAAGATATAATTGATTGATATCGCATAATCAATTATCCAAAATCAAACAAATCTTCCAACGATCACTTACCATTTCTTTGAAGACCTGATTGACAAATTAGTCTAACGGCTAGTCAATTTCAAAATCATATAAAAACTGAAGTGAAGGATTTTGAAGATACACACGCGCGAGAAACATAAAAAAATCTATCTTCACTCATAGCAATACACGTATAATTCTTCGTACTAGAAATCAATTCAATACATTGATACTCTTAAAAGAGAGTTATTTTTGGTCAAGGAAGTGTAATCACCTTTAATTATCTCTCGTACGAGAAAAGGTTGATTGTTTAGCATCTAAGAGTTAACACTCGAAGATCACATTGATTGTACCAAGGGCAGAACTTGTTAAACTTCCCGTGGTCGAATCCTCGAGGAGATTAGAGGAGACAAGACCAGTTTTGGTGGATAGTAAGGCCCCCGTGGAATCGGGGAGAGTGTACGTAGGATCGTTATATCTCGAACCACTATAAAAATCTCTCGTGTCTTTACAAGCTTTACGCATTCATACTTATAACCTGTTCATTCATCATTGTTTTAATAAACTTGCACTAAACTTGCTAAGTATTCATCTCCAAGATTTTCATCAAAAGGGTTTTTCAAATACACACGAGATTAGTTTCCGCACCATCAAAAGACTTCGAGGTTCCGAAGTCTGCGATCACACCTAGCACACTGAAAGTACCTTCTTTGTAGAAGACTTTAAAGCCTTCTAATCTCACACTCAGCTCACGAAAAGTCGAAAAGTTTTGAGTGTGGTAAAGTCTATTCAACCCCCTTCTAGACTTTCTATCTCCTTTCACATCTCGTCTGGAACCAACAAGTGGTATTAGAGCGGTGGTTTAACCGACCACTCGGCTTTGGTTACCAATAGTCTTTGAGGAAAGACTGTTGTGGTCATCTGACAGATCTTTTTGAAAAACCATTTTCATAAAAACTCATTGCATTCTCGTGCATATCATTTTTATTACTAACAATGAGTTCTCTTAAGAGCAGAAAAGAAAGTTACCAGAGTTTTCTATTATAGACTATGACTCACTGGAAATTCCGCATGGAAAATCATCTTGGTGCAATTCATGATAGAATGCTTGAAACCCTTGAAGATGGACCAATAAAGTTTTACTTTGAACCAAGTAAGTTCGGGAAGCGGTGGAGCGAAGCATTTACTCGGCGAGAAGATTGAAAAGAAAAGAAGTGAGATGTCAAATGATGAAAGGAAACTATTTAATCTTGACCAAGTTGCTCGGATCGAGATCATAGAGACACTAACCAGAGAGCTTATAGAGAAAGTCAAGACATGTAAGACTGCCAAAGAAATGTGGGAGACTCTAGCACTCATGTGTGAAGGATCGAAGCAAATTAAAGAGAACAAGTTGCGATTCATTCTACATTCATTTGACACCTTCAAGATGAAGCCCGATGAGACAATAGATCAATTGGACTTAAGACTGAAAATATCATCAATAAAGCAAGTTCTTTGGGAAAATCTTACAGAGAAGGAGATCAACAACAAAATATTGAGATCTCTAACTAGCAAATGGAGAGTCAAGATTACGGTGATTAAAGATACAAAAGAAGCTGAGCAAAATCGGTCATCATGAGCTATTTTCGCATTTGAAAGCTCATGAATATGATTTGAAACAAGAAAAAGACGAGGATGAAGGGAATTCAAATTCCACGGGAAAGGAAGTTGCTTTTAAAGTCACTTCAAATCAATCATCTAAAGAACCTATTGGAGATGATTTAAGCTTGAAAGAACAGATGACTTTCTTGACGAGAAAGTTTGATAAAATGAATTCAAAATTTGGGAAATATAGAAGACATTGGAAGAATACAAAGAAAGCTGGTTTCAGATTCGAAACAAATCTTCGTACAAGAGATCCGAAGATTCCAAAGAAGACGAGACGTTCAAGACTCCGTAAAGAAGAAGAGAAGATAGCCCAAGAAGAAGAGATTTCTCTCCTAAAAGGGATTCTAACCCAAGAAGATCTTCAAGAAATGATGCTTGTTATAATTGTCATAAATCGACATTTCAGCTATGATTGTCCAGATTTAACTCCTAGAGAAAGAGAAGAAAAGAGATTGACGAGGAACAGAAAGTTTGCCGACAAGCGTGCTTTAGTGGCTGAAGAGGAGGATAATCTTTCAAGTGATTCAACATCATCTTCGACTTCTCTTCGCATAATGATCTGTGTCTTATGGCAAATGGAGATGAGGTATTTTCGATTCCTGTTCTTCGTCCGCTTCTCGTGTTTCTTTTGCAGAAGAGTTTGACCATAACTTTGTTGATAAGTTAATGGAAGATCTCAAAATTGCTATAAACGCTTACAACTGGTGGAAAAGGAGAATATGAGCTTGAAAGAAAAATTGATCTATATACACAAGAATCTATTAGCAAGACATCCGAGACACTAATGATCTTAATCGGATAACTTTAGAAGAGTTAAATACTCGAAAGTGAAGTATACCGAACAGTGGTCACCGGTAGAAAGGTTGCTTGCCGAGAATCTTGAGAAAACTGATCGATTGAAAATTCTACAAGCAAAGTTCGATGAACTTTTCCATCAGCATGAGCGTGTAAAATCAAGTGAGGAATGTTTAAGTTTGAGGTTGGATCAACTGAACAAAGCTTCTCATGCAGTTCAAACAATAGTTGAATCGTCTCAAACACCTAACGTAAAGAAGGGAATTGGTTTTACCATTGCCCAATCCTCACAAAGTTCAAACAAGTGTACTTAAGAAGAGTACACATGTTAAGGGTAATGATTTGGTAGGAGAGGGTTCCAAACCTAAACCTACCGATAAGAAGGGTAAAAAGGTTGCCGACCCAAAGAAATCGGTTGAATGGGAAGAAGAGTAATTATACTCAACAACCTAAACAATTGATGAGGTATCAAAAGAAGGGGAATCCCAACTTAAGAAACCTCAAGAAGGTCGAAAAAGTAGACGTCACCAAACCATCTCTCGAGGAGACAGCCTCACTGAAGACTACACAACCTAAGCAAACTTCAAAGCTTGGCCGTACGGTCTACTAAGCCTTCTGCCTGTGAGATATGAATCTTTTGATGGCTCAAGTAGAACATATCCTTATCATCAAAACCCTCGGAACATTGCAGAGCGGCTGATCACTCCATACGTAAGACCTCGGAAGGGTCGAAGTCTTCTCGGAAGGAACACATCGACACCCATATACATACATTCAAGAAGGCACCAAAGGATGAGATTGTCTATGTTGATATGTATGGAAGAAGGATAAGATCTTCTCGAATTTAATAAGAAGAGTCTATTCCTATGGATTCCTAAAGATTGTGCTAACTCTCAAGGACCCAAATCTAAAGGGTACCTAAAACTTAACTAAACGTGCAGACGCCGTGGGACATGAAAGAGAGGTTGCTGGAAATACTGCCTCTGTACATCGACGGTGGGTGTTCAAGCATATGACTGGAAACAAGCAACTCTTGAGCTCAATAAAATCACAAAATGGCCCACGGGTGGTATTTGGAGACAATAACTTTGGGATAACCAAAGGTGTTGGGACTCAATACATTGGAGATGTACGTGTTGAGGAAGTTTTCTACGTGGAAGGATTAAAGCATAATTTGCTTTCGGTTTCACAATTCTGCAATAAGGGATACTCGATTAAGTTCTCTAGTTCTCTGTGTTGTTTTGAGTGGTTTAAATGATCAAGTGCTTTTAACCGGCTTGAGAAAGGGCAATGTTTATGTTGCGAGAATTTCGTAAATGTTCAAGCAATACATGCCTTGTAGCAAAGAGTACTTGAAGCTAGCTGGTTATGGCACAAGAGACTTAGTCATATAAATTTCAAAACGCTAAACAAGATAGCCAGAATCTCTTATAGACGGTTTGCCAAATGAAGTTTTCTCAAAAGATCAGATTTGTGACTCGTGTCAAAAAGGAAAGCAAACTAGAGCATCTTTCAAAGAAGTTTCGTACCAACGTCAAGTAGGGTACTACAATTAATTCATATGGATCTTTTTGGTCCTCGTATCTCCGTTAAGCTTCGGTGGTAGAAAATATACTCCGGTGGTGGTAGATGACTGCTCAAGATTCACATGGGTGATATTTATGTTCAAGAAGAATGAAACCATCACAAAGTTACTGTAATTATCAAGAGATTACAAAACGAGAAAGGAGAAAATGTTGTAAGGATCGAGTGACAAAGGAACAGAATTCCTAAACTCTCACATAGCAACGTATTGCAAAGAGGCTGGGATTCGCATGAAACATCTCGCGGCTTGCACTCCACAGAAAATGGTGTTGGGGAGAGGAGAAATAGGACACTCAAGGAAGCCGCCAGAACAATGCTAGCAGAGTATAATGTCCCTCGAGGTTTTGGGCAGAGGTCGTGAATACAAAGATGCTATACTCAGAATCGAAGCTTGCGACCAAAGAACATGGAAAGACACCATATGAGTTATGGAAAGGTAGAATTCCTCGTGTCTCTTTCTTTCGTGTTTTTGGCTGTAGGTGTTTCATTCATGACAATGGTAAATCCAAGTTAAAAACCTTTGATGCCAAGGTTGCCGATGGAATATTTTTAGGATATTCCAAAGACAAGCAAGGCCTATCGTGTTTTTAACAGAAAACCCTTGTTGTGGAAGAAACACCTCATGTGGTTTTTAATGAATCTATTGTTGAGTCTAAGGACAAAGGACGAGAAGAGTCTCTAGCGTAAGGATTTGGGAAACTAGAACTCAAGGATAAGACAAAATATGTCAAGGTTCACTTGCCCGTTTTAGACTCGTATTCAAGATGATCAAGAAACTTCTACGTCAGAGACTCAAGCAAGACAAAGTCTGCCGAAGAAACCTCTAAAGGTCGCCGATGACTCACCCAGAACAACGAGATGTGAATTTATCAAATCAAGGGGGAATGACGCAAGATGATATTCCAACAATACCTTCGAAGAGTTAAACGTATCTAATAGAAGGAATTGAATGACTGATCATCCTAGTGACTTAATCTTAGGAAATCCTCAAGATGGAGTAAAAACAAGAAGGAAAATCAACCTAGATGGTTTATTTAGCTGCTATGTTTCTCTACAAGAACCTAAGAATATTGAAGATGCATTGTTGGACACAAACTAGATAGAAGCCATGCAAGATGAACTCAATCAATTCACACGACAAGATGTTTGGGTACTTGTTGATAGACCAAAACATCAAAAAGTGATTGGAAGGAAGTGGGTTTTCAAGAACAAGAAAAATGAGAAAGATGAAGTCACCATAAATAAAGCAAGGCTTGTTGCGCAAGGTTACTCACAAATAAGGAATTGACTATGACGAGACGCTCGCACTGTAGCGATTGGAAGCTATAAGATTATTCCTTGCGTACGCAGATATATGAAATTCAGAGTATATCAAATGGATGTAAAGTCTGCGTTTCTAAATGTAGTTCTTGCGGAGGAAGTATACGTTGAACAACCCCGTGGTTTGTTCAAGGAAATAAAGCCTACCGTCTAAAGAATGCTCTATATGGACTAAAACAAGCTCCTCGAGCTTGGTATGACACACTATCGCAGCTTTTACTTGATCATGGATTCAGTAAAGGAAAGATTGATCGAACCTTGTTCTGAATTGAAGAAGAACGAGATATTCTATTAGTACAGATATATGTGGATGACATCATCTTTGGATCTCCAAACAAGAAGCTTTGTGAAAAATTCAGTGAATTGATGCAAAGTAAGTTTGAAATGTCTATGATGGGAGAATTGAATTATTTCTTAGGTCTTCAAGTCAAGCAAACTTCTAAAGGAATATTCATAAATCAAGCAAAGTATACCAAAAACATGTTAGAAAAGTTTGGAATGTTAACAAGCAAGGATGCAAAAATTCCAATGATAACAAACTATAAGATGGATCCAGATGAGGATGGTGAAAGTGTTGATCGAGACCATGTACAGAGGATTAATAGGTTCCTTGCCGTATCTAACAAAAGCGCACTGATATTTCCTTCGCAGCTTGGAGTATGCGCGATTTCAAGCCAATCCAAAGAAAAGTCATTTGGATGCAGCAAAGAAGATTTTAAAGTATCTCAAGGGTACAACAAACTTAGGTCTTTGGTACCTGCGATGACAACTGGAACTCGGTGGATATTCGATTCGATTATGGTGGTAGTAGAATTGATAGAAAATCAACCACGGGCACATGTCAATTTCTTGGAAGTAAGCTGGTTTCTTGATTTTCTAAGAAGCAAACTTCTGGCTACGCCTAACTACGTAAGGTAATATATGGTCGTCGGGAGTCATTGCTCACAATTACTTTGGATAAGTCAATAATTGCAAGACTATCACATTGTCACTAAAGAAATTCCTATCTTTTGTGATAGCAATAAAGGCATTGCTATTACTCGTAATCCAAGATTTCACACAAGATGCAAGCATGTGGATATACGTCATCACTTTATTAGAGATCATGTCGAAAAGAAAAACATTCGAATGGAAAAGATTCATACAGATCGACAGAGAGCGGACATTCTTACGAAACCATTGGCGTAAGCACGGTTTAGAGATCTATCTGTAGAATTAGGTCTACTGGATCCAGGAAAATCATGTTAACACATTGCTGAAAAAGGTTACTAAGTATAAAGCCTCTGAAGAGAACATTAAGCTCATTCAAGAAAGCATTAAACTTGTCAAGAGAGTATAAAGCTTGTCAAGAGAACTTCAAAACTCGCCGCAGAAAGTTCTAAAGCTTGCCGCTATAGTACTCAGTGGTATCGCTTGATTACAATATCAACTCCAGTATATGTTTCTCTCTCTTTTTCTCTCTCTCGCTTTTGCTCTTGTTTATTTGTTTGAAAAATATTTTGGTGTAAAATATTCCTTTGTCTATGTGGTTAAAATAATTTTCTAATATTTTATTCCTTAATTTATCCTCAAGATTGGGAAGTAATTCGTGAATTGTCAAATCAAATCTTTTCAACCACAAATTATGGGGTAATTTTTCCTTAAAATATTATTTTACATCCTTTTCTCGGACCCGAAAATCTTTTAATTCTGGAAAATACCTTTTTCAAATCCAGAGCCGAGGACACACACTTTTCGAATTCGAACCGTTTAATTTGTAACCATTTGATCTGATCATGCAATATGCAAATCAACTTTCAAATCATATTTTGTAATTTAAAATTTAGCGGTTTCCTTCTTCTCTCTTATAAATTGAATTTCTCGTTTCTCTCTCTTTCATTACTCCTTATCTTCATTCTCTGCTTTTTCCTTCTTTTGAAAATTGATCAATTTCTGCGTTAATATCAATGGCTCCAAAACAATCTTCTTCATCGAAAAGGTCGCGGGAAACACAAGACTCTAGACCCTTTGGCCCTTTCGGAGAAAGTGAGAAGCGAATTATCGGTGGATTTTCGAACAATCGACAGGAAGCAAAGTGGAGATTTTAAATCTCTTATCTGATTGGGGTTTATTTCGATCGCTCGGCTCATTCTTCGTAACGACGGACTCTTGATGCCTATGTTGTTCAGTTACGGTTCGTGGTGAGTTTGGACGGAACGACATCAAAACGGCAGTGTTTAGTCAAAGTTTGACCATCGACGGCAGGATGTTCATGAACACTTGGGTTTGTCTCTTCAAGGCATTGACCTTAATCATATATGTCTAAAATCATCTCGAAGCCTTTCGCTCTCTAGCGAAAACTTCATGTCGTCATCATGTGTCGGACTTGAAGAAAGCATATCTCAAGCGGAAATATAGACTGTTGTTTGATATCATGGTAAATGTTATGTTTGGGGAACGACAGAGTATGGACTCAGTGAGTCGAGACATCTTTGTGCTTTGAAGGCGATTGTGGATGGAGTGGAGTGTGATTGGGTCAAGAAATTTTTAGATTCTCGCAGAAGGAAAAGAATCGGTTCTTACGGACCGAGGTGGACGGCCATCCAAAGGTTAAGGTGTGGGCCGTAGAACAAGACGCTTTCCATGTCAAATAAGATTACAGTGTTGCCGGAGAGGGTGATGCCTAACACAGCGTGGGACCCTAAGTGGACGAAACCATATACTAAGGCAAAGTTTATGTTGAATAAGGATGAGGAGCTCGGTGGTCCTCCCGATTCTCGATGATGAAGAAGATCAGTGAAGTTGAGGAAGAGCCTCGCCGATGTGTTGCCGATTACGGAAGTTGCTCCTGCGATCGATGAGATGGTGAAGGATTCCGATAACCCATCTAAGAGTCTCGGTGAATGTGCACCAGCAAGTTCCAAGGCTGCTAATTCGGGGAGAAGACTCAAGTCTTCTCGGTAGCGAAGATCGATTCCGATCTCACAAATGAACAGCACCAGCAAGTTCCAAGGATTAATGAGTCATTCCCAATACCTATTTCAAATACCCCAACCAAGCGGGCCCTTACAAAAGTGTGATCTTTCCTCTACTCTAACCGATCCCGAGGATGAGTCACCAACCTAATATAGTACATATTATTTGAATTTACCCTCTAGTAGTAACGTCCAAATTAATGCTCACTATATATACATCAATATATATTTTGAGTAACTTATGAAAATTCTACCGAGTTACTAAAGCTACAAGCAATATGTCAATTAGAGTACACTTAACACTCTTGCAAGAAGAACTCTCAAACTTACTTAAAGGGTCAAATATACGAGTGTTCATTGCATAAGACTTTTATTATAATATCCAAAGTTTTGAGAGAAATCATATCATCAACATTTAGTTATATCTCGTAAAGGATCTATTGGTCTTATGCTAGAAACAAACACCCAATCTTTTAAAAATTCAAAATTAGGATGGTTTGTCAAAGCAAATTAGTAAGTTATCTCAATGTGGACTAGAGAACGAGAAAAAAAACCAAGTAGGTCAAATTCTTAAGGGAAGGAGAGAAGAAGAAAATGTACCTTGACAATATAAACCAAGAATTCCTATACATCAAGTAACATTGAGCTATAGTTGATACTAGATCAAATGATCTCTTATGTGATAAATACCCCGAATATGTGAATTCATTAGAAACCGTTGGTCGTGCATGCTACATGTGGTAATTCCACCATCGCTTTAATTTTAAGAGATCCACATATTTTTTTGTTCACTTGAATTTCGCAATGGGTCATTGAGTTAAAATTTGATAAAAAACACTAGTTGCATGTAGCAACTATTGAGCTCAATCATTAATAATATATGAAGGTGTGCGTGAGTGTTTTTGCGAGAATGTTGTCGCGAATGTTGTCGCGAATGTTGTCACATTCGAAAGACAACACAGACGAAAATAAATGATCAAATACACAAATGAAGTCTTAAACACTTTGTAAGATGGATATCAAAATTTTGTATAGACTATGAATAAGTCTATACCTTTGCCAATCAATGAAATATCACTAGTAATTGTTAAGTGATACAATCAAGAAAATATAAGCCACACCGTGAATGGATCTACGTATATAGTGACTAGACAATGATCAATCTAACCTATCATTAATACATATAAAGACCCAATGTTGAGTGAAATGTTAGAACATTCACCAACGGAAGTATCGAGTATGAAACGCATAATAAATTCTATAATCTATGCAAATAGACTATGCTAGATTGTGTTTCCCTCAACTTCAAGTTTTAATCTTCATAGCAGCCGTGTATTTATAGAAATCTGGACATTCTTAGTGCTTGAAGATAACTTCCACATCTCCCTTGAAAATAGGTAACTTCCTTGTAACTTCCCTATGTTCTTTACAACTCCTCGCTCTTGCTTTTTCAACCGCATGACTTCTCCGAAACGGCCATAAGTCTTCAAACCGTAAAACAAGACATTGAACAAGACATTTCGAGGGTTAAGGGTTAGTGAAAGTGGAAGGACGAATTCGATGTTGTGACCGAATGTTGGCACATTCTCGAGTAACACTCGTCACTAACATAAAAAATCTCCCCAATTCGGTCTTTCTACCGGAACACACCCGATGTTGTATCAATGAATGTAATGTGTACACAATAGATATAAGTAAATAAATATCAAGTAAATGACATCTTTTTACTTAGCCAAAAACTAACGAGAAATAAAAACAAAAACAAATACCATCAAGATGACATAACATAGACATAACACATTACTAAAACAAAATTATAAATAACAAATAACAAATATCGTAGCAAACAAAGAAAATAAATAACAAAATAGGAGCAACACGAATAGAACACAAGGAAAACTAATAGTAAGTTCAAAACATACCTAACAAATTATAAGTTCATAATATTAGTTCGAAAAGACATAAACATAAACATAAAAATAGAATATAAATTGAGTCTTTACAAAAAAATAGACAGAGCTTATAGATGAAAATAAGGAGAGGATTGGATCGTTGATCATGAACAAATGCATCTTCAAAATCTGCACTAACTCCCCGATCTTCAAGCTCCTCCATCTTTGCAAGCTCTCCCCTTACTTAGTGTCCCCAATCATCTAGATTATCATAGAGAATGCTCAGGTCTTCGTCATCCCACCACAAAGATCAATTCTTTCAGCATCCATATTTGAATTGCTGGGACCACCATCAGATGTTGTCCTGATTGTCGTGCATAATCTCTCGGCACATCTTGCATCTCAAAGCATTAGGATCAACACTTGTTCCCGCTCCCGCTATATCTCGCATCCGATCCACCATCAGCACCATCAGCAGCAGCACTGTACTCCATCCACAGACGCAGATCCAGCACCATCATCGCAGCATTCAGTTGCAACAAGCAGTCCCACTCCCGTGACAATAGAAAGGAGCGTTTCCTAACCTTCTATGCATCTCAAGATTGCTCAATGTACACTTGGCATTAGTAATCGAATTATCTGTCATAGCAATTTGATCGCGAGATAAATTGCGGTTGTAATTGCGATATGTTGGCGGCGTGTGTGCCAACATCTCTCGGCACATCACCGTTAATTAGCATGAACTTCAACTTCAGGGCATTTGGATCTCTAGTATGGCGGATCAATCACACGAGGTCCACTTCTCAAGATATGTGAGATCCCTAAACTCAGAGCAAATGAACCTGATTATTTCGAATTTTTCCTCTCGAAATCCGACAAATTGAGATCATCATAAATATCAAGTCGGGATATGGCAGATCCTTTACCCTTCAACCTTCCCGAATAGGTCATCATATTTTCAAAGATCGTCTTCCCTAGGTTGAATCTTTGCAAATGACCAATTTTGTACATGAGTACAACTTATTCAGATGTAAGGGTAGTGGTGTTGGATGAGGGCAACCAATTGTACACAATCAACTTGTGCAGACACTATACAAACTAGTGAGAACCGATGAGTTCATCCTATACCTCCACACTGCTTGTCTCCCTCCGGTGATCACACTTATCACTTCATCAAGGTTATCAATCTGAGAATCATCATCATCCGTAGTCCTAAGAAAACTATTAATCGTAGCAAGAGTAACTTCAATCACCTTTCCCTAAATTTAACCTTTCCATAGTTCTTAGAATTAAACCTAGAAGTATTGTCCTTCAAGTTGGCATAAAACTCATATACTCAATCACGATAAGGAGTGGCAAATTGAAGTGCAAACAAGAAAGACATTTCTTCGAGATAACCAACCATATTCACGTAAATGAAATCATCCACTTTATTATCCTTTCCCCCACAATCAGTCTAGTTCTCAAAGTCCTAAATTTATCACTATCAACACCATGATAAATATCATCGAATCAAGAAGACATATGCAGAGAGGAATCGCATGTACCTCATCGATTTTTGTCTTACTAGCTTCGATGACGAGGACTCGAACTTAGAGAATGATGTTTCCATTGGTGTGCCAACATCTTTCGGCACATCCTGCGATTCATTATACTTCTTGCTCCTCCTTTCTATACGAGCATCCATTTCCACCAATGTTTGATTCATTTCAATCCTCGCACTCCTCAGCCGAGCACCGAACAGAGGCTTGACCGCCGGTTTCCTTTTCTCGGGCTTGCTTCTCTCATTTCCTCTTCGTAAGAGTCATAGCTCGAACACTTGAATCAGTTTTGAAGCAACACCATCATCGTGTTTTGTTTCTTTCCTTTCTCCGAGTAATCGACTCCTTCTACCCATAGTTCTCGTAAGAACGACATTTCGACCACGTCCCCGGAGCTCGACGCTTTTTGACTAACAGCTTTTGAAGCGAGTAGTAAGCTCACCAAAGCTCAATCGAGCCAAGGATGGATCTTCCATTGGAGCATCTCGTGGTGACTAAGGTGGTGTAAACACGAGGTATTTGTACCGTTGAAAGTCCACCTTCACGCCTCCGACCTTGACGACACGGTATATTGTCTCGCTTAGTGAGGGTCTTGAAAGCATAGATAATTTGATCAGCGGTGGCTCCTTCATCTAGCTTGACCGTCATAGGGTAGGTTTCGAGAATGGGGTCTTCGCTAGCTTCGCCGCCATCCCGATTTTGTGGCGTTCCGCCCAAAATTGGATTCTCGATTGGTTGCTCGACGGAATTCTCAGCGTGGGTTGGTGATAACGGCACGTCCATCGACCCAACCCTAATTGATTCGGGTGATGTCGGGATCGGTGCGGCAACACCGCTGCACACATTCTCTCGTGGCCATTGTAGTTAGGAGTCGAAGGTTTCGTGAAGAAGACGAAGTAGTAGGAGAGGTTGAGTGTTTCGAATGTGAAGGTGAAGAGCCCTTTCGATCAGCCATGATAATTAATACCCTCAGAAACACTATTCAAATTATATTAATTAAATAATCAATTTGAATAATAATAGGCTGAAGGAAAAATAATATCAAGAAGTATAATTAATGATACCTTCCAACACTTGTGCTTAATTTCGAAACTATGATATAATGTATAGAACAAACCGAGTATTAAGGAACTTAAATAGGGAAGAAAAGATCGTAGAAGTTGTGATCACATTGGGGTTAATCGAATAAGATTTAATCACATCCCTAAGAAATAGGGCATTACCGAATGTGTGGAAGTTAAAGTTTAAACATGCTAAAAACCGCTTGAACTAGATAAAAATAACTCGCACAATAAAATAAATTAGACTATATAATATTGCCGGGAACAATTTAAAATAAATAAATCTCCATATAATAATATTCGGAAATTTTCAAACTTGTAGAGGTAAATATACATATGAGAACCAAAATGTTATTCACGTAATGTCGGCACACACACTTCTCAACACAGCTTTTACATGAAATTAATTCATTTGTGTTGCACTATATTTTGCTTTTCTCACTTATTCACATTGATCCATTTTTCCGTAAGAGATCATCATAGTTGATGTACTCCGTATCCCATAATTACTCAATGGATTGTGAATATATTGATGCATTTAAGTCACCTTTTGAAAAGAGAACATCGTAGTAGTCAACTACGTGCCCCATAGTTACTCGGTGAGATAGCATCTACTTGTGAGTTTATTTAATTGCATTTGAGAGAAGTGTGTCCAGGACAATTTATATTAATCACAGGTTCTAATACTATTTACACAAGAGAGTTCGAAAACACTAAACATTACAATACTTAGAAAAATTTAAATAAATTGTTCTAGTGTTGTCACAAATGTTGGCACATTTGTTACAACACACAACAAATATAGGTCTAATTAGTGAATAAACCTAGAGATTTTCTAAGAGAAGAAAACCTCTCATTATCAAGGGCTTTAGTAAAAATATCTGCAATTTGTTTCTTAGTAGAAATGTATTCCAACTTTACAACTTCCTTTTCTACAAGGTCCCTAATGAAGTGGTGTCCAATACTTATATGTTTAGTTAAAGAATGTTGCACAGGTTCTTAGATATATTAATTGCACTTGTATTGTCACAATAAACAAGACGAGAAAAGGTTGATTGTTTCGCATCTAAAAGTTAACACTCGAAGATCACATTGATTGTACCAAGGGCAGGAACTTGTTAAACTTCCTCAGTGGTCGAATCCTCGAGGAGATTCGAGGAGACAAGACCAGTTTTGGTGGATAGTAAGGCCCCTGTCGAATCGGGGAGAGTGGACGTAGGATTGTTATATCCGAACCACTATAAAAATCTCTTTGTCTTTATAAGCTTTCTGCATTCATACTTATAATCGCTCATTCATCATTGTTTTAATAAACTTGCACTAAACTTGCTAAGTATTCATCTCCAAGGTTTTCATCAAAAGGGTTTTTCAAATACACACGAGATTAGCTTCCGCACCATCGAAGACTTCGAGGTTCCGAAGTCTCGCTGATCACACCTAGCACACTCTGAGTACCTTGCTGTAGAAGACTTCAAAGCCTTCTAATCTCACACTCACCTCACGAAAAGTCGAAAAGTTTTGAGTGTGGTAAAGTCTATTCAACCCCCTTCTAGACTTTCCACCTCCTTTCACATCTCGTCCGGGACCAACATCTTAGCATGAAGTTAGTTTGTAGAAATGTTAGAAATTATATGTTGCCTAATATTTAGGTGTTTGGCTCCACTTTATCACCGAGTTAGTTAATGTGGTTCTTGCAACTTCTCAAATTGTGGTTATTCGTGTGACTTCTTCTTCATATGCTTTTCATCTTGGTTTTGTGCATGCGGATTCTCGCTTATGTGAATAGGCATATTCTTTGGAATGATATTATTAATTTACCTGCTTTTGCCTTTGTGTTTGATTGGGGATTTTAACTATGTTTTTGGTTGGCACGAAAGAACGGGTGTTAATAGGCCTTCGCCATCGGCCTGTTAGGGAATTTTAGAGGTTTTATTGATGATCTTGGTTTGATTGAAGCCGAGTCTAGGGGCCCTTTCTTTACTTTGACTTCTAGAAGTAGAAATTCCATGTTGCATGCGTCTAGATTGGATAGAGTTCCTTTGAATTAAAATTTTCTTGATCTTTGTAATATGGTTTATTTGGATGTTTTGCCTGGGCATTGCTCTCCGATCATAATCCTCTTTTTCTCCAATGCATTAAAAATACCCCTAGGCGTTTTTTCCCCTTCAAATTTCAGTATGTTTGGTTTACTAATGCGGGTCAAGCTTGTAGGTGATTCGAGCTTCTTGGGCTGATACAATGGATTCTAAGGATCCTATTCGGAGTTCATTCGGAAACTAAGAAGGCTTAAATCTCGCTTTGAAAATTTGGAATAAAATGTCTTTTGGTAATGCTCAGTCTCGGGAAAGGCCTTAGCCGATCCGGGAACTTATTCAAGCTAAGCGGTGTGATCAAGGTGATGATTTGGATTTGTTTGAGGAGGAAGTTGAGGCTCATGTTCGTCTTCACAAGAGTTTGGATACTCATAATACTTTCCTTGCCCAAAAGAATAGAGTGGCTTGGCTTCGGGATGGAGATAGGAATACTAGTTTTTTCACATTGCAAATAAGCTATGTCTAAGTCACCTCCTTTTGACCAACTTGAGATTGATGGGGAGCTTATTTACAATCGTGGAGTTATTTCTAACCATATTCTTGACTATTATGTAAATTTATTTGCTAAAGATGTTTCTTTGGATTCTTGTGATGCTTTTATTGATGGTTTGGATTTGCCTGTATTTCGATGATCGAGAATCATGATTTAATTAGGAGGTCCGATATTAGAGAAATTAAGAGGGCTGTTTTTTCTCTTCCTAAGGATAGTTCTCCTGGGTCCCGATGGGTTTGGGGGTTTATTTCTTCAAAATGTCCGGGATATTATTTGTGATGATCTGTTTGACATGGTTCTTTATAATTTTAAGTTTCTCTTTATTCCCATTGGATTGAACTCTATTTTTGTGACTCTTATTCCCAAGAATAAAGTTGCTCTTTCAAGAGTTGATTATAGGCCTATTACTGTTGGAAACTTTTTATTCAAAATCCTTACTAAAATCATTGCTTCCCGATTAGGCAATCGTTTTGTCCTTCACTCTTTCGCCAAGCGCTTGGTTTTATTATTGGGAAAGATATTTGTGAAAGCATTGCTCTCTCTTCCGATAGTTTTAATTGCATTAATCTCAATCCTCATGTTGGGGGTATGGCTGTAAAATTAGATATTAGGAAGGCTTTTGATAACTATTAGTTTGGACTTTCTTTTAAAAGTTATGACTTTAATGAAATTTGATAATTGGGTTGTAAGATGTATTAGTGGGATTTTGAATTCGCTCATTTGTCTATTTTTATTAATGGTAATCTCATTGGTTGGTTTAAGTGTGGCTGGTGTTCGTCAAGGAGATTCTTTATCTCCCCTTTTATTTTGATTGGGTAAAGATGTTTTGGTTAGAATTATGGACAGTTTCATGCGCTTAACAAGCAGGACAAAATACGTGCTAGGCCTAATCTCTTTGTTCCTTTATATATTCTATATGCCGATGATGTTATGTTGTTTATGAATGCTAGTAGATTGAATGTTCGTAGTTTGAAAGAGATTTTAGAAGTTTATGAAAGGATTTCTCGGACAGCGTGTTAGTTTTAACAAAACCCGTGTGTATTATGGTAAACATGTTCGGAGATCATTTAAAAATTATCTTCGTTCTCATCTTTGGTTTGTTGAGGGTTGTGAGCCTTTGATTATCTTGGTGTCCCCATCTTTCATGGGCGTCCTTGAGTGTTACATTTTCAAAAATGGTTGATGAAACCATTAATCGGTTTAATCGATGGAAGGGCTCCTCTTTATCTATTGTTGGTAGGGCCAATTTGGTTAACTCTATTATTGTGCCTTCTTTGGTTCATTCTAAGGCTTTTGCTTATGTAGCTTGGGAAAAGGTTTGTGCTCCTTATATTAAAGGGGGTCTTGGTGTTCGTTCTCTTATTCATACGATTTTTGTCTTTGTTTTAAAATCAGTTTGGAATATGTTTACTTCGAAAGTGCAGGTTTGAGCTTTATTCGTGAAAGACATTGGAAGGATAACATGGCCTTGCGGGTTAGGCGTATTCCTACCTCGCTCACTGGTATTCGTAGGTATTTTGGGGTTATACATAGTAGTTCTCAAATGGATTAGAGGTTATGTTTCTTCTATTCGCTTTTAGACGGATAATTGGTTAGGTTAAAAAATTGTTGAGAAAATCGGTATTCCTAAATCTTTTTGGGGCTATTTAACTCAATCTATTTCTTGCTACTTCATTGATGGTATATGGCATATTGAGGAGAATTTTTTTGATGATTACGAGGATATTGTTGATGACATTTTACATTCGGCTTGGTCTTACCAAATTTGTTGATAAAAGGGTTTGACCGCTTCTCGCATAAAGATTTGTCGTCTAAATTCGCTTATTTTTGTGTTCATCCTCATTATCCGAACACTAATTGGGGGCTAGGATTTGGGATGCTAATATTCCTCCTTGTCGCTCGATTGTAGTTTGGAAGGCTATTCATAAAAGGCTTGCTACCTGGGATTTGTTACATAGTAGGGGTTTTTATGGTCCTTCGCTTTGTCCTCTTTGTTTTTCTATCTAGGAGACTTTGGACCATCTTTTCATAAGGTGCACTTATTCTTCCAGGTTGTTTCGAGAATTTATGCATGTCTTTAATAAAATTTTATTGCCACATTCTACTTTTGATGATTTTATTTTGCAAGTTATCGTTTAGCTCGGGATCTCGTGTGGATTTTGTATGGAAATACATTATTATCACTTGGATATGGTTGATATGGAGAATTAGAAATGAGATTCTTTTTATGAAGTGGTTGTCCCTTATTTGATCGTTGTTTGTAGGCTTAAGGCTCATATTCGGGATCCGAAATGGGTTAATATGGGTCGATGGTTAATTCGGTTGTTGAGAAATATCCTTCTTGGTTTAAATATTTCGGGGACTGATCCTAAACCGGTTACTTCTAGATTTGTGAGATGGATTCCTCCGTGGAGAGGATATCTTAAGTGTAATATTGATGGTAGTGGTCTAGGGATTCCTCCTGTTCTATTCTTGGCGGGGGAGAGGGGTGTCTTTAGGGATTCGACCGGTATTTTTGGGTGCTTTTGTTATTTCTCATGGTATTGGATTCACTTTTGATGCGTAACTTGGGAAGGCAATTTGTGCCATTGAAATTGTTATGCGCATGGTTGGAAGAATGTTCATTTTTAGACCGATTCGTTCTATATTTTGTATACTTTTGTTCCAAGGAGGCTCATGTTCCTTGGAGATGGCACAATGCATGGCTTATGGCGAAAGCAATTCTTGTTACTATTAATGGAGGATTTGGTCAAATCTTTCGTGAAGGGAATATGGTTGCCGACACCCTTTCAAAGTACACTCACCGACTATGATGGTTATTGTTGGTGGGATGATGAACCTGATTTCTTGAAGGGCCAAATCTTGGATGACTTGTATGGTTCGATTATTTGGGCCTTTTCTCAGCCCTTTTTGGGCCTTGTTTTAATTTGGCCCATATGTTTGGGCTTTTCTCTTAGCCTTTTCTTGCTCTCGGCCGATTACTATTTTGGTTCACTTTGGCTCTTTATTTGTATCTTTCTTAGAGGACTATCTCTTTTTTCCCTTTGATGGATTTTCTCTAAGGAGGGTTTTGCCATCAAAGGTTTATTTAATGAGGGTCTAACCTCTTGATCGAAATGTGATCATATGGATCTACGTTTTTCTTTTTCATTTTATTAATAATACCCATATTTCGAGAGTGTTGTTAAGTGATGGTTTGGTAGCTTTAATAAAATTTCCTTTTTCTCTCCAACGCTTTGTCCGAGATCTAAGAATTTTATTATTAATTTCCTTTTCAAAGGTAGGTCTTACCAAGATCGGTGACTTTATTGATCGATTTGTCATTCTCTTATCTAGTTGATCAATAGATTCACCCTGCTTCATATTAAAAGTATCAAATGAATGGAGAACAACTTGAAGCTTATTCTCCTTTACTCCGATCTCGTGCCTTCGCACATATCGTAGTGGTTGTCCACATTTGTTTAGCACCTTGCATTTCTTGATCTTCTCATACCATTCATGGCCGAGAGTAACGATTATCTCGCTCCTGGCTACCTAGTCTAGATTATACACCTTCCTTTCGTCACTCGATAATTCGTATACTTTCTTCTCGACTCGAATTCGGGTCTTTGAGTTGCTAGCCCCGTCACTAACTCCTCCATGGTAAAATTTTATAGGACCTTCTGAAAAAACTTCTTCCATACGAGGATGAATTGACTTGAGATGATTCTCCATATGAAACTTCCAAGAGTCATAGTCCTCTATCTCGAAATCGAAGATTCTTCATCTTCCTTTCGGCACTCGGAGACATTGTTAGTGATAGACAAAAATATCAAAGTATTATACCAAGAATAGATCTAGATCGAAAATCGATGATCAAAAGTTTGACTAGAAGAAATATCAAGACTAGCTTTAACACCGCTCCGATACCCCACTTGTTGCTCCCGAGATTGAGTTTAGACTTCTAGAGATAATCTAAAGGGGGATTGAATAGATTATCTAAAATTTTTGAATTTCAGATTGTCTACTCAAGTTAAACCTCAAAATCATCTAGAGTACTCAATGTAAACTTTATACTCAATTTTATCCAATTGGATCTAAAATTCTTGATACGATTATGAATTAACAAGATAATTCGACCAAAAGTAAATGCCAAAAGTAAAGAATACAGAATTTATAGATGTTCGGATTATAAAATCCTACATCCACTCTCCTCCTTCAACTTGAAGAAGGGACTCCACTAGCTTCCTTACTTTCTTTCTTCCTTCCGATTATAGATACAAATTTGAAGATTTTTTTCTTTGGACTATCTTTCTTCCTCTAATCTATTCTATAATCTACAGCATACAATGCAGATTTCTAGAAGAAAAAGATACAAGTGAGTGTTCTACAAACACTTAGAAATTATTCTACCCTTTTTGATTTGCTTGCTAAGAGTGCTTCTTCTAATTGTGTGAATTACAAGTGTGTCAAAAGTTCTTTTTAGAACTATGCCTAAGTCTATTTATAAGTGAATATGAGACGGTTAGTTTGTTAGAATAAACTCTAACCGTCTAACAAACTTTTTGAAAACTGCTTCAACCTCGCCTAATCTTCTTTGAAGTAGTCGTCTGACCGACTTAGCAGAGATCCGTCTTTCTTATTCTACTCACCTGATCTCCATCTCGTCTAAAGCTCTTCATTATCCTTTCTTAATCGACGACTTCTTTAAGATGATCTTCGATGACCTTTGAGCATATGAACCTAAGTCGACTATTTATTCTAACTTAGTCTCAAATTTTTATAACTTGCAGACTACGATTTTTAGCTATTTTATACGTCTTCACCGGTCATCTTATTTGTACAAGAACTATCTAACTTATAGATTTTAACATATCAGTAACTTATTCCCGATCTAAAAATAAATGTGGTCGTGCCATCACACTTCAACCAACTTTTTTAACTAAATATTAATTTAAATAATTAAAAAATATAAATACTATTGTAAAAAACTTAAAATTAATAAAATCTAATTTATTTAGTTAAATTAATATTATTCTAAAATGATTTGAATTTTAGAATATCACAATATATAAAAAAATATTTGTGAATTTATTATACAAAATACTACAAGATGAAAATGTAAAAAAAAACAAAAGTTAAAGGATGATAATACAAAAGTCAAAGTCAACGGTACCAAAATTCGTGTCACGTGGATTTTTATCAATTAAAAAAATGAAATAATATTCCACGCCGAATTTTCCAAAAAGGTTACCTATTGTAGCAGCCGAGGCCGAAAATGTCGAAATAATAAAAGTTAGAGGATGAAAATAAAAAGTCCAAGTCAACGGCACCAAACCTATAATAGGTGAAACTTAGAGGACAAGAAAACTATTTCTTTACAAGTTTAAATTTTTCGATAAAATTAAATTCTTTTATGAAAATAAAGTCAAGGCTTGTGGCCACGTCCTAGGTTCGATTCCTATTAAAAACAATTCAATTCAAATTTAATTATTCACTCGACCTATTCCCAAAGTGAAGCAACTTTACTCAAATTTTAGACACTTCATGGGCATCTGCTTGATTTGCTTCCCATCTTTAAGTGTGAGAGAAGTGAATCGTAATCTGATTATATGATGTACATTATCTCATACGCAACAAGCATCAATTTAGATCACAATCGAATGAGAAAGACTAGTGGCTATCATAGCGCGAATTTAAAAACAATAGCAGGAAAAGAAAGATTTTCTTCCGACTTTCTTTGTTATTTTTGATTTTCACAAAGTAGTTGAAAAAATGGACTTGGAGAACTAACTAATTCATCCTTCAACAAAACCATCTTAAACACCGTCACAAAGCACTTCTCACCCGTGATGGAGTGGATCAACGACGCCCGCTCCGACAATATCATCAAGCACCATCCAGCTTCTACGTGGGCTTCCAGCCTCCTCCCTCGACCAATTCCACTCCGACTCCAACCACACTTTCGTTGACATTGAATCGAGGATCAATCATTGGGATCGCTGCCCTTTCTTTGAAGGCCCGGTGGCGTACAAAGATCTCGGGTGAAGCTGCGGCAAATTTTCTTTTTCCGCCCGAGCCGCACGAGGCCGCATGCACAAAACGCTTTGGTGTGGAGATGGAGAAGTAGTATAAAACTAATGTCATTGTATTTATTTAATAATATTATTATTCTTTTATAAACCATAACCATAATACTTACACTTTTATTAGTTTATAAGTGCGGTGATATTACTAAACGAATCTTAGGCTTCATTTGGATGGAGTGATTTGAAATCAAGGGATTTGAGGATAATATAACATTATTCACACAAACTAGAATGGAGAAAAACTAAATGAATTGATTTGACTCACTCAAATATTAAGCACAAGTGTGAGAAGTGGGAGGATTTCAAATGACTAGATTTTATTGGGTATTTGAAATCCTCTCACTTATAAATAATATTTGTGTGAATCAAATCCATCCATTTAGTTTTTCTCTATTTTGATTTGTAAATGTATGGTATATTATCTTCAAATATTTCAAATCACTCCATCTAAATGGAGCCTTATGGTATTGTCATTAATCCACTCCGTCACGGCCGCGGGGTACTTTGTGACCGTGGTTAAGATGGTTTTGTCGAAGATGGTAACATCGTAGAGATGCTCTAATGCCGCTTGTTACACCATTGTTTAGCCGATCAAAGCTCTTCCGTGCGTGAGAAAGGATAAGAGAGAGAGAGGTTTTCTTGAAGGATGAATGAGTTAGTCTTCCAAGTCCTTTTTTTTTCCAACTATTTAAAATAATAAAAAAAGAAAAAGAAAAAAAAACAAAGTCAGCTTTACTTTTTTTTCCCGCCAATATTTTTAAGGGAAAATTGTAGTAATAATTTAATATAATTTGAAAAAGAAAAAATTAAACCAAGTAATAATTTATGTAAGGTCTAAAAATTAAATTTGGATAAAACGAACGATGACATTTTTTTAATTCCTAGAATGCATTCGCCTCTAAAACAATAGGGAAAATTAAGCTAAGAAAGCGAAAAGTTCGAGTCACATAACTTAAATATTATTGTTAGATCAGGTTTAGTTTTGATAAAGTTATAATGTATAGATTAGATGAGCTTGTGTAAAGTGGGATGACCATCAAGATTGTATAGATCACTGGTGTATTTGTTTCACTAGTTAGATTGTCGACTAGGTGAGATAGGTTAATCACCTAAGGTCATTAAATCAAGGTCATCTCAAGACACTTTAGAGAAGTCATCTGATAGAGAGGATAATGAAGAGCTCAAGACGAGATTGAAGTCACCGAGAAGAATAAGAAAGACAGATTTCCACTAAGTCAAGTCAGACGACATACTCAAGAAGGTCAACTGGAATAAAGGCAGTTTACAAGATTAGTTTGTTAAGCGGTTATGAGTTTGTTACAATAAACTAACCATCTTAATTACTTATAAATAGGTCTAAGCACAATACTTAGAAGGACTTCTCTTCTCTCGAAACACACATTTTTCAGAGCACTCTTAAGCATTCGAAATCATTTTTGTGATATTTTCTAAGTGTTTGTTGAACACTTCTTGTAAATCCTTCTATACACATCTCGCACCGAAAATTGTAGAATTAGAAGATAGATTGATAGTTAGAAGGAGATTTGAAGACGGAGATCATCATCATTTGTAACCTGTAATCGAAAGAAGAGAGTAAGTAAGAAAGTAAGAAGAGACCCTTCTTCATGGTTGAAGAAGGAGAGTGGATGTAGGATTTTTAGATACGAACCACTATAAATATGGTGTTCTTTACTTTCTGTCTTTAAATTTCAGTCGATTATAATCTGTGTTTGTCATTCAATCAAATTGCTTTTAGATCCGATTTAAAGATTGAGTATAAAATGATTTCCGCTGAGTACTTTGGATAATTTGGAAGATTAGCTTGGATAGATAATATGCTTTTCAAAAGAAATTTAGATAATATATCCAACCCCCTTCTAGATTATCACTAGGAGATTCATTCAATCACTCAATCTCGGGACCAACAATTATTATTCTCTAGAGTGAGTGATATACCCTAATTGCCGCAATATCACAAAATTGCACAATTACGAATTACAATATGTGAATTAGCTAGAGATGAATAATAAACAAATTGGGGTGATCAATCCTAATTAATCTATTATTCAAAATATTAATCAAATAATAATAAAATCGAGACAGAATTTGAAATAAAATCGCTTATACGAATTCGCAAGAAAATCAAACCATTCAAAGTTCTCGCATCCTCGGACTAGAATATGAAAATTAGCTACCAAACATGATTAATCAAATTCTGAAAATGATAAAATTCTAAAATTCTTACAAGTTGTCTTCACAAATTAAAATCTCCTCATTGTCCTTCCGAGGATTCTCCCCAAAACTCCCCGCGTATTTCTTTTCTTTTCTCTCCTTTCTTTTTCTTTCCTCACTCTTTCTATTATCCAGGTTCATCCCCCATTTTCCTTTGACTTCTTAATAAGGAAGTAATCAATTTCTTCTTTATTTCACTCAATTAAAATCATTGATTTGCTCTTCCAAATATGGTACGTTTGACCTTGACACTCACTTTGCCTCTCGCTTTGCAACATCATCCAATTTAATCGTACTTGATATAAAAATGACAAATCAAAGTAAATCAAGCGTAAGAAATAATAAGCGGAATTACTAAAACTTTGCTAGAAATTGATAAATAAACAACCAATAATAAGACATAATTTCAAAGCACAATTTTCCACAACTCAAAATTTATTAACTATAATAAATAACTATTTTGTGTTCACTCAAAACCGTAACACGAGCACAATATCATGAAACAATTGTGTTAACATCTTGTCTTTATGTTAGTCCATTGAGAGTATTTATGTTCTAACGTCTTGACGCAAAATATATAATTAATCTTAAAATCGTAGTAACAGGAATGGACATAACATGATCGAATAATATATTAATAGTTACATACATATTTTTTTCCTATTGAATATGCTATTTATGCCGCTTGTTTTGCCGTGTCGTAACGTATATTGTATCTAAGTTTATTAGTATTTTTATTTTATTAACATAGTATTAGTTCAAAAAATTCATGTATTTCATGTGTCATCAATCGTAATTAATTGTGAAAATATCCGAAAACTCCCAATCAGATTGAGACACAAATCCATTTATCTAACCTACCAAGCACACCATCTATGGGGGTTTGGTGGATTCCGCCAATATAAAAACCCTTTCTTAAACATTTCATGCATAGCCAAGTGAATATAACTAAGAATAATAATTATCGAAAATCATGTGCAATTTTCATAAAAAAATTATACTCCGAGTTAACTAGAGGATTCATGGGATTCCTTCTATAACATACGATGAAATATCCTTATTTGTAGGTAAAGAGTCATTGGCGGGAGTTTAAGAGGAGCGTCGCGAGATATATAGTGTTTAGATATTTTTAGGTTTCAATTGGCCGAACTATGACCATCATTTCCCTCAACCAATAACTTTAAAATATCTATATGACTAAACTTGCATAATCCCACAAGTTTGTGAAACAAACTCATCCACACTACACTGTTTGAAAAGACCTCCTAAAGCCTTAGCAAGAAATCCTACGAATTCGACTCGTTTCTAGACATATCCTTCGAGTCATCAACCGAAGCCTCATTCTCCACCTTCTTCAGACACCGTAAACCGTTGATCTCAATCAAATAAGAGCATAGGTCAAAACCGCATAGCACGGAAGGTCGCCGATACCCGCAGTAAACAACCTATCATCTCTTGCATCATATAACCCGAACTAGTTTTCATACTCCCAACATCATTCAACCAAGACAAATTACGTGTCAAAATAATCACCTAGCTTCATGCATGCATCCTTTGTCCCGAATACATGTCAAAATAATCACCCAGCTTCATACAAGATGGTTCTTTTAGGTCTCACATGCACGGTTGATGATAAAATATTGCAAGAAAAATATGATTTATTCTCATTCACAACGTATGAAAACGTATAACCGCCGCATCAATTTAATAATCTCAATGCATGTAACCTCTTTATAAAATGGACATCCACAAGAAAGTGGGTAAAATGGCAACATGAACCATCCAAGTTATTTCCATCGATCTTGATTGGATTTCTAATGGAAGAAGCCATAATCCATAAGGAAAATACGTCGACTTTAAAAATCGGGAGTATCATACGTGTTTTGATACTCAAAAGGTAATTCGTTGAATCAAAAAGACAACTAGATGACGTTGTCACTTTATACGCATTAAAATCCGTATCCCATTTGTTAATCTAAGCATATATAACAATATTGAGATTTCAATACTTAACTTATTTTGTGAGAGTACGGAATTAGCTAATTAGGAAATCAATTTATATGGTGACATTTTAAAAAAATACATATGTTATATGGACAAAAAAAGGAAAAAAATAGCTTTAGTCAATGTTAGAGTGTGATGAAGAGTTCATGAGCTGGAAGACAACCTCAAGTAGAAAACAAAACAGAGTATCAACCGCAAAACGCACGTTAAACCAAGCTAAAACAAATCAAGTTAAGTGATAATATTTGTTAACAACCTTACCTTGCAGGCATGTAGACCAATAAAAAGTCAACAACGTACAAATCTGCAAAACAAAATTTAATTCTCGTCGCTCACGGTGTAATCGTATATCCGCAAAAGTGACTTAGGGGCCGCTTGGTTGGGGGTATTAGAATTAGGTAATGGGAATGACTAGTGATTCATTCCCATTGATGAATTTTGGAAAAAAGTTGAGCACGAAGAAATTTGAGCGAGAAAAGAGTTGAGCGGAGGAAAAATAAATGATTGTTAAATGATTGATTATAAGAGGGAGATTATGTAGTCAAAATAAATTACCGATTATTTTATTTTTAGATTAATTCCAAATTGTAAATATTACCAATCGCCAATGGGAATGATTAATGAGTCATTCCCATTACCTATTTCTAATACCCCAACCAAGCGGGCCCTTACAAAAGTGTGATCTTTCCTCTACTCTAACCGATCCCGAGGATGAGTCACCAACCTAATATAGTACATATTATTTGAATTTACCCTCTAGTAGTAACGTCCAAATTAATGCTCACTATATATACATCAATATATATTTTGAGTAACTTATGAAAATTCTACCGAGTTACTAAAGCTACAAGCAATATGTCAATTAGAGTACACTTAACACTCTTGCAAGAATAACTCTCAAACTTACTTAAAGGGTCAAATATACGAGTGTTCATTGCATAAGACTTTTATTATAATATCCAAAGTTTTGAGAGAAATCATATCATCAACATTTAGTTATATCTCAGTAAAGGATCTATTGGTCTTATGCTAGAAACAAACACCCAATCTTTTAAAAATTCAAAATTAGGATGGTTTGTCAAAGCAAATTAGTAAGTTATCTCAATGTGGACTAGAGAACGAGAAAAAAAAACCAAAGAGGTCAAATTCTTAAGGGAAGGAGAGAAGAAGAAAATGTACCTTGACAATATAAACCAAGAATTCCTATACATCAAGTAACATTGAGCTATAGTTGATACTAGATCAAATGATCTCTTATGTGATAAATACCCCGAATATGTGAATTCATTAGAAACTCATGGTCGTGCATGCTACATGGGTAATTCCACCATCGCTTTAATTTTAAGAGATCCACATATTTTTTTGTTCACTTGAATTTCGCAATGGGTCATTGAGTTAAAATTTGATAAAAAAACACTAGTTGCATGTAGCAACTATTGAGCTCAATCATTAATAATATATGAAGGTGTGCGTGAGTGTTTTTGCAGAATGTTGTCGCGAATGTTGTCACATTCGAAAGACAACACAGACGAAAATAAATGATCGAAATACACAGCGGAAGTCTTAAACACTTTGCAAGATGGATATCAAAATTTTGTATAGACTATGAATAAGTCTATACCGCTAATCAAATATCACTAGTAATTGTTAAGTGATACAATCGGTGAAAATATAAGCCACACCGTGAATGGATCTACGATATAGTGACTAGACAATGATCAATCTAACCTATCATTAATACATATAAAGACCCAATGTTGAGTGAAATGTTAGAACATTCACCAACGGAAGTATCGAGTATGAAACGTATAATAAATTCTATAATCTATGCAAATACACTATGCTAGATTGTGTTTCCTCAACTTCAAGTTTTAATCTTCATAGCAGCCGTGTATTTATAGAAATCTGGACATTCTTAGTGCTTGAAGATAACTTCCACATCTCCCTTGAAAATAGGTAACTTCCTTGTAACTTCCCTATGTTCTTTACAACTCCTCACTCTTGCTTTTCAACCGCATGACTTCCTCGAAACTACCATAAGTCTTCAAACTGTAAAACAAGACATTGAACAAGACATTTCGAGGGTTAAGGGTTAGTGAAAGTGGAAGGACGAATTCGATGTTGTGACCGTAATGTTGGCACATTCTCGAGTAACACTCGTCACTAACATAAAAAATCTCCCCCAATTCGGCCTTTCTACCGGAACACACACGATGTTGTATCAATGAACAGAATGTGTACACAATAGATATATGTAAATAAATATCAAGTAAATGACATCTTTTACTTAGCCAAAAAACGAACAAAAATAAAAACAAAAAACAAATACCATCGGTATGACATAACATAGACATAACACATTACTAAAACAAAACACTAATATTAAATCGTAGCAACATGAAATAAAAACATACGACACAATATACGAACATTAAGAAATACTAGACACGAACATTAACAAATATCGAGCAAACAAAGAAAATAAATAACAAAATAGGAGCAAATACGAATAGAACACAAGGAAAACTAATAGTAAGTTCAAAACATACCTAACAAATTATAAGTTCATAATATTAGTTCGAAAAGATATAAACATAAACATAAAAATAGAATATAAATTGAGTCTTTACAAAAAATAGATGAGCTTATAGATGAAAATAAGGAGAGGATTGGGCCGTTGATCATGAACAATTTGCATCTTCAAAATCTGCACTAACTCCCCGATCTTCAAGCTCCTCCATCTTTGCAAGCTCTCCCCTTACTTAGTGTCCCCAATCATCTAGATCATCATAGAGAATGCTCAGGTCTTCGTCATCCCAGTCCACGAGATCAATTCTTTCAAAGATCCATATTTGAATTCTTTGGGACCACCATCGATGTTGTCTGGATTGTCGTGCATAATCTCTGCACATCTTGCATCTCAAAGATTAGGATCAACACTTGTTCCCACTCCCGCTATATCTCGCATCCGGTCCACCATCAGCACCATCAGCCAGCAGCTTCGTACTCCATCCACAGTATCGGCAGATCCAGCACCATCATCGCCAGCATTCGGTGCAACAAAGCAGTCCCACTCCCCGTGGACAAAGAGAAAGGAGCGTTTCGCAGTAACCTTCGTGCATCTCAAGATTGCTCAATGTACACTTGGCATTAGTAATCGAATTATCCGTCATAGCAATTTGATCGCAGATAAATTGCGGTTGTAATTGCGATATGTTGGCAGCGTGTGTGCCAACATCTCTCGGCACATCACCGGTTAATCAGCATGAACTTCAACTTCGGGGGCATTTGGATCTCTCGTAAGGCGTATCAATCACACGAGGTCCACTTCTCAAGATATGTGAGATCCCTAAACTCAGAGCAAATGAACCGATTATTTCTGAATTTTTCCTCCGAAATCCGACAAACCGAGATCATCATAAATATCAAGCCGGGATATGGCAAGATCCTTTACCCTTCAACCTTCCCGAATAGGTCATCATATTTTCAAAGATTGTCTTCCCTAGGTTGAATCTTTGCAAATGACCAATTTTGTACATGAGTACAACTTATTCAGATTTAAGGGTAGTGGTGTTGGATGAGGGCAGCCAATTGTACACAATCAACTTGTGCAGACACTATACAAACTAGTGAGAATTGATGAGTTCATCCTATACCTCCACATTGTTTGTCTCCCTCCAAAGGATCACACTTATCACTTCATCAAGGTTATCAATCCGAGAATCATCATCATCCGTAGTCCTAAGAAAACTATTAATCGTAGCAGGAGTACCTTCAATCACCTTTCCCCTAAATTTAACCTTTCCATAGTTCTTAGAATTAAACCTAGAAGTATTGTCCTTCAAGTTGGCATAAAACTCATATACTCAATCACCGATAAGGAGTGGCAAATTGAAGTGCAAACAAGAAAGACATTTCTTCGAGATAACCAACCATATTCACGTAAATGAAATCATCCACTTTATTATCCTTTCCCCCACAATCAGTCTAGTTCTCAAAGTCCTAAATTTATCACTATCAACACCATGATAAATATCATCGAATCGAAGAAGACATATGCAGAGAGGAATCGGCATGTACCTCATCGATTTTTGTCTTACTAGCTTCCGATGACGAGGACTCGACTTAGAGGATGATGTTTCCATTGGTGTGCCAACATCTTTCGGCACATCCTGCGATTCATTATACTTCTTGCTCCTCCTTTCTATACGAGCATCCATTTCCGCCAATGTTTGATTCATTTCAGAATCCTCGCACTCCCTCAGCCGAGCACCGAACAGAGGCTTGACCGAGTTTCCTTTTCTCGAGCTTGCTTCTCTCATTTCCTCTTCGTAAGAGTCGTAGTCGAACACTTGAATCAGTTTTGAAGCAACACCATCATCATGTTTTAGTTTCTTTCCTTTCTCCGAGTAATCGACCCTTCTACCCATAGTTCTCGTAAGAACGACATTTCGACCACGTCCCCGGAGCTCGACGCTGACTAACAGCCAAGCGAGTAGTAAGCTCACCAAAGGTCACCCATTCGGTGGATGGATCTTCCATTGGAGCATCTCGTGGTGACTAAGGTGGTGTAAACACGAGGTATTTGTACCGTTGAAAGTCCACCTCCACGTCTCCGACCTTGACGACAGGTATATTATCTCGCTTAGTGAGGGTCTTGAAAGCATAGATAATTTGATCAGCGGTGGCTCCTTCATCTAGCTTGACCGTCATAGGGTAGGTTTCGAGAATGGGGTCTTCACTAGCTTCGCCGCCATCCCGATTTTGTGGCGTTCCGCCCAAAATCGAATTCTCGCTGGTTTCTCGATGGAATTCTCGGCGTGGGTTGGTGATAACGGCACGTCCATCGACCCAACCCTAATTGATGCGGGTGATGTCGGGATTGGTGCGCCAACACTGTCGAGACACATTCTCTGTGGCCATTGTAGTTAGGAGTCGAAGGTTTCGTGAAGAAGACAAAGTAGTAGGAGAGGTTGAGTGTTTCGAATGTGAAGGTGAAGAGCCCTTTCGATCAGCCATGATAATTAATACCTCGCAAACACTATTCAAATTATATTAATTAAATAATCAATTTGAATAATAATAGGCTGAAGGAAAAAATAATACCAAGAAGTATAATTAATGATACCTTCAAACACTTGTGCTTAATTTCGAAACTATGATATAATGTATAGAACAAACCGAGTATTAAGGAACTTAAATAGGGAAGAAAAGATCGTAGAAGTTGTGATCACATTGGGGTTAATCGAATAAGATTTAATCACATCCCTAAGAAATAGGGCATTACCGAATGTGTGGAAGTTAAAGTTTAAACATGCTAAAAACCGCTTGAACTAGATAAAAATAATCGCACAATAAAATAAATTAGACTATATAATATTGCTGGGAACAATTTAAAATAAATAAATCTCCATATAATAATATTCGGAAATTTTCAAACTTGTAGAGGTAAATATACATATGAGAACCAAAATGTTATTCACGTAATGTCGGCACACACACTTCTCAACACGCTTTTACCCGAAATTAATTCATTTGTGTTGCACTATATTTTGCTTTTCTCACTTATTCACATTGATCCATTTTTCCGTAAGAGATCATCATAGTTGATGCTACTCGTGTCCCATAATTACTCAATGGATTGTGAATATATTGATGCATTTAAGTCACCTTTTGAAAAGAGAACATCGTAGTAGTCAACTACGTGCCCCATAGTTACTCGGTGACATAGCATCTACTTGTGAGTTTATTTAATTGCATTTGAGAGAAGTGTGTCCAGGACAATTTATATTAATCACAGTTCTAATACTATTTACACAAGAGAGTTCGAAAACACTAAACATTACAATACTTAGAAAAATTTAAATAAATTGTTCTAGTGTTGTCACAAATGTTGGCACATTTGTTACAACACACAACAAATATAGGTCTAATTAGTGAATAAACCTAGAGATTTTCTAAGAGAAGAAAACCTCTCATTATCAAGGGCTTTAGTAAAAATATCTCGTAATTTGTTTCTTAGTAGAAATGTATTCCAACTTTACAACTTCCTTTTCTACAAGGTCCCTAATGAAGTGGTGTCTAATACTTATATGTTTAGTTAAAGAATGTTGCACAGGTTCTTAGATATATTAATTGCACTTGTATTGTCACAATAAACAGTAAGAGTATTGCTCTCCAAACCGTAATCATCGAACATCTTCTTAAGCCATAGTAGTTGTGTACAACAATTTCTCGTGGCTATGTATTCGGATTCAGCCGTAGATAGGGAGACACAATTTTATTTTCGGCTATGCCAAGAAACAAGATTGTTACCCATGTAGAAACATCCTCCACTTGTGCTCTTTCTATCATCACTATCACCCGCCCAATCTGCATCACTATAACCACCAAAGAACAAGCTTAGTGCCTTTGCTATACCATATTCCATAGTCGCATGTGCTGTCACATATCTAATGATCCTCTTAACCGAATTCATGTGAGATTCTTTAGGATGAGCTTGAAAACAAGCACATAAACAAATATTAAACATGATGTCCGACCTACTAGAAGTCCGATATAAAAGACTACCAATCATCGATCTATACAATGTTGGGTCAACATTTGTTCCAACACTGCCTTTACATAATTTTTGTGTCGATCCCATAGGTGTCTTCATGTGTTTAGCATTGTCTAAAACAAACCTTTTCACAAGATTCTTGGCATATTTACTTTGACAAAAGAAAATACCATCTTTGTATTGTTTAATTTGAAGACCTAAAGAGTAATTCAAGTCTCCAACCATCGACATTTCAAAGATAGTGGTCATTTCATGCACAAATAATTCAAGCATTTTCTCACATGTAGAACCAAACACAATGTCATCTACATATATTTGAGCAATCATAATATCATTTCCGAATGTTTTATAAACAAAGTCCTATCACTTCACCTCTATAGAAACCGAATTCAACAAGAAAATCGGTTAATCTACCATACCATGCCCTAGGTGCTTGCTTCAAAACATATAAAGCTTTCTTAAGTTTATAAACATGATCAGAAATTCATGATTCTCAAACCCCTTAGGTTGTTCTATATATGCTTCTTCCATAAGAATTCCATTTAGAAATGCGGCCTTGAAATCCATTTGATGCGCTTTTATATCAATGTAACATGCAATAGCAAGTAGTAGTCTTATGGATTCAATTCTAACAACAGAGCAAATGTCTCATCAAAATCAATTCCTTCTACTTGTGTATAACCTTGAGCAACTAATCTAACTTTGTTTCTTACAACATTACCAGCATTCATTAGTTTTGTTTTTGAAGATCCATTTGGTACCAATTACATTCACATTATCGTGCCTAGGTACAAGTATCCAAACATCATTCCTTTCAAATTGATTTAACTCCTCATTCATTGCATTAATCCAGCTTTTCATCTTTCATTGCTTCATCAACATTTTTAGGTTCATTGAGAGAATGAAAACATTCAAAGTTCACCTTGTTGCACATAGATGTCATACAGATAGATCTTACCACATGTCTTGCATCAAAACTCAATTTTCTGCTTGTTTGTACACCTGATTGTGGTTTACCTATGATCGTTGTTGTGGATGATTTTTGAGAATTCTAGAAGATGGTATCAGAGCAGGATAAGACATAGTTCTCGTTAATTTCTGGATGTTGAGGTGATGTTGCTTCAGTATGTGGGCACATTTGTATCAACATTCTCAATCGATTTAGAGATATCGTAACTTTGCATCTCGCTCAATCAGATCGCTTACATCTTCTTCAATGGTATTATCTCGCAAGACATGCATTATCATCAAAAACAACATTCATAGACTCTTGAACAATATCAGTCCTAAGATTATAAATCCTAAAAGCTCTACTATTTCTAGCATAACCAAGAAAGAAACCCTTATCACTCTTTGAATCAAATTTGTGTAGTGGTCTCTATTATTCGAATGTAGCAAACACAACCAAAGACATGAAAGTATTTCAGATTAGGCTTTTGTTATTAAAAAACTCATAAGGTGTTTTAGTAGAATTAGGTCTCAAATAAACTCTATTTGATATATGACAAGCAGTATTCAAAGCTTCAGCCCAAAATCTTTTGAAAGTTTCTTGGATAAAAACATTACTCTAGCCATCTCTTGTAGAGTTCTATTTTTCCTTTCAGCTTCACCATTTTGTTGAGGTGTTTTAGGAGAAGAAAACTCTTGAATTATGCCTTTGTCTTCACAAAAATTAGTGAATAAGTTGTTCTCAAACTCCCTACCATGATTAGACCTTATTCTTTTTACCTTAGTGTCATAAACATTTTTAAACCGTTTATAGAGAATTTTGAATACTCAAAAGCATCCGATTTTTCCTTAAGAAATTCAATCCATGTAAACCTTGAATAATCATCTACTATGACAAAAGAATATCTCTTACCACCAATGCATTCAGTCTTCATTGGTCCCATTAAATCCATATGTAAAAGTTCAAAGCAATATTTTATAGTACAATGTGTCAACATTTCATGTGATATTTTGACTTGTTTACCACTTTGGCAGGATCCACACACATTTGACCTACGAATTTGTAACTTAGGTAGACCTTTAACGGCATCAAATTTCAATAATTTGATAATATTCCTATAATGAGCATGTCCAAGTTTTTGATGCCAAAGTATACTCTCATCGGTTTGAACATTAAAGCATGCTTGATTCAAATCAATTAGATAATAATTATCAACGTATCTATTACCAACCATGAGACAATTATCATCATTGTTTAACACATATGAACTTTTATCAAACTTTACATGCAAGTCATCATCACATAATTGACTAATACTAATCAAATTTGCAAGTAAACCATTAACATGTAAGACTTTTGTCAAGTTTGGAAAACAGGAAGATTCAATGTACCTATTCCAACGATTTTACCTTTGAACCTCCTCCATATGTAACATTTCCACCATCATAAGACTTATAATCAGTGAGATAACTTTCCTCACCGGTCATGTGCCTAGAACACCCACTATCAAAGTACCATAGTCTCTAACACATGCTTTCAAAGAGGTGTAAACAACATTACATACAAAATTTTACTTTTTCACCCAAATAGATTTTTGAAAAGATTTTTAAAAGATTTTTGAACAGTCTATTTTGAATGTTGAGCAGAATGTGGCAACATTTTCAAAGTCATTTTAGCAAATTTCTTGTCTGTCTCATCCTTAAACGATTTGGTCTTTTGTGGCCCTCAAGAAACAATAATGACAAACATCCTTCTTTTCGTAATTATTTTTCAATTTTTCAGTTCAACAAGATTTGGTAAACACAACGGGTTTATTATTGTTTAAAAATTGAGTAATATTACCATTATAACCAAGACCATGTCTACTTGTACTTCCAATTGTTAATGCATCAAGTTTCTTTGAACTTTCAATATCTTTGAAATTCAAACGTTGTGCCCTTAAGCCGCTTCTTTAAGGTTGCATATCTCCAAATCTTTCCTTGTCAATATGACCTCAAGCTTTATCACCAAATCCTTTTGATATGACTCTTCAATAGTCATGTCCTTCAAGGCTTTCCGAGTGGATTCCAACTCCTTTTCAAGCTTAAGATAACCGGACTTACAATCTTTACAAACATTGTTAGAAGTACCGCTTTATCTACACAAGAACTTGAGAAACAATTAACTTCTGGAACCTCCAATGTTTCCTCAAATATTGGCACATTTGACTCGTCATCGAATCATCCAAGAAATCATCAAGAGTATCATCATATATAATTCTTGCAGAAAAAGCATATTCTTCATTTTTATCAATCATCTTCACAATCGACTCATCACTTGTAGCATTGAAATTTACCCTTTTTCTCAAAAGAATGTTGGCACATTCATTAGCATAATGACCAAAACCAGAACATGCATCACATTTAACATTTTTCCTATATTCGATCATATTTGATTTTGATACCTCTATCAAATTGCCTAGGTTGATTAACAATCCTATTTTTATCGTGCAATTGACGTGAACTACCATCGATCTCTATCTTGATTCTTAATATGCAAATTATTTCTAAGTCTATTTGCTCTCTTTTCAAAAACGCATTAAACCGCTTAGTCAAGAAAGCAATGTTATCGGCATTGTCGGCACAATCATCAATAACATCTTCATCGAATCTATTTCAAGAATAAACGGTTGTTTATCAAGACTTGAAGATGTTTCTCCTTTGAAAACATAAATTTTCTTTTTAGATTTCTCATTATCTCTTTGGGAAAAATTCATTTCATACGTTTTCAAAATACTCACCAACTCATTTTGAGTAATAGCATCCTCCTCAATAGCACATATCTTAGCATCAAAACGTTTAGGAACGGTTCTCAAGATTTTATGTACTAACCTTGTATTTGATGTAGCTTCACCAAGTGCTTGTGATTCATTGGAAATCTCGGTGATCCTTTCATTGTAGGAGGATATGGTCTCATCTTCCTTCATCCTTAGATTTTTGAACTTGGTTCCAAGCATCCGCAACTTTGTCCTTCTCACACTCTCGTAACCTTCACAATGTGCTTGTAATCTCTCCCATGCATCTTTTGCATACACAATTAGAAATTATTTTGAACATGGAAACATCCGTGGAAGTGAATAAGGCATTGAGTGCCTTTGAATTGAAGCCGCCCGTGGTCACCTCATCATTTGTCCATTCTAACTCCTCTTGATTTGAGCTTCAGATTGTCGCTGGCCGGAATCGCTGGAGTCCAACCAGCTTAAAATACTCCTCCATGCATGTTCATCAATGGACTTGATGTACATGCACATCTTAGGCTTCCAAATTGCATAATTCGCTCCATCAATAATCGGTGGCCTAATTGAGCCGTCATAGGATATTCCATCGCAATAAATTACATCAAACACAGGATCAAAACTCGGGATAATGAGTTCAACGGCTCTGGTGCCAATTGAAGGTGTGCGTGAGTGTTTTGCAGAATGTTGTCACGAATGTTGGCACATTCGAAAGACAACATAGCCGAAAATAAATGATCGTAAATACACAATGGAAGTCTTAAACACTTTGCAAGATGGATATCAAAATTTTGTATAGACTATGAATAAGTCTATACCGCCAATCGGTGAAATATCACTAGTAATTGTTAAGTGATACAATCGGTGAAAACATAAGCCACACCGTGAATGGATCTACGTATATAGTGACTAGACAATGATCAATCTAACCTATCACTAATACATATAAAGACCCAATGTTGAGTGAAATGTTGAAACATTCACCAACGGAAGTATCGAGTATGAAACGTACAATAAATTCTATAATCTATGCCAATAGACTATGCTAGATTGTGTTCCCCTCAACTTCAAATTTTAATCTTCATAGAAGCCATGTATTTATAGAAATCTCGACACTCTTAGTGCTTGAAGATAACTTCTACATCTCCCTTGAAAATAGGTAACTTTCTTGTAACTTCCCCATGTTCTTTTCAACTCCTCACTCTTGCTTTTCAACCGCATGACTTCGAAACTGCCATAAGTCTTCAAACCGTAAAAACAAGACATTGAACAAGACATTTCGAGGGTTAAGTGTTAGTGGAAGTGGAAGGACGAATTCTCGATAAAGTTGTGACCGGAATGTTGGCACATTCTCGAGTAACACTCGTCACTAACATCAACAATATATATTTACTTTTACTACATTAAAAAAATCAATATTGAGTTTCTTATTATAACTCATTTTATATAAATAATGTAAGATCAAATCGACATCGAAAAAAAAAAAAGGTTAGAGTTTTCTCTATCAATACCATGTGGAAGTTTAACAAGTACAACTTAGCCAATTATGCAAAAAGCACAAAGACACCAACGATATGATAATGATGAGATGGTGAAGTCCTTATTAAATATAAGAAATTATTACAACCTAGTACAAATTAACTACTAAAATAGCAAAATCATACAATTATTGTACCAAATTGCATCTGCATACAAACATCATTTGTGAGTTGACCTTAATAACCCTTGGTGTGCCAATCTTCTATAATTCCTTTTTCGATGAAGCAAACGGACGCCCTGGTTAGCTTCTCCAACACTCTTCTTTGCTCGTTGATCGGAAATGGGGCTGGATTAATTTCCCTTTTTTATTGTGTTTCAAATTTCAAATTTTGAAATCGTAATGTACTTCCCATTCCTTGTTTATTCTCACTGATTTTTGTATCTCGTATTTGTGCGTGTCTTCTTGACGGAGTATTTCGTGCTCCATTGGTACAATGAGTTCGATTTTGATGTTATTTTGAAAGTTCAGTTTAATGGAGAGTGTAAGATAATCTTGATTGACTCTCGCACGTTGTTTGATGATTTATCCGATCAAGTGATTGAGATGTGGCGAGTTATGTGTTGGTAGGTTTCACTTTTGATATTCTCGAGATCCGTATCTAACCGTGTTTTAGGATCTCGATTCTCGATATGTTGAATTTGATATCATTGTCTTCTCACATTTGTGAAAGATTGATAGTAGTTGTTGTGTCTTTACATGGAAATGAATGCGATAGCGTTGATGCGTCACATAAAACTAATTCGATGAGTAGTGGAAACCGGTATTCAACATTAGTTGACTCGTTGATCACAATTTTAATTTTAGCTCCCTCGCCTTCCTATCCACCGGTTGATATGAATACGTCGATCATAGTCATTCAATGCATGGTTGTAAAGAGATAAAATGCTTTGTTATGTTCTCGTAGTCCAACATATGATATTTGTCCATCGATTGAGAAAACCCGTTGCTATCGATTGGTGGGGAGATATATTCGCTAGGGGTGTGGGTTCTTTTTTTCTCGGTGGTGCGAGAACATTTTAGGGGTCAGCTTATAAAATATGCCTCATGCCAACAGTTTATCTTTAAGTATATTTGGAAAGACCGTGACTATATTCATGTTGTTTGTGCTTTGAGAAAAGTAGTTGCGGCGCCATTGGTTTGTGAAGGCTAGGAGGTCGATTGCAATGAATCATTTTGAGATATATAAATTAAATTTTACTCATAAGTGTAGCGGTAAGTTTTTGTCTAGCAAGAATAGGAGGTCAGTGCCCTAAAATTTTAGCTAAATTATGTTGGTCCCACTTAGTTGAGTAGATTAAAGGAAACTTAAATCAGCCTTCTAGGAAAAATCTAGAAGGGGGATTGAATAGATTTTTTAGATTTTACAAATCTTTCAAAACTTATTCAAAACACCAAAGTTACACAAATAAATATATTTTTAAACTCAACTTTATTCGGATCAAAAGCACACCGATAATTTATCCAACTTTAATTCTGAAATTGATCTTTGAATATAAACTAAAATTGATACGAAAGATAAGTAAATGAAAGTAACAAAGAACACCAAGATCTATAGTGGTTCGGATTATGAATAATCCTACATCCACTCTCCTTCTTCAACTTGAAGAAGGGTCTCTACTCGCTCCGAGTAATGAATTTTGAAGTTGTAAAGTAAAGTGCTCTACAAACACTTAGAAATTTTTGAAAACTCTTTTTGAAAACTTGTGAATTGATGTGAGAGTAGAAATCGAATATAGTGAATAATGTGTGATTCGTATCTATAAAATGAAAACCTAGACATATTTATAAGTCGAAAAGACAAGAAGTTTGTTAGTCGGTTCTAACAAACTAAAAGCTGCTCAACAAACTTAATCTTGAAAACTGCTCTTGTCCTCGGTGATTTTTCTCCGATCGTCTGCAGTGACTTGGTGAAGACTTGCATTTCTTATTCTACTCGGCTTATCTTGACCTCGTCCGAGCTCTTCATAATTGTCTAGATTTGAGCTTGTCTCTAGATGACTTGCAACTTTTCAGTCTTGGTGACTTGCCCGATCCTCGACCTAGTCCTGATCGGCTCAATCTTTGGAACTTGACCTCGGTTGTTCTTCATAGTCATCCGATCATCTGAATTGCTTCTTTTAACTCATCAAAACCTTTCTCGATCTAACCTACAAGGAAGAGACACACTCACATTGAAGTTAGTCAAAGTTAATCAAGATTATCAAATAAGCATATTAGAACACATTCACACTTAAAATTAGATTTATCCAAGTTAAAGCACTTAATTCACACTTAGAAAGCTTTTAAGGAAGTATTCTTAAGTCTTATGACTTTTTCAAAAATCTAGACTTAGTAAAAATTTAAGTCTTAGGACTTAGAAAATTTTTAAAGACTTAGAATGTTTTTAAGACTTAGAAAAAAATTTTTAAAGAATTTTAAATGCGAGATGAGAATTTCCTCGGATGATTAATACTTAGAAAATTTTTTAAGTTTTCTTAAAATAGTAAAGAATGCTTTAAGAAATATGACAAGTAAATCGGATAAGATTGAGTAAACTCATTCACATATATACAATTTACGATGAAGAGAACTGATAGAAATAAAGATGTAACGCCCGAACCCGGATAGTTCCACTTACTTATCCAAATTCGAGTCGTCACTTAGTGAAAGGAAAAAAGTAAGATAATTTTTTTTAAAGAAAGAAAATCGATAAGGGAAAAGATAAAAGAAAACAATTGAATGATTCTTAACTTAAAGTATTCAAAGCATCAAACTAAAATCCTAATCATTAAAACAGAGCATAATTAAACCGTAGCGCGGAGAAAGTATTGTGAGTCTAAGTGTAATACCCGGACCCAAATTATGATTTATTTATTTACTTGCGTTAGTGTTATTTTATGCTTGATTTTTCTTTCGAAAAGGAAACTTCTTTGTTATTCAAAATTTTCGATTTTGGGTAACGGACTGACGAACAGGCGATTACTCTAGAAACCTAATACTAATCGAACCGGTACTCGATAGTCGAAAGGTGGATAAAATTCAAGTCTAAAAGAAGTGAATAATCCGTTTGTACTAATAACTCGAGAGTTTTAATATAGTCGCGAAATTGGGCGAAAAACCCTAAAAATGCCGAATTTCGAATCTACCGAACAAAAATCGAACCAACCGAGAACCGAATTAATAAAATAAGTTAAAAGCCTCCTTAATTACAAACTTTTAAGATTATAAAATTATTTAGTGACTAAACGAACGAAACGTAACTTCCGGAGCCCGAAATTCCAAACGGAGCCCCGTTTTCAAGTACCAACCGCACGCCTGAACCGAAGGGCCACCACAAGCCTTTGGCTTGTGGGGGCCCACTATTTGGACGTCCAAGGAGGTTTTGCAGCCATCTTCAAGGGCCAACACACCAAGACAAAGTGTGTTGACCCATAGTACTTGTACCTCCTTTTAATTAATTCTTTTGTCCTCCCTTCCATCCCACCATCCACTTGCTTCAATCTTGACCCTCCACTTTCTCCCACATGTTTTTTTAAATTACTTGGGCACCACTTCTCCCCTCATTCAGGTCACCAAAAGAAAGGAAGCATTCCCTCTTCCCCTTCACCCCCATTTTAGGCCATCTTCACAAGGGAGGAGGAAAACCTTCTTCTTCTTCCAACTTTTCCCACATACACACATCCAACCCTCACCTCAAGCCATTTCATCTTCCTTCAAGGTGCAAAGGAGTAGAGTCATTCCTAGGAAGAGCTTGAAGAAGGCATTTGGCCCTAGCCTTTTTAAAGAAAGATACAAAGGTGACCACACCTCAAACCTTAACTCTCTTCTTTAAAACTCTTAATGGAGAAAATGGCATGTGTTTTCTTGAGGTCTTGTTTATTTCTCGGTAGCATGTTTGTTTTCATGAAAGAGTTGAAGGTTTCATGGTTTTGAAGGTGAGAATAAGTTTTTAAGTGTCCATAGCATGTGAATAGATGAACTACCTGTTTTCCCGTCAGAAGTTTAAACTGATATGTTTTCGTAACTTACTACTTTGGCAAGTTTGTCTGCATATTTAGAATTTAGGACGAAATAGCTTTTATTTGCCACTGGTCTCATGCATTTTGGAGTTATATTCAATAATCTATGAATTTTTGAAGTTAGTGTGTCAATCTGTGACGTTTTTGTGACTCTTCGATTTTTCTGGCACTCCTCACTTAGGTTATTATTTTTGTAAAAATCAAAAATAAAATACTACATGATGTTAGCTTTGTTTCTGGATTTTTCATGATTTTAGGAGTAGTCTAAATAGTTTTACAAAAATTATTTCTCTAGTTGGTACGTGACTGTAAAGGCAGAAATGTTTCTGTCCCTTTTCCAAGAATGAACCAAAACACCCTTTTCCCTTTGTATTTTGTCTAAAGTCAAAACTAAGGAAATGTTGGTGACTTCATAAGGTATTTACTGTAAGTTTTACATAATTTTCGGAAGTGTTTTAATATTATTAAGAAAATTATTTATATGGTGTCTCAACACTGAAAACTTTCTGGAACACTGTTTCGACCTAGAAAATAAATTCAAAAACCCAATTTTCGTATACCTTTTTAATGAGACCATATTTTATGTGTGATATACACTTCAATAGAGTGTCTACTGTGCTTTTTTCCAAATTCTTAGATGATTTATTTATATTTTAGAAAATGCCCCAAAGTCGAGAGTGGGCAGTCGGAAGTTGTCATAATGCTTGAATTACTACTTTTGAAAAGGTGTTTTCCATTTTTTCGTGTCATACTTAGGAGCATGTTAGTAAGAGTCTTATATATATACATATATATTCTTATGTCGAAAAATTAGAGTTCTAATAATTTACGACTAAAAGACAAAAGACGTATAAGTAATCAAAAGTCCTTTGGGACCAACGCACCGTATTTATTCCTCGATAAGAAACTAAAACCCAAAAGTTTTCTTTAGGAACGAGTACGACCGGTCGGTGATTTGCTCGGACGTTTTCCCCTTTCAAGTCATACTTTCAACTTCTTTTTAAGGTGGGTGGCACTAACCGTATTGCCTTAATTTATGTCATAGTTGAAATATCGTTGCTAAATCATATTTGGTTTACGAGCGATGTTGGTATCGTCTCGGATGTTTTTACGAGCGATGTTGGTATCGTCTCGGATGTATTTACGAGCGATGTTGGTATCGTCTCGGATGTATTTACGAGCGATGTTGGTATCGTCTCGGATGTTTTTACGAGCGATGTTGATATCGTCTCGGATGTATTTACAAGCGATGTTGGTATCGTCTCGGATGCTTTTACGAGCGATGTTGGTATCGTCTCGGATGTTTTTACGAGCGACGTTGGTATCGTCTCGGATGTTTTACGAGCGGAGGTGGTCCGTCTCGGTTTACGAGCGATGTTGGTATCGTCTCGGTTGTTTTATGAGCGCAGTGGTCCGTCTCGAGTGTTTACTATTTTACGAAATAATATGATTGGTACTGTATGATATTAAAGCGTATGCATGATAGCGTGCGGGCTACCCACCGAGAAATTCAAATTCTCATGCCCCTTTTTAAATATTTTTTTCAGTGAGCCGATGGAGTAGGGAGCAGCGATAAACTCGGCCTTCCCCACCATATAATATTTGAATGCTTAAATATTTTTTTTTTTCCTATCTCGCAAATTTTAGACCCTCTATCTGCTTTTGCTAAAACTTAAACTCACAATACTTTCTCACGCTGCGGATTAATTATGCTCTGTTTTAATGATTAGGATTTTAATTTGATCTTGAATACTTTAAGTTAAGGATCATCTCATTGTTTTCTTTTATATTCTCCTTTATCGATTCCTTTTCTTTAAAAAAAAATATCTTTGTCTTACTTTTTCCCTTTCACTAAGTGACGACTCGAATTTGGATAAGTAAGTGGAATTATCCGGGTTCGGGCGTTACGAGTGGTATCGAGCTTAGGCTCAAAACTTGGACCAAATGAAATTTTTATGCGAAAAGAAAGTTTTATTCAAAATTTTTCGTGCTCGTACTTGTAAAAATTTTATCATAAGTGTAAAGACCTAGTTAGGACAGGTGTGGGAAGGAAGTCTCGCCGCCGCAAAATGTAACTCCGAGGTACAAAGTTTCTTGTTTTCCTTTTAAGTACCATTGTGAATGTTTCATAAGAATCGTAGTATGGACTCAAAAGAAAAAAATGTGCGAAAGTAGTATGCTTGACGATGAAATCGTAACATGTGTGAGATGTATGATGTTAGATCTCGTGTATGTGTGTATTGCAACGCTATATATATGTACCTTACTATATGTAGCTATTTTTTTCTTTTCCTTAGCACCGTTAGAATCCTTGACTTAGAACTCCTTTTACGAAACTTAGGACTCGATGGACTACGCACACGGATACGTTACTATACGTCAGCCGGGAATGAGTCGGTCATCGACTTTACGCACCGTTTTCGGGATATGAGGGATATTGCAGAGCTTGAGGGCCACCGTGACTCGAGAGGCGACCGCGATCCGGTTGCGGCGAGCCTTGCGACTGAGTTCGCGAAACACGCCGCTCTGCTTTCGATCGCATACGGGAATGCGACTCACACTACTACTACCCCGTATGCCTCACTCTGTACATCCGCGAGCTACACTATGAGATCGGGGCAGCCTTAGAGGCTTGCGAGGAGTCACGGAGGGCGACTTATCGCAGCTCCACTTACGAGCAAGGCGCCGCGATCTATGCGATTGACCTGAAACGTAGACCTCGAGGTCGAGAAAGCAGAGAAGAAACCGAGGGAGCAACAGAGAAAGTTGATCGCTTGAGGGAGAAGCGATCACGCATTGTGGAAAGGTTGGAGTACTACCGCCGGGACGCAAAGGAGCTCGGGAGGAGGCGCGCAATCTATGGGAGGAGAGTGGATTTCCGGGTGGGCCGAGATGAGGCCCGGCCGTCAAGAGAGAGTCCCCATCCTCGCCGACGAGGGATCCGTAACCGGACCGGCCGGGACCGACCGAGACCCTAGCCGCCACAGGCCCGGCAAGATCCGTAGGATCTAGGCTTTCTCCATTGTTTTGTTTCTTAGGTTCCTTGTAGTATCTAGACCAGTAGATAGAGGCTTAGCATGAACCTTTTATTATTATTTTCGATGTATGTACTTTCGGGTTGTAGGATTACCTCCCGTGTTTTCATTATCTATATATCTTTGTCGTGTGATTCGTATTATGCGATTCAATTTATTCTATCCGCTTACTTTTACTCAATTATTGTTTGATGATGTGCGTCGCTAGTTCCCTAACTTACGAAAGATAGAGTTCGCAATTGTGTCGCTTGAGCTAGGACAAAGACGTTCCGGTTCGAAGACTCCAATTGTATAATCGGTGCTAGCGAACTATCAATTCAACGTAATTGGGTTACATTTTGAATTTGATCATACCTATCTATATGTAATAAATATTCTTTTCTCTCTGCACCTAATTAGGATGGATGATTTGAAAAATCTACAAAATCTATTCAAACACCCCCTTTCTAGATTTTGTTCTAGGAAGCTAAATCAAAGCTTTAATCAACTCAACTTTCCGACCAATAAGTGGTATCGGAAGCGAGGTTAAGTCATTACGATATTGATTTTAGGTCTTGAACAAGATTTGAATTTATCTTGATTTTCTTCATTTTCTTCCATTACTAACAGACTACTAATAAGATTTTGTGGAGTATTTTGTTCTTTGTTTCATCATGTCATCGGGAAAAATAAAAAGTCTAGGAATCTTCACGAATTTTCTATTGAAGAGTATGATTACTTGGAAATTTAGGATGGAAAATCATCTCAAGGCCATTCATGATAGGATGGAAGAGGTCCTTGAAGAAGGTCCTATAAAGTTTTATCATGGAGGCACTAGACTCGAGCTGAGTCATTGAATCCAGAACTGCATAAGAAAAGAAGAGTTCGAATTGACAAATGATGAAAGAAAGGTCCACAATCTTGACCAAGTAGCTCGAATCGAAATTATTGAGACTCTAAGTAAGGATTGGATAGAAAAAGTTAAAAGATGCAAAGCTTGCCAAAGAGATGTGGCAAACTCTAGCCAATGTTTGTGAAGGATCGATCAAGTCAAAGAAAACAAGCTGCAATCGCTTTGCATACATTTGAAACATTCAAAATGAAAGAAAATGAGTCTGTGGATCAGTTTGATGTAAGGTTGACCAATCTTCTCAACAAAGCGGTGACCTTGGAAAGAATTATTCGAGAGAAAGAGATTAATAACAAGATTACGAGATCATTAACCAAGAGATGGAGGGAAAAATCCAATATCCTTAAAGCAACTCAAGTTTTATCCTCTATTACTCATCATACTTTATTTTCTCATCTTAAAGCTCTGTGAGTATGATATTCGGATAGAAGATGAGGAAGATGAGATGGAGTCAAGTACTTTATCCAAGTTTGTTGCCTTTGTCAAGAAAGAAGACAAGATGTCAACAGAGTCGTGGGAGCCGATTTATCTCTCAAGGAGCAGATGGCTTTACTTACAAAGAGGTATGATAAATTGAGAATGAAGTATAAGAGAAATAAATTGAGATTTGCGGTAAGGATAGACATAGATCCAGATCGAGATAGGAAGGTGGATAAATCTTCGTATGATGACAAAAACAAGAGCCGAGACAAGAAGATACGTATCACCTGTCGAAGAAATCCTTCAAGTCCCGAGATCGAGACAGGGAGTGACACTTGCTATACATGCAACAAGCCAGACATTTCATCTATGACTGTCCTCAACCGACTCCTAAAGAAAGGGAAGAAAAGAGGAAGAAAAGAGACAGGAGATTTGCGAGATCAAAGAGCTTTATTGGCTGAAGAAAAAGAGCCAAAGAAATCATCATCATCCTCATCATCCTCATCGATTTCGGATCGGATGATGAGATCTGCCTCATGGCTAATGAGGTAATCTACTATTCATCGTCGGATAATGATTCTTGTCGATCTGCATCGATCATGACCAAACCGTTATCCATGAGTTATTGAGAGATTTAAAGACATCTTTGGTTGCTTATAAACAGCTAGAGAAAGAGAATTTGATTTTAAAGGATCAAATTCAAATTCTAATTAAAGGCAAGCAGTGATGAATTGCTCGTAGACCGAGGAAACATTCAAGGGGGAATGTTTTCTTCAGATCAAGCTAGTACATCACCGGCTTACCCGAAAGGTTAGAAAATGAATTGAAAAATTTAAAAGACAAATTTGAAGTAATGCATCTGTTGAAAATGAATTAATTAAGAAAGACAATGAGAAGCTTGTCTTCAAAATTAGTCAACTTAATAATTCACAATCGCAATAGATCATATTTTTAATACTTCTCAAAAATCTCATGACAAGACAGTCTTGGTTATGATAAGAACAATAAATCGATGTTCAAAACCTAGAAAATTTGTGAAAGCATCTGTTCAATCAAAGGATATTAAAATTGGTCCATGGAAACCAACTAGTCGTATAAGGACTACATCTTCCATCTGAAACCAAGAATTCAAATTTGAAAACTCCCTATCGGACTAGAAGGAATCCAAGAACCAAAATAAGAAGATATTCTTATTATAATTCTTTTGATGGAAGGAGCAAATGCTATCCTACATTTCCTAAGTTTAGGAAAATTACTCAATCTCAATACAACAAGTTATCATTTAAAAATGATATAATTGTAGACAGATTTGGTAGAAAACTTGAGTCCGATTTATTGTCTAAAGATGAGATGTTTATTTGGATATCTAAAGTGACTCTTGACCCAAAAGGACTCAAGATCACTAGGGTACCTCAAAACTAATCTGCTTTTACAGGATTCACGGGGATCATCACTCAAGGAAGAGATATTAGCTTCAATATGGTAGATTGATAGTGGTCATTCACAACATATGACCCATAACAAGAAGTCGTTATCAAATTTTCAAAGCATTGATGGTCCAAGAGTTTTATTTGGTGATAATAATTGTGGTCGACTAAAGGTGTAGGTACTCGATTATCAAGGATATTCGTATCGAGGTATATTTTGTTGAAGGTTTGAAACATAATCATTGTCTGCTTCCCAGCTTTGTGATAAAGGTTTTCTTGTCAAATTTTCAAAGGATAAATGTGATATTTTAGATAATTCCTCGGATAAGGTACTATTAATCGGCTTGAGACATGGAAATGTCTATGTGGCCAACTTTAATAGTTGTCCCAAAGATACCTGTCTGATAGCTAAGGGTGGAGAAGATATCGGTGGCTATGGCACAAGAGGCTTAGTCATCCGAATTTCAAAACTCTTAGTAAACTAGCTAAGAAGAACCTTGTCAAGGGATTACCTGAAAAACTTTTATCCACCTGATCTTAAATGTGATGCTTGTCAAAAAGGTAAACAGCCTAGACACTCATTTAAGAGTATTAACTCCTCTTCATCCGAAAGAGTGTTGCAACTTCTTCATCTGGATCTGTTTGGACCTCGCTTTCTCCTCTCGGTTTCGGTGGAAGGAAATATACACTTGTTGTAGTAGATGACTTTTCTAGATACACTTGGGTTATATTTCTTTTCAAGAAAAATGAGACTATGAACAAGATTCCCGACGCATTCAGTGCATTCGTAATGAAAAGGGTGTTAATATTATTAGAATAAGGAGTGATAAGGGCAATGCAATTTTTGAATTCTTGTTTATCTAATTTTTTCAATGAGTGTGGAATTATTCATGAGACATCTTCAGCAAGAACTCCTCAACAAAATGGAGTAGTTGAAAGAAGGAATAGAACTTTGAAGGAAGCGGCCGAAGCATGTTGGTGAGTATGATACACCTCATAGGTTACGGTCAAGCCATCAACACGACTTGCTATACCCGCAGCAGGTGCTTAGTTGTCAAAGACAAGGGTAAGACTCCATATGAGATTTGGAAGGGTAAGATTCCAAGGATCTCATACTTCAAAGCTTTTGGTTGTAAGTGTTTCATCCATAACAATGAAAATCTAAGTTAAGAATTTTGATGCTAAAGCGGTGATGGAATATTCTTGGGATATTCTAATACTTCAAAGGCATTTAGAGTTTTTAACAAGACAACCCTTTGTGTGGAGGAAACCCCTCATGTTGTTTTTGATGAACCGTATTCTGCTCGAGATAAAGTGAATCAAATTTCGAGAGTCTAGATAAAATTGAACTATCCAAGACTAAACATAGAATTGTCTATCTACCTAGTCTTGATTCAGAATCGATGAAGAAGAATCCCCATCGATAATCGTAAGACAACTTCGATCGACTCCATCGAAACAGACACCCTTGACATCGGTGATCGGCGGAGGTCGGTGATGAAGGGGCGTCGGTGAGGTTGAGTCGGAGGAGTTGCCTCATCTGAGACTCAAGATGAGGATCCTTCTCCTCACATAGGCAAAAGGATGAGAAGTTATCATCCATCCGATCGCATTATAGGAGACCCATCTAGTAGTGTGCAAACACGAATGATGCTAGACTCTAAAGTCTTTTCGGTTGTTATGTGTCGCTTCTTGAACCCAAGTCTATTGAGGAAGCCCTATCGAGACTCAAACTGGATAACGACCATGCGGGAAGAACGCATCGGTTTGAAAGACAAAATGTATGGGATCTAGTGGAAAGACCCTTACACGTAAAGATTATAGGCACCAAATGGGTGTTTAAAAATAAAACAGATGAGAACAACATTATTGTTCGAAATAAGGCAAGATCAAGTTGCACAAGGTTACTCACCGTACGAGGGAATAGACTATGATGAAACCTATGCTCCGATTGCGATTAGAGGCAATAAGATTGTTCTTGGCATTTCTTTGCATATAAATCTTTCAAAGTCTTTCAAATGGATGTTAAGTCTGCTTTTCTTAATGGTGTGTTAATTGAGGAGGTCTATGTAGAGCAGCCTCCGGGTTTAAGATCAATAACAAGGTCTATAAACTCAATAAAGCTCTATATGGACTAAAACAAGCTCCCGCAGCACAGTATGATACACTATCTGATTTCTTGACATCAAATGGTTTTTCTAAAGGCAAGATTGATAGAACTTTGTTTAGAAAGGAAGTAGATGGCAACATCTTACTAGTTCAAATTTATGTAGATGACATAATCTTTGGTTCACCTAATCAAATTATGTGAAGAGTTTAGCATTCTCATGAAAAAGCAGGTTTGAAATGTCAATGATGGGAGAATTAACATACTTTCTAGGCTTACAGATTAAACAGATGAGTAAGGGAATATTTATACATCAGTCTAAGTATGCTAAGGATCTGATTGAGAAATTTGGAATGACAACTAGCAGAGAAGTTAAAATACATATGGCAACTAACTTCTCAATGGATTCGGATGAGCGGGGATACCCACCGATGCAACGGAGTATCGTGGGTGATTGGATCTCTTCTCTATCTCACCGCAAGTAGACCGAGACATAGCCTTTGCAGTTGGGGTATGTGCAAGATTCCGCCTAATCCCAAGAAAACTCATCTCGGAGACGACTAAGAAAATTCTTAGATATCTCAAAGGAACCTTGCAAGTAGGGTTATGGTACCCGGTGATGACAACTTTGGTGACAGTTATTCGATTCAGACTTTGGAGGATGTAAGATTGATAGAAAATCCACTTACGGAACTTGTCAATTCTTAGGCAACAAATTAATTTCTTGGTTATCTAAGAAACAGGACATCCATTGCCACCTCTACAACCGAAGTGAATACATGGCATTTGGAAGTTGTTGTTCTCAACTCCTCTGGATTAGTCAACAACTTAGAGATTATAATATTCAAACATCGCTTGTTCCTATTTACCGTGATAGTAATAGTGCAATAGCAATGACTTACAATCCTGTTCTACATTTTAGATGTAAGCATATAGATATTAGGCATCATTTCATTAGGGATCATATTGAGAAGAATGACATTAGGATTGAGAAAATGGCCACCGAATCACAAAGAGTGATATTCTTACAAAACCATTAGCTGAATCTAGGTTTAAAGAAATGTGCTTAGAATTAGGATTACTTGATGCATCTTTAGCTGGTTTCTAATTTGTGTGCATCTGCTTCCTTATTTCGTTGTTTCTTTTCTTTAAATTAATGTCTAGAAAGAATTATCGGACTAGATATGTGTCAAAGGACAATCGGGTAGCTGATATCATTGATCTCCTTTTAGGAATCAAGAATCAAGGATTAGTCATATTGACCTTATACGAATTGATAATTACTTGGTCGACATTGAGTAAATCGACAAGGACACAATAGTCGGTGATCTCTGAAGAAAGCAGATGACTATTGGCATCCTATCCGATTTACCTTAAGCTTCGATGGTTTCTTTTGAGTATATGTTTTTGCGAGGCGAGTCACGAGATCATCTTGTTTCATCTCTTCTTATTCAAACTTCTTTATTCTCGTTATTTTTGTTCCTAAATAAAGCTGCATTTTTCAAAGCTGTTGAACAACCTAGTTTTAGAAAAGTAAGTCTGAAATCTGTTTTGTTTAAACTTCGTTTTAAAATTGCTAAAAAGTTACATCTAAGCTGTTGGTTTTCAAAATCAGACAGTTCTTGTATCGAATGTCTTTCCAAACCCATCGTTTTAAACTAATCTGCTTTTCAAACTCATCTGTTTAGAAAACCTTCGGTTGAAGTAAGATACCACTTGGGTGACGTCGGGTATACTTACTTCTCTGCATAAAGTAACATATATCGGTCAAATCAATAGTCTATAAATTAACTATTTACGCATTCCAAAGGCGATTAAAATTCACGCGCTGAATCCTAATCGCTTATCTTAGTTTTTAACCGTTGATTTACACTCTGTAAAAACTTTTTGAATAAATGGCTCGGATTTATTTAAATTTTTTTAAAATGGCGGTTTCTCTTTCCAATCTTCCCCCTATAAATTTATCTTCTTCTTCCTTTAATCATTTTTCCATTCTCGTAAAACACGCATATCTTCCTTATACATTTTCAAATTCACAAAAACTTTCAAATGGCTTCTTCTTCCAAAACCACCAAAACTTATAAACCCAAATACATTTCCACCAATATTTCTCACTTCAAAATGAATGAGGAATATTTCAAAACCGTTTAAAGCGAGAAATGTATGTCGATTTTGAGACAACCCAAGATTCGTAGTCTGCTGAAATCCTTCGACTTCTAGAGGCATCAAGGCTCAGTGGGTTTCTCTCTATGAAATCTCCTCAAAATAGAACTGGCAGATTTGCTAGGGGCAGAATTTTTGGCAAGAATGGAGGACACCCGGGATGGGTTTGATACTTCTTTTGATGGGACTACTCTGAGTTTTTCAAGGGAGAATATTTCCGAGAATTTTTGATACATCAATGGAAGGAGTCAATCCATTGACATATAAGGAGGACGAATGGGAAACATCGTTTGATATGATGGCGAGGGTGTCTCGAGAGGGGAACTCACGAGGATTTGAAAAAGAATGCATTGAGAAGGAAATTTAGGTTGTTGATGACAGAGTGACGAAGGCGGTGTTGGGTGAGCAAAGCTCACATGATGGGTTAACCAAACCCAGATTGTGTGTGATGCGAGCCATTTTGGATGGGGTGCAAGTTAATTGGGTAGACTTGCTTGATTCATAAGCCGAGGGAGGAGAAGAAGCGCCTCACCTTCAAATCGTCTGCGAGAAAGGCTGGATACCTACCTCGGCAATCAACCTTTGTTCAACAAAATCACCGTACTTATCGAAGGACTTAACAGAAGGCCGACCGGAGAGTGGGGACGAAAAATACTCCAAGCGTAAGGGTATCTGACCAAGGATGACAAGCTTGGAGGAAATCGGTCAGACGATGAGTCCGATCTTTGCAAGGGCTCAAAGGCTAGAGGCGGCGGCTGCGGAAGGTCGAGACCGGCGGTGAACCAGTGAGGTGGCCTCGGTTGAGGTCGAAAGCAGAGGGACATGAGGCGGCGGCGGTGAGGTCGCACCTCAAGAAGAATCTTTTGAAACAGTGTTGTAGTCCCAAGGACATTTCGAGAGGAGGAAGAAAAGAAGGCTGATAAAAGCCGCGGATAGGAAGAAGGGGAAAACTCGTCTATCGCTCCTGCCATAGTTGCCGGAGATGAAGAAGAGGAAGAGGAGGCTGAAATTCCTTTAATAAGGAGGCCAAGACGAGCGGCTCAAAGCTGCAAGGCTCCACCAAATCTGGTAGCTCCAAGCGTGAGATGGAGTTATCAACCTGCTACCGGAGGAGGTCCCGAGTCCTTCGAGATAGCGGCCGAGGTTGGTCGGTGGAGGTTCCACCCTCCCCAACCAAGGAAGCTGCTCTTTCCCCTATTCCCGAGGCGGTACAAGTCTTTCTCCATCTCCTACCTTATCTCTTGTACACAGCAATGAAGAAATGCCCCAGTGGCATTCTCGAAGCCTTTGACTCAAACTGAAATCCCACCAGTCAAATAGGCAATGAAGGGGTATCCCAGTGGTACTCGAAGCCTCTCCAATGACCTACCTCCCCACAATCCAAATCCACATGCCACCATGAGAACCATCTCCCCCACCCTCATCGAACAAGTTCCTCTTCCCACGTCCAAACCTCACCAATTCCAATAATATCCTACTCTTCTCTTCCAACTATACAAACTCAATCTATTCCTCTCCCATCTACTCAACGTAACCCATACCCTCCTCGTCGACTCCTCAACCGAGGATGATGACACCGATCTAAGCCCAACCACTGCTATTTCCTCCATTCTATCCCTTGTCGAGAAAAAGATTAATGCAATATTCGGAAGGAAGATGGAAAGGAAGACTAGGAGGATGGTAAAAGTCACATTACTCACACAATGATAGCCAGCATGAGAGAAGTAGAGGTAAACTTATACGATAAAATCATATCTACTACTAACTCTGTGTTGGTGACAAAGTAAAAGCAATGGAGGCTGAAACTGGCTTTAAAAGAGGAAGTAAAAGGGTATAATCAGCTGGTAGTGAGTGAGTTGGGTGTAGATCACTCGAGACTTCGGGGCCAAGTGCAATATATTGGATGAAAAACTCATGACCTTGGCGAGATGAAGTTAAAAAGGGGAAAAAGGCTGAAGGCGAAAAGAGACAAGCTCTCATAGGCGTGGGTCGAGGAGACCGAGAAAGATGTAGGCATGAAGGCCAACACGGCTGATTTGGAGGCACCCGGGGAGGAAGCTCGAATCAAATACGATGAGTGGCTGCTCTCCACTGAGGGTGAGTCAACTTGAAGAAGATGTAAAGGAGGATGAGGAGAAGAGAAGGAAAGAAGAGGAGGAAAGGATGAGAAGCTCTTGGCTCGATTAAAAGAAGCTGAATCAAGGAGCCAAGGGAAAAGGAAAAGAAGTAGCGATCCTGAGCCCCAGTTAGTGAAGTTGTTACCGGAGTTCTTGCTAAGGGAAAAGGAAAAAGGGAAGCTGATTATTCTAATCTCTCGAGATGAGCGGATCAAGAGAATTAAGAGAGAGATGGAATATTTTGGCAAGAAAGAGAAGAAGAGGCAGAGAAAGAAGAAAGACTCCAATGTCTTTTGGAGTGCTCTTGAGCGAAAATGGATGATCAAGGATCAAGGCGCGGGAAATTCAGACCATTCCACAACACATCTGCTCCTCCTAAGTTGGCTTGCGGTAAATATCTTTCTTGAGTATAAAGACAAGAACACGGAGGGAATGTGGATGTACTATTGGCACATTCTTAAAGCTCCAGGCAACTCAACAAGATCCAGATTTGGCTTAGCACGAATGAATTGAGCAAGTAGATGCGAGACTTCTATGCTCGGCTTCTTTGGAAGAAGGCTGATGTAGAATTCAATGTCAACCTTTGATCTCTCTAGCTTTCGAGTATGCCATTCCTGTGAAGAAGCTCGATGATACCTTGGACCTAGACCGGGTTCAAGGAATTCTAAAGAAAGCAGAGGCCGATTCTGGACTTACTCAAGAAGAGGATCTGAAGCGGCTTAGGAGGCGTGTATTCAATTGGGTGATGATCCCGAGGACGAAGAGCAATGGGGAGTTTAATAGAAACAGGATTTTTCTTTTCCTTATTTCTATTTTCTATTAAGTTTCCATCTGTAATCTTTGTAAATCCAATGTGAATATACTGTGTTTGATTCATTTTACTTGTCTTATTTTTTTACTTTAAAAAAACTTAAAATTTTCTTAAGTATAAGTCATCGAGAATTTTATCTCTCAGACTTGGATTTTTTAAAAATATTAACCTAAGTCTTGAGACTCATTTGTTTTTCTTAAGTTTTTTTAAAAGGGAGTCTAAAAGACTTAAAGTTTTTTGTGCTTTAAATGTGAATAAATATGTTGTAATGTGAAGAATGTGCTTTGATATACCTATCTAATGATTTTGATAAACTCGAACTAACCCTTTGTGAGTGTGTCTCTTTTTGTAGGTTTTAACTTCATCAAAAGGGAAATTGTTAGCACGAAATTGTTTTGATGAGTTAAATGACTATTCCGGATGAGCAGACTATGATAAAGAATCAAGACTAAGTTCTAGTACTAAGGTGATTAGACTAGGTCAAGGATAGTTCAAGTCGGTGAAGACTAGAAATCACAAGTCATCTGGAGACAACCTCAATCCTAGTCATCTGCTGAGACAAATATAAAGAGCTCAGATGTAATAACCCAAAACCAAAACCTAGAGTTTTATATTTGATTTTCTAAGTTTGATTTATTTTATTGATTGATTTAAAGTCTATGTGGTTTTCTTAATTTTTCTCCAATTGACGAGCGGTTTTTCAACCCGAAAATCTATCGATACTTTTCGAACTCACATCCATAATTCGGATTTGTTTAATAATGATCAATGAGTCCTTTAAAGGTGAGAAACACTCAAGAAAACCTTAATGAAAAATGTTTGTTTTCCAATCGCGCATTTTAATAAATTTTGGGCGAAACTCGAACCGAAAAATACCGAAAATTCAACGTCGAGATCACAATACTGTATTAAATAGTGGGCTGCCAATTGACAGCCCAATTGCTAAAAATAACCGACCATGTGGGAAGTTAGAAGGGAATAGTGCTCATTGTACCTTTTTGCCCAAAAATCACACCCTAAGTACCCTACTTAGTGTACTATCTCTCCCAAATTCCCTCCCCATCACCCAATCAGCCGTCCCTCTCCCCCTTCCTCCCTTCTATAAATAGGTTGCTACCCTCTTTCATTTCCCACACCAAGAGGAAAGCTTTGGGGCTCTCAAGAAAGGGAAGAAACTCTCCAAGGGTAAGCCTCCTAGCCATTTCTTTTAGTCTTATGCCTTCTTAGCTTAGAAGATTTAGGAAAAATAGTTTAGGAAGCCCTAAGAGCTTGTTTTGATATGCTTTAATCTTATATGGAGTGCTTGAGTTGGAATTATGGTGTTTGGAGTCAAAATGGTGAAGTTATACTTGAAGTGTGAAACTGCCGAAGTATATGCCCTAACTGCTGACCCGTTTTGTAAAATTCATTTGGACCCTTTCCACCCATTTAAAAATCATGGAAAAATTCCTAGATGTATTATTTGAAGTCTAGAACAACATGTTTAAATTTCATAATTTTCTGGTCAATGTGTAAGGAGAATAAAATCGTGGAAATATGTGTGACGTAAATGTGCATAATCTGGGAGCAGTGACTCATTTCTGTTATTTCTCCCCTTTCTGATAGTTATAAAATTCTAGGAAAACTCTGGGATGTTCCCCTTGATGTGTTGTAAATCATAATCAAAAATCATGACTTTTCGTTTAGTACTTTATGAGATAAAATTCGTTTTCTGAGTACCTGGTCGATGTTCGACGCATAGGGCTATTCTGTGTTGCACGAATTTATTTTCCAGTTTTGCTTAAGTAATAAATTATGGAAAATTTCATGGATGTCCTACAACCTGTTTATAACAATATTCTAAAATTTGGTGATTTTTAAACGAGTATCCAATAAGTTATGAATTTTCTCGTAAGACATGTCCAGTAACAAAGCCAAACGATGGATTGAATGTTCACAAATTTTCTGGGCAGAATCCGTACGTCAAATGGCTTGGGTCCCTGAATGAAAGTTGTTCATATTTGAGTAATGCACCACATGTTTTAATTTCATAATTTCCGGATATATCTACAAAGAGTTATGGATTTTATAAATTTAAGGTCACTGTTTTGCCGAGACAGAAATTTAGAGCCCTTATTACAAAATCTGCTATAATTCCGTAACTCAAATGAACTTGGACCCTTAATAAACTTTGTACTACACTGAAAGATGTACAACATACTTAAATTTCATAATTTTCCAACGAGTCTAAGTATCTTATTCTATTTATGCATGTTTACGTGTCACTTTCTTCAATGGTAGAGTATTAGGAGCAATAGTCTACTTAACTTTTAGAAAACTAAGCATGCCTAATGTGATGTACGATTTATGTGATACTCCATGAATGTGGTATTTGGTTTATTATAATAGAATAAAACCAACTAACCCAAATCCCGAACCTTGAACCGACGGTACACTAGAAATACCGTTAAACCAAAAGGTTTGAATCCATAAGATCGGTTAACGAAACAAGTACCTCTAAATACCAAAGTCTAGACTTAGAGAGACACAATAAGATCGAGAACCTAAGTTTCTAATGGACAAAAGGTTTGTCGAACTAAACATACGGATTGTGCTAGGTAGAGTACGGTCGGAACCGAGGCGAGATTTCGTACGAGAGGCCTAATCAATCACAAGAAGTTAAACTTTCTCTTAAAAGTTTCCAGGTGGGTGACACTATCTGTATAGCTAGTTAATGTTATATGGACTGTTGTCGAGTTTTCTGAATTAAATATAAACATATTTTCTTAAAAGATGCAAACACCAAAAGCATGTGAATTCATAACTTATAAATGTGTGATCATCCAATGATGAGCTTTATTTTACTGCCCTATATGATATGATGAATGTTTACGGGGTCCGGATGTGATAGGAAACTATCATGTGCCCTCCCATTGATGAAAGTTTACGGGGTCCGGATGTGATAGGAAACTATCATGTGTCCTCCCATTGATGAAAGTTTACGGGGTCCGGATGTGATAGGAAACTATCATGTGCCCTCCCATTGAAGAAAGTTTACGGGTCCGGATGTGATAGGAAACTATCATGTGCCCTCCCATATGATGTAAGTTTACGGGTCCGGATGTGATAGGAAACTATCATGTGCCCTCCCATATGATGAAAGTTTACGGGTCCGGAGGTGATAGGAAACTATCATGTGCCCTCCCATATGATTACGGGTCTCGGACGTGTAAGCGTGCCATCCCGCAATATGCAATACAACATAAATAACTTTATGTAACACCATGTTGTAACACTTATTAGGTAACACTTATTAGGTAACACTTATTAGGTAACACTTATTAAGTAACACTTTATGCACAATAGGTAACAATTTTTGGGGTGTTACATAATCTAAGTTATGTTGTAGTGATGATTACGGGTCTTGGACGTGTAAACGTGCCATTCCACAATGTGATTACGGAGATCGGATGTGATAGGAAACTATCATGTGCCATCTCATATGTGCTATATTTATGTACTAACTGTTGTAAAGAAAGATGAATTTCTTAATCGAACGGAAGTTAAAGGATGAAAATTTTATAACGGAAGATTACCTTATACAAATGTACACAATGCCATAACAAGGAAGTAAATAACGAAAGATGAGAATAAAGGATAAAACATTCAACTATTTTGGGATTTCTGTCAATCTATATAACGTCTGAGTCATCCATCGAGATTTTATCTCACGCCCTATAACTAATATTTTCGTGTCACGAGATTGAGGCCCGGGAGCTGCAATAGGCGACCCGCTTCCACTCTCCTTTTATCTAAATGGGTCGCTTTATATCTTTATGAAAATTTGTATTTTTGTTAAAGACTCGTCACTACGATTTTCCCGAGAGTTGAACCTTAGACTCACCGGGTGACTTTTGTCAAACGATTAATCTCTTCATTTAGTTATGAATATGGTTCAAAGCGTCTTAAATAAGTGTTTGTGAAATCTTCCGCTGCAACTCAAATGAATAGCTTTGCCTTCTAAAGAGAAATTTTCTGGCTCGATTTTATGGTTCACTAAGTGATGACTCGGGTTTAGGGCGTCCGACCTCAAAGGTCGACTTTCTGAATTCGGGCGTTAAGGTGGTATCGTGAGCTTATGTTCAAAACTTCGGACCAAATGATTTATTTTTCCTTTTATTTTAAAATTTCACTTAGAAAACAAACAAATTTTATAAAAGCCACGACTAAATGTTACTTGTGGGAGGTTGTCTATTGCAAGCAAACCGAAACAAGCCTCAAGGTGCGTAATGTCTTATTCGTTGAATAACAAAACCGTTACAAGTTAGAACCGAAAACAAACAAGAGAGAAAACATGAGAATAAACAACAAAGAAAATATATTTCCAAGAAAATGAATTATGCATGCCTTAATAGATTTTGTGCGCATGTGTGTGAAATCTACTTGACTACTTGTGTATTTACTTATATGTTTGATTTTGTGCGAGCACTTTCGTTTTTGCCCTTTATACACTACTACTATTTTCTTCTTCCTATTTTTGGCCTTAGACCTCCGTAACCCCTTTCGTTTAGCAAGCCAAATCTTTTTATAGCAGCCTCGTATCACTCGTGTAGTTGACTTTGCCATATATATGTAATGTCTATTTTAGTTAAATTATTTTGTTTTAAAGCCTCACATCTTTAAATTTTCGTTGGAGCCTCTTTGACTCTCCATTCAAACTTTGAGAACTCGTCTTTCTCATGTCAATTATATATGTATGTTAGTCTCACGTAGTTTTGTGAGATATTCTATTCTATCCGTTATATTTTTATCTTAATATTTACAATATGTGTTATTACCTCTCTAACATGCATCGTCGAGCTCAACAACCGTCTTCTTTGTCCGGACGGTATGTTTCGGTTTACCGCGTGCTCCCATGCATGATTGACTTAATACCGTGTTGTTAAATATTGGATTCTCTTGTTTTGAATTTAATCATACGTATATAATGTAAAATATTTTATTTCCTTTAGACCACCTGCCCTAGGATGCCGCCTAGAAGGAAAACCCGTGCTAATCAAGAACCGTCGAGGGTTCTCAGAGGGCGCCAAGCTCCACTCTTTGCATCGTGAGCCGAGATGGCACGAGAATTCTTCAATTCCCTACAAACTTTCATGCAGCAACAAACACCGCCGCCGCCTACCCGTGCACCACCCCGGCACCCCCATGCCAACTCGACTGCCGAGCAATTTCGACGATCGCGACCACCCCGATCAAGGGTAATGAAGGACCTATGGAGACGGAGGAGTGGATTTGAGTTGGAAAGAATTTTCCGCCATATGACTATTCTTGAAGCACAAAAAGTTTCGTGTGCCCAGTTTCAATTAGGCGAGGATGCCGCTCGGTGGTGGGAAGCTCATGAGCGTATTATGACTCTTGGTGAAAGAGAAGCTTTTACTTGGGGAGATTTCAAACAAGGCTGTTATGAGGAGATATTTTCCCCGGGCTCTCCGAGATCGAAGGAGGTAGAGTTTGTAAATCTTAAACAAGGAACCCTTTCGGTGACCGAGTATGAAAAACAATTTAATAAATTATCCCGTTATGCTCCACACCTAGTGGAAATGGACGAAAGGAAAGCAAGGAGATTTGAGAGAGGCCTAAGACCGAGAGATTGGAGGTGTCGTAGCTGGATTAAAGCTCTCAAGCTATGGTGAAGTCTTCGACCGTGCACTCATTGTGTCCATCGGTCTAGGACTGGAGTTTAGGCAAACCCCACCTGTTTTGTCTGCGAACAAAAATTGGTTTCCAAATTTTAAGAACTCGAGCCGACCACAAAAAGAAAACAACCTAGTTACTCAACATGGGCCAAGACCCCCACTACCCTGCCCTAGTTGTGAAAAATCGCATGTAGGACCATGCCTTAAAGGGACCAACACATGTTACGGATGCCGCCAACCGGGACACGAGTCTCTGAGTGCCCTCAACTAACCAAAGGGCCACCCCTAGAGAGATGGGATCGGGGTCGTCGGCCGTTTGTGAATAACTATCATCTACCGGGGCCTCCAAGTGGTGACTACCATTTACCTGGACCGCCAAGGGGAGGCGTTCCCGTTCAAGGACAAAGGAGACGTCTTGAGATAAATGCCATAACGGTAGAAAATGACATGGAGGATCGACTCCCAACGAATAGCCGACAAGTACGTTGCTAGCACTTGGTTTACGTGCTCATATATTACTTGATGTTGGAGCCTCACACTCATATCTAAGGATTAAGGAAAACCTCAGATTGAAAAGTTTTAACGAAGCGTTGGACGTAAATGTTCCATTTGGGAATGCAATGAACATCCAGGGTTTAGTAGAGAAAGTACTTAAGCAACCTAAGACACGGTCAGTTCTTTTGAAGTTTAGAGATAAATTTAAGGGTTGATTTACGAGGAAATGTGTGCAACAATCTTAGAAGGGAAGGTTCACGTCTCGAGGAGTTAAGAATTTGCCGATAGTACTAGTACGGTGAAGCAAACACGGAAAGGATGGAGCTCCTAAGAGAGAGAGAGAGAGAGAGAGAGAGAGAGAGAGAGAGAGAGAGAGAGAGAGAGAGGATGAGTACTTAGCTAAGAACCCGCGACGTCTTCAAAATAGGTAAGTAAATTTCGGGGACGAAATTTCTCTTAAGGGTGTAGGATGTAATAACCCAAAACCAAAACCTAGAGTTTTATATTTGATTTTCTAAGTTTGATTTATTTTATTGATTGATTTAAAGTCTATGTGGTTTTCTTAATTTTTCTCCAAGCGAGCGGTTTTCAACCCGAAAATCTATCGATACTTTTCGAACTCACATCCATAATTCGGATTTGTTTAATAATGATCAATGAGTCCTTTAAAGGTGAGAAACACTCAAGAAAACCCTAATGAAAAATGTTTGTTTTTTTTCCAATCGCGCGTTTTAATAAATTTTCGGGCGAAACTCGAACCGAAAAATATCGAAAATTCAACGTCGAGATCACAATACTGTATTAAATAGTGGGCTGCCAATTGACAGCCCAATTGCCCAAAAATAACCGACCATGTGGGAAGTTAGAAGGGAATAGTGCTCATTGTACCTTTTTGCCCAAAAATCACACCCTAAGTACCCTACTTAGTGTACTATCTCTCCCAAATTCCCTCCCCATCACCCAATCAGCCGTCCCTCTCCCCTTCCTCCCTTCTATAAATAGGTTGCTACCCTCTTTCATTTCCCACACCAAGAGGAAAGCTTTGGGGCTCTCAATAAAGGGAAGAAACTCTCCAAGGGTAAGCCTCCTAGCCATTTCTTTTAGTCTTATGCCTTCTTAGCTTAGAAGACTTAGGAAAAATAGTTTAGGAAGCCCTAAGAGCTTGTTTTGATATGCTTTAATCTTATATGGAGTGCTTGAGTTGGAATTATGGTGTTTGGAGTCAAAATGGTGAAGTTATACTTGAAGTATGAAACTGCCGAAGTATATGCCCTAGCTGCTGACCCGTTTTGTAAAATTCATTTGGACCCTTTCCACCCGTTTAAAAATCATGGAAAAATTCCTAGATGTATTATTTGAAGTCTAGAACAACATGTTTAAATTTCATAATTTTCTGGTCAATGTGTAAGGAGAAAAAAATCGTGGAAATATGTGTGACGTAAATGTACATAATCTGGGAGCAGTGACTCATTTCTGTTATTTCTCCCCTTTCTGATAGTTATAAAATTCTAGGAAAAATCTGGGATGTTCCCCTTGATGTGTTGTAAATCATAATCAAAAATCATGACTTTTCGTTTAGTACTTTATGAGATAAAATTCGTTTTCTGAGTACCTGGTCGATGTTCGACGCATAGGGCTATTCTGTGTTGCACGAATTTATTTTCCAGTTTTGCTTAAGTAATAAATTATGGAAAATTTCATGGATGTCCTACAACCTGTTTATAACAATATTCTAAAATTTGGTGATTTTTAAACGAGTATCCAATAAGTTATGAATTTTCTCGTAAGACATGTCCAGTAACAAAGCCAAACGATGGATTGAATGTTCACAAATTTTCTGGGCAGAATCCGTACGTCAAATGGCTTGGGTCCCTGAATGAAAGTTGTTCATATTTGAGTAATGCACCACATGTTTTAATTTCATAATTTCCGGATATTTCTACAAAGAGTTATGGATTTTATAAGTTTAAGGTCACTGTTTTGCCGAGACAGAAATTTAGAGCCCTTATTACAAAATCTGCTATAATTCCGTAACTCAAATGAACTTGGACCCTTAATAAACTTTGTACTACACTGAAAGATGTACAACATACTTAAATTTCATAATTTTCCAACGAGTCTAAGTATCTTATTCTATTTATGCATGTTTACGTGTCACTTTCTTCAATGGTAGAGTATTAGGAGCAATAGTCTACTTAACTTTTAGAAAACTAAGCATGCCTTATGTGATGTACGATTTATGTGATACTCCATGAATGTGGTATTTGGTTTCTTATAATAGAATAAAACCAACTAACCCAAATCCCGAACCTTGAACCGACAAAGACACTAGAAATACCGTTAAACCAAAAGGTTTGAATCCATAAGATCGGTTAACGAAACAAGTACCTCTAAATACCAAAGTCTAGACTTAGAGAGACACAATAAGATCGAGAACCTAAGTTTCTAATGGACAAAAGGTTTGTCGAACTAAACATACGGATTGTGCTAGGTAGAGTACGGTCGGAACCGAGGCGAGATTTCGTACGAGAGGCCTAATCAATCACAAGAAGTTAAACTTTCTCTTAAAAGTTTCCAGGTGGGTGACACTATACGTATAGCTAGTTAATGTTATATGGACTGTTGTCAGTTTTCCTGAATTAAACATAAAACAGATTTTCTTAAAAGATGCAAACACCAAAAGCATGTGAATTCATAACTTATAAATGTGTGATCATCCAATGATGAGCTTTATTTTACTGCCCTATATGATATGATGAATGTTTACGGGGTCCGGATGTGATAGGAAACTATCATGTGCCCTCCCATTGATGAAAGTTTACGGGGTCCGGATGTGATAGGAAACTATCATGTGCCCTCCCATTGATGAAAGTTTACGGGGTCCGGATGTGATAGGAAACTATCATGTGCCCTCCCATTGAAGAAAGTTTACGGGGTCCGGATGTGATAGGAAACTATCATGTGCCCTCCCATATGATGAAAGTTTACGGGGTCCGGATGTGATAGGAAACTATCATGTGCCCTCCCATATGATGAAAGTTTACGGGGTCCGGATGTGATAGGAAACTATCATGTGCCCTCCCATATGATTACGGGTCTCGGACGTGTAAGCGTGCCATCCCGCAATATGCAATACAACATAAATAACTTTATGTAACACCATGTTGTAACACTTATTAGGTAACACTTATTAGGTAACACTTATTAGGTAACACTTATTAAGTAACACTTTATGCACAATAGGTAACAATTTTTGGGGTGTTACATAATCTAAGTTATGTTGTAGTGATGATTACGGGTCTTGGGCGTGTAAACGTGCCATTCCACAATGTGATTACGGAGATCGGATGTGATAGGAAACTATCATGTGCCATCTCATATGTGCTATATTTATGTACTAAGCTGTTGTAAAGAAAGATGAATTTCTTAATCGAGCGGAAGTTAAAGGATGAAAATTTTATAACGGAAGATTACCTTATACAAATGTACACAATGCCATAACAAGGAAGTAAATAACGAAAGATGAGAATAAAGGATAAAACATTCAACTATTTTGGGATTTCTGTCAATGCATATAACAGTGTCTGAGTCATCCGAGATTTTATCTCACGCCCTATAACTAATATTTTCAGGTCACGAGATTGAGGCGGGAGCTGCAATAGGCGACCCGCTTCCACTATCCTTTTATCTAAATGGGTCGCTTTATATCTTTATGAAAATTTGTATTTTTGTTAAAGACTCGTCACTACGATTTTCCCGAGAGTTGAACCTTAGACTCACCGGGTGACTTTTGTCAAGCGATTAATCTCTTCATTTAGTTATGAATATGGTTCAAACGTCTTAAATAAGTGTTTGTGAAATCTTCCGCTGCAACTCAAATGAATAGCTTTGCCTTCTAAAGAGAAATTTTACGGCTCGATTTTATGGTTCACTAAGTGATGACTCGGGTTTAGGGACGTCCAGGACCTCAAAGGTCGACTTCTGAATTCAGGGCGTTACATCGAGCGAGGTCAAGACAAGCTGAGTAGAATAAGAAAGGCGGGTTTTCACCAAGTCATTTCCAGATGAGTAGGATGAATCGGTGAGGTCTCGGCAGTTTTCAAGATTAAGTTTGTTAAGCGGTTTCAAGTTTGTTAGAACTAACTAACAAACTAAGCTGTCTTTCAGACTTATAAATAGGACAAGATTTTTTTTTCAATACACTTATGCATATTTGATTCTTCACACTATTCACTAATCAGATTTCAATCACAATCTTTTCACACGTATTTCAAGAGAGTTTTCAAAAAGTTCTAAGTGTTTTTAGAACACTTTTCTTGTAATCTTCAAAATCCAATATTCACCTGTAAGAGTTAGATTTTAGAGAAGGATTTAGGAGATTGAAGACTTGAAGATTTTTACAAGTTGTAAGGTGTAAGTTGAAAGTGAGAAAGTAAGTAGTAAAGAGTTCCTTCTTGATTGGAGAAGGAGAGTGGATGTAGGATTATTAAAATCCGAACCACTATAAATCCCAGTGTTATTTCTTGCTTTCTTTAATTTACATTCAAATTACAATATTGTTAATTCAAGATTAAAGTTCAGAATCTTAACTAAAATCTGAATGTCAGTCTTTGCTTTTGATCTTGTTAAAAGTTGAGAATTCAATTATATTCCGCATGTTTAATTTGATACTTTGAATTGATTTTGAAAAGATTTGAAAAATCTACAAAATCTATTCAAACCCCCCTTTCTAGATTTTGTTCTAGGAAGCTAACTCAAAGCTTTAATCAACTCAACTTTCGGGACCAACACCTTGCAATGTTCTTTCGGATTTATATCCATTGTGGAGGAGAACTTTCCTCTTTGATTTCCTCCACTTGAGGATGCCACTTGCCCAATTTGGAACTCTAGGTTCTTCACTTGGTTAGACAAAGAGCTCACAATATTCTCCATCTTCTCCGACTTTTGATTTTGATTCCCCATGAAACTTGTGAGTAAATCCTCAAGGCTTGACTTTCCCTCATTGTTAGGTGCACGGGCACCCGAATCAAATCACTGGAGGCAATGTAATGGTGGCTTTTGGGTTTGAGTAGAAGAAGTTCTCATGCTTCTTGAAGTTGGGGTTATATGGAGGATTATTGGCTTGGTAGAGAGGATGCGTAGGTTTGTTTTGATAGGGGGTTGGGAAGTGTTTTGGTAACGGTTTTGGTAAGGAGCTTGGTTTTGAAATTGATTACCATGGAAGTGTTGTTTGAAAGGTGGTCTTCCCATATAATTTGCCTCCTCCACTTGCTCAACCATTTGTGGAGTTTCCATGCTACCTCCTATTCCACTTTTCATGCCTCCTTCAACTATCCCATCCACTTTTATAAATAACTTTTGTACCACATCGGCTAGCACCTTCAATGTATCATTCTCTCCTACTTGAGCAATTTTAAAGTGACCTCTCCTTTTGGTTGGCCAAGTCGTCGTATTAAAAGCTATGTTCTCGATCAACTCTTTAGCTTCTCTTAGGATTTGTCAAAGAGTGATCCACCCGCACTGAGTCAAGTATTCTCCGAGATGGAGGATCAAGCCCATAATAGAAAAAAACACACGATTTGCTCATCTACAAAACTATGTTGAGGGCACTTTCGAAGTAAGCTATTGAATCTTTCCCAAGCTTCATGCATATTCTCGTCCTCCATTTGACGGAATTGAGCAATTAATGTCTTGCATTGGAGGGTCATTGAAGGTGGAAAGAACTTCAATAAGAATCTCTTGGTCAAAGCTTCCCATGAATCCAAGCTATCTTGTGGAAGAGAGGCAATCCAATCCTTGGCCCGGTCTCTAAGAGTAAATATGAAGAGATGAGCTCTCCATGCATATTCGATCACTCCATTCATCTTCACCGAGTCGGCATACTCAAGGAATTGAGCAATATGATGATTCGGGTCCTCCTTTGGGTCTCCTCCAAATTGCTTACTTTGGAGAATATGAAGTAAGGCCGGCTTGATCTCAAAGTTATTAGGCGCCGAAGGTGGGCGAGCTATCTGTCATAATGAAGTTGAACGGGAGGCTAAAGGTATTCTCTAATTGGTCTTTCTCTTGGATTCTCTCTCCTTTCGACCACATCTTGGTCATTGTTGTTCTCCATATTTAGTTCCCGGACTCTTGATCTAGCTTGAGCTCTCCTTCAATTTCGTTCTTGATTTCTTCTTCTTGCAATGGCCTCGATTTCAAGGTCCAAGGGAATTGGTTCAATCCCACTTGCCCTTGTGTTCATGCACACCTAAAAGACAACCGTGTATCAAAAATCTCTAAAGACAAGCTAACACAAGATTAACAAACACAAATAAAATAAAATGTACTAGCAATTACATTCAACTTTCAATCTAAGTTATCCGGTACCACCGATTCCCCAAAGAACGGTGCCAAAAACTTGATAAGCTTAAAAGCGAACACTCACCCCGAAGTGTAAAGGGATCGTGTAGCAAGTAAGTTACCCGGTTAAATTATCAATCCATGGGAATCAAGTGAGAGATAACCCTAATCTACTAGTTTAGTTATAATTATAGCACGGGCCATTCAACGAGATCAATGATTTAAGCAACGATAAGCGAAAGCAATCAACAAAATTCAACTTGCGGCGAGATTCAAACAATAATAAAAAGGTGCTCGGGTGCTTATCAACTAATGGGGATCAAATATGCAACGAATTCAAATGAGCATTTATCATGTCAATCTATCAATAAGAGCAAACTTTTAATCAAACAATAATTTCGTACTTGGTAAGCCTAGGAATTACGCTACGATTTAAGCTCGAAAGTTTGAAAGGACTAAGTCACCCTTTCCTCCCGGGCAAGAACACGAGTCAATAGGTTCCCCTAGCGTGTATCCCCTTCGATACTAAGGTACCTTACCATTTAGGGAAGAAGATGGTGGGTGCACTAATTAGATTTGTGGGTGTGGTGGGTGGGTGTACTCACCAATCTGATGGGTGGGTGTATCGGTTTGTTTTTCCGCCGTCTCAACTTAAATGCGACCGTATCTCCTTCATACAAACTCCGAATTACTTGATTCTTTTTGTGTTGCGCTCGTCTCTCAACCCTCTTTCATACCATGTAGTTTTTACGTTAATTTGAATAATACAAATATCCTCAATTTGCACTCAAAGTTGGCCTCAAACTCTTATTTAAACTCATAATATCAAATCAAACAATTAAGTGCAATTGGACCAAATAATAGTGAATTAACATGAAAATCATATCAATTTGAGATAATTAAGCACACAATTATCATGCAATAATTCACCCTAATCATCTGTCAACAAATATTGCATTCTTGTCTACGTATTTGCTATATTCGATTAGGAAAATATCTACTTCTTCCATCAAAAGAACTATATTTTAATGCAATTTTAAACTTAGACTTTGGAACCCTTTTTATTAGATTAGGTCTCTTCATCTGTTCTTTTTTATTCGGATCGGATGAGTTTGAAGTGATCTGACCTATATGTTTCCATGGTCCAAATTTAATTTGCTTTTCGATTTCACCTTGATGAATTTCCTAGGTTCAATATATTCTGATTTTTGCTTCTATCATAATCAAGCCCGGTTTATCATGAGCTTTTTGAGAAGTCTTGAAAATCTGGACTATAATGATTGAGAGTTATTAAGCGAGTCTCGGCTTGAAGACTAGTTTTTCATTAGTCTTCTTAATAACCTCTTTTTCGTTACAAACCTTTGTTAATTTTACTTTTAAAGAAATCAGTTCTTCCTCTAATTTTTCGGAAAAACTAGATGATGTGCTAGCCTTAGTTTGATCTATACATTCCCCCTTGAATGTATCTTGGACTCGAGGATAACTCATAATCTATTTGCCTTTAGTTAGAGTATGAATTTGATCTTTAAGATTCAAATTTTCAGACTCGAATTGCTTATAGGCGATTAAAGAAGTTTTCAATTCTTTCAAAAGGTTCTTGATGATTTGTTTGATCATTTTGAATCTGAGACTTACAAGATTCATTATCTAAAGAAGAATAGTAGCTTACCTCTTTAACCATGAGACAAATCTCATCATCGATCCAAAATCGGATGATGAAGATTTCATGGCTTCCTTTTCTTGACAAGGAGAGCCCTCGATCTGCATATCGTCTGTCTCTTTTTTTCTCTTCTCCTCTCTTTCCTTAGGAGTTAACTAGGGACAATCGTAGTTGAAATGATCAGGCCTATTACATGTATACCATGTATCACTACGATCTGATTTGGGACTTAGAAGCTTTTCTTCATCGGAAACTTGTATCTTTTAGTCTAGCCCTTTCTTTGGTCATCATTTGAAATGTTTCCACCATCATTTCTTCTAGATTTTGACCTAGATTTGTCCTTCCCTGCATGTCTAAACTTATTACGCTTGTACATCATTTTTAGGCGATCATACCTTTTAGTCGATAAAACATGTTCCTTCAAAGAGAGATCAGCTCCCTTTGATTCTTGAACTAGTTTCTCATCCGTGTTAACAAAAGCTATGGTTTTAGTAGACGTCTTTGGATTCACCTCGTCTTCCTCATCTTCTACTGTATATCTAACTCATAGCTTTTCTAAGTGTGAGAACAAAGTATAATGATTCATAAAGGTTAAATATTTTGTTGCTTTAATCAAGTTTCCTTTTTCTCCAACGTTTAGTTAGAGATCTAAGAATTTTCTTTGTTAATACCTTTTCTTGTATAGGTTTTCCTAGATCGGTTGCTTTATTTATCAGGATTAGTTATTCACATGTCTAAGCGATCTACAAATTCACCTTGCTTCATTTTAAAGGTATCAAAAAAATGGAGAACAACTTGAAGCTTGTTCTCCTCTACGATATGTGCCTTCACACAAATCGGCTAAGGTAGACAACATCTGCTTGTCTTGCACTTTTTGATCTTCTCGTACCATTCTCAGTTTGTGAGTAACAATGATTTCATTTTTGGCAACTTGATCAAGATTGTATACCTTTCTCTCATCATTTGTGAGTTTAGAAACCTTCTTCTCAACACGAACTCTGGTTTAGAACTCTGGAACCATCACTAACACCTCCATAATAGAATTTTATTGGACCATCGGAGGGCACATCTTTCATTCTTGGATGAATGGATTTGAGATGATTCTCCACGGAACTTCCATTAATCATAATCCTCGATCTCAAATTCTAGAAGATTCTTAACCTTCCTTTCAATACTCGGAGACATGGTTAGTGATGAAAAGAATAACAACAAGATATCAAGAACAAATCATGTGAGAGATAAGATGATCAAAGATTGACCAAAAGAAATATCAAGAACAATTTTAACCTTTGCTCTAATACCACTTGTAAGTCCCAAGGTTGAGTCTTCTAGAGATAATCTAGAAGGGGGTTGAATAGATTATCTAAAATTCTTTAAATTTCAGATTAACTATACAAAGTTTTCTTCTAAATCACTTAGAGTATATAACAAAATTATTTTATACTCAACGTATCTGAAAATGGATATTAATTCTTGATTTGATTAAAATAGAAAGAAGAGATGCGTAGAGTGGAATTGAAAGTGCGAAAGTAAAGAACATCGCATTATAGCGGTTCGGATATGAATATCCTACATACACTCTCCTACTACAAATTAGTAGAAAGGATTCGACTAACTTACTTACATACTTTCCTTACAAATTACAAGTACAATTTGAAGACTTGATCTTCAATTTCTTCTTCCTTCTAAGCTATCTTCTAACGTAGAATACGGTGCGGGATGAAGATGAAGATACAAAGTGTGTTCTATAAATACTTAAAAATATTTTAACTATTCGTGATGATTGCTAAGAGTGTTTTTCAGTAATGAATCAAGAGTGCCTCAAAAGTCTTTTTTAGTTTCGTGCCTAGTCCTATTTATAAGAGATGAAAGACGGTTAATTAGTCGGAACTAACTCTAACCATCTAACAACTTCTTGAAAACCGCTTGACTTGGTGATCTTCTTTTAGTTGTCGCTTTGATTGACTTAGTTGAGATTCGTCTTCTTATTCTACTCGGTGATCTTTGTCTTGTCTTTAGCTCTTCATTATTATCTCGGATCGGATGACTTCTTCAAGATGATCTCCAAATCACTTCGAGTCTTGAGGACCTAAGCTGATTTTCTAGTCTAACCTAGTCTGAAATTTTTACAACTTAGCAAACTACTTTTACATCAATTTGAACTATACATCTTAGCTAGTCACCCTATTTACAAAGAATTCCTAATCTGTATTTTTAACTCATCAAAATCTATCTACGATCTAACACTTCACATCTTCATCATCTTCTTGCAAAATTATGGTAAGTAATCCACCTTAATATTTTATTTCTATTTTTCTCTCCTTCTCTTCTTTTATATTGTCGAATGTACATGTAAAATTCCTTTAAAAAATATACATGTAAAATAGAAAAAATGGATGGTGAAATTGTTTATCGCGCTGGTGAAATTGATTGTCTCGATGGTGATATTGCTTGTCTCGATAGTCTCTTCATCTTATATTTTTTGGATATACACGTAAAATAGAAAAAAATGATGGTGAAATTGTTTGTCTCGATGGTGATATTGATTGTCTCGATAATGAAAATGCTTGTCTCGCTAATGAAAATGTTTGTCTTGTTGGGTTCCATCGAGACAATATTCAAATATTCATAACTTTAGGATTTAAAGTGTTGAATACCATCTCGATGGGTTTCGAGATAAATACTTTTCCTAGCGAGGAAAATATTTTTCACGAACGAGACAAGTCCATTAAAACAAATACTTTCACCATCGAGATAAATATTTTTACCATCGAGACAAACCCAACGAAATAATATTTTAGCTTCAAGATAAATAAATATTTTTCTATCGAGACATATTTTTTTCTAGAGACAAATATTTTGCTATCGAGACATATTTTTATCCAACGAAACAAGTTTATTTCTTAGATTTTAGACTTCCGGATAAATTTTGTCATTTTGAAAAATTCATTATTTATTTTTAAAAACATTATACAATTTTAGTTTTTATTTATTATGTTATTTTGTGTGATATTTTTATTTTTTTATTTATTTATTTATCTATTTTTTCGGATGAAAGATGATGAAGTTGTCTTGGTTCATCATGAATATTGGGATGAAATGATGTATAAAAATGGAAAAGAGGATTTGACATATACATCATTGTGAACAATGTCATTTGGAGAGTTTATGGATATTGTTCCAAATTTTGAGAGAGCTGATCGTAGATGTTGTAATTATGGGAACAAAACGTCTTCCAAAAAAATATCGTATTTGTCGACAAGTTAGTCAAACACAAACATTTTGTGATCAACATCCTATCCAAATTAGTGATGAAGAATGATGTATTATTTGAACTTATATTGTGAATTTTGAACTTGAATTATGTAATTTTGCATATTGGATTGCGTTTTCTTCTATAATTATTAAACTTAAATTGTGTAATATTTGCATATTAAAATAAAAATACATATTTGCTCATATCACAATTATCTCTTGTGACACATCTTGCTCAAAACTATATCAATATACAAGCAATATTATATCAACCAATATTACATGCCCAAAGCAATTTACTACATCAAACAATATATTTTTAATAACTTCCCGCTAGAATATATATGTGTTGCAACTACCATTCAGATTGAGATGACCATGAAATTTTCCCCAACTCCACTCACTACCTGCTAGAAAATAATTAAATTATATTTTCTATATTGTTTACTGATTTTTAATTATTTTTATTTTATTTTTTCCTAAATTTTGTACTTGTCTCGCTAGGAAAACTTTATCTCAATGGATTTTTGTCTCGCTAGGCAAAATTTTTCTCGATGGGCTTTGTCTCCTAGACAAAGCTTCGTCTCGCTAGACAAAAGCTGTTTCACTAGACAAAGTTTTGTCTCGCTCGGATTTGTCTCACTAGACAAACATTTGTCTTGCTATGCAAAATAAGTAAATAGGACGTTTTGATCTTTTTAAGTTAAAATTGGGTATAAAACTTATTTTTATAAAATGGGTAGAAATTCTTTTTTAAAACAATAGCACGGAAAAAGAAAAAAAGAAAAAAAAAAACTGGCGTTCTTTACAAAGCAGTTGGAAAAATGGACTTGGAGGACTAACTCATATATATTCCAAGAAAACCTCTCTGTTTTTCTAATATAACAGACTCAATTTCCGTCCTCCAGAACCCCCCCTCTCTTATATATCCTTTCTCTTTGTGACCGACTCGAAGAGCTTTGAGCAGCTAAACAATGCCGTCAACAAGCACCATTACAGCGCACTACAATATAACGAAAAAGGTGGAGCATCTCTACGACGTTACCTTCTTCAATAAAACCATCTTAACCACCGTCACAAAGCACCCTTCAGCCGTGACGGAGTGGATCAACGGCGTCTGCTCTGACGGTGTTGTCCCCCGCTACATCGGCTTCGAACTCGAGCTGATCCCCGGCGTTCACAATATCATCGGCACCGTGCAGTTCTGCGTGGGCAGCCGCTGCCTCATCATCCAGCTCCTCCGCCTCACTGATTACCCTCCCTCCCTCGACCAATTCCTCTCCGACGCCAACCACACTTTCGTCGCCGTTAACGCTGAATGGAAGATCAGTCTGTTGACCGATCAGTGCCCTTTCGTTGAAGGCCCGGTGGCGTACAAAGATCTTGGTGAAGCTGCCGCACAATTTCTTTATCGGCCGGAGCTGGTCCACTCCGAACAGAACAAACTGTTTACGGCGGCGTTCGGTGTGGAGATTGAGAAGCCGCACGCGGAGACTGATTGGGGTCGCCGTGAAATGCTGACGGAGGCGCAGGTGCAGTATGCGTGTCTTGAAGCTTTCGCCTCTTTTGAACTTGGCAGGAAGCTCGTCAATAAATCTGTCTTTCGCTTTACTAATATTGATTAGTTGTTTGTAGATCAGTTTTTGTGTTTCAATCAATGTGACATAGTTTGGTTGGATGAAATATGTGTTAAAAATATCCAACTTCAGTAGGCGAAAATGGCATAGAAAAATTGAACCGGTTGTTTTTAGGATTTTAATTTGAAGATGGATCGATCTTGTGTTATTATATGAATGGCTACGTACAAAATTGGTAGTTGTTCAGTTTTCTTTTATTTCTTGGTGTTTCCTTGAAGTAATACTCCCTCCGTCCCAAACTAATTTGCACGGTTGACTTTTTCAACGGTTTTGTGTGAGAATTATTTCATAGTATACGTTTACTGAAAGTTGTTTTATATGAATAATACTCACAAATTACAATCTTTTTCTTCCTTTCCGAGACTAATTCAACAAGAAAACTATCGGCAGCGATAATCGCGAGGAGTAGGATTTAACACCATTGCATTCATTTTAACCACGATATTAATTTCGGTGGGGATTTCTATCTTACAATGTTTGTCTCTATTAAATGCAATCTACAATTTTATTATCATTCATGTGATATTTATAAGGAAAGGTATGACCTTTATCAATGAGATGATGATAGGTCTTTTGATCTTTATAAACAAGGTGATGATAGGTCTTGACTTTTATAAGCGAGGTGACGATAGGTCTTTTGACCTTTATAAACGAGGTGATGATAGGTCTTTTGACCTTTATAAGCGAGGTGATATTAATGGATTAAATATTAATGTGATTGATTAATTTAATTCCTTATTGTATTTAGTTTAGACAAGCAAGTCCCCACCGAGTCGTGGTTTGATCACACTTTCTTTTTCCCCTTTTTCGAATGAGAGCCAACGTGGTACAACGGAGGATGCACAACCCAGCCATTAAAATAGCTCACTTTTAATTTTATCTAGTTATTTATTTAAATTCTTGGTGACAAGTTTTAATTTTTATTGTCGTTGGTGCCATTAAAACTTATTGTTATAAAAATTTGGGGCGTGACACAACTAGTGTACAACCTATTTTCATCTCTTCTCTAATTGTTGTGAAATTTTTAAAACATAATATGATATAGGAACTACCAAATAAAATTGGAATATATTTATTTAACTTATTTATTGAGGTCGAGAATTCTAAAAACCATCGTTCCAACCCTTTTTAGTTTGGTAAAACATAAGTTCAACTAGTCTACAATATGTTTTCAATTCTTCTCCAACCGTTTTTCAAGCTGTTATCAAAATTTGAAAAAGAAAATCTACATAAAACTTTGTTTAATATAGAACCACTAAATAAAATGAGAATGCATTTATTTAACTTATGAGCCTGAGAAAAATAAGTTGTGATAAAAAAATAATTGATTGACAATTCAATAACAAGATTGATCTTCTTTGATTTGTGAAAAAATGATCACTATGACACAATATTTTATACTTGTATGGTGACACCACATTAAATAATGGTATAAGTGCATTTTATTAATTTTGACTATTATATGACAATATGTCGTAGAACAATATCATTTGAAACGCATACGTACATATGAATGTGTATATGTCTTGCATAAAAACTAAATATGATTGTACGTTTAAAATTCATTGATGTCAAAAACCTAAAAAAATAATGTGGGAAAAATAGTTTTTGTCCTCTAAGTTTCGCCTACTATGATTTTGGTCCCGTTGACTTTGACTTTTTGATTCTCGTCCTCTAACTTTTATTTTTTGACATTTTCGTCCTTATAATATACATATTATATAATAAATTCACAAATATATTTTTTTACTATTCTAAAATACAAATCATTTTAAAATAATATTAGTTTAACTAAATACATTAGATTATATTTATTTTAATATTTTTTATTTTAAAATATTTACAATAATATTTATATTTATTAAATTATTTAAATTAATATTTAGGTAAAAAAATTGGTTGAAGTGTGAGGAAGTGTATGAAAGTTTCGTTGTGGATGGGGTGACGACTAAACAATTTATCAACTAAATACATTGGATTTTATCTATTTTAAATTATTTGCAATATTATTTATATTTATTAAATTATTTAAATTAATATTTAGTTAAAAGAATGTTTTTGAGGTGTGAGGAAATGTATGAAAGTTTCATTGTGGGTAGGAGTAACGACTAAATAATTCATTAATTAAATACATTAGATTTTATTTATTTTAAAAAATTATTTACAATAGTATTTATAGTTATTAAATTATTTAAATTATTATTTAGTTAAATTGGTTGACGTTAGTGAGGAATGAGTTGTTTTATTTAGATATATGTATTTTAAGATTTTCTATTTTAAATTATTTTTAATAGTATTTATATTTATTTAATTATTTTAAATTAGTAATTAATATTTAAAAATTTATCTGTGAATATATTACATATTTATATATATCCTAAATATGTGAAAAGATATATTTTTTTAAATTATATATTAATTATAATGAATTTTATGATTTTTAAGGTTTATATTGATTTTTCAATTAAAAAAATGCCACTTGACAATAGTCCCTACCAAACTTGTGCCACATGGATATTTTGCAATAAAAAAATAAAAATCACGCCACATCAGATATGACCGGGAGGTGACCTGGTGTAGCAGGTCAGAGGACAAAATTGTCAAAAAATGAAAGTTAGAAGACACGAATAAAAAGGTAAAGTCAACGGAGATGAAAAACATAATAGGTGAAACTTAGAGGACAAAAAAATATTTTTCCCAATAATGTTCCAACCCTTTTTAGTTTGCTAAAACATAGGTTTAACTAGTGTACAACCTGTTTATAATTTGTCTCCAAGCTGCGTTCCAACCGTTATCAAAATTTTAAAAAAAAAAAAATCCACGTAAAATCTTGTAAAATATAGGGACTACCAAACAAAATGAGAATGTTGGTCCCTCGGGTGAGTTTTATGAGGATAATCTAGAAAGCGATTGAATATATTTATTCATTATTAGTCCAAACAAAAATCCAAATTAATTCATACAATTGATTTTACAACTCATTTTATATTATACAGTCTCACACAATATATTTTCTATCTTGGTGATATATTGCAATGTCACACAACAATATATATATATATATATATATATATATATATATATATTTTGTAAATCATCTCAACGCATCCTTTTCCTACCATATTTACAATTTTCATTTGTACTATTTATTAATTCTTTTATTAAAGTTACTTACCTTTAGCATTTCGTTGCTGAAAAAATAATAATGATAATGCCAATACAAAGTAATCTCCATCAATATAATGCAAGTTACAGATAGCGAAAAAAAAAAAATTGCTCTTTAGTTACATCCAATTGACACACTGCATTCTGAAATTATTATTTTTTGGCATATTGCACCGAAAAGAAATTCCAGTAAAATTTATAATGGAAAAAAAAAAAAAAAAAAGATATGCCAGGTTGCAGAAAAGAGCATAAATCGTCTCTTGACTTATTCTTCCTTCAAAATATGGGCACCAATAATACATTAATGCCATAATCTTTTATTGATAGATGACCAAAATCTGTAGAAAGACAATCTTGTGTATTGTGTGGGAGAGAGAGATCCCGAAAATTGACTTATAATGTTTTTCATATAAACAAAACTCTGGCAACTCTAGCACCTGCACCATGATGATCTAGCTTTGATAGAGAGAGAGAGAGCTGCATGATTTTGAACATATGTACATATTGGTTTACATATGTAGAATGAATAGCACTTCAAATGAATAGAACTAGAGTGTATGATGTTATCCCTGAAATTATTGCACAACAAATGGTACAGATTTAAAGTTAAGAGATGTGGCATCTACACTTTACATGCTATACCCTACCGGACCAGCTTTATATAACGAAATCTTCATCATCAAAGTCCGATTCGTATTCATCAAACTCCCCACTTTCCTGCAAATTATTTGTCATTGGGATGAAGTTTACCCTTTTTCTCTTTCAAGGAGGTATTCTACTATTTCATATCTACTAAAGAGTATAATACAAGACAAATACAATCTGCAAATTACACGTTTTTAGTGAAGTTTGCCATATCAGTTTCAAACTCGATCAGCCCGCTTTTCTGTTGCAATATCGCAGTATTGCACCTTTTTCCTAAGATCAGCAACGTAATAAATCAGCCCATTCCTATAACTTAACCAAATTCCTCTTAATAAGATTCACAAAAACAAAACTTTCACCCAGAATCTTACAATATACATGAAACTAATAAGCTTGATTGAAAAACCTGAAGAAACGGAAAACCATGTATTAAGATGGAGTTTAACACCAATTTGGTCCCATAACTTTCGTACTTTATTGATTTCATCCCATAACTTTTTACTTTTCTGAAATAGTCGGGAGTTTAGATTATTTTCGTCCTCTAACTTTTACCTTTATTGAAATGGTCTTCTAATTATCTACTTTATCAATTTAGTCCACTATGTTTACATATTTGGTCAATTTAGTCCTCTAATTTTTCACTTTTATGGGAAGAAATTGGATAAATTCGAATTGTTATGGGACTATTTCAAAAAGTAAAAAGTTATGGGACGAAATAAATAAAGTAGAAAAGTTATGGGAACAAATTGGTTTTAATCCCTATTAAGATGCATAACAATCACTAAATGCTTTTCAATTTTCATATAGAATAGTGAACTAATTAATTTTGAAATAGAACTGATTCAACAGCAACTGGAAACATTAAGCACAAATTTCAACCAAATTATAAAAGCTCGATTTAATCTCATATACTCGAAAAATATTTTGTTAGTTTCAAATTTTCCTATTTGAAAGTAAACAAATGATGACTTTTCTACTTGCCTAAAGAAATAACGAAGCGGATGTAAGAAGGTTCAACATCAAATAAAGAAGGTTCATTAACATCAAATAAATCGAACTCGGCATAATTTGGCTCATCATAATTAATTGATCCATCAAATAAAGAAGGTTCAACATCAAAATAATCTAGCCCAAAAATTAGGTTTGCCTTCAAATTCTTCAGCCCAATTAAAAGGCCCATAAGTATCATCTAGGGCAGCACATTCTGTTGCAAATTCGTTTGTGACAATAAACTGAGCAGCGAGAATACCTTCATCCTCGGCGGTAAACGGCAGTGACTAGCGGCTGAGGCGGCTAAGGACCGCGGCTGGTTGCGTGGGTGGAGAGAGAACGGCGGTGGCGGCAACTGGTTTGGTGGAGGTGCGGCGATCGGCGGATCTGAAAATCCCATGAAGGGTGGATCGTGCTATTTGACTCAATAGACGTGAATAAGGGATCGCTTCTAGTTCGATGTCGTACGATTCAAATTTGAGAGCCCGCGATGGGAGGCGTTGTGATGGTCTGAGAGGGAACAGATTTGGGGAGAGGGTTTTTGTGTTGGGTGGGAAGCTAAGATAGGTATGAAAAGTTTGTTTGATTTGAAAAGAATTTTTAGAAAGTAGAGTAGCTACTGCTCACTCATATATGTTACTTATATTTTTCTTAATCAATTACAAATGAGAGCAAAACTATTTATAGTGTGCAATGGATAGTTCTAGACTTCAAGAATACAAGAAGTTGTTCAAAATATTTAATAACATGACACACTTCCAAGATGACTCTTTAACTCTAAGACTTTGAATCTATCTTCTCAATACACTGATTCATGCATATTTCTTAATTGCAAATTAAATTTTTAACACCCCTCCTTAATCTGAAATCTTGACTTGATTCTTGAATCTCTCAAACTTGTCAAAGGAAATAGCTTTTGTCAAAACATTAGCTGTTGTGTTGATGAATTTCATGAATATTTTTGCTTCATTCACCAGCTCGTGGATGAAGTGATGTTGCAATTCAATATGCTTGGACCTTGCATGAAATACTGGATTTTTTATCATAGCAATTGCAGACATATGTAGTTGGCTCATTTTGCTTGAACGTCAAATCTTCCAAAATTCTCCTAAGCCAAAACTACTTCACATGTTGCATCTATAGCTGCAATGTACTCAGCTTCTGCAGACGATAATGCAACAGATTTTTGCTTCCTTGAACTCCATGATATAACATTTGTTCTGAGACAAAACGCATAACCAGATGTGCTTTTCGATCATTAAAAATCCAGCCCAATCACTATCTGTGTAGCTAACAAGCTTGAAATTTTCTTCCTTCTTGAACTCTATACCTTGATTCTTTGTTCCTTTCAAGTACCGTAAGATTCTTTTTGCTGCAGAAAAATGAATTTTACTTGGTTCACTCATGAACCTAGACAACGAGACTAATAGAGTAAGTTATCTCCGGCCTTGTGTTGAGGTAGATCAAGGATCCAATCAACTTTCGGTAAGAGTGGCGTCAACTTTTTCTACATCATCACGAACTTGAAATTTCTCATTTAACGCCATGGGAGTCGAGATGGGCTTGCATTCTCTCATGTTGAATTTCTTCAAGAGATCATCAATGTATTTCTCTTGATAAAGGAAAAATCTTCCCGGGCTTTGCTTGACTTGGATTCCTAGAAAATACTTCATGAGTCCCAAGTCGGTCATCTCGAATTTCTCCATCATTTTCTTCTTAAAATCTTCCACCAGTCTTTTGTATGTACCAAAATAGATGAGATCATCAACATAAAGACAAACAACAAGAAAATTATTATCAACATTTTTAACATATAGGGAAGATTCGCTTAAGCTTCGGTTGAATCCATTCTCAATGAAATAGCCATTAATTTTGCTATTCCAAGCTCGAGGAGCTTTCTTCAAGCCGCATAATGCTTTATTCAACTTGCAAACTTTATCTTCTTTGCCTTTAACTTTAAATTCTTCCGATCTGCTTGAGATAGACATCATCTTTAATTTCTCCATTGAGAAATGCCGATTTTACGTCAAGTTGATAAACACTCAACTCCAATTGGGCTGCCAAAGCAAGAACAGTTCGAATTGTTTCGATTCTTGCAACTAGAGCATAAGTTTTGGTGAAGTCGACTCCAGTGCTTGAGCATACCGTTTTGCAACAAGTCGAGCTTTGTATTTTTATATTTCCCTTCATCATCGAACTTGATCTTGAAGGCCCACTTTACTCAATGGTTTTCTTTCCTCTTTGCAAATCAACAAGCTCCCATGTTTTATTCTTCTCAATGGTGGACATTTCCTCTTTCATAGCTTTTGTCAATGCTCATTTTTAAAGCCTCTTCAAAAGTTTGGGGTTCGAGTGGAGAATAAGGCAAATTCACAAGATTCGTAGATTTCACTCAATAGGCGAGTTCTCCTTGGAGGGCTTTCTTCATTTGAAACTTCAACTTCTTCACGTCCTTGTCCTTCATCAATTTGAGAAGGAGTAGCTTGAGCGTCACCGGATGGATCGTGGAAGGTTATGGATTTTGCCACTTGCTTTTCTTTCCAATCCCAAGATGCAGCTTCATAGAAAATCACATCACGTGAAACAATGACTTTATTAGTTGAAGGATCAAGAAGGCGATATCCTTTTGACTCAATCATGGCCAATAAAAATGAGTTTTGGCCTTTCTCATCAAATTTTCCACGGCTTTGAGATGGAATGAGAGCATAAGCAATGCTAAGAAATATTTTGAAATGATCAACAACAGGTTTCTTCATGTGCCAAGCTTCAAATGGGGTCTTGTTTCTAACCGCCTTTGTTGGAGATCGGTTTAGAATGTATACGATGGTGTGGATGACTTCTCCACTAATATAAATTTGTAATTCCTTTGCCTTTCAAAGCATACTTCTTGCCATTTCCACAATTGTGCGATTCTTTCTTTACGCCCACGCCGTTTTGTTGTGGTGTTACGCTTCGGTCAGCTACCTCTTGATTCCGTTATTTTTGCAATATTCCATGAATGGGTTGTAAAGAAATTCACCTCCACGATCAGATTCTCAAGGGTTTGGTTAAGGAAGTAAATCCACATCATACATCCGTGTATAATCATCAACAAAGAGAATACATATCTCTTCTTACCTAGAGTAGAATATTGCATTGGCCCACATATGTCAAGATTTAAGCCAAATTCATCCCATAACTTTTTTACATTTACGAAATGGTCCCGTATCTTGTGAATTGGCTAATTTAGTCCCCTAACTATTTATATTTATCCAATTTTATCCTAAATCACCGAAAAATACGCAAAAGCGTCGTCATTTTGACCACATGTAAGTCACGTGACTCAATTTTCCGACCAAGCGTGTGTATTTATCCTACATGGCCTTTGGTTGGACCACACACGGCATTATTCTCCATACACCTCGGTAATTTAAAATTAAAAAAAAATAGAAAAGCGTTAATTAAAAACACGTAAAACATTTTTCGATCCCTAAATTTTCAAAGAAAAACCCCGGCCCTAATCCATTGATCCCAAAATTAGTGTTCTTCGATCCCCAAATTGGCAAAGAAAACCCCGGCCCTAATCCATTGAAAACTCGCGCATCGGCAACACGATATTTTCTAGGCCTTTGTTGATATGTTTCAAAGTCTGATTTTCATTATTATTCAAAAATGCCACGAATCCATCTCTTCTATTCAAAGTTTCGTTCACATCGAAATCTCGAGCTTCGGTTTATAAAGAAAAATCGGCTATTCATGCATCCCGATCCTTTGCGGTGTTCTCAAGGAATCGAGGTGTCCGTGTTTTAATCATCTACTACGTTCTTCTGCGCTTTCTCTTCTTTTTATCGATCTTCGAGGCATTGGATTTTGAAGTGAATTAGAGCTTGAGGCGACATTATAAGGCGACTTCAACAATCATCTCGGCAACATGGTCTTTATCATCAACGGCCAAGAATCTTAAAATCTCGCAAACGTGTGATGATGATCTTGATCCACGATCACCGGATGGAAATTTGGGGATCGAATAACACCAATTTGAGGATCAATGGATTAAAATTTGGGGTTTTTCTTTGCAAATTTGGGGATCGAATAATATTTTACTGCATTTTTTTAATTTTAAATTCTTGAGTTGTATGGAGAATAATGTCGGTGTGATCCAACCGGTGCTACGTTGGATAAATACACACACTCAGCTGGAAAATTGAGTCACGTGACTTACACGTGCTCAAAAGCGGCGATATTTTGTGTATTTTCCGGTGATTTAGGACAAAATTGGATAAATTTAAATAGTTAGGTGACTAAATTAGTCAATTCACAAGATACGGGACCATTTCGCAAATGTGAAAAGTTATGGGATGAATTTGGTTTAATTCTCCACATATGTCTGAATGGATAAGCTCCTATGGTGTTTTTGCACGCCAAGATGATTTCGAAAATGGGAGCTTGTGCATTTTTCCATATATGCAACCTCCACACACTTTAACTGTCTTACGAATGGAAGGTAGTCCACTCACCATATTTTTCTCCTTGAGCAAACGAAGCCCCTTGTAGTTGAGGTGCCCATAACGCAAATGCCAAATGTGCCAAAAATCCACATCGTCTATTTTTAGAGCATGGTTATCACCGAGAGGCATATTGAGAGGAAATATTTTATTCTTCATTTCAATATTAGCAATGACAACATTCTTTTTATCAATAATCTTGCATCTTCCATTATTGAAATGAAGAGAAAAATCTTTACGAGCAAGATGACCAACACTAAGAAGATTGTGAGAGAGATTCGGTACATAGAGAATGTTGGTCCCACGGATTGAGTGAATTAATAAAGAACCTTAGACAACCTTCTAGTGAAAATCTAGAGGGGGTGAATAGATTTTCATATCCTTTTTAAAGATAAGATTATCAACTCAAAGTACCTAAGTTCACACAGCGGAAAACAGATTTTAACTCAATCTTTATGGATCAAAAGCTATACGATTAAGAATGCTGAAATTGAGCTTGTTTGAAAGTTGATTGAGAACAAGATAAGTAAACAAAATAGTAAAGAACACCAAGAGTTATAGTGGTTCGAGATCAAACAGATCCTACACCCACTCTCCTTCTTCAATTTGAAGAAGGGTCTCGACTACTTACTAACCTTTTTACTTACAATCTTACAAATACAACTTTCGAAGATCCTCTATCTTCAATCCTATCTTCAATATTCCTATCTACCAGGAATTTCTTAGAATACGGTGCGGTTGGTGTTGAAGATATACAAACAAGTGTTCTACAAACACTTCGAACTTATGAATATTGCTTTGAAAACCTTTTGGCGAATTTAGTAGACTTGTGAATAAAGTGAATGAGGGAGTGCTGAAAAAATTAAGTTTGGAACTGTGCCTAAGTCTATTTATAAGCCGAGAGAAACGGTTAATTTATTGTAACAAACTAAAAGCTGCTTAACAAACTTATTCTTGAAAACTTCCTTGACTACGACTAATCTTGGTCCTAGTAAATGCGGTGACTTGGTGAAGACTTGCCTTTCTTATTCTACTCGGCTTGTCTTGACCTCGTCTGAGCTCTTTATTATTATCTTCTGCGGTTGACTATCTCAAGCTCATATTCGGATGACCTTTGCTTCTTTGACCTCGGTGACTTTTCTAGCTTTACAGTGCAGTCGGCTAGTGCTAGAACTCTACCTCACTGTTCTATGTAAATGGCTGATCATCTTACTTTGTATGAGTGACTCTGAGTGCGATCACTTTTAATTCATCAAAACTTCTTCTGATCTAACAATTTTCCCCTTTTTGATGAAGTTAAAAGCTGCAAGAAAGAGACAAACTCACGGTGATGTTAGTCGAGGTTATTCAAGACAATCGGACAAGCACACTTCAACACATTAGCATTTAGTTCGATTTATTCACATAAGAGCACTTAATTTACACTTAGAAAAATTTTGGAAACGTTTTATAAGAAATTTTAAGCAAAGTTTTAAGTCTTAAGACTTTATCGGATGATTAATACTTAGAAAAATTTTAAGTCTTAGGACTTAGAAAATTTTAATACGAGATGAAGGTTTTCTTAGAAAGCGAAAGAAAGCTTTAAAAATACAAGGTAAATCGGATAAGATCAAGTATATTCACATCAGTTACAAATTTTACAATGATGGATCTTTGATAAGAAAGAAAGATAAGGAAAAGAAAAATCCTGTTTCTATCGGACACCCCAACGACTTGCTTCGGGGACATCCGGCCCAGTGAAGACTCGTTCTCGGCTTCTTGACTCTTCCTCGTCTGAGTTTTCACTCGACCTCGACTTTGGTGATTACGGTTTTCACCCGGCTCGAGATCAAGAGTCCCATCAGCGTTCGGCTTGGGTTTGGCATGCTCGTAGGTGGGCGACTAGGTCGCGATTGAAGATGTTGCTTGCCTCATCGAGCGACCTTCCATAGAGGTCGAGTCCTCTTTCTCCATCCATTCATGCCATCGAATATCTTCATCTACAAACTCCGAGTTGGGGATGCCTTCAAGATGTACCCGGTAGTACATCCATCTCGGCATCCATGCTTTTCTTTCGATATTCTTCGGTGTATTGACCCGACACCATCTTTGGAGGCGTGCGGAGTGGTGGACAGGTGGAAGTGCGCTTCATCGGCTCCTTTGGAGACCCACTTCCTTGTTCCCTGTCCCACTTCATCTCTGCTCCTTTACCCGACTTCTTCTATCTTTTCTTCTCCCTTTCCCCGAACAACTCCTTTTTAGCTTTGATTAAATGATCTGCTCTTCGGATAAGTTGGAGTAGTTTGGTTCTCTCCTCTTCTTCTCGGCGTTGAATGATTTGGCGATGTCGACCTCGGTGGCTCCTTCTCGGCGCCTTCCCTTTTCCTTTGCTTTTGGCCTCAGATTGTTTCTCGGATTCTTTGAGTCGGCCAGCGGCTTCTCCGTCTTCTCTTCCTCCTCTTTCCTCTTCTTCTCCTCATCCTCTCGGATGGCATCCTCAATCTGAGTCACCCTCAGTGCAAGGCGGCAAGTTCATCGATTTTTTCAATTACGCCTTTGCCGCCTCCGGCTCGGATGTGTCGGCCTTGATTTGCAATTTATCGAGTTGGCCTTGACATCAAGCTGTGAGGGCCTCGATCTGGCTTGCCCGGCTCCTTCCCCCTTTTTAACTTCATCGGTGAGGGCTCGGAGCTGGTCTTCTAATGAGGCACAACGTACCACAAGTCTGTCTTGTCACCGGGTTAATGCATCTACCAGATCGCGTTGTCCTCTGCCACTTTGGCCTTTAGCGGCTTCACCTCCTCCTCCAAGCTACCCAGACGACTAGCCAATGCGAGCCGGTCTTGTCGGATAGGTTCCTCGATATGTTGACCTCGGCTATCCGCATGTTTGTCGGCATAGTCTCGTTCTTGCCACTGGCTATCTGCTTTGTCTTCTTGGCCATCATCTTCTCTACCTTGTGTAATTTTACTGCTGAAGGTTACGGAAGGCAGAGGAGATGGCGGACGAGGGATGTCTGAGTCTTCCTCGGTTGAGTCGAGACGATGTGGGAGAGGAGGGGTTTTTGGATTTGGGAGCTCATCCGGATATCCCAAAAGATGTTGTGGGAAATATCCGGTATTTGGACTTTTAATGGAGCGGGTTGAGGGGAGGACGGGATATCGGATGGTGGGGGTGGAGGTATTTCGAGGGTGGAGAAGATGATGGTGGTGGAATTTCGAAGATGGTGGTGGAGAAGGTGTTGGGCCGAGATGTGGAGGGTGCGGGGTCGGCTGTTTGAGGGGAGGAGATGATGTGGTAGGTAAGATGGTGGGAGGAGAGAATGTGGTTATTGGAGTGGGCGAGTAGACGGGGCCGATGAGAAGGGGTAGGGATTCGGATGGGGATGGTGAGGGTGTGGTTTGTATTTGGGGTAGAGGTGTAGATGGGAGATTGGTTTGGACTTCTTGGGAGGTAGAGCTTGAAGAGGCTCGAGGTCCCGGCACAGGACACCTCTTCATCGCCGAGGTAGGCGAGATGAAGGAGAGGGGAAGAAGACAAGCTAGATGTAGTTAGAAGGAGAGTACCTTTTGAGGCTTATCTGTCCTTTTTGGCGAAGGGAGGGTGTCCTCTTGGAGCTGATCTCCTGAATCTCTGAGCTTGTGCCTCTCTTCTGCAGCCTATTTCTAGAGTTTGGACTTCCTCTATTAACATCTTGGGTGAGCGAGATGTTGCCTCCTCCTTCTCTGAAGCTTTGACCAGCCTCCTCCGCTTAGGTGCCTTCTCCTTCGACTTTATCGGTTGTGAAGCCCAGTGAGCTCATGTTGGCTCCATAGGCTGATCCTCCTCGGCTGAGGGCTCAGTGCCCTCTACCCAGTGCTTCCTCATCCGAGTCTGCTGGACGGCCGATTAGCTCGTTTTTGGTAAGGAGCCCTTTACGCTTGTGTAGCTCCTCACCCCGTCTGTCCGATTGAGGTTGTCGACCGGTAGATCCTCTAGGAGGCGTAATCTTGTTGAAGAGGCTGGTAATAGACTTGGCTGTCCATTCACCATTATTGCGGATGAGCCTCTCCTTTTCCGTCTTGACCTTCCCATGAATAATTACGCCTAGTTGACTCCGCACCCCATCCGAATTGCCACTGATGCGGTTCAACCTAGGCCTTGTCACCCATCATGGGAGTTACTGCTCCCCTAGAATACACTTAGTCGGTATCGTCATCGGCCAGACGATACTTCCTCCTAAGTATATTCTTTTCGGTTCCTTCCTCCTATCCACTGAATGAGGATCGGGCAATCATCTCAAATGATTCCACCGGTCCTCATCCCTATACACCAAGGGGTTTACTCCTTGAGTTCGTTTCGAACACCCTAGCCACCTCCTCCTTTGTAACCACAACTTCATCACCATCTACCTTCGACTTAAACACCCCTTCCTCCAAAACTCCATTAACATAGAACTCGATCCCTCACATATTGAGGGTCTTGTTTTCTCCGACTTCTTGGAACAAAAGGTTCTCGGCCTCGACCTCTCCAATAATCCCAAAATTTCAAGGGATTATGCATCGGTGGTGGTGTCAAAGTCGACATACATTTCTCGATTTGATCTTCTTATTGTATGCTTCTTTGTTGAAATCCACCATTTTAGATGTAATCTGATGACTTTACGGCTCATAAAAGGTTTTAAGAAGGGTTTTTGAGAAATGGGAATTTCTGAGAGGTTAAAGAAAATCGAGAGTGAAAGGGGTTAATCGAAGAAGAAGGTGAATTTATAGGAGGGAAAATTCGGAGAGAGAAAACACGTGGAGGGTGGATTTAAATCTGAATCGTTTATTTGAAATGATTTCTTGTGTTTGAATCAACGGTTAAAAATGAGATAAATGATTGGGATTCAGCGCGTGAGGATAAATTGACTTTGAAATGCGTAAAAATAGCTGTATAGGCTTGATTTGTGACTAGTAGGGTTACTTTATGCGAGAGAAGTAAGTATACCCGACGTAAGCCTAGGTTTACCTTTCTTTGCACACAAGTTTTCTAAAGCAGACAAGGTTTTAATTCGTCTTAGAAAAGACCTCGTGCAGGTTTTTCAAAAAACAGTCTAGCTTCATCCCTTTTTAGCAAAATTTAAGACAAGTTAATCAGCACCTTTTATTTTAAATAAAATATCGAGACTTAAGCTGGGTTTACAAAGAACAACTCATCTGAAAAATCTTGAAATAGATGAGCTGTGAAAATAATTTTGAAAACATATTTTTGAAGAAAACAAAGAAGGGGTGAGCGGATGAGGAGGTTTATTAGTTTAGAAAATTCAAGGTGATCTAACAATGTTGATCTATTACCTATTCCTGAAGATACAAAAACTTAAGAAACCATTAAGTCGAGATAGGTTAATATGACTATTGTGATTGTCGATTTGGAGAAATCAGGTGACTATTGTGTCCTTGTCGATTTAGTTAATTGTCGGATAAGTAATTGTCAAGTCGGATAAGGTCAATATGACTAATCCTTGATTCTTGATTCCTAAGAAGGAGATCAATGATATCAGCTCTATGATTGTCCTTTGACACATACCTAGTCGACAATTATTTCTAGACAAGATTTAAAGAAAGGAAAAGAAAGAAGGAAAATACAAGATACAAACAAAGGCAATTAAAAATCAGCTAAGGATGCATCAAGTAATCTTAACTCTAAACACAATTCCTTAAATCTAGATTCAGCTAAGGGTTTTGTAAGTAGATCTACTCTCTGAGATTTAGTTGCTATCTTTTCTATTATAATGTAATTCTTTTCAACATAATCTCTAATGAAGTGATGTCGATATCTATATGCTTACACTTAGAATGCAAGACGGGGTTGTATGTCATAGCTATTACACTATTACTATCACAGTAAATAGGAAGAGAAGATGTTAGAATGTTATAATCCCTAAGTCTTGACTAATCTAGAGGAAGTGGGAGCAACAACTACCAGTGCCATATGTTCACTTCGGTTGTGGAGGTTGCGGCAGGATATGCATTTCTTAGATAACCAAGAAATTAATTTATTGCCAAAAAATTGACAAGTTCTAGAGGTGGATTTCCTATCAATGTTACACCTCCAAAGTCTCGAGTCTGAATAGCTTAATAGCTTGAAGTTTTCATCGGATGGGTACCACAACCCAACTGCGTAGTCCCTTTAAGATATTTAAGGATTTTCTTAGCCGTCTCCGGATGAGTTTTCTTGGGATTTGATTGGAATCTTGCACATACCCTAGCTGCAAAGGCTTTGTCGGCCTACTTGCGGTGAGATAGAGAAGGGATCCAATCGAGTCCACGATACTCCGTTGCATCCGTGGGTATCCCCTGCTCATCTGAATCCATAGAGAAGTTAGTTGCCATAGGTATTTTAACTTCCCTACTAGTAGTCATCCCAAATTTATCTATAAAGTCCTTAGCATACTTAGTTTGATGTATGAATATGCCCTTAAATCTGTTTAATCTACAAGCCTAGAAAGTATGTCAATTCACCCATCATTGACATCTCAAACCTGTTTTTCATGAGAATACTAAATTCTTCACACAAAGTCGATTAGGTGTACCAAATATGATATTATCCACATAAGTTTGAACCAACAAGATGTTGCCATCTATTTCTTTTCAAAACAAAGTTACATCTATCTTACCTTTTGAGATTCCACTTGATATCAAGAAATCGGATAGAGTATCATACCAAGCCACAGGTGCTTGCTTGATCCATATAGAGCCTTATTGAGTTTACGGACCTTATTATTGATCCTAAACCTAGGAGACTGTTCTACATAGACCTCTTAAAGTAACACACCATTTAGAAAGATAGACTTGACATCCATCGAAAGACTTTGAAAGATTTATAAGCGGAAATGCCAAAAACAACCTTATTGCTTCTAATCGCAATCAAGCATAGGTTTCACCATAGTCTATTCCCTCGGTGTGAGTAGCCTTGAGCTACCAATCTTGCCTTATTACGAACAATAATGTTGTTTTCATCAGCTTTATTCTTATAAACCCATTTGGTACCTATAATCTTTCTATGTAAGGGTCGATCCACCGGTTCCCAAAAATTTTGCCTTTCAAAGCGATGTAGTTCTTCTGGATGGTTGTTATCCGGTTTGGATCTCGATAGAGCCTCCTCAATAGACTTAGGCTCGAGAAGTGACACATAAGCGGAACAAACTTTGGGAATCTAGCATTGTTTGTGTCTGAACACTCTGGATGGATCCCAAATGATTTGGTCACCGGATGATAACTTCTCATCCTCTTGCCTACTTGAGTTGAAGTACCCTCATCTGTAGGCTCAATAGACAACTAAACAGATTCTACACGAGCGAGACATTCCCCCTTCATCTACTGACCTGTTTGATCGGATGATGTCAAGGGTGTCTCCTCGAGATGGAGCTGAAGAGGGGTTGCCTTCGATTCTCGGATGGGGATTCTTCATCATCCGAATCAATCAAAACTAGGCGAGATAGATTATCCTATGTTTAGTTTTAGTTAGTTCAATTTTATCTAGATCATCTGTAATTTGATTCATTTTATACGAAAAAGTATGCAATTCATTGAACATCACATGAGGAGTTTCCTCCACACAAAGAGTTGTCTTGTTGAAGACTCTGAAAGCTTTGGAAGTTTTGGAATATCCTAAAAATATCCCATCAGTTGCCTTAGCATAAAAAATCCTCGGCTTAGACTTCCCATTGTTATGGATGAAGCATTTACAACCAAAAGCACGAAAGTATGATATCCTTGGAATCTTACCCTTCCAAATCTCATAAGGTGTCTTACCCTTACTCTTGGTAGTAAGCATATGTTACGAGTGTAGCAAGTTTGTGTTGATAGCTTGACCCTGAACCTATGAGGTGTTCCATACTATGCTAGCATGCTCTGTTGCTTCTTTGAGAGTTCTATTTCTTCTCTCCACAACTCCATTCTGTTGTGGTGTTCTAGTCAAGAAGTCTCATGAACTATACCATTCTCATTAAGATAGTTAGATAAACAAGAATTCAAGAATTCGGTTCCTTATCACTCTTAATTTTAATAATATTAACACCACTTCTCATTTTGAATTTATGCAGAGCAGATCGGGGATCTTGTTCAATGTCTCATTCTTTTTGAAAAGAAATATTACCCAAGTGTATCTAGAAAAATTATCTACAATAACAAGAGTATATTTCCTTCCACTAAAGCCGAGTGGTGTAACAGTCCATACAAATCAAGATGAAGGAGTTATAAAACTCTTTCGCATGAGGATGTTTTAATACTTTTAAAAGAGTGTCTGGTCATTTACCTTTTTGACAAGCATCACATTTCAAATCAGTTGAATAGAACTTCTTAGGTAGTCCTTTGACAAGATTCCTTTTAGCTAGCTTACTAAGGGTTTTGAAGTTCGATGACTAAGCCTTTTATGCCATAGCCACCGAGATCATCTCCACATTTAGCTACAAGACATGTATCTTTAGAGCAACTGTTAAAGTTAGCCACATGGACATTACCATGTACGAAGTCGATTAAGAGTACCTTGTATGCGAGGAACTATCTAAGATATCACACTTATCTTTAGAAAATTTAACAAGAAAGCCTTTATCACAGAGTTGAGAGAAGCAGACAACAAATTATGCTTTAAATTTTCTACAAAATAAACCTCGAATACTGGACAACCTTATGATTAACGTACCAACTCCCTTAGTCTGTCCACGTTATTATCTCCAAATAAGACTCTAGGACCATCATTATTCTGAAAATTTGATAGTAGCTTCTTATTACAAGTCATGTGCTTGTTGGAACCACCGGATCGCCGACTCTAATTGATTATCTAATTCGGGATCACATGCATAAAAGCGCGGTGGAAATAAAATCATACCTATTCCCCTTAATAGGTGAAGTCGAACCGGTTCTAAGGTCGAACTACGGATCATGGATGAGCCACGAACCTCACGGTCTTCGCCGTATTCCTATCCCTTTCCCTTGGACGTTGAGTGGTTGACGATCCTCCAAGAAATCAGAATCTGCCTCTCTCGATCTCATGTTTTTTCACACGTCTGGAGACTCGATATAGGCTTTATTTATAGGCTATAACGGGGACTCTAAGGAGGAATTAGGGTTGGGCCTCCATGATGGGCCTAAATGTCCTGTGTTCAATCTGAACACTCTACTTAAGCCCATCAATTATAACTCGGTCCACTAAAGAGTTATAATTGAATTACATCCTAATCCCATATTATAATATGGGCTCCTTTATTATGTGTGCGTTTATTTCCCGTGTTTAAGATATCGAATGTCCATAAATTAAATAAGTTCTTGTGACTTAATTAATTTACATCTAATTCCAAGAGTAGTACCACTCATCTTTATTATCATGTCGGATTAAATCCACTGCATAGTTTACATGATAATCTTTATGAGCTCCTCAAGGGGACATCATCATCCTAAATAATTAGGGTATAGATTACATACATAATCAACGACACACCATATAAACGGTGATATCTCCCAATTCGGCGAGCCTATTGATTTAATAAATCTCACCCATTAGCAAATCAAAGAAAGATACACTGAGTACACGTGTCCGTTATTATATAGGGATTAAGAAGACGTACATCCATAATAACAGAGGTCTTGTTCTTTTATATAGTCGGTACAAATTGAACAACCTCATATGGTCTGCTTTCAATACATACAAAAGCGTACTAGTGTAACTTTATAGTCAAGATAGACTAATACTAAATTACACTACAACCCGTTCAATGGTTTGTCCAAATCCATCTTGGTTGTGAGCTATTCTTTATAATCTATAAGGAAGGCTGATAGCATGATCTTACGTGTGACACCACACACCATGTTATCTACGGTATAGATTAATGCGGACAAGAACAATGATATATGTAACAATCATAAAAATAAGTATTTTGATCATAATGAATCTCATATCAAAAATGTTCATACAAAAAATTTGGGCTTATAGTATACATCCTAACAAGTCTTTGTGAACGACCTTGTCTATGTACCCAGTTGAAGCTAGAATCTCCTCCTTAAGTGATAGTCCCCGTGATTCCTGCAAGATAGATTATGTATGAGGTACCCTAGTGATCTTGGGTCCTTTAAGGTCAATAATCACTTTGGGTATCCAGACAAACATCTCATTCTTTAATAATAAATCAGATTGGATTTATCTACCAAATCTGTCTACAAATACATCAAATTTGAATGAGAATTTATTGTAGTCGAGATATAGTGACTTTCTTAATCTTTGGAAAAATGGGATAGCATCTGCTTCTCCCATCAAAAGAGCTATAATAAGGATTTCTTCTAACCTTGGTTCTTGGAACCCTTTTTGTCGATTCGAACTCCTCAACTGAATTTTATTTTTCATTAGGAGATGTAGTCCTCATCGACTCTGTGGTTTCCAAGGCCTAATCTTAACTTCTTTGATGTTTCAGCATCCTTTACAAATTTCCTTGGTTTTAGAACTTCGATTTATTATTTCTATCATAGCCAAGTCCTGTTTTATCATGGGATTTTTAGATGTACTAAAGATGTGGTCTATAGCTGATTGCGAATTATTAAGTGGCTTAATTTGAAGACAAACTTCTCATTGACCTTCTTAATTGACTCATTTTCAGTACAAACTATTTCAAATTTATCTTTCAAAGATTTTAATTCATTTTCTAGCCTTTTAAACGAGACTAGCTGATGTACTAGCCTCGGCTGGGGTAAACATTCCCCCTTGAATGTTTCCTCGGACTCAGTAGTTCACAACTTATTTGCCTTTAACTAGAGTCTGAATCTGATCTTTCAAAGTTAAATTTTCAGTCTCTAATTGTTTATAAGCACTTAGAGACATCTTTAGATCTTTCAAAAGTCCTTTGATAACGGTTTGGTCATTGTCGAGACAGTTTGTAAGAATCATTATCGAGATGAGGAGTAGTAATCTACCTCTTTGGCCATCGAGACTTCATCATCGATCCAAAATCAGATGAAGATGATGATGATGATAATGATGATGATGACTTTCTTGACTCTTTCTCCTCGGCAAGAAGAGCTCTCGATCTGCAAACCGCATATCTCTCTTCTTCCTTTTCTCCTCTCTTTCCTTGGGAGTCAGTGGGGACACTCATAGTGAAGTGACACGGCTTATTACAGGTGTAACAAGTATCTCCCCTGTCTAATTTAGGACTGATAGGATTCTTTCTTGCGGGAGATTTGTATCTTCATGTCTAATTCTTTCTCTTGTCATCATCGATGATTTATCATCTTTCCTTCTTGATCTAGATCTGGATCTGTCCTTCTCTCGCAAATCTCAATTTATTACGCTTATATTTCATACCTTTTTGTTAGCAAAGCCATATGTTCCTTCAAGGATAGATCGGCTCCTTTAAGCTCATTTCTGATCTTGTCTTCTTTGTTGACAAAGGCGGCAGTCTTAGATGAGGTGCTAGACTCCATCTCATCTTCCTCATCTTCAATCGTAATATCATATTCTAAAGCTTTAAGATGAGAAAATAAGGTATGATGTGAGATTGAGGATAAATTTTGAGTTCTTTGTGAGGATATTGGTCTTTTCTCTCCATCTTTTACTCAAATATCTGAGTGTCTTGTTATTAATCTCCTTTTACGTATAATTCTTTCCCAAATCTGCAGCTTTGTTGAGAAGATTTGTCAATCGCATCCAATTTGGTCTACAGTTTCATTTTCTTTCATCTTGAATGTATCAAATGCATGTAACACCTGATTGTAGTTTATTCTCCTTGACTTGATCGGATCCCTCGCATACACTAGCAAGTGTTTCCCATATTTCCTTCGCCGTTTTGCATCTCTTTACCTTCTCAATCCAATCTTTACTCAATGTCTCAATAATTTTAGTCCTCGCTACTTGGTCCAGATTATGAATCTTTCCCTCATCATTAGTTAGCTTTGCACTTTTCTTCTCTTGTCTTACCCTCGTTTAGCCTCCGGCCCCATCACTAGTTCCTCCATGATAGAACTTAATTAGACCTTCTTCAAGAACTTCTTCCATCCGATCATGGATTGCCTTTAGATGGTTTTCCATCCTAAACTTCCAATAATCATATTCCTCAATTGACAACTCGGGCGGACTCCTGGTTTTCTTGCTCTTAACAGACGACATAATGAATCAAAGAACTCAACAAGAACTTGTTAGCAAGGTTAGTGGATTGAAAATAAAGTAGATAAACAAGAAACAATTCCGTAAACTCAAGACCACAAATATCGAAATAGCTTAACACAAATTCTCCGATACCACTTGTTGGTCCCACGGATTGAGTGAATTAATAAAGAACCTTAGACAACCTTCTAGTGAAAATCTAGAAGGGGGGGGTTGAATATATTTTCAAATCCTTTTTCAAAGATAAGATTATCAACTCAAAGTACCAAAGTTCACACAGTGGAAAACATATTTTAACTTAATCTTTATGGATCAAAAGCTATCTGATTAAGAATCAAATTGAGCTTGTTTGAAAGATGATTGAGAACAAGATAAGTAAACAAAATAGTAAAAACACCAAGAGTTATAGTGGTTCGGATCAAACAGATCCTACATCCACTCTCCTTCTTCAATTTGAAGAAGGGTCTCGACTACTTACTAACTTTCTTACTTACAATCTTACAAATATAACTTTTTGAAGATCCTCTATCTTCAATCCTATCTTCATTCTTCCTATCTACCAGAATTTCTTAGAATACGGTGCGGTTGGTGTTGAAGATATACAAACAAGTATTCTACAAACACTTCAAACTTATGAATATTGCTTTGAAAAACTTTTGGGAGAATTTAGTAGACTTGTGAATAAAGTGGATGAGAGAGTGCTGAAAATATTAAGTTTGAAACCGTGCCTAAGTCTATTTATAAGCTGAGAAACGGTTAGTTTGTTGTAACAAACTAAAAACCGCTTAACAAACTTATTCTTGAAAACCGCCTTGACTCCGGTGATCTTGGTCCTAGTCGTCTGCGGTGACTTGGTGAAGACTTGTCTTTCTTATTCTACTCAGCTTGTCTTGACCTCGTCTCGAGCTCTTTATTGTTATCTTCTGCGGTTGACTATCTCAAGCTCGTCTTGAGATGACCTTTGCTTCTTTGACCTCGGTGACTTTTCTAGCTTTACTGGCCTCGGTCACCCTAGTGTTAGAACTCTACCTCGGTTGTTCTATGTAAATGGCTGATCATCTTACTTTGTATGAGTTGACTCTAGTCTGATCACTTATAACTCATCAAAACTTCTTTTCCGATCCAATAAAGAACGTCGGTGATAAATTTTTTGTTACCTTCCTTAGTGTGGACAATAATGTTTCCTTTTTCCTTTGCACTTTTCTTCGAGCCATCGCGAGAATGATTTGAGAAGTTACATTGGATCAAGTTCCACAAAGAAATCTCGATTACCCGTCATGCGGTTGCTGCACCCACTATTCACATGCTACATATTTGCTAACTCACTCTTCTTGTTGGAATAGAACAAGACTTCCTTTGAAAATTTTGCGTCTTTTTTTCGTCATTTTTCTCCTAGTTTTGGAACCAACAATCCCTTTGAGAATGATTAGGGATTTTGCATTTTTGCATTTGAAGAAACAATCTTTGGATTCATGATTTGACTTTTGCAAATAACACAAGAAGGATTATTACTGGAATTTTGTGATTGCTTCCCTCTCCAATTGCCCTTCTTACCATTTTGACGTCAATTTTCAGATTTTTCCTTCTTGTGAAACTAACCTCCTTAGTTGCTTGCACTTGTCTTTGAAACTTGCTTAGATTGAAAAGTTTGATTGGTTGACCGATTGATTCTTTGCTCAAGTGCTAGAAGTGATCATGTTAACTCGTACATCGTCAATTTTGATAAGTCTTTTGATTCTTCAATGGCAAGCAGTAAACGTGATCAAATTTGAGGAAGACATCATAGCACTTTCTCTACTACTCGTTTATCCGGAATCATATCTCCACAACTTTTGATTTTATTTACCATCTCTATGACTCGTGAAGAGAAATTACAAACCGTTTCATGATCATCCATTTTGAGATTATCAAAATCTCTCCACAAAGATTGAAGCTTCAAAGTAATTGCTTTCTCCGTACCTTGAAATTCCATCTTCAAAAATTCCCAATCCTCTTTGGCCTTCATTACTCCAAATATTCGGGAAAAATGGATTTACCAACACCTTGTTGAATGATCGCAGCGCCATAACATCTTTTTCTTGAACTCTTTTTGAACTTTTTCGGATTCTCCTTGCTCTGTGACTTGTTCTTCCTCGTCGATCACATCCCAAAGATCTAAGGAGATGAAGAAGGTTTGCATTTGAATACTCCAATAGTCATAGTGGTCTTCAAATATAGGCACTCTACTTGGAGAATATGTGAATAGAGAAGATACCATAAGGTAGATAAATTGTTATGTGATGGCTCTAGATATCAAATTTGTTCGGTGCGGAAGCTAAGATAAGCATGAAAAGTTTATTTGATTTAAAAAGAATTTTTAGAAAGTAGAGTAGCTACTACTCACTCTTATAGAGAAAATTATTTTTGAAGGACCGTAACTTAATGGGAGTGACAAAATAAGGACCATAACTTTTCGAGCTGGCAAAATGAGGACCGTAACTTTTGAGAGTTGACAATTTAAGGACCATAACTTTTAAAAAGGAAGAGAGGCGAAAAGGAAGATCAAGGCTGCTAAGGAAGGCGATCGAGTATATAATCGACAAACTAAGAGGTGGGAAATTCCTACTCTCCCAGCTGGTCCTTTAACGAAGCGAGATAAGGATATCATCGGCTAGTGGAAAGAAGCGAGGCTACCCCAAGGATGATCTTGAATCCAGATTGGGCCGGTGAATACAAGAAGTACGATGAGCGTTGGACCTTCTTACAGCACATCTGTAAAGGAGTAGGAGCCAACTCATCGATGAGAACATAGCATGGCATGACTGGATGGAATAGGCGAACCCTAGTCTTTATCGAAGCTTTTTGATGAAGCGAGGCGAATGGTAAAACGCAGACCCGATCGCTCCGGCCTACTCTTTCATTCCATCAAGCGTCTTAGGATGACTTTATTGATCGAGAATGGATCCTGTAGTTGATTGAGAGAGGAAAGAAGATATTAAAGACTAAAGATCCGAATGAGATCAAGAATCTCGAGAGAGTATTTTCAATGGATGGTCCTTCAAGCGGAGGACAGATGGTATGACTAATTCTAGTCTTTGTATTTTTTTCTTCTTCTTTTTATTTGTCTATTTTATCTGTGTTTTTATGAATCAATATACCTATAGAAGTATTTTATTCATGATCCTTCACAGATTATTTTTTTTTACTTTAATTTTAGATAACTATCATGCATATTAACTATAAATGTGTGTTTTACGCTTGTGAGTTGATCGGCATGCTAATCGATAAACATATGAGTAATTTAGGTGTTTGTACTAAGTAACTAAGATTGCTTAAGATTTGTGTCTAAAAGAAAGTGGGTGTATGCAATGAGAAACTTGTCCTGGAAGAACTATTTACTTGGTCTTAAATTTTGTTGATTAACATATACTAACAGTTTACTTGAGATGTCTTTCTAGTAAGTTTTAACATCATCAAAAGGGGAAAATTGTTAGATTAGGAAGTTATTTTGATGTGTTAAAAATGTAATAGTCGAGATAGTCCTTTGTAAAGCTAAGATGACCAGCTGATATTGTTTAGAACCATTTGAAGTAAAGAAATACGTAAGTTAGATGTTCAGACTAGATTAGATTAGATAGTCGGATGAGGTTCCACACTTGGAGGTCATCAAGATCATCTTGGAGAAGTCATCGAGGAAGAGTGGATAATGAAGAGGTCAAGACAAGGCGGAGGTCAGCTAAGCGAGGAATAAGAAAGGTGGATCTCGGCCAGTCAATCCGATGACTTACTCAAGAAGGTCGGCTAAGTTCAAAGTAGTTTTCAAGAATAGGTCATTAGTCGAGTTAGTGTTTGTTAAAACATATTAACCATTTTTCGTTCTTATAAATAGACCTAAGCACGGTTCTTAGAAGAACTTTTGCACATTCTCGAGACTTACACTTTTCACGAGCACTCATAGAAAGTTTAGTTTGATATTTAATATTTTTTCAAAGTGTTTAGAGAACACGTTATTGTATCCTTCGTTGGTCCCGATTAGTTTAGTAGATTAGGTAAAACAAGTATCGACCTTCTAGGAAAAATCTAGAAGGGGGTTGAATAGATTTTTCATATTTTTCAAATCTTTCAAAATATATTCAAAGTACCGAGATGTACACAGCGGAAGTTTAAGATTAAACTCAACTTCTTATAAGATCAAAAGCAACAACGATATTCGATCTTAACTTCAATTCGAAATTAAACTTTGAACAACAAATTGTAACTTGAACAGAAATATAAATGAAAGTAGTAAAGAACACGAGGATTTTGTAGTGGTTCGGATTATAACAATCCTACATCCACTCTCCTTCTCCAAACTTGAAGAAGGGTCTCCACTAGCCGCTTACTTACTTACTTTACAATCTTTACAACTTACAACTTGATCTTCAACTCTTCAAAAATGCTAATCAACCTTCAAAAATCTAACTCTAAGAATAAGAAGTGTTTTTGAAGATGTGAAGTGAAGTGTTCTACAAACACTTGAAAATATTTGAAAACTCTTTTAAAATTACTTTGTGAACTCGAATAGTGAATAGTGTGAAAAATCAGATTTGCATAAGTGTCTTGAAAAAAATAAAATCTAGACCTATTTATAAGTTTGAAAAAAGCAGTTAGTTTGTTAGTCGAGTTCTAACAAACTAGAAAGCTACTCAACAAACTTAATCTTGAAAACCGCTCTTAACCTCGGCTGATTTTTCCTACTCAAATCTGCGGTGACTTGGTGAAGACTTGCTTTTCTTATTCTACTCAGCTTGTCTTGACCTCGTCTCGAGCTCTTCATGATCGTCTCCTGCAGATGACTAGGCTTGAGCTTGTCTCCATGACTTGTAAGCTTTGATCTCCGGTGACTTAATCAGCCCTTGGCCCGATCGATCGGCTTAGTACCGAATTCCGATCAATTTGTTCATCCACGTTATCTGCTCATCTGGATTGTTCTTTTAATTCATCAAAACTCTACTTGATCTAACACCTTCTACAAAAATTATGCCTTGTAATCTTAGATTAGAAGATTAGATTAGAAGGAAGATTAAAGGATTGAAGAGTTAAATCTTCACCATTGTAATCTATAATCGAGGAGGAAGTGAGTAATAATGGAAGTAAGAAAAGACTTTTCTTCAAGTTGAAGAAGGAGAGTGGACGTAGGATTTTCCAATCCGAACCACTATAAATCTTGTGTTCTTTACTTTCTGTTCTTATTTTCAGTTTATTATTTTTGTGATTTCAACTTTATCAAGAAGCTTTAGATTTGTTAATAAAAGATTGAGTATAATATGATTATGTTGGGTACTCACTATAATTTGGAAGATAAGTTTGAGTGGATAGTCTCGAATTTCGCGAGAAATTTAAATAATCTATTCAACTCCCCCTCTAAATTATTTCTAGTAATTCTAACTCAATCCCAGGACCAACAGATGAAGCCTAGTAGAAGGTAGAGAATTGAGATTTTGGGCAAGCATATGGTATTGTGATGATGTGAATTGACTTTTGAGTGCATACATACATCCTATACATGTAGAGTGATGAGTGATAAACACATATCCTGTGAGTTGGTAGTTTGTGTGCTCAAATTTGCCATTGTGGAAGAAAAACACATGTGGAGGTGATTGGTTACTCTCTAACTTGATGATTCATTTGAGGAAAGTCACTTCGTTGTATGATTTTGATGATGAGTCCATAGATTGGGTGATCTTATGTAATTTTTCCCTGGTTCATTTCTCTTTTTGCTTGAGGACAAGCAAACATTTTAGTTTAGAGAAGTTGATTAGGGTGATAAATTGCATGATTTGACTTGTGTTTAACTATACATCTATGCTGATTTCATTGCGTTTTTCATCTTAATTGACATATCTGTGAGTTTAATAGTGAAGTGTTGCATGTTTGGTAGGGTTTTGCAAGCATTTTCATGCAAAGAAAGTCATAATCAAAAAGTGCCAGGAATGAGCTCTAAGGTTGAATAGACGAGCAAGCATGTCCATATTTTTCAAGAAAAAATAAGGAAAGAATTGAAGATTTGAAGGGGCAAAGAAAAGACGGTTGAAACGCAAAGATAATCAATCAAATCGGAGCTCGGGAGTTCAAGTTACAAGCGTTTGAGCAGCAAGATACTCAACTCGACTGAGTTCTTTGGAGAACTCGACCCGAGTTGAATGTCGAAAATCATCCAGAGCTCGAACTTAACAAGTTCTTATCCAACTTGACCCGAGTCATGTTCAACTCGAGCGATTGGCTCGATTTTGGACCTGCGCGATTTTTGCGAGAGATATTCATTTTTGAGGGACTTAACTGCAAATCCTAATATTTTGACCTAACCACCTCCTATAAATACCTTATATTTCAGATAAAGAAAGAAGAACCCATTAGATAGAGGATCAATTTGCTTTTTTCCCCATCTTCCAAACACTTAAGATAGTTTCTTTCTTTGATTTATTAGTCTACCATAAAATTTGATAGAATAGCTAGCTTCTCTAACCGTATCATTATCGGTCACCGCATTATTATTGTGAAACCGATGTGTGAAATTCTTCATCGGGGTCAAAAATATTATTCGTATGATTATTCAATCGGCGTTAATCCCTCAAAGCATTGAAAATATCCATTAAATTCACAAAGCTCTCGGTTGAGTGAATGAAGAGAAACTACCAACTAAATCATCATCGTGTGGATCGACTATCCACTATTTATACTTTGACAAGACACACAAACCTCTCGTGAATGAGCCGAACTCAATAATTCCTCCACATCCTTGTCATCCTTTATCACTAACATCACCAACTTGTCATTCACATTAACAAGATAAAAAATTTGAACAACATAATGAGTCATCCCTTTATCTAAAATATCGTGAAATTCTAGTAAGAGTTGATAAGTTGATAGATTCATTACAAATGTGGACGACCCAAGTATCACCACCTATGTAAGAAGCTCCATTCCATTCTCCGTTAAAATATACGATTGAATATCTTCTTTCACTCATCTGCAATTAAGCAAGAATGACAAATGAGTTCATAACAATAATTGAACAAACAAAAGATTTCGCAAACAGAGCAACAATGTGTTTAAATTTGAAGCAATACATAAAAATAATTGCACAATACAAAGGATGACAAAGGGTTGTTGAAGCCTGTAACTGGTTGACAAAGGTTTGACAAATAGTTGACAAATGGTAGACAAATATTTGTTGAGAAATGTAACTGGTTGACAAAGGGTTGACATAAGGTTGACAAAGCCCGTAACAGTTGACATAAGATTGACAAAGCGTCGATAAAGGGTTGACAAAACAATTAACTTATGTGTTATATGGGCTATTGGAAGCTAATGCATCAATTCTAATAACAAGACAATGTAAATATAAATTGAGACATTCATAAACACCAACAGTGACTTCTCTTTGTAAAAAAACTATGACTTATCTATATATATATATATATATATCATTTGAATCTCTATAAATACCCATATATTATTCAATCTCATCTCGTTATCATCTTCCACAAACAATGAAACTCAAAGTATAATGAAAAATCAACATTCATAATTTAATAAATTTGAAAGCCCAAAATGAAAATAAATCAACATTCATAATTTAATGTAGAAAAACCTACCTTGATGGGAGCTTTAATTTGAGAGTGGAAAGAAATTGTCTTGTGGGATCAGAAAAAATGACACAAAATGGTGTTGATGGTGAAGAAAAAGAAAACGTTTTTTTTTTTTGGATGGTAAGAAGAGAACGTAAGGCTGTAATTGGTGGGGGTTTTATTTGTTTGGGTTTCATTTATTTTAGTAGAGGGGTTTATTTGGTTGGGTTTCTTTTATTGAGTGGGATGGGAATGGATGAGATGGATGAGAGGATGGGAACTTAGAGGAAGGGAATTATGTGGAGGGATGTACATTGGGTTAGTAAGGGTATATGGATAAAATAATAGTCAAAATATGTAGAAAATAGTGTTTAAAAAAGATGGGACAAAAAAGTAATGTGTATGTAAATTTTGACTATTTTGATAGTTTGGTATAAACAATGGAAAGAATACAATATATATGCACTTTACGTTTCTGTTCTGCCAAGTCCAAAACTCCCTGTTGCTGCTGTGGTTTTATCAAGAGGGAAATTGGCCAATTTTTATTTTATTTTTATTTCCACTCATTTAAGTAACTGTTAAGCCCAAGTCAGTGTATATATAAGCCCATTTAAAAATTGTCCACTGCAATGTTTTACTTACATTTCGACAGCAATACAATGAACAAGATTAAAATGTTATTTTATTTTATATAATATATATATATGAAATTAATAATCAGTAGCTAGCATTCAAAATCACAAACAGAAGGCAGGTTATATATAGTGGTACCTGTAATGTTTCTTTTTAATAGTAGAAATTAGTATTTTTGGTCCCCACAGTCACGCCGCTCACGATTTTGGTCTCAATATATGTTAAACTAGTCTCGTTCGTCACTTTTTCTACAATTTTGATCCCAAGAATTCAAAAATTGTTAATTGTGGACGGAATTTAGCATGTGCGTATCACTTGCACGTTAGTTGATCAAATAATGTATTTTAGACCCAAAAAAATTAATTGAAAATGAAAACCCAAAATCGCGTCCCTGAACCCTAATTCCCAAAATCAATAAAGAAATCAAATCTGCTCACACGGCTTCCACCACCACTGGCGACCCCCTGCCACCCCTCCCTCCCACCGGCGACGGCTTCCCCACCACCGACGAACACCACACAAGTCACGCCCTGCTCTCGCGTATGCATTAGCTTTTTCAGCTATAAAGCTTTTTCTATTTTATTCATATCCAAAACAAGAGTTACAAGTCCCTATTTATAGAAGTCTTCTATCATGAAATGGATGGCTCCTACTAACCAATTAACCTCCTAACTACTAACAAACTAACAACTTAAAAGAAAATACCAAAAAGAATTACAAGGACCAAGTTCAAAAAGTTAATGGACCAATATTGAAATACTGAAATCGTATCATTTTTGGGTCCTTCGATATTGTCCAAATCTAAAAATATTTCTTGTATCATTTCTATGAAAACTCATTACGCCCGTATGCAATTCCATGAAAATTCAAAGAGACATTTTATCGAACGTATGGTGGGTAAAGTAAACCAAGTGAAATCCCAATCAACTTGAAGGAACCCAAATTCAACATTGCGCACTACTAGATTGTAGAATTAACAATCAAATATCTACCCCTATCAAATACCTTAAACCTTCCATCACTAATGGGTGTTTCATCAAGAATTGCTCTTTCCTTTGTTTCTAAGCTACTGCTAACCTTCTCTTTCTCATCCAAGCTACTCATCTCAGCCTTCATAGTCACAATCATCCTCTCTAATTCATTCTTCAACATCTCCAAACTCTTGACGATTCTCGTTATCATCTTCCCCATGACTTGGAATCGATTTTCCAGGATCTCAATTCTTTCTCCGAGAGTGTCTCCACCATCCATCGTTCTTTTAATTTGAAGCACGATTCTCGTCGTGATTCCATGCTCTCAATGGAAGTACCAATGATGAGAACCGTGAATTAGGCTTGATGATTTTGATGCCCCAACTCAGGTTGTCAAGCAACGAACTCATCAAACCTACGTAATTTTGATAACCCAACCTCGGGTTGGCAAGCAACGAAGCCAAAACCGATACTCTAGCTCGGGCTAGAAAGTATTCGATTAATAGCTATAAAGCTTCTTCAATTTTATTCATATCCAAAATAAGAGTTACAAGTCTCTATTCATACAAGTCTCTTTCTAACTATTAACAAACTAACAACTTAAAAGAAACTACCAAAAAGAATTACAAAGACCAAGTTCAAAAAGTTAATGGACCAATACTAAAATACTGAAATCGTATCAACTTCCCACGACGCGGCGACTCCCCGCGACAGCTTCCCACCACCGACTTGACACCACACGCGGCCACATTTAGATGGAGGAACATCCAATCGGCGACAACACTGCACCAAGGAAGAATCCGATAAAAGATTAAAAAAGCTGGAATTTGGAGTCATTTTGTGAAGGAAATACCTTGTTCGATTTGGAGTGCCTAATTACTGTACGCTAATTTCTTTCTAGCATTAGGCATATTATATTTGTTTACTGTGATTCTCATAGTTGAATTAGAGATATTTTTTTACAGTGATTTTCATAGTTGAATTAGACATATTTTTACAGTGATTCTCATAGTTGAATTAGACATATATTTTTTTACAGTTGTTTGTCTCTGCTAGAATTTGTATATTTGTTTATTTTAAAGTTGAATTTCATGTTTTTATGAAACTGATGATTTGGGTGTGCATGTGTTGATTTGAGTTTTTTTTTTAATTATATGTTAGGTAATATGAAGTATTAAGATGGATTAGCTAGTCAATTATGATACCTTGGTACTGGTGTTTGGTGTGCATAATGATGAAAAAAGGGTTGGAATTAGGTTATATAAGACCAGGTTACTATTTTGGCGCCAAAATATGTCCAATTTCCCTCCAATTCGCTGCACAATAATGATATTTTGATTTGGACTAAAAGCGCTAACGGAGGTAATGGAAAAACTAATGGTGGAATCAAAATTGTAGAAAAAAAAAGACAAACGGGATTAATTTGGCATATATTGGAACCAAAATCGTGAGCAAGCGTGACTGTGGGACCAAAACACAATTTCTCTTTTTAATAATGATAAAGTAGGTGAAACATAGATCTATTATTTCCAATATTTCAATTTTGGAAAATTGCATGCAGTTTAGTTCTTTTGCAAATTTTACAACGATAATTTTAATTCCAAATTCTTTTTGGTCTTTTATTTTTCAAAAACATTTTCAACCATTATTTTTAGAACTAAAACCACAATTTTACTTCATGTCTCTTGGGACAAAAAATGTGAAAAAAAACCATGGAACAAAAATATAAAAAAGATCGATCATTTTGTAGATCACTCAATTTTTTTTTTTTTGACAAAAATGCAATTTAACCTTTCCATATTTCAATTTTATATATTTCAGATTCCAATCACACAAATAACTAGAGGCAACTAATTAAGAAATCTTGAATATACCAAATAGTAGAGAAAATTGTAGTTATAGTCCCATAAGAATTTTTCAACAATAATTTTAATCTCATGTTTTATTTTGGTCCTCGTTTTGCAAGAATAGTCCCAACCTTTATTTTTAGGATTAAAATTGCAATTTTATCTCATTCTTTTGAGATAAAAGCGTAATTTATCATTCTCATTGGAACCAAAGCTGCAATTTTTTTGGACTAAAAATGTTGAAAAAACTACTTCCAAAAATATAAAAGAGACCATTTTGCAAACCATTCATTCTCTTAAAACCAGAAATGCATGTAATTTACCAAATAGTATATAACAACAAGAGCAAGTCTTACGTGAAATAATCCACGGTGCAATTTCCCTTAAAAATAGAAGGAGGCAAATCTCAAGGGTCATCTCCCAAAAATGGGTCAAAACAAATATTACTGCGCAAATTAGGTCGAAATCGCGACGAGAACCAACAGCGCAAAGACGGCGGCGATCGTGGAGGCGATTCAACAGAGAATCCCGATGAAAACAACAGCGGAATTCAACGAAGATATCAAAGCGATTAGAAATACGCAGAGATACAAAAAAAGGAGAAGATATGGATGATTTTTTTAAAAAAATTGTCAAATAATTGCTATAAATTTGATCATAACAATAACAATGTTTATCAAATTAAAGTGTGTTGTTGTCTGGATCATCTTTGTTATCGATTACATGTTCTTCTAAAAACACTGAAATTAATATCGCAATTGTTACTGCTTTCGATTTCTTCATATAGTAACACATATTTCTCTATAGGGTAATACGTTTGTGTTCATATAGTAACACTTTTTTTCCGTATAGTAACACATCTTTCACTATACAAGAACACGTTTGTATTCATATAGTAACATATTTTTTTCAAAAGTATGTGTTCTTGTAAGAACAATTATGTGTTATTGTAAGGGTAAGTACGTGTTACTAGTTCTTAAAAGAATAAAATATTAGTTTTGTTCATTAATAACACATTTTCTTCATACAATAACACGTGTTTGACCTAATAATAACACAACCTGAGTGTAAAAATTTATTTTTACCCTTGCACGAAGTTTAATACACATATTTGCCCTTACAATAACACATATTTATCCCAAAATCTTATACTTGGGATCAAATAGACCCATGACTTTTTCTGGGATTTAAATTATTTCCGTCCTCTAACTTTTCAACTTTATTGAAATGGTCCTCTAATTATCTACTTTATCAATTTAGTCCACTATGTTTATATATTTGGCCAATTTAGTCCACTAAATTTACATATTTTGCCAATTTAGTCCAACTCAATATTAAATATAGGTTAAAAAAATTAAAATTATAAATAAATTCGTATTTAAATATTTTTGTATTTTTATTCAAATAATTTAAACCTATTTATAATTAGCATATTTATTAGAAAACACACTAAACGATAACGTTTTGAGAATTGAATACTTATTTTTAATAATTTTCAAAAGTAATGCAATGTTGAAATTTCTTATAGGTTTTATGCGAGGAATGAGATTATTATTTTTAATTTAGATTTTTTTACTTTTAATGATCAATAATAATAATAATAATATTTTCAACAATCACCTGCATATATAAAAATATACACAATGGAGTCCATAAAAAAATGATCATTAGCGAGACATATTTTAACATACTTTAATTCATATTAACTTAAGCTAAAAGATTTAATAACATCAGTTTTAATAGGGGCATTTATATATAGATTAAAATAAATATGCTAATTATAAATAGTTTTAAATAATATGAATAAAAATACAAAAATATTTAAATATGAATTTATTTATAATTTTAATTTTTTAACCTATATTTAATATTGAGTTGAACTAAATTAGCAAAATATGTAAAATAGTGGACTAAATTGATAAAATATATAAACATAGTGGACTAAATTGATAAATTAGATAATTAGAGGACCATTTCAATAAGTTGAAAAGTTAGAGGAGTAAATTGACAAAATATGTAAATATAGTGGACTAAATTGATAAAGTAGATTATTAGAGGACCATTTCAATAAAGGTGAAAAGTTAGAGGACGAAAATAATCTAAATCCCATTTTTTCTTAACACATTAAAATTATTTCTCTTTAATATTGAGATCAAATAAGTCATCATCTTAATAAAATCACACTCTTTTAATAAGAATAAAGTTGTCGAAGATTAAAGACTTATTTGATTCACACATATAATTAGATTAGAGATTTATTTGACCATTTTTTCATTTTTAATTTTGTATTCGAGTGATTATTTTTAGATAAATATGCAGTTTTTGTTTTATAGTGCCACATAATTATTGTTAAAGTAATACATGTTTAACCTAATAGTAACACACACTGGAGCACGCGGGGCGATTTTTTTTTACCTTTGCGCGAGTTTTTTTGGAAATATCCATCAAATCCGCCCGCCCCGCCCAGATCCGCGAATTTCATAATTTGGATCTGGATATGGATTATTTCACGGATCTAAGATCCTTGAAATATTTAATATAAGAATTTGTCTAACAACAAAAACCTTTCACACACACATATATATATATATATATATATATATATTCGTAGTTGATGCATGCAATTTAGATATTCCTTCAAGAAAACACCATAAGATTGAAAGAAAAGTAAGCAAATCAACATCACAATTAGTATCCATACAAGCTTTCATTGATTGAGTCATAGTAAGCCATTTCCGATTTCAAGATTGAAGAAAGCATCAATACAAGCATACTGTACTTGCTCATCGGACAACTTCGTATTTCGACCCCAGTCACTATGATCCACTACCGGCTTCTGAATTTCCATCTCCATCATGTCCACCACCCCCAAAACAGCCTCACCCAATTCGCTCTGGTCAGCGTTTATCAGCTCTGGCCGGTCGAACCGCTCCGCCGCAACTGCACCCAAATCCGTGCAAGGCACGCCCACTAATTCAAAGGAATAGTGTTTTTCCATCGTCTTCATCTTGGACAGTATGTCGACCCCGATGAAAGTGTTGTTTCGGTCGACGAGGAATTTGTAGAGGGCGATGGGATAAGACCAGGGTTGAGGACCTGGATGACGAGGCAGCGATTGCCAACGCAGAACTGCGCCGTCCCTATACGGGTGGTGTCGTTACGGTTGTAGAGCTCGACTTCGAAGCCCACGCGGCGGTTGACGGGATTGTCGTCAGAGTTGACGGCGTCAATCCACTGTGTCACGCCTTCGTTGTACTTTGTGACGGTGGTCAAGATGGTTTTGCCGAGGATGGTAACGTCGTAGAGATGCTCTATTGCCTCCTCTAGATCGTCGTGCGTTCTAATGCTGTTTGTTGAAGCCGCCATTGTTTTGGTAGCTGATGTGTGTGTGAGAGAGAAGGGTTATGTATCCTGTAGTGCGCTCTTATACAGCTTTTTTCCCATTCTTGAACAGCAATAACGGTTTCCTGAATGAAAATAAGAGAGAAGGGTTTCTGAAATGAATATGTGTCTTGTGTATCCTATAAACTATAGCGGTGTCACTTTTGAAAAAAATTAAAATATTAAAAATTTGATCAAGAGTATTAAAAATATTATTAGGAGTATCAATAATTAGAATTAATGATGTAATATTTGACCAACAAGATCAAATATTTGTCCAGGAGTATAAAAATTTGATGAAACTGAAAAATAACATTTAAAGTATCAAATATTTAACCAAGAGTATCAGCTGAAACACCTTAAACTTATGGTGCATACGAAGCACATAAAATTTTGTCTTTTGGAATTGAACGAGTGAGATTTTATTTCATATGCTCCCTCTGTCCACAGCTTGTTCGCACACTTGTTTTATTTGTTCGCCTCATAGTTGTTTGCACACCTATAAATGAAAGAGTAATAAATTTTGTGTGAGACCATCTCACGAATTTCATTTCGTGAGATGGGACTCCATTTAACTCATTTTAAATTCATTTTCTGTATATTCAAACTTTATCCTTCACAGTCGGCAGCCCAAGTAAAGAAAGGCATGAAGCCCGAACATAAATGAATAGATAGTGGCCCACCTCTTTAAAAACACACGCAAATTCACTAACATTAGCTTTCAAATTTCATAGATGATGGAAACAACCAGTTGATACCTGCATTAAAAAAATATATAATTGGACAAATTCTCACAAGAAGTATTTCACGGATCCTAGATCCGTAAAATAATCCACATATATATATTCAAATAAAGAAATTCGTGGATTCTCGGGAGGGGCGGAGCAGCCCAATGGATATTTCCAAAAAAACTTCGCGCAAGGGCAAAAAAACAAAATTTGCCCCCGCGTGCTCTGTGTGTTACTATTAGGTTAAATATGTGTTATTTTAACAATAATTATGTGTTACTATTGTTGGATCAAGAAGTTTTGATGAGTTAAAAGAAGCGGCTCGGATGATCGACGACTGAAGAATGCAGTGAGATTGAGACCATAAGCTAAGCCGATCAGACGGGTCGAGAACCAATCTAGCCACCGAGGTCCGGAAGAGTGCAAGTCATCCTGAGACAAGCTCAAGTCTAATCATCTGCAGGAGACAATTATAAAGAGCTCGACGAGGTCGAAACAAGCTGAGTAGAATAAGAAAGGCGAAGTCTTCACCAAGTCACCGCAGATGAGTAGAGTAAAATCAGCCGAGGTCTAGAGCAGCTTTTCAAGATTAAGTTTGTTGAAGCGGTTTCAGTTTGTTAGAACTCGACTAGCAAACTAACTGTCTTTTTCGCACTTATAAATAGGTCTAAGCACTTCATTAAGAATATATAGAATACATAGAACATATAGAACATACGAGAATACACAGAATTCACAAGTTATTTTTCCAAAGACGATATTCTCTAAAAATCACAAGATTTCTAAAAGCACAAAATTATTTTCCAAGATTTCTCCATAGATTTTTCTAAGTGTTTGTAGAACACTTTCTTGCACATCTTCAAATACACATCTTTATCTTAGAGTTAGATTTCATGATTTGGTTAGGATTTTGAAGAGTTGAAGATCGATTGTAAGTTGTAAGTTGTACGTTTGTAAAGTGAGTAAGTAAGCGAGATAGTGGAGACCCTTCTTCAAATTGGAGAAGGAGAGTGGATGTAGGATTGTTATAATCCGAACCACTATAAAATCTCGTGTTCTTTACCGCTTTTATTTACTTATCTCTGCTCAATTTCCAATTTATTGTTCAAGGATTAATTTCGAAATTAAAGTTAAAATCTGAATATCGGTTTGCTTTTGATCTTAATAAAGTTGAGTCTAATATTGAATTTCCGCTGTGTACATCTGTACTTTGAATATATTTTGAAAGATTTGAAAAATCTACAAAATCTATTCAACCCCCTTCTAGATTTTGTCCTAGAAGGTTAACTCAAAGTTTCTTAATCAACTCAACCAATCGGGACCAACAAGTGGTATCGGAGCAGTTGTTAAGTCAGTTTACGATATTGATTTTAGGTCTTAACTAAGATTCTAAATTTTCTTGATTTTCTTCATCTTCTTTATTGTTACTAATCGTGCTACTAATAAGTTTTTGTGTAGTGTTTTGTTTCTTTATCTCATCATGTCTTTAGGCAAGAGTAAGAAATCCAGAATCTACCCGAATTTTCTATTGAAGATTATGATTATTGGAAATTTAGGATGGAAAATCATCTCAAGGCTATCCATGATAGGATGGAGGAGGTTCTTGAAGAAGGGCCTATAAAATTTTATCATGGAGGCACTAACAATGGCACCGAATCACCTGAATCCGAACTGCATAAGAGAAAAAGAGCTCAGATCGACAAATGACGAAAGGAAAATCCATAACCTAGATCAAGTAGCTCGAACCGAAATCATTGAGACTCGAGTAAAGACTGGATTGAGAAGGTTAAGAGATGCAAAACAATTAAAGAAATGTGGCAAACTCGCAAATGTTTGTGAGGATCGAGATCAAGTAAAAGAGAATAAACTTCACTCGGTCTTACACGCCTTTGATACATTCAAAATGAAGAAAAATGAATCGTGGATCAGCTAGATGTAAGGTTGACGAATCTCCTCAACAAAGCGGTGATCTGGGAAAGAACTATACGAGAGAAGGAGATTAATAACAAGATATTGAGATCATTAACCAAGAGATGGAGAGAAAAATCCAATATCCTTAAAGCAACTCAAAATTTATCTTCTATTACTCACCATACCTTGTTCACTCATCTTAAAGTTCTAGAGTATGACATTCAAATAGAGGATGAAGAAGATGAGATGGAGTCGAGCACCTCATCCAAGTCTGTTGCCTTTGTCAAAGCAAAGAAGACAAGATGTCAACCGAATCAGAGGAGCCGATCTATCTCTCGAAGGAGCAGATGGCTCTGCTCACCAAAAGGTATGACAGATTAAGAATGAAGTATAAACGAAATAAATTGAGATTTGCAGGTAAGGACAGATCGAGATCCAAATCAAGAAGAAAGGAAGATGAGTACGGATGATGACAAAAACAGGAGCTGCACAAGAAGATTCAGATCACCTGTCAAAAGAAATCCTTCCAGCCCTAAATCGATAGGAGTGACATTTGCTACACATGCAACAAGCCGTAACACTTCAGCTATGATTGTCCTCAAATAACTCCTAAAGAAAGGGAAGAGAAAAGGAAAAAGAGAGACAGAGATTTGCGATCAAAGGGCTCTATTGGCTGAAGAAAAGGAGTCGAGAAAATCATCATCATCATCATCCTCATCTCGATTTCGGATCGGATGATGAAATCTGTCTCATGGCTAAAGAGGTAGTCTATTATTCATCTTCGATAATTATTCTTGTCACCGCATCATCGATAATGATCAAACTGTTATTCATGAATTATTGAGAGACTTAAAGACATCTCTAGCTGCTTATAAACAGCTAGAGACAGAGAATTTGGCTTTAAAGGATCAAATTAAAATTCTAATTAAAGGAAAGCAGGTGATGAACTATCCAAACCGAGGAAACATTCAAGGGGAATGTTTTCCCAGTGCCGAGGCTAGTACATCACCAAATTACCCGAAAGATTAGAAAGTGAATTGAAAACTTTAAAAGACAAATTTGAAGTAATCTGTGCTGAAAATGAATTAATTAAGAGAGACAATGAGAAGCTAGTCTTCAAAATTAGTTAACTTAATAATTCACAATCGGTAATAGATCACATCTTTAATACATCTCAAAAATCCCATGACAAAACAGGTCTTGGTTATGACAGAAATAATAAATCGATGTTCAAAACCTAGGAAATTTGTAAAAGCATCCGATCACTCTAAAGAAGTTAAAATTGGTCTTTGGAAACCAATTAGTCAAGTAAGGACTGCATCTCCCAGCTTGAAAACAAAAATTCAGCTGAGGTCTCCTTACAAGACTAAGAGAAATCTAAGAACCAAAATAATAAGAAGAAATTCTTATTATAATCCTTTTGATGGGAGAAGCAGATGTTATCCCACATTTCCTAAGTTTAGGAAAATTACTAAATCTGAATACAACAAGCTATCATTTAAAAGTGATACAATTCTAGACAGATTTGGTAGAGAAACCAAGTCTCGATTTATTATTTGGAGATGAGATTTTTATTTGGTTACCTAAAGTGATGCTTGACCTTCAAGGACCCAAGATCACTAGGGTACCTTATAACTAATGCTTTTTCGAGGATTCACAGGATCATCACTCAAGGAAGAGATCTTAGCTTCCATATGGTACATTGATAGTGGTTGTTCACAACACATGACTCATAACAAGAGGTCATATCAAATTTCCAGAGTATTGATGGTCCAAGAGTATTATTTGGAGACAACAATTGTGGTCGGACTAAAGGAGTAGGTACTACGATTATCAAAGATATTCGTATCTCGAGGTATATTTTGTTGAAGGTTTGAAACATAATCTGCTATCTGTTTCCCAAGCTTTGTGATAAAGGTTTTCTTGTCAAGTTTTATAAGGATAAATGTGATATCTTAGATAATTCCTCGGATAAGGTACTTTTAATCGGCTTCGTACATGGTAATGTCTATGTGGCTAACTTTAATAGTTGTCCTAAAGATACTTGTCTGATAGCTAAGGGTGGAGATGATCTTAGTTGGCTATGGCACAAGAGGCTTAGTCATCCGAATTTCAAAACCCTTAGTAAGTCAAGCTAAAAAGAACCTTGTTAAGGGATTACCCGAGAAACTTTTATCTACCGATCTTAAATGTGATGCTTGTCAGAAAGGTAAACATCCTAGACACTCATTTAAGAGTATTAACACCTCTTCATCTGAAAGAGTTTTACAACTACTTCATCTGGATCTGTTTGGACCTGTTTCTCCTCTCGGTTTCAGTGGAAGGAAATATACTCTTGTGGTAGTAGATGACTTTTCTAGATACACTTGGGTTATATTTCTTTTCAAGAAAAATGAGACTATAAACAAGGTCCCCGATCTGTTCTGACATGCATTCGTAATGAAAAGGAGTTAATATTATTAAAATAAGAAGTGATAAGGGCACAAAATTTTTGAATTCTTGTTTATCTAACTTTTTCAATGAGTGTGGAATTATTCATGAGACATATTCAGCAAGAACTCCTCAACAAAATGGAGTGGTTGAAAGAAGGAATGAACCTTGAAGGAAGCGGCCGGGAGCATGTTAGGCCGAGTATGAAACCCTCACAGTTACGGTCAAGCCATCAACACAGCTTGTTATACCTGCAAGGTGCTTGGTTGTTAAAGACAAGGGTAAGACTCCATATGAGATTTAGAAGGGTAAGATTCCAAGAATCTCATATTTGAGCTTTTGGTTGTAAGTGTTTTATCCATAACAATGGGAAATCTAGGTTGAGAACTTTTGATGCTAAAGGCGGTGATGGAATATTCTTGGGATATTCCAACACTTCCAAGGCATTTAGAGTTTTTAACAAGACAACCCTTTGTGTGGAGGAAACCCCTCATGTTGTTTTTGATGAGTTGTATTCATTCTCGGATAAAGTGAATCAAATTTACGAAAGTCTAGATAAAATTGAACTGACCAAGACTAAACATAGAACTGTCTATCTTCCTAGTCTTGATTCAAAATCAGATGAAGAAGAATCCCCATCCGATAATCGAAGACAACTTCGATCGAGACTCCATCGAGAATAGATACCCTTGACATCGGTGATCAGCGGGGGTCGGTGATGAAGGGGAACGTCACTGAGGTAGAGTCGGAGGAGTTGCCTGCGAGACTCAAGATGAGGATCCTTCTCCTCATATAGGCAAAAGGATGAGAAACTACCATCCATCTCCGATCAGATTATAGGAGACCCATCTAGTAGTGTGCGGAACCACGAATGATGCTTTGGACTCTGAAAGTTTGTTCATTGTTATGTGTCGCTTCTTGAACCCAAGTCTATTGAGGAAGCTCTATCGATCCAAATCGATAAGCTGCCATGCAGAGGAACTGCATCAGTTTGAAAGGCAAAATGTTTGGGAATTAGTGGAAAGACCCTTACACGAGAAAGATTATAGGCACCAAATGGGTGTTTAAAAACAAAGCAGAGATGAGAACAACATTATTATTCGAAATAAGGCAAGATTGGTTGCACAAGGTTACTCACACCGAGGGGATAGACTATGATGAAACCTATGCTCCAGTTGCCGATTTGAAGCAATAAGGTTGTTCTTGGCATTTCTTTGCATATAAATCTTTCAAGTCTTTCAAATGGATGTTAAGTCTGCCTTCCTTAATGGTGTGTTGCTTGAGGAAGTCTATGTGGATCAGCCTCCGGGTTTAAGATCAATAACAAGGTCTATAATCTCAACAAAGCTCTATATGGACTGAAACAAGCTCCCGCAGCTTGGTATGATACCTTATCGATTTCTTGACATCAAATGGTTTTTCAAAAGGCAAGATTGATAGAACTTTGTTTAGAAAGGAAGTAGATGGTAACATCTTATTAGTTCAAATTTATGTAGACGACATAATCTTTGGTTCACCTAATCAAATTATGTGAAGAGTTTAGTGTTCTCATGAAAAACGAGGTTTGAAATGTCAATGATGGGCGAATTAACATACTTTCTAGGCTTACAGATTAAACAGATGAGTAAGGGTATATTTATACATCAGTCTAAATATGCTAAGGATTTGATTGAGAAATTTGGGATGACTACTAGTAGAGAAGTTAAAATACCTATGGCAACTAACTTCTCTATGGATTCGTATAAGCAAGGGATACCCACGGATGCAACGGAGTATCGTGTACTAATTGGATCTCTTCTCTATCTCACCGCAAGTAGGCCGGACATAGCCTTTGCGGTTGGGGTATGTGCAAGATTCCAGTCTAATCCCAAGAAAACTCATCCGAGACTCGCTAAGAAAAAAATCCTTAAATATCTCAAAGGAACCTTGCAAGTAGGGTTATGGTACCCGGTGATGACAACTTTGAGGTGACGGGTTATTCGATTCAGACTTTGGGGGATGTAAGATTGATAGGAAATCCACTTCAGGAACTTGTCAATTCTTAGGCAACAAATTAATTTCTTGGTTATCTAAGAAACAGGACATCTGTTGCCACCTCCACAACTCAAGCCGAATACATGGCACTGGAAGTTGTTGCTCTCAACTCCTCTAGATTAGTCAAAAGCTTAGAGATTATAATATTCAAACATCACTGTTCCTATTTCTTTGTGATAGTAATAGTGCAATAGCTATGACTTACAATCACATTCGCATTCTAGATGTAAGCATATAGACATTATGCATCATTTCATTAGAGATCATGTTGAGAAGAATGACATTAGAATTGAGAAGATAGCCACCGAGTCACAAAGAATGTACATACTTACAAAACCATTAATTTGAGTCTAGGTTTAAGGAATTATGCTTAGAATTAGGATTACTTGATGCATCTTTAGCTGATTTTTAAATTGCTTGCATCCGATTAATGTATTCCTTATTTCTCAAGTTATTTCTTTTCTTTAAATTAATGTCTAGAAAGAATTATCGGACTAGACTGAGTCAAAGGACAATCAGGTAGCCGATATCATTGATTTCCTTTTTAGGAATCAAGAATCAAGGATTAGTCATATTGACCTTATACGACATGATAATTACTTATTCGACATTCGGTAAATCAGACGAGGCACAATAGTCACCTGATTTACATAAAAACAGATGACTATCTGCACCCTATCGATCTACCTCAAGCTACTAATGATTTTCTTTAAGTCTATGTCTTTGCGAGAACAGTCACAGATCGATCGCTTCACCTTATCTTTCCTCAATCGTTTATTCGGACACCGTTGTTTCTAAAATAAACTCCATATTTTCTTCATAAAATTCTTTGTGGAAAGATTGGTAGGAAAACCTAACTTTAGAAAATTAAGTCTCGAGCCTGTTTATTTAAATATTTTTTAAGATTGCTAAAAAGTTAAAACTATGCTTTGTTTTTAAAATCGAGACAGTTACTTTATCGAGATGACTTTACAAATCCAACTGTTTTTAAAACCCATCTGTTTTGAAAACCTTTATACGAAGTAAGGTAACCCTAGTGACGTCGGGTATACTTAATTCCCTTCATAAAGTAACCTACATCTCACAAATCAACGATCTATAAAGTAACTATTTACGCATTCCAAAGGCGAGTAGCATCCACGCGCTGAATCCCAATCGTTTATCCCGATTTTTAACCGTTGATTCATGCGCGGTAAAAACTTTTTAAATAAACGGCTTAGATCAATTTAAATTTTCTAAAAGGCGGTTTCTCTTTCCAATTTTCCCTCCTATAAATACGTCTTCTTCCTCAATCAAACCTTTTCACTTTGAGAAATCTATACATACACTCGCTAAATTTTCAAAAAAAAAAAAAAACTCTCGATTTATTTTCATGAGCACTTCTCAAAACCAATTGGAGTTACATCAACCATGGTGGAGGTACATAATGAAACGTACTGACAAGAAGATTAAGTCTGAGATGTATGTTGATTTTGATCGATGGTGAATCGAGGAGATATTGGGTTTATTGGAGAGGTCGGGATTGAGGACATTTTGTTCTAAGAAATCCACCTCCAATAAAACTTTGGATATGCGAGGGATTGAGTTCTACGTCAATGGGACGTTTGAGAATAGAGTGTTCAAGACACGAGTCTACGGCGAGGTTCTAACCGTAACTCCGGCGGAGGTGGCCAGAATTTTTGACACCGAGTGAGGGAGTTAACCCCTCACATACAAATCAGATGACCGGGTAGAATCATTTGAGATAATTGCTCGGAATTCGATGAAGGATCTGGCGATCGGAGCTGAAGAAGAAGATGCTCCGACGGAGATATCGCCTTCGATGACGATTGTGACTAAGGTCATTCTTGGGGAACAGAGTTCCCATGATGGGCTGACCAGACCCAGTCAGTGCGTTATGAGGGCGATTATAGACGGAGTTCAAACCAACCTGCCGAATGCTTCTGGAGAATTTTGAGATGGAGAGGAAGCGGCTGGAGGTGGTAGGTGGAAAATGGCAAGCGAGGTCAATCACCAGCCTATTCAACAAGGTGACAAAGTGATTCTCGAGGACCTGACAGCCGAGATAAATCGGGCTGATGGAGTCGGACCCTATACAAAACAGAAAGGAATCCGACTAAGGATGAGCCGCTTGGGGCTCCACTGACTCGGATGAAGGAGGAGGCGAGGTCGAGCTCAGTTCTAGCAGTGAGGAAGGCGAGGAGGAGGAAGAAGAGGAAAGAGAGGAGGAGCAGCCGACGGTGAGCTCACCGAGGCCTCACACCCGATGAAGTCAAGGAGAAGGCCAAGAGGAGGAGAAGGTTGGTGAAAACCTCGAGCTAGGGGAACATCTCGTGATCGGCCGAGTCTTACGCTCGAAGAGGCAATGGCGCTGGAGATAGCAGCCCGGGTGGTCCAATCGAGAGGAGGTTCAAAACATCGGCTCACGAGAGGACCCCTCCCCAGCTCACGAGGCAGTACAATTCTCCCCCTCCCCCTCTCCAGCCCACTCGCGATGAAGAGGTGACCCAGCCGGCACCTCCGAGCCTCTAAAACAGCCTACTCCCAAATCACCCAAGCCACAACCTCATCTACCCTCCACCAAACCCAAACTTTATCCCCTCCCCCTCCCCATCTCGGATGTTGTCCTTCCCTTACAGACCGGTATACGCCCCTACCCCCATATCTACCATCTCCCCACCAGCCTTACCCACATCTTCTAAAACTCCTTCCCACACCCCAATCCAACCCACCATATCTTAGCCAACCCTTTCTCCACCACCCACTACTTCGAAATTCCACCCCTTCCATCTTCACCCCCACCAAATTCCCCCTCCCCATCGACGCCCTACTTCATCCCACCCTTTTGAACCCCAGCCGGTGGATACCTCCAACATTTTTGGGGATATCCACATGAAGCTCCCCAGTCCAACTTCTCCCACCACCTCTTCCTCATCCGATTTAGAGGAAGAGGCCAGTCAATCTTCGCCATCTCCTCAGCCTTTGAGGACCTGCACAAGAAGATAATATCCAAAGTTCGAGACCGATGGAGAGGAAGACGAGGAAGGTGATTCGAGCACCACCGACACTATGCTCGCCAACATGCAGATAATCGAGGTCAACATTTCACGCAATCTATCAGCCCAACCTCGGCACTGCTGTTGCTACTCGCTGTGTGACCTGGAGGAGGAGGTCAAGGAACTCAAGCGAAGGTGGCGGTGACAACGAAATCCTGGTCAATACACTCACATCCGATCGACCGACTTCAGTGGTTCGTTGTTCAGCTTTGGAAAGACAGCTCCGAGACCCTCCAAGATGAAGTCAAAAAGGGGAAGGAGGCGAAGAAAGAATGGACACCCTCATCTTTGGAGTCTTGTCACTCACAGACAAGGTAGATTCAAAGGCGGACTCGGTGAGTTGGAGGCAGCCAAGGCAGACATCAAAATAAAATCAAACAAGTGGCTTCTTTGCAACCGAGGGTGACCCCAGATAGAGGAGGCCATCCGAGAGGATGAGGAGAAGAGGAGGAAGGAGGAGGAAGAGAAGTCCGAGGCACTGCTGACCAAGATGAAAGAATCCGAAACCCGAGGCCAAGGGCAAGGGTAAAGGCAAGGCGGTGGAAAAGTCTTCATCACCGAGCGGTGATCAGCCCCAGAGCCGAGCAAAAAGAAAGGAGCCTCGACTACTCAAACCTTTCACCTGAACAGATCGAAGAATCCACGCCGAGAAGGAGAAGTATGAGAAGCAGGAGAAGAAGAGGTCAAGAAGCCGGGAAAGCACATGAAGTGGGACAGGATACTCGGAAGTGGGTATCCAAGGTAGCAGATGAAGCGGACTTCCGCCCTGCCCACCGAACATCATCTCCTCCCAAGATGGTTTCAGTGGAAGTACACCAGAGAGTACGAGAAGAAAACCCTGGATGCCGGATGGATGTACTACCGTACATCTTGAAGGCATCTCCATCTGGAAGCACTGATGAAGATATGAGTTGGCATGAGTGGATGGAAAAGGAGGACGCCGATCTGTATGGGAAGCCGCTCGATGAGGCACATAATGTGTTCAATCTGCGATCTGGTCGCACCGGCCTATGAGCAAGTTACCCCTAAGCTGAAAGAAGACGGCTCTCGGACACTGGAATGGGTCGATCACCATAGCCAAAGCGAAAGGGAATCCGAGCTCACGCAGGCGAGGATGAACTCAAACAGCTTAGAGCGAGGATTTTCAACCTGGTGAACATTCCGTAAGCTAGCAGATGGGGAATCGATAGACGAGATTTTCTTTTCCTTATCTTTTTATTTTCTATCAGTTCATATATACGTAAATTTGTAAATTTGTGAATGAATATATTTGGACTTATGTGAAATACTTATCTTATTTTCTTAAAGTTTTTTTCGCTTTAAGAAAAACTTAAAAATTTTCTAAGTATAAATAATCGAGAATTTTATCTCTCGATTTAAAAACTTTTCCTAAAAATTTATCTAAGTCTTAAGACTCAAAATTTTTTTAAGTATTTCTAAAAGAGCCTAAAGGACTTAATTTTTCTTAAGTGCTTTAATGTGATTGAATCTGTTGTAATGTGAAAAAGTGCTTTGATATACCTATCTCGATTATCTTAACTAACTATAGTACTAACTTCACTGTGAGTGTGTTTCTTCCTTGTAGGTTTTAACTTCACCAAAAGGGGAAAATTGTTGGATCAAGAAGTTTTGATGAGTTAAAAGAAGCGGCTCGGATGATCGGAACGACTGAAGAAGCAGTGAGATTGAGACCATAAGCTAAGCCGATCGACGGGGTCGAGAACCAATCTAGCCACCGAGGTGCCTGAAGAGTGCAAGTCATCCGAGACAAGCTCAAGTCTAGTCATCTGCAGGAGACAATTATAAAGAGCTCGGGACGAGGTCAAGACAAGCCGAGTAGAATAAGAAAGGCGAGTCTTCACCAAGTCACTGCAGATGAGTAGAGTAAAATCAGCCGAGGTCTAGAGCAATTTTCAAGATTAAGTTTGTTAAAGCGGTTTTCAGTTTGTTAGAATCGACTAACAAACTAAGCTGTCTTTTCAGACTTATAAATAGGTCTAGACACTTCATTAAGAATATATAGAATACATAGAACATATAGAACATACAAAATACACAGAATTCACAAGTTATTTTTCCAAAGACGATATTCTCTAAAAATCACAAGTTTTCTAAAAGCACAAAATTGTTTTCCAAGATTTCTTCATAGATTTTTCTAAGTGTTTGTAGAACACTTTCTTGCACATCTTCAAATACACATCTTTATCTTAGATTTAGATTTCACATGATTTGGTTAGGATTTTGAAGAGTTGAAGATCAGATTGTAAGTTGTAAGTTGTGCGTTTGTAAAGTGAGTAAGTAAGCAAATAGTGGAGACCCTTCTTCAAATTGGAGAAGGAGAGTGGATGTAAGGATTGTTATAATCCGAACCACTATAAAATCTGGTGTTCTTTCTTGCTTTTATTTACTTATCTCTGCTCAATTTTCAATTTATTGTTCAAGGATTAATTTGATCAAAGTTAAAATCGAATATCAGTTTGCTTTTGATCTTAATAAAGTTGAGTCTAATATTGAATTTCCATTTGTGTACATCCGGTACTTTGAATATATTTTGAAAGATTTGAAAAATCTACAAAATCTATTCAACCCCCTTCTAGATTTTGTCCTAGATGGTTAACTCAAAGTTTCTTAATCAACTCAACCAATCGGGACCAACAATTATAAAATAAAAAATGCATATTTATCTAAAAATAATCACTCAAATGCAAAATTAAAAATAAAAAAATTATCAAATAAATATCTAATCTAATTATATCGTGGATCAAATAAGTCTTTAATCTTCAACAACTTTATTTTTATTAAAAGAGTGTGATTTTATTAAGGTGATGACTTATTTGATATCAATATTAGAGAGAAACGATTTAAATGTGTTAAGAAAAAGTTCATGGGTCTATTTGATCCCCAAATATAAGATTTGGGGTAAATATGTATTATTGTAAGGGTAAATATGTGTATTAACCTCGTGCAAAGGTAAAAATAAATTTTTACTCTCAAGTTGTGAGCTATAAGGTCAAACATGTATTCTTGTACGAAGAAAAATGTGTTACTAATGAACAAAACCAATACAACATATGGATAAATATTTTATTCTTTTAAGGACTAGTAACACGTACTTGCCCTTACAATAACACATATTTGTTCTTACAGTAACACATATTTTTGAAAAAATATGTTACTATATGAATGCAAACGTGTTCTTGTATAGTGAAAGATGTGTTACTATATGAAAAAAAGTGTTATTATATGAACACAACCGCTTTATCGTATAGAGAAATATGTGTTACTAACTATATGAACAAATCGTAAATAGAGTAACAACGATTGCGAAATTAATTCCTATTTTTTAGAAAAATATGTAATCGTAACAAAGACGATCCAAACAACAACACACTTCAATTTGATGTTTGTCGATAAACTTGTTATTGTTTTGATCGAATCCGTAGTAATTATTTGACAATTTTTAAAAAATTCATCCATATCTTCTCTTTTTTCCTTTGTATCTCTGCGTGTTTCTTTTCAATTTGATGTCTTCGCTGATTTTATTTGTTGTTTTTCGTCGTAATTCTCTGTTAAATCATCTTCTAATCGACGACGTTTCTACATTCTTAGTTTCCTGTTGCGAATGACCTAGCGTGCGCGATATCTCTTTCTTGACCCGATTAACGGTCGATCCGCAAATTTCTCTCTCCTTCTATTTTTAATCGATATTTCACCGTGAAATATTTCACAGGAAGCTAGCTCTAATAATTGACGCTATTAATAAATTATTTTGCATTAAATTCAAAAATATCAATTGAATATTCGAAGATATTTCGGTAATGTGCACAATATTTATATGTTCAATATTATTTAAAATACGTTTATTTTCAATATTTGAAAAATATTTTAAAATTATTAATTTTGGGAAACATATCATATTTAACTTGAAAATCAAAACTTTTCACTTAAATATTATCACATTTTAAAAAATTGATAAAAATTTAATTGAAAATGATATATTTCCTACTAATGTGACTATCACTTTCACGGTGAAACTTGGATCCATATTGAAAGAACAAATCAACTAACCTTTCGATTATTCGACTAATACCTTTTAGTAATATACGTAATACCCTTAAATTATCATGGCTGATAACCTTTAGTAATATAGGCAATACCCTTCATTTATCACGGATGATACTCTTTAGTAATATAGGACGTACACTTGATTATTATGACTGATACTCTTTAGTTAATATAGGTAACGCTCTTGATTATTACAAGCGATACTCTTTGAAATGAATAAAAATTTCACCGTGAACCCTTGTTCATAGTAGACTTTGCCTTTCACATTTTACTAAATTATTATCACTTTTGAATTCGAGTTTAATTGGCGGAATTGACAATAATATTTACAATGATGTTTATGGGCCAAATGTTCATGAACATGTTTTTGCTTAAATGGAGTCTCATCTCACAAAATGAGATTCCTGAAACAACCTCACACAAAATACGATCGCCGAGTAAAACATCATTAAGATTATACGGAATTGATCTTATGTCCACAGTGGACACCAATTTATATGTCCACCGCTTATGTGGCATATCAATCACCTTTCATGTGATGCCACATATAAAGGAGAGCCCACTATTATTTAATTAATTATTTATGTGGCATCACATGATTGGTGGTAGTTATATAAATTGGTGCCCACGTGTGGGCATAAAATCAAATCCGTAAGATTATAAGCTTTTAAAAAAAAAAAAAAAATATTTATGTGTGTTAATCTTGCGAAAGATGAGGACAAATTATGGAAAATTAATTGTGTTATCACCTAATATTTATGAATTTATTACTCTTAGATATAATATTCTTAGAAAAATAGCTATTAGATACTATCTTTTTAAAAAAATACTTCTAGGTACAAAGGGGACCATCAAAATACCTATTATACCCTCACACACCTCTAAATAGTAAATATCAACTTTCACCCTTTATTTCATATTTCTTCTCTCTCTCCCTCTCCCTCTCCCTCTCTCTCTCTCTCTCTAAACCGCTCACTCTCTCTCTACCACTACCGCACCTAACGGCCTAACGTCTCATCGCCACGCCTTACGGCTGCCGGCGCCCATTCTTCCACACTCACCACCAATCGTCGCCACCATATGTTCCTTCCACACCCGCAACAACCACGCCCTTGTCAACCAGGCGGAGAGAGGCCAAGGCGGCGGCGGAGATAAACCCAACTCCGGATGAAGGACGTCCACCACCGCAACCACCGAACTGCACCATCGCACCCGAGGCGACGGCCGCGATGACCCTCTACTCTCGATCTCTCACTCTCTGCCACCCACCATCGCGACAAGATCGGTGGCCATAATCGCCATATATCAGCCACAGATTGACGGAGGATAAACCCTAGTTATCACGCCATCGATCGACGGAGGGCTTTTGCTCGTTTGAGCCCTAGTTTAAGTCTTGAACTCCTAAAATTTTCCAATCGGTACTCAGCGAGATATTGGGATTCGATTGATATTGGAATTGCAGAGGTAGGATGTATATGTTTAATTTCTTGATTCTTGTTGTTTGATTTTTTATTTTTGTTGTTTGATTTTTTTATTCTTGTGTTTCTTCTTGATCGTAGTTCTTTGTATACAATGGTAGTGCTAATGTGCAAATTTTTTCTTCCGCTAATGTGCAACAATATATTTTAGAGAAACGTCTCATTTTCACCTCTTGTTTTGTTTACATATTTCAGAATTTTTTAGAAGTTTTTTCATGTAAAATCAAATACAAATTATAAAGAAATATTTTTGTTGAATTCGAACATTAAAATTAAAGTTGATTTGCATAAGCCAAAAAAGACATGAAAATCAAATGTTGAGAGTAAATATGAGCATCATCAATACTGAAAAATAGATCTGTGCCAAAAAAAAAAAAACTAAAAATAGATATGCACAAATCGACACAAAAAGAAAAAAGGGGTGTGTAAGAAGGGAGGGTAATTTTGAAATTCGACACAAAATCTTGTATCTAAAAGTAATTACAAAATATGTTGTAGTGGATAGTGTCGAGTTTTAATTTTGTACCTCCTACTAAATGGCCCTATATTTATATTTGAACTAGATGGCACTCTAGTATTATGCAATATTCATTAAATCAATTTTTATAATATAATATATTATATATATAATTTTTCTATCAAATTATAATATAATTTTTATAAAATAAATATTACTTATTAAATAATATATATATATATAAATATATAAATAATTTTGTATGATCAAAATAATTAATTTAAGTAATGATAATTAGAATCATAAATAATATATGTGTTTATATGATTTATACTCTTAGATATCATCTAAAGAGTTTTATTACTACTAGATACTATCAAAAAAATAAATTACTATCAGATACAATTCTCCTTTTTCATTCCTCCTTTTACCCTCATAGTAATAAATCTCTCTCTCTCTCTCTCTCTCTCTCTCTCTCTCTCTCTCTCTCTCTCTCTCTCTCTCTCTCTCTCTCTCTCACTCTCCGATATAACCTTTCCTTTATCTAACTCTCTCTCATATAATCTTACCTCTTTCTCTCTCTCTCTCTCTCATTTTCCTCCCCTACTCCTATCATCGGCCCAACCAAGGAAAAGGTTGGAAGCCGCCATAACCCAAGATCGACACCCAAGACCAGCGACGGCGAAAATCCAGGCGAAGGCGATGGTGTTGGTGGAGCCGCCTCAAGATTGGCGCCCAATCTAGTGACGACAATATTTTTACGACAACCACCACTCCGGTGGTTATTTTGTAGCGGTGCCGACGGTAGTTTTTCAGATTTATTCTTTATTTCAGATCCGTTCTACATTTTCTTTATTTTATATCTGGTGGCTCGAGATGACCCTATATTTGTAAAGATTGTATTTTATCTTCGTTTTTTTTGTTTGTGTAAAGATTGAATTTTATCTTTTTTACAATTGGGAATTTTTCGTTCATGATTTTTATGTTTAATTTCGGGATTCTTCGTTTATGATTTTTATGTATAATTTTTGGGGATACTTCGCACATGTGCAATAATTTGCAATGAATAATTATGGAATATTTTTGGTTGTTGTGTGATGATTTTTGAGTTATTTTGGAATAATTCGGAATAATGTGCGATTTTGGTTTGTTGTGTGATAATTCTTGAAATAATTCTAAAATAATGTCCAGTTTGAATCAAATGTAGCTGGAAAAAATGGCGACAAAATGAGACTCAAAACAAAACCGGAAAATAAATGAATCCTATGTGTTTGAAATCAATTCAAAATATTGTAGACTATATAGGAAATATTGTATAAATCAAAATTGGAAAGGGAAAAAAATTGAAGTGAAGTCTTTCTTGGAAAGTGAAAAAGTAGACTCGCACATGCACAACACAAGTAGAAGTAAGTGTAAAATTGAAAAAATCAATCAAAATATTGTACCTAGTAGTAATTAGAAAAAAATTGTACCTAGTAGTAATTAGGTGTTCAAAATTATATCTAGTTGTAATTGACCATCTTTTATATTTTAACTTTTAAATTAATTTATTATAATTAAATCATAATACATGTTAGATATTTATTAGATTTTGTTAGATTAAGTATTGTTTTGATGAGTTAAATTGTATAGATTAGGTTGAGCTCGGATAGATAAGATGACAAGCTGAATGTGTATGGAACAACCGAGGTAATGAATTCTAGTGCTAGGTGATCGGACTAGGTAGAGCTAGAATAGTCACCGAGGTTATGAAAGAGAAGGTTGTCTCAAGACGATCTTGAGGAAGTCATCCGTTGGAGACAATAATGAAGAGCTCAAGACGAGGTCAAGACCAACTAAGTAGAATAAGAAAGGCAAGTCTTCACCAAGTCAAGTGCAGGCGACTAGTTCAAGATCAACCGATATGAAGACAGCTTTCTAGAAGAAGTTTGTTGAAACGGTTTTTAGTTTGTTACAACAAACTAACCGTTTCTGAGCTTATAAATATGTTTAAGCACAGTTAAGAAAAGAACAACTAACATTCAATTCAATACTCACAATTTTTCAAAGACCACTCACTAAAGTTTTCAAAAGAATCTTCATAAGTTTCTAAGTGTTTATAGAACACTCACTTGTACATCTTCAAATTTTCTCGCACTGTAACTTTTAAGTTTCTAGATAGTTTGATAGGTTGAAGATAGAATTGAAGAGAAGGATCTTCACAAAGCATTGTAATTGTAACTCGGTGAGTAAGTAAGAAAGTAAGTCACGAGGCCCTTCTTCAAGTTGAAGAAGGAGAGTGGATGTAGGATCACTTTGATCGAACAACATTAAATCCCGGTGTTCTTTACTTCTTGTCTTTACTTATTTGTTGTTATTCAACTATTCAAACAAACTAATTTCAGATTTAATTCAGATTGCTTTTGATCCTGTAAAGATTGAGTTAAAATTTATTTCCACTGTTCATCTTTGATATCTTGAATAGATAATATGATCTTCGAAAAGATTTGACAATCTATTCAACCCCCTTCTAGATTATCTCTAGGAGATGATCTAAGCTTGTGTTATTAAATCAATCTCGGGGCCAACAAGTGGTATCGGAGCGGTGTTAAAGTTGTTGAATATCTTTTTGGTCTAAGTGGTCTTTGATTTTCTAAATCTTGAAATAAATTTGTTCTTGAATATATTCTCGCTAATTTACTTGTTAATTACTAACCATGTCTCGAGTAATGATAGAAAGGTTAAAAACCTTCTAGACTTTGATATAGAGGACTTAGACTACCGGAAGTTCCACATGGAGAATCATCTTAAATCGATCCATCCTCGAATGGAAGACATCTTGTCCGATGGGCCAATCAAATTCTATCATGGTGGAGTAAGTGATGGAGCGAGCGGCTCAGAATCACGAACTCATAGGCGATGAAGAAAGTGTCAAAATTAACCAATGATGAGAGGAAAATGTATAACCCGGATCGGGGCAAGAAACGATATTATTGTCACACTCGGCGAGCGGTGGTACGAGAAAATTAAGAAGTGTAAGACAACCAAAGAGATGTGGGACACCCGGCTAATATGTGCGAAGGTACAGATCGTGTGAAGGAGAACAAGCTTCAAGATGTTCTCCATCTATTCGATGTTTTTAAAATGAAAGAGGTGAAACTATTGATCACCTTGATATGAGAATGACCAATTTGATCAATAGAGCCACCGATCTTGGAAAGATTTACACCAAAAAAGAAACCAATAATAAAATCCTTAGATCTCTAACCAAGCGTTAGAGGAAAAAAGGAAACTTGATTAAAGTGACAAAAGATTTCTCTACTATGACACATTACACTTTGTTTTCTCACTTGAAGGGTTATGAGTTTGACATTCGGGTAGAAGATGAGGAAGATGAGATGGAGTCAAGCACCTCATCTATGACCGTGGCCTTCGTCAACAAAGAAGATAAAACTATTGGCGAGCCCAAAGGAGCCGATCTATCCTTGAAAGAATAGATGACACTATTAACAAAGAGGTATGATCATTTAAGGATGAAATATAAACGTAACAAGTTAAAATTTGCGAGAGAAGGACAAATCCAGATCAAGATCCAAGAGAAAAGATGATGATGAATCAATAGATGATGATAAAAGAAGAAATCAGACAAGAAGGTATAAATCTCTTGTAAACAAGAACTCTATCAGTCCTAAATCAGACCGGGGAGACACTTGTTACACACTGTAATAAGCCGTGGCACTTTAGCTATGACTGTCCCACCGACTCCTAAAGAAAGAGAGGAGAAAAGGAAGAAGAGAGATAGGCGCTTTGCAGATCGTAGAGCCCTTCTTGCCGAGGAGAAAGAATCAAGAAAATCATCATCATCATCATCATCTTCATTCGATTTTGGATCGACGATGAAGTGTGTCTGATGGCCAAAGGGGTAGATTACTATTCCTCAACTGATAATGAGTCTTACAAATTTGTCTCGCATAAGGACCAAATCGTAATCAAGGGTCTTTTGAAAGATTTAAAAATGTCTCTAAGTGCTTATAAACAATTAGAGACTGAAAATTTCACTTTGAAAGACCATGTTCAAACTCGATTAAAGGCAAACAAGTTATAACCTACTCGAGTCCGAGGAAACATTCAAGGGGGAATGTTAGTACTTCAAATAGTCTGCCTAAACGATTAGAAAATGAATTGAAATCTTTGAAAGATAAATTTGAAGTGGTCTCGTAATGAAAATGAGTCAATTAAGAAAGTCAATGAGAAGCTTGTCTTCAAAATGAGTCGACTTAATAACTCACAATCAGCCATAGATCATATTTTTAGAACTTCTCAAAATCCCATGATAAAACAGGTCTTGGTTATGATAGGAATAATAAATCGAAGTTCCAAAACCAAGGAAATTTGTGAAGAGGCTGTTGAAACATCAAAAGAAATCAAAATTGGATCTTGGAAACCACAAAGTCGAGATAAGGGTTGCATCTCCTAATCGATGAATAAAACTCAGATGAGGAATCCTAATCAAACAAAGAGGGTTCCAAGAACCAAGACTAAGAGAAATTCTTATTATAGTTCTTTTGATGGGAGAAACAGATGTTATCCCTTATTTCCAAAGTACAAGAAAGTCACCAAATCGACTTCAGTAAATTCTCATTCAAATGTGATATATTTGTGGACAGTATTTGGTAGACAACTTCAATCTAATATGTTATAGAATAATGAGATGTTTATTTGGATACCCAAAGTGATTGTTGACCTCAAAGGACCCAAGATCACTAGGGTACCTCATACCTAACTGTCTTGCGTAAATCCCGAGGACTATCATTAAAAGAGGAGATTCTAACTTCCATCTGGTACATAGACAAAGGATCGTTCTCAAAGACATGACTTGTGAAAAGAAGGCATTATCAAATTTTCAAAATATTGATGGTCCTAGAGTCTTGTTTGGTGATAATAATTGTGGACAGACTAAGGGAGTTGGTACCTTAATTATAGGGGATGTCCAGGTATCTCGAGGCTTATTTTGTAGAAGGTTTAAAGCATAATTTGTTATCGGTTTCCCAACTCTGTGATAAAGGTTTTCATGTTAGATTTTCTAAAGATAAGTGTGATATCTTAGATAGTTCCTCGGACAAGGTACTCTTAACTAGTTTCGTACATGGTAATGTCTATGTGGCTAATTATAATAGTTGCCACAAAGATACATGTCTTGTAGCTAAAGGTGGAGATGACCTCGATTGACTATGGCATAAAAGGCTTAGTCATCTGAATTTCAAAACCCTTAGCAAAGTAGCTAAGAGCAAGTGTTGTCAAAGGACTACTTGAAAAGCTTTGTTCAACTGATCTCAAATGTGATGCTTGTCGAAAGGTAAACAGCCCAGAACTCTTTTAAAAGTATTAACACATCCACATCTGAAAGAGTTTTACAACTTCTTCATCTTGATTTGTTTGGACATGTTTCACCACTCATCTTTAGTGGAAGGAAGTATACCCTTGTAGTTGATGATTTCTCAAGATATACTTGGGTAATATTTCTTTTAAAAAAGAATGAGACCGTAAACAAGATCCCCGATCTGCTCGTATAAATTCAAAATGAGAAGGGTGTTAATATTATTAAAATCGGGAGTGACAAGAGGAACCGAATTCTTGAATTCTTGTTTATCTAACTATCTGAATGAGAATGGTATAGTTCATGAGACTTCTTCAACTAGAACACCTCAACAGAATGGAGTAGTGGAGAGAAGAAATACAACTCTCAAAGAAGCAGCTAGAAACATGCTAGCCGAGTATGGAACACCTCATAGGTTACGGTGAGGCTATCAACACACCGCTACACTCGTAAACAGAGATACTTACCGATTAATAACAAGGGTAAGACACCTTATGAACTTTGGAAAGGTAAGGTTCCAAGAATCTCATATTTTCGTGCTTTTTGGTGTAAATGCTTCATCCATAATAATGAGAAGTCTAAGTTGAGTACATTTGATTCTAAGGCGGTGATGGAATATTCCAACACTTCTAAAGCTTTCGAGTCTTCAATAAGACAACTCTTTGTATGGAAGAAACTCCGCATGTGGTATTTGATGAATTGCATACTTTTTCGTATAAAGTGAATCAAATTACCAATGATCTAGATAAAATTGAACTAAATAAAACTAAACGAGAGGACATCTTATATGCCTAGTTTTGATTCATATTCGGATGATGAAGAATCCCCATCCGAGAATCGAAGGCAATTCCTCTTCGAGTTTCATTTGAGGAGACTCCTCGACATCATCCGATCACCGAGTCGGTAGATAAAGGGGAAACGTTTGCTCAAGAAGAATTAGTTGAGTTACCTACCGAGTCTATAGATGAGGGTACTTCAACTCAAATAGGCAAAAGGATGAGGAGTTATCATCCGGTGATCGGATCATTGGGGATCCATATAGTAGTGTTCGATTACACTAACGATGTTAGATTCTCAAAGTATGTTCACCGCTATGTTTCACTTCTTGAACCTAAGTCTATTGAGGAGGCTCTATCCGACCCAAGTGGGTAATGACCATGCAGAAGAACTACATCAATTTGAAAGATAAAATATTTGGGAATTGGTGGGCGGAGACCCTTACATAGAAAGATTATAGGCACCAAATGGGTGTTTAAAAATAAAACTGATGAAAATAATGTTATTGTTCGTAATAAGGCCAGATTGGTAGCACGGGGATATTCACAAATGAGGGGATAGACAATGATGAAACCAAAGGTGCTCTAATTGCTAGATTAGAAGCAATAAAGGCTGTTTTTAGCATTTGCCGCCTATAAATGTTTCAAGGTCTTTCGATGGATGTCAAGTCTGCCTTCTTAAATGGTGAGTTACTTGAAGAGGTCTATGTAGAAACACCTCTAGGGTTTAGGACCAGTAATAAAGTCTACAAACTTCACAATGCACTATATGGACTAAAGCAAGCACCCGAGCTTGGTATGATACCACTCGTCTGAATTCTTGATATCAAGTGATTTCTCAAAAGGTAAGATAGATAGAACTTTGTTTAGGAAAGAAGTAGATGGTAACATCCTGTTAGTTCAAATTTATGTAGATGATATCATATTTGATTCACCTAATCGACTTTATGTGAAGAGTTCGGTGTTCTCATGAAAAATAGGTTTGAGATGTCTATGATGGGGGAATTAACATACTTTCTAGGCTTGCAAATTAAATAAACGAGTAGATGTTTTTTTATACATCGTACTAAGTATGCTAAGGATCTTATAGATAAATTTGGGATGACTACTAGTAGGGAAGTTAAAATACCTACGACAACTACCTTCTCTATGAATTTCGATGAGCAGGGATATCCACGGATGCAACGGAGTATCGTGGATTGATTGGATCCTGTTATATCTCACCGCAAGTAGGCCGACATAGCCTTTGCGGTTGGGGTATGTGCAAGATTCCAATCAAATCCCAAGAAAACTCATCTGGAGACAGCTAAGAAAATCCTTAAATATCTTAAAGGAACTTTGCGGGTTGGGTTGTGGTACCCGTCGATGACAACTTCGAGCTTTCGTGTTATTCAGACTCCAGTTTTGGAGGTCAAAATTGATAGGAAGTCCACATATGGAACTTGTCAATTTTTAGGCAATAAGTTAATTTCCTGGTTATCCAAGAAACAAACTTCTGTTGCAACCTCCACGCATCAAGGTGAATACATGGCACAGTAATTGTTGCTCTCGGCTTCTCTGGATTAGTCACAGCCTTAGGGATTATAACATTCTCACATCATCTCGTGCCTATTTACTGTGATAGTAATAATGCAATAGCCATCACATACAACCCTATCTTGCATTCTAGGTGTAAGCATACAGACATAAGACATCATTTCATCGTAGATCATGTTGAGAAGAATGACATTAGAATAGAAAAGATAGCAACTAAGTCTCGGAGAGCGAGATATACTTACAAAACCATTAAGTCGAGTCTAGATTTATGGAATTGTGTGTTGGTCCCGAGAAAGTTGAGTTGATTAAAACCTTGAGTTAACCTTCTAGAACAAAATCTAGAAAGGGGGTTTGAATAGATTTTGTAGATTTTTCGAATCTCTTCAAAATTAATTCAAAGAATCGATTATCACAGCGGAATACAATTTTAATCTCAACTATCAACAAGATCAAAAGCAATCGACAAGATAGGTTTAACTTTAATCCTGAGATTAATCAGAGAAAATAAACTAAGAATTGAAAAGAAACAAACAAGTAAATCAATGCGATAAAGAACACAGGATTTATAGTGGTTCGGATTATAATAATCCTACATCCACTCTCCTTCTTCAATCTTGAAGAAGGGCCTTCACTTACTTACTTTCTTCTTGTGACTTACTTACAATATTGAATCTTCAAATTCTTACCATGAATATCTATGGCTTGAAGATCTAATGAGAAAAGTGTTCTATAAACACTAAGAACCTAAAACGTATAAAACGTTCGTGAATGTGTATAATTTCGTGGCTTGTGAATACAAAGTATATTGATGAGTGCAAAGTATCAAAAGTTAATTCTAAACTAATTTCTATCCCTATTTATAGAGATCTTCACTTGGTATTTGTAACTTCCTTGAATTCGGTTTTGATTAGTTATAACAATATAACTGAATTCTCGTAACTTCCTCTTGATTAGTTAGAAGCGCTTCTTGAATCTTTGTGTAATATTTCTCTAACACCTCATCGTCCGATACTTACTTCACCTTGTCCTCATCTTCATTCCTTGTCTAGGTGTTTAGTATCTTGCATCTCAATTGTCTTCTGTTGTCCTTGTCGATATCTTGACCTCGCTCGATTTCCTTTCCTCATCTCGAGATTTGTCCTCGTCGATGTCTTAATCTAGTCCGACTATTTATACTTAGTTTTATTTACGAAGACATACTTCATTTGTCTATACAAGATGCTCACCGGTCATCCTATTTTACACTTTTAACACATCAAAACTAAATACAATTTTTCTTTTCCTAACATTGTGTTTAAAATTAGGATTACTTGATGCATCCTTAACTGATTTATAATTTCTATTGTTTGTATCTTATATTTCCTTTCTTTCTTTTCTTTCTTTAAATCTTGTCTAAAAAGAATTGTCGGACTTGATATGTGCCAAAGGATAATCACGGAGTGATATCATTGATCTCCTTCTTAGGAATCAAGAATCAAGGATTAATCATATTGACCTTATCTTTTTTTTTTGAACCGTAAATGTTAGTTGTTAGTGGTTAGAAGTTAATTCGCCAAGTCTCCTTACAAATTCAAATTCTCCAAGTCTCCTTATATCTCCCACTCCAATTCGTTCCCGAAGGAATCGAACCCAGTCTCCCACTCTAAGTGGGGAGCCCGGTGGCCAAGTGGGCTATGCCCCCTTGGTTGTCATATTGACCTTATCCGACTTGACAATTTTTTATCGACATCAAGTAAATCGAGACAAGGACACAATAGTCACTTGATTTCTTTGAAGCAGATGACGTATTGCATCCTATCGACTTACTTTGGCTACTAATGGTTTCTTGAGTTTATGTATCTGCAGAACAAGTTTTGAATTAACATTGTTAGATCAACATAAACCTTCTAATCTGAAAAACCACTTCATCTGCTCAAAACCCTTGGTTTTCTTCAAAACTTGTTTTCAAAAATTAGTCTCACAAACTCATCTATTTCAAAAATTTTCAGATGAGTTGTTCTTTTGAAAACCCGATTAAGTCTCGATATTCTTTTTATACTAGTTATATTTGGACATAAGACTCGGTTTATTTAAAATAACGGCTGATTAACTTGTCTTAAAATTTTATTTTAAAATATTCAGGCTAGGTTATGTTCTTGAAAAACCCGGATAAGGTCATTTCTCGGACTAAGCCAACCAAACCCTTGTGCGATTTAGAAAACTTTTGTGCGAAGAAAGGTATATCTATGCTTACGTCAGTATACTTACTTATTGCATAAAGTAACCCTACTAGTCGTCAAATCCGTAGCCTTTGAACAATTACTTTTATGCATTTCAAAGTCGGGTTAATCTTACGCCGGACCCCAAACATTTATCTCCTTTTTAACCATTGATTTGGAACAAGAAATCATTTTGAATTAACGATCTGCATTAAAATCCACTTTACACGTGGATTCTCTCTCCAACCTTCCCTTCTATAAAACGTCATCTTCTTCATTTACCCATTTTACTTTCAGAATCCTATTTACTCTCTGTAAAAATTCCTAAATTTCAAAACCTTTGATAAATCATTTCATGTACCAGAAATACATCGGACTTACATCTACGATGGTGAACCTTAATAAAGAAGCCTACAACAAGAAGATCAAATCGAGAGATGTATGTAGATTTTGATACAACGCACGATGCCGAGTCACCGCAGATTCGAGATTGCTTGAGAGGTCGAGATTATGGGTTTTCTGCTCGAAGAAATTTGATAAGAACAAGACCCTCGATATGAGAGGGATCGAGTTCTACAAAAATGGTGAATACGAAGATGGACTCTTCAAGTCCAAGGTAGAAGATGTGGAAGTGTTGGTGACAAAAGCGGAGATTGCAGAATCTTCAAATAAATGTTGAGGGTGTGAATCCCTTCACGTATAAGGACAAGATGGATTGAATCATTTGAGATGATTTCCGTTCTTCGTGCAAGGATAGTAGGAAGGAGCTTAAGAAAAACATGCTTAGGAGGAAGTATCGTCACGATGACGATACTTGACTAAGCTAATATTAGGGAGCGAGAACTCCCACGATGGGTGGACTAGGCCACGTCGAATCAGTATAAGGGCCATTTTGGATGGTGTCCAGTCAATCGGGCAGATATGTTGCTTTGGCAAGGTTGAAGACGGAGAAGGACAGATTGACGTGTGTTGATGGAGAATGGACTGCCAAATCCATTACTAGCCTCTTCAATAAGATAAGCTGTCTTCTGGAGGATCTGTGGCGGACGACATCAAGCTGGGAGAGATGGGGTGAGGAGCTACACCAAACAAAAAGGGCACCTCACCAAAGACGAAGTTTATTGGAGGGCCAAGACACTCGGATGGCGGAGGCGGTGAGAAGAGGGCAACCGAGCCCTCGGCCGAGGAGGAACAGCAAGCCGAGCCAACCGTGAGTTCGATTGAGGCCTCAAGGCCGATGAAGGCCGAAGGAGAAGGCGACCAAGCATAGAAGGCTGGTGAAAGCCTCGAGAGAAGGAGGGAGGATCATCTGTTGCACCACCAAGCCTCTTATACGAAGAAGTACAAACCTTGGAGGTGGCTGCAACAGTAGCGGCGTAAGGCTGAAGTGATTGAGGAGGTCGGCTCGGAAAGAACTCCTCGCCAAAGAAAACCAAGAAGGTAATCTCCTTTGGTACCTCCTCTAGCTTGTCTTCTTCTAAATCCTCCCCCTCCCCTCATCTGCTCACCCTGCAGCGATGAAGAGGTGTGCAAGGTGGCACCTCGGAGCCTCTACAACACCTCCTAAATAATCCAAACCGAAACCTCTACCACTTCTATCCCTCCCCAACCACACTGAATCCACCCCCTTATCCATCGTCCCCATCAACACCCCTACTCCCATAACCACAATCACCCCATCATCTCTGTACCCACCACCTCATCTCCTCCCCAAGCCACAGTGAACCACGGTGCCTCCTCATCCCAACCACCATCTTTACCACCACCTTCAAATTCCCCTGCCACAAACCCAATCATCTCCTCGAAGTCCAAATTCCGGATATCTCTCACAATATTTTTGGGGATATTCGGATGAACTCCCCTCACCCAAAACTCCCTCATCTTCCTCTTCATCCGACTCCTCCTCGAAGGAAGAAGACCCAGACAACCAGCCGGCCATCTCGTCTGCCTTTGCAAATTTTCAAAAGAAAATAACTTACAAGGTGGAGAGGTTGGTGGCAAAGAGGACAAAGAACATCGTCAGAGGCGAATCGAGACAATGTTGGCCAACATGCGAATAGCCGAGGTGAACATCACCAGAACCTATCTCGATAAATCCGGCCCGATGTTGGTTGATCGTGCAGCAGCGGCTGGAGGAGAAAGTGAAGCTGCTGAAAGCCAATATGGCAGAGGACAACGCGGTAGTAGTGGATGCTCGACCGGCGACAAATCTGATTTCAGAGTGCGTTGTTCCTCGGTAGAGACTCACTGCGAACCCTTACGGATGAAGTCAAAAGAGAAGCAGCAGTGGGCAAGAAAGATGGGAGACCCTCACAATGGTGTCAAGGCCAACTCGATATGTCAAGATCAAGGCGGAACACGGTTGAGCTGGAGGCGGCTAGAGGCGGAGATGAAGATTAAAGTAGATGAACTTGCCACCCTTCACCGAGGGTAGCCCGGATAGAGGATGCCATCCGAGAGGACGAGGAGAGAAGGAAGAAGGAGGAGGAGGAAAAGACTGAGAAGGCTGATGGCCAGATCAAAGAAGTGAGAAAACATATGAGGCCGCAGGCAAGGAAATGGGAAGGTGTTTGAAGAGAAGCCAACCGAAGCTGCAATTGTAAAATCATCTAAGGCTGAGAAAAGGAAGAGGGAGCCAGACTACTCCAACTTATCCGAGGAGCAGATAAGGCGTATAAGTCAAGAAAAGGAGGTTCGAAGAGAGAGAAAGAAAAATAATGAAGAAGAAGGACAAGGGTCTCAGATGTAATGGAGCAAATATATCGAGAAAAAGGTCATGAAGACAACAAATGATGAGTCTTTCCGACCTATCATCGATCACCGCCCCTCCAAAGATGGTCGCAGTGGCAATTTACTAAGGAATTTAAAGATAAGAATCTGGATGCCAGAGATGGATGTACTTTTGGTATATTCTAAAGGCATCTAGGACATCACCAAGACGAAGACCTAAGGTGGCACGAGTGGATGGAGAAAGAGGATGTAAATCTCTACCACCGATCGATAGAGGAGGCGGACAAGATCTTTAATGCTAATCTATGTGCCCCGGCATATGAGATGGCCGAGGCCTAAGAAGAACCCTGATGGAACCATCGACCTCACTGGATCAAAGGTATCATCACCAAAGCTGAAGTCAAGTCTGGACTCAAAGACGAAGAAGAGTCAAGGCTGCTAAGAAAACGAGTCTTTACTTGGTGATGGTTCCAAGCATGGGGTGTTTAGATAAGATTAAGCTTTCATTTCCTATTTCTTTATCTTATCTGCACCAAAATGTAAATATGTAATCATCTGTTGTTATATCAAAGTTTTGATGAGTTAAAAGCAAATAGACGAGAGTCAACTCGTATAAAGTAAGACGACCAACCGATTAGATAAGATAGCTGAAATGAAGAAGTCTACTACTAGGTGACTAGACTAAGGGAAGCTAGAAATATCAGCTTAGGTCAAAGTAGAGAAGGTCATATGAAGACGAGCTTGGGATAGTCATCTGTTGGAGATAATAATGTAGAGCTCAAGACGAGGTCAAGACAAGCCGAGTAGAATAAGAAAGGCAAGTCTTCACCAAGTCGATTCTGGACAACTAGGACCAAGATCACCGAGGACAAGGCGATTTCAGATTAAGTTTGTTAAGCTTTAGTTTGTTACAACAAACTAACCGCTTTCTGAGACTTATAAATATGTTTAGGCACAATTTAAAACTTAACTTTTCAGCACTCTCATTCACATTACTCACAAGTTCTCTAGAATCACACAAAAAAAGTTTTCAAAGCTATATTAAAAATTCAAAGTGTTTTTAGAACACTTATTTGTATCTTCAACATACTTCCGCACCGTAAACTACGAATTTCCGTAAAGATAGGCAGATTGTAGATAGGATCGAAGATAGAGATCTTCACAAGTTTGTAATTGTAAAGTTGCAAGTAAGTAAGATCGTAAGTAGTCGAGGCCCTTCTTCAAGTTGAAGAAGAAGAGTGGATGTAGGATCTGTTTGATCCGAACCACTATAAGTCTTGATGTTCTTTCTTGCTTTATTTTACTTATCTTGTTATTCTTCATACATTCAAAACAATTTCAATTTCGAATCTTAATCGATTGCTTTTGATCCATATAGATTGAGTTAAAAGCATTTTCCGCCGCATAAGCTTTGATACTTTGAATAGTTTATCTAATCTTTGAAAAAGGATTTGAAAATCTATTCAACCCCCTCCTCTAGATTTTCACTAGAAGGTATTCTAAAGTCTTTATAAATCACTCAATCTTTGGGCTAACAAGTGGTATCAAAAGCGGTGTTAGCGGTTTACGATATAGATTTGTGGTCTTGAAAAGTTTCGGAATTGTTTTTGACCAATCTCTCTATTTTCGATCCACTAACCTTGTTAACAAGTTCTTGTTGAAGTTTCTCTTGATTCACCATGTCATCTGTTAAGAGTAAGAAAACCAGGAGCCTACAAGAGTTCTCTATTGAAGAGTATGATTATTGGAAATTTAGAATGAAAAATCATCGAAGGCAATCCATGATCGTATGGAGGAAGTTCTTGAGGAAGGTCCAATAAAATTCTATCATGGAGGTACAAGTGATGGAACTGGAGCTGCAGAGACGAGGGTTAGACAAGAGAAGAAAAATGCCGAAATGACTAATAATGAGAGGACGATCCATAATCTATACCAAGTGGCAAGGACTGAGATTATCGAGACACTAAGTAAAGATTAGATTGAAAAAGTTAAAAGATGCAAAACAACAAAGAAAATGTGGGGAACACTTGCTAATGTGTGCGAGGATCCGATCAAGTAAAGAAAAATAAGCTTCATCATGTTACATGCATTTGATATATTCAAGATGAAAGAAAGTGAAACTGCTTGATCAACTGGATGTCGATTGACAAATCTTCTCAACAAAGTCAGCAGATTTGGGAAAGAATTATACGTAAAAGGAAATCAATAACAAGATACTCCATCTTTGAGTAAGAGATAGAGAGAAAAGGACAATATCCTCAAAGCAACTCATAATTTGTCCTCAATCTCTCATCATACCTTATTTTCTCATCTTAAAGCTCTAGAATATGATATTCGATTGAAGATGAAGAAGATGAGATGGAGTCAAGCACCTCATCCAAGACTCAAGTTGCCTTTGTCAACAAAGAACACAAGACTATAGCCGAGCCTAAAAGAGTTGATCTATCCTTGAAGGAATAGATGGCTTTGCTAAGAATGATGACAAGAGAAAGAATCAGAGAAGAAGATATAAATCTCCTACAAGAAAAACCCTATCACCCTAAATCGGATAGGGGAGATACTTGCTACACTGTAACAAGCCAAGGCATTTCAGCTATGATTGTCCCCAGTGACTCCCAAGGAAAGAGAGGAGGAAAGGAAGAAGAGAGATAGGCGTTTTGCGGATCGAGAGCTCTTCTTGCTGAGGAGAAAGAGTTAAGAAAGTCATCATCATCATCATCATCTTCATCTGATTTTAGATCGACGATGAAGTCTGGCTCGATGGCCAAAGAGGTAGATTACTATTCCTCATCCTCGATAATGATTCTTACAAATCTTTCTCGAGATAATGACCAAACTGTTATCAAAGGACTTTTGAAATTTAAAGATGTCTCTAAGTGCTTATAAACAATTAGAGACTGAAAATTTAACTTTGAAAGAACAAAGTTCGTACTCTAGTTAAAGGCAAACAAGTTGTAAATTATTCTCGAGTCCGAGGAAACATTCAAGGGGGAATGTTTACTCCCAGTCAAGCAAGTACTTCAAATAGTCTCGCTCAAAGATTAGAGAATGAATTGAAATCTTTGAAAGATAAATTTGAAGTGGTCCAGAATGAAAATGAGTCAATTAAGAAAGTCAATGAGAAGCTTGTCTTCAAAATGAGCCATTTAATAACTCATAATCACCATAGACCATATCTTTAGAACTTCTCAAAAATCTCATGATAAAACAAGACTTGGCTATGATAGAAATAATAAATCAAGTTCAAAACCAAGGATATTTGTGAAAGCCTGAAACATCAAAAGAAGTTAAAATTTGGCCTTGGAAACCACAGAGTCGATGAGGACTACATCTCCTAATCAAAATAAGATTCAGACAAGGAATCCAAATCGACCTAAAGGGTTCTAAGAACCAAGATTAGAAGAAATTCTTATTATAGCTCTTTTGATGGGAGAAGCGAGATGCTATCCCTTATTTCCAAAGTTTAAGAAAGTCATCAAATCGACTTCAATAAACTTTCATTTAAATGTGATGTTTTTGTAGACAGATTTGGTAGACAAACTCAATCGATTTATTATTAAAGAATGAGATATTCGCCTGGATACCCAAAGTGATTGTTGACCTTAAAGGACCCAAGATCACTAGGGTACCACATACTTAATCTGTCTTGCGGGAATCCCGGGGACTATCATTAAAAGAGGAGATTCTAGCTTCCATCGGTACATAGACAGTGGTATTCATAGCACATGACATGTGATAAAAATCTATTATCAAATTTCCGTAATATTGATGGTCCTAGAGTCTTGTTTGGAGATAATAACTGTGGACGGACTAAGAGAGTTGGTACATTAATTATAAGGGATGTCCAGTATGCGAGGTTTATTTTGTAAATGGTTTAAAGCATAACTTGTTGTCTGTTTCTCAACTCTGTGATAAAGGATTTCTTGTTAAATTTTCTAAAGATAAGTGTGATATCTTAGATAGTTCCTCGGACAAGGTACTCTTAACTGGATTCGAGACATGGTAATGTCTATGTGGCAAACTTTAATAGTTGCCCCAAAGATACATGTCTTGTAGCTAAAGGTGGAGATATCTCGATTGGCTATGACACAAAAGGCTTAGTCAAATTTAATTTCAAAACCCTTAGCAAGCTTGCTAAGAAGAATCTTGTCAAAGGACTACTGAGAAGTTTTGTTCAACCGATACGAAATGTGATGCTTGTCAAAAAGGTAAACGGCCAGGACACTCATTTAAAAGTATTAACACATCCTCATCGAAAGGGTTTTACAACTCCTTCATCTTGATTTGTTTGGACTTGTTACACCACTTAGCTTTAGTGGAAGGAAGTATACCCTTGTAGTTGTTGATGACTTTTCTAGATACACTTGGGTAATATTTCTTTTCAAAAAGAATGAGACAGGTGAACAAGATCCCCGATCTGTTGAGACAAATTCAAAATGAGAAGGGTGTTAATATTATTAAAATTAGGAGTGATAAAGGGAACCGAATTCTTGAATTCTTGTTTATCTAACTATATGAATGAGAATGGAATAGTTCATGAGACTTCTTTAGCTAGAACACCACAAAGAATGGAGTTGTTGAGAGAAGAAATAGGACTCTCAAAGAAGTAGCCAGAGCATGCTAGCCGAGTATGGAACACCTCATATGTTCTGGGCCGAGGCTATTAACACCGCTTGCTACACTCGGCCGATGCTTACCAATCAAGAGCAAGGGTAAGACACCTCATGAGATTTGAAAAGGTAAGGTTCCAAGAATCTCAAACTTTCGTGCTTTTGGGTGTAAATGCTTCATCCATAACAATGGGAAGTCTAAGTTGAGGACTTTTGATGCTAAGGCGGTGATGGGATATTCTTGGGATATTCCAACACTTCCAAAGCCTTGAGAGTCTTCAATAAGACAACTCTTTGTGTGAAGGAAACTCCTCATGTGGTATTTGATGAATGGCATACTTTCTCGAGATAAAGTGAATCAAATTGCAGATGATCTAGATAAAATTGAACTAACTAAAACATAAGACAATCTATCTGCCTTGTTTTGATTCGTATTCGCATGATGAAGAATCCCCATCCGAGAATCGAAGGCAACCCCTCTTCGAGTTCGATCGAGGAGACACCCTTGACATCATCCGATCACCCAGTCGGTAGATGAATGGGGAACGTCTGCTCGGGAAGAATCGATTGAGTTACCTCGAGTCTGCGGATGAGGGTACTTCAACTCAAGCGAGCAAGAGGATGAGAAGTTATCATCCAGGTGATCGTATCATTGGGGATCCATCTAGTAGTGTTCAGACACGAACAATGTTAGATTCCCAAAGCATGTTCAGTGCTATGTGTCACTTCTCGAGCCTAAGTCTATTGAAGAGGCTCTATCGGATCCAAACTGGATAACAACCATCCAGAAGAACTACATCAGTTTGAAAGGCAAAATTTTTGGGAACCTGGTGGGCGGAGACCCTTACATAGAAAAATTTTAGGCACCAAATGGGTGTTTAAGAATAAAATCGATGAAAACAACATTATTGTTCGTAATAAGGCAAGATTGGTAGCTCAAGGTTACTCACGGTCGAGGAGATAGACTATGATGAAACCTATGCTCCGATTGCATTAGAAGCAATAAGGCTGTTTTTGGCATTTGTTGTTTATAAATCTTTCAAGGTCTTTCAAATGGATGTCATGTCTCGCTTTCTCGAATGGTGTGTTAATTGAAGAGGTCTATGTAGAACAGCCCCTGGGTTTAGGATCAATAATAAGGTCTATAAACTCCATAAGGCTCTATATGGACTAAAGCAAGCACCCAGGGCTTGGTATGATACCCTATCTAAATTCTTGATATCAAGTGGTTTTTCAAAAGGCAAGATAGATAGAACTTTGTTTAGAAAAGAAATAGATGGCAACATCTTACTAGTTCAAATTTATGTGGATGATATCATATTTGGTTCACCTAGTCTGACCTTGTGTGAAGAGTTTAGTGTTCTCATGAAAATAGGTTTGAGATGTCTATGATGGGAGAATTGACATACTTTCTAGGCTTGCAAATAAAACAGATAAGTAAGGGCATATTCATACATCGACTAAGTATGCTAAGGACCTTATAGATAAATTTGGGATGACTACTAGTAGGGAAGTTAAAATACCTATGGCAACTAACTTCTCTATGGGTTCGAGATGAGCGAGGATACCCACGGATGCAACGGAGTATCATGAGTCCGATTGGATCCCTTCTATATCTCACCGCAAGTAGGCCGGCCATAGCCTTTACGGTTGGGGTGTGTGCAAGATTCCAACCAAATCCCAAGAAAACTCATCCTGAGACGGCTAAGAAAATCCTTAAATATCTTAAAGGGACTTTGCAGGTTAGGTTGTGGTACCCATCTCGATGACAACTTCGAGCTATCAAAGTTATTCAGACTCGAGATTTTGGAGGTCAGAAATGGATAGTGTTAGGATTAGAATTTGTATGTTTTGATGATGTTCCTTAAACCTAAGTGTAATAGGACCAGCTGAACTTGTTAGTCGGTGATGATTTAGATAGGATTTATGTCTTAGTACAATTAATCTTGCTAGGCTTGACCAAGATCCGTATTTATTGAGAATCAAGGTCACCGATAAGAAGACTTAAAGATCTAAGAGAGATTTCATTCGAAGACATCTAGAAGGGCTTCGTGAAGATAAAGAAGAGATAATAAGATATATGCATAAAGAGTGTTGTCAAGAAAGGTTCAAGTGGAGATAGCAAGGTTGGAATCCGTGCTACAACAAGCTTTAGAACTGTCTTTGGAGCAAGGTTGTAAGGTTGCTAGAGTTGACTTGGAGAGATTTATCGGGGTTAACAAAAGTCAAGAATAATTCAGTAGATACCCGAAATCAATCTAGAGAAGATTGGATTCTCAATCAAGATCAATCAAGATATAATTGATTGATATCGGATAATCAATTATCCAAAGTCAAACGAATCTTCCAACGACCACTTACCATTTCTTGAAGACCTGATTGACAAATTAGCCTAATGGCTAGTCAAATTCAGAATCATATAAACTGAAGTGAAGGATTTTTGAAAGAGACACGCACGAGAAACATCAAGAAAAATCCAATTTTCACTCATTGCGAGACACGCATAATTCTTCGTACGAGAAATTGATCCAATACGTTGATATTCTTAAAGAGATTTATTTTTGGTCAAGGAAGTGTAAATCATCTTTCATTATCTCTGCATTTGAGAAAAGGTTGATTGTTTGAGATCTAAGAGTTAACACTCGAAGATCACATTGATTGTACCAAGGGCAGAACTTGTTAAACTTCCAATGGTCAAATCCTCAAGGAGATTAGAGGAGACAAGACCAGTTTTGGTGGATAGTAAGGCCCTGTGGAATCGGGGAGAGTGGACGTAGGATCGTTATATCCGAACCACTATAAAAATCTTTGTGTCTTTACAAGCTTTCTACATACATAACTATATCTGCTCATTCATCATCGTTTTAATAAACTCCTGCACCGAAACTTGCTAAGTATTTATCAAGAAGGTTTTTATTAAAAGGGTCTTTCAAATACACACGAGATTAGCTTCCGCACCATTAGAAGACTTCGAGTTTCCGAAGTCTCGCCGATCTCACATAGCACACTCGAGTACCTTGTCAGTAGAAGACTTCAAAGTCTTCTAACCTCACACTCGGCTCACAAAAAGTTGTAAAAGGTTTTGAGTGTGGTAAAGTCTATTCAACCCCCTTCTAGACTTTCCGCCTCCTTGCACATCTCGTCCGGGACCAACAAGTGGTATCGTGAGCGGTGGTTCAACCGACCACCGGCTTTGGTTACTAATAGTCTTTGAGGAAAGACTGTTGTGGTCACCTGAACAGATCTTTTTAAAAACCGTTTTCATAAAACTCATTGCATTCTCGTGTATATCATTTTTATTACTAACAATGAGTTCTCTTAAGAGCAGAAAGAAAGCTACCAGAGTTCTCTATTGAAGACTATGTTGGATCAAGAAGTTTTTATGAGTTAAATAAAGCAGCTCGGATGATCGGGCGACCTGTAGAACAAGCGGAGATTGAGATCGTAAGCTAAGGCGATCGAGACGGGGTCGAGAACCAATCTAGTCACCGAGGTCCGGAAGAGTATAAGTCGCCCTGAGACGAGCTTAAGTCTAGTCATCTGCAGGAGATGAACATGAAGAGCTCGGACGAGGTCAAGACAAGCTGAGTAGAATAAGAAAGGCTAATCTTCACCGAGTCACCTGTAGACGAGTAGAGCAAAGACAGTGAGGTCTAGAGCGGTTTTCAAGGTTAAGTTTGTTGAAGCGGTTTTCGGTTTGTTAGAACTGGCTAACAAACTAACTGTCTTTTCAGACTTATAAATAGGTCTAGGCACTTCTTTTCAAGTGATACTAAACACCGCATACTGAGAATACATAAAATTCACAAGTTATTTTCCAAAAATTTATTCTCTCAAATCCCAAGTTTTCAAAAAGCACAAAATAGTGTTTCAAGGCTTTTCTAAGTGTTTGTAGAACACTTCATTGCACATCTTCAAATACACTTCTTTTTCTTAGAGTTAGATTTCATAAGTTAGATTAGTATTCTCAAGAATTGAAGATCAAGTTGTAAGTTGTAAGATTGTAAAGTAAGTAAGCAAGCAGATAGTGGAGACCCTTCTTCAAGTTGGAGAAGGAGAGTGGATGTAGGATTTTATAATCCAAACCACTATAAAATCTGGTGTTCTTTACCGCTTTATTTACTTATCTGTTCAATTTCCATTTTATTGTTCAAAGATTAATTTCGTGAGTCAAAGTTAAAATCAATATCGCTTTGCTTTTGATCTTATTAAAGTTGAATCTAATCTTGAATTTCTGTGTACATCTGGTACTTTGAATTAGTTTTGAAAGATTTGAAAAATCTACAAAATCTATTCAACCCCCCTTCTAGATTTTGTCCTAGAAGGTTAACTCAAAGCTTTATAATCAACTCAACTAATCGGGACCAACAAGTGGTATCGGAGCGGTGTTAAGTCATTACGATATTGATTTTAGGTCTTAACTAAGATTCTAAAATTTTCTTGATTTTCTTCATTCTCTTTATTGTTACTAACGGTGCTACTAATAAGTTTTTGTGAAGTATTTTGTTTCTTTATCTCATCATGTCATCGTGAAAAAGCAAAATGTCCAGGAATTTACCTGAATTTTTATTGAAGATTATGATTATTGGAAATTCGATGGAGAATCATCTTAAGGCCATTCATGATAGGATGGAAGAGGTTCTTGAAGAAGGACCTATAAAATTTTATCATGGAGGCACTAGCACTGGAGTCGAAGTCACCGAATCCAGAACTAGACAAGAGAAAAAGAGTTACGAATTGACAAATGATGAAAGAAAGATCCACAATCTTGATCAAGTAGCTCGAACTGAAATCATTGAGACTCTAAGTAAAGATTGGATAGAGAAGGTTAAGAGATATAAAATTGCCAAAGAAATGTGGCGCACTGCAAATGTCTGTGAAGGATCGTAACAAGTAAAAGAGAACAAGTCGCAATCGGTCTTACACGCATTTGATACATTCAAAATGAAGGAAAATGAATCTGTTGATTAGTTAGATGTAAGGTTGACGAATCTCCTCAACAAAGCGGTGACCTTGGAAAGAATTATACAGAGAAGGAGATTAATAACAAGATTCGAGATCATTAACCAAGAGATGGAGGGAGAAATCCAATATCCTTAAAGCTACTCAAAATTTTTTTCTATTACTCACCATACTTTGTTCTCTCATCTTAAAGCTCTAGAATATGATATTCAAATAGAAGATGAGGAGGATGAGATGGACTCGAGCACCTCATCCAAGTCTGTTGCCTTTGTTAGCAAAGAAGACAAGATGTCAACCGAATCCGTAGGAGCCGACGTATCTCTGAAGGAGCAGATGGCTCTTCTCACCAAAAGGTATGACAGATTAAGAATGAAGTATAAACGAAATAAATTGAGATTTGCGAGTAAGGATAGATCAAGATCCGTATCAAGAAGAAAGGAAGATGAATCTACAGATGATGACAAAAGCAGAGCCAAACGAGAAGATTCAAATCACTGTTAAAAGAAATCCTTCCAGTCCTAGATCGAGACAGAGTGATACTTGCTATACATGCAACAAGCCAGACACTTCAGCTATGATTGTCCTCAATCGACTCCTAAAGAAAGGGAAGAGAAAAGGAAAAAGAGAGACAGAGATTTGCGAGATCAAAGGGCTCTGTTGGCTGAAGAAAAGGAGTCAAAGAAATCATCATCATCATCATCATTCTCATCCGATTTCGGATAAGATGATGAAATCATCTCATGGCTAAAGAGGTAGTCTATTATTCATCTTCCGATAATGATTCTGTCGATCTGCATCGATTATGATCAAAACCGTTATTCATGAATTATTGAGAGATTTAAAGACATCTCTCGCTGCTTATAAACAGCTAAAGAAAGAAAATTTGGCTTTAAAGGATCAAATTTAGATTCTAATTAAAGGAAAACAGTTGATGAACTATTCGTAAACCGAGGAAACATTCAAGGGGGAATGTTTTCCCAGCCGAGGCTAGTACATCACCACCTTACCCGAAAGATTAGAAAGTGAATTGAAAACTTTAAAAGACAAATTTGAAGTAATCATGTGCTGAAAATGAATTAATTAAGAAAGACAATGAGAAGCTAGTCTTCAAAATTAGTCAACTTAATAATTCACAATCGATAATAGATCACATCTTTAATACATCTCAAAATCCCATGACAAAAGCAGTCTTGGTTATGACAGAAATAATAAATCGATGTCAGAAACCTAGGAAATTTGTAAAAGCATCCGATCAATCAAAAGAGGTTAAAATTGGTCCTTGAAACCAATTAGTCAAGTAAGGATCGCATCTCCCAGCCTTGAAAACAAAAATTCAAATGAGGACTCCTTATCGTACTAAGAGAAATCCAAGAACCAAAGTAAGAAGAAATTCTTATTATAATCCTTTTGATGGAAGAAGCAGATGTTATCCCACATTTCCTAAGTTTAGGAAAATTACTAAATCGAATACAACAAGTTGTCATTTAAGAGTGATACAATTGTAGACAGATTTGGTAGAGAGACCAAGTCCGATTTATTATTTGGAGATGAGATTTATATCTGGTTACCTAAAGTGATGCTTGACCTTCAAGGACCCAAGATCACTAGGGTACCTTATAACTAATCTGCTTTTTCAGGTTTCACAGGATCATCACTCAAGGATGAGATTTTAGTTTCTATATGGTACATTGATAGTCGTTGTTCACAACACATGACCCATAACAAGAGGTCGTTATCAAATTTCCAAAGCATTGATGGTCCAAGAGTATTATTTGGAGACAATAATTGTGGTCGACTAAAGGAGTAGGTACTCGATTATCAAGGATATTCGGGTATCCGAGGTATATTTTGTTGAAGGTTTGAAACATAATCTACTATCTGTTTCCCAAACTTTGTGATAAAGGTTTTCTTGTCAAATTTTCAAAGGATAAATGTGATATCTTAGATAATTCCTCGTATAAGGTACTATTAACCGGCTTCGAGACATGGTAATGTCTATGTGGCCAACTTTAATAGTTGCCCCAAAGATACCCGTCTGATAGCTAAGGGTGGAGAAGATCTCACTGCTATGGCACAAGAGGCTTAGTCATCCGAATTTCAAGACTCTTAGTAAGTCGGCTAAAAATAACCTTGTCAAGGGATTACCTCGAGAAACTTTTATCCACCGATCTTAAATGTGATGCTTGTAAGAAAGGTAAACAGCCTAGACACTCATTTAAGAGTATTAACTCCTCTTCATCGGAAAGAGTTTTACAACTACTTCATCCTGGATCTGCTTTGGACCTGCTTTCTCCTCTCGATTTCGGTGGAAGGAAATATACTCTTGTTGTAGTAGATGACTTTTCTAGATACACTTGGGTTATATTTCTTTTCAAGAAAAATAAGACTATAAACAAGATCCCCGATCTGCTCGCATGCATTCGTAATGAAAAGTGGTGTTAATGTTATTTAAATAAGGAGTGATAAGGGCACAAAATTTTTGAATTCTTGTTTAGATAAAGTGAATCAAATTTCTGAAAGTCTAAATAAAATTGAACTAACCAAGACTAAACTTAGAACCTGTCTATCTACCTAGTCTTGATTCGTAATCGGATGAAGAAGAATCCCCATCCGATAATCGAAGACAACTTCGATCGACTCCATCGTAATGGACACCCTTGACGTCACCGATCAACAGGGTCACCGATGAAGGGGGAACGTCACCGAGGAAGAGTCGGAGGAGTTGCCTACCGAGACTCAAGATGAGGATCCTTCTCCTCATATAGGCAAAAGGATGAGAAACTACCATCCATCCGATCGATTATAGGAGACCCATCTAATAGCAGACACGAATGATGCCGACTCTCAAAGTCTTTTCCGCCGTTATGTGTCGCTTCTTGAACCCAAGTCTATTAAGGAAGCTATATCGTATCCAAATCGATAACCGCCATGCAGAAGAATCGCATCGCTTGAAAGGCAAAGTGTATGGGAACTAGTGGAAAGACCCTTACCCGTAAAGATTATAGGCACCAAATGGGTGTTTAAAAACAAAACAGATGAGAACAACATTATTGTTCGAAATAAGGCAAGATTGGTTGCCCAAGGTTACTCACACCGAGGGGATAGACTATGATGAAACCTATGCTCCAGTTGCGATTAGAAGCTATAAGGTTGTTCTTGGCATCCTGCATATAAATCTTTCAAAGACTTTCAAATGGATGTTAAGTCTTCCTTTCTTAATGGAGTGTTGCTTGAGGAAGTCTATGTGGAGGAGCCTCCTGGGTTTAAGATCAATAATAAGGTCTATAAACTCAACAAAGCTCTATATGGATCAAACAAGCTCCCGTGAGCTTGGTATGATACCTTATCGATTTCTTGACATCAAATGGTTTTTCAAAAGGTAAGATTGATAGAACTTTGTTTAGAAAGGAAGTAGATGGTAACATCTTATTAGTTCAAATTTATTTAGATGACATAATCTTTGGTTCACCTAATCAAATTATGTGAAGAGTTTAGCATTCTCATGAAAACAGGTTTGAAATGTCAATGATGGGCGAATTAACATACTTTCTAGGCTTACAGATTAAACAGATGAGTAAGGGTATATTTATACATCGGATCTAAATATGCTAAGGATCCGATTGAGAAATTTGGAATGACTACTAGCGAGAGAAGTTAAAATACTTATGGCAACTAACTTTTCTATGGATTCGTATGAGCAGAGGATACCCACAGATGCAACGGAGTATCGTGGACTCGATTGAATCTCTTCTCTATCTCACCGCAAGTAGGCCGACATAGCCTTTGCGGTTGGGGTATGTGCAAGATTCCAGCCTAATCCCAAGAAAACTCATCCGGAGACGGCTAAGAAAATTCTTAAATATCTCAAAGGAACCTTGCAAGTAGGGTTATGGTACCCACTGATGACAACTTTGAAATGACAGGTTATTCGATTCGGACTTTGGAGGATGTAAGATTGATAGGAAATCCACTTCAGAACTTGTCAATTCTTAGGCAACAAATTAATTTCTTGGTTAATTCTTAAGGCACTTAAGGTAAGGTGGCAAATGACAACGATATCCTAGTCAATGCACTCACATTCGATCGTAATGACTTCGTGGTTCGTTGCATAGCTCGAAAGACACCTGCACCCTCCAAGATGAAGTCAAAAAGGGGAAGGAGTTGAAGGAAGGATGGACACCCTCACACCTGGAGTCTTGTCACTCACAGCATAAGGTAGACTCAAGGCGACTCGACTGAGTTGGAGGCAGCCAAGTAAATAAAAATAAAATCGCATTTAGCCGGGCAGCCTTGCAACCGAGGGTGACCAGATAGAGGAGGTCATCCGAAAGGATGAGGAGAAGAGGAGGAAGGAGGAGGAAGAGAAGTCTCAAGCACCGCTGCCAAAATGAAAGAATCGGGAAAACCCGAGGCCAAGGGCAAGGGTAAAGGCAAGGCAAGAGAGAGAAGTCTTCATCACCGAGCAAATTGATCAGCCCCAGAGCCGAGCACAAAAGGAAGGAGCCTGACTTCTCAAACCTCTCAAATGAGCAGATCGAAGAATTCACGCCGAGAAGGAGAAGTATGAGAAGCAGGAGAAGAAGAGGTCAAGAAGCTGGGAAAGCCGAGTGAAGTGGGACAGGATACTCGGAAGTGGGTATCCAAAGCAAGCAGATGAAGCGGACTTCCGCCCGTCCACCGCACATCGCCCCTCCTAAGATGGTCTCGGTGGAAATACACCGGTGAATACAAGAAGCAGGCCCTGGATGCTGATGGATGTACTACCGGTACATCTTGAAGGCATCTCCATCCTGGAGCACCCGATGAAGACATGAAATGGGCATGAATGGATGGAAAAGGAGGACGCCGATCTATATGGGAAGCTGCTTGATGAGGCACACAACGTGTTCAATCAGCGACTTAGTTGCACCAGCCTATGAGCAAGTTACCCCCAAGCTTAAAGAAGACGGCTCTCCCGATCCGGAATGGGTCGATCAATCATAGCCAAAGCAGAAAGGGAATCCGAGCTCACGAGATGAGGACGAGCTTAAATAGCTAAGAGCGAGGATTTTCAACCGGCCGAACATTCCGTGAAGCCGAGATGGGGAATCGATAGAACAGATTTTCTTTTCCTTATCTTTTATTTTCTATCGCTTCTTCTATTTGTAAATCAGCAAATTTGTGAATGAATATATCTGGACTTATGTGAATTACTTGTCTTATTTTCATAAGTTTTTTGTTTAAGAAAAACTTAAAATTTTTCTAAGTATAAATCATCCGAGAATTTTATCTCTCGTACTTGAAAACTTTTCCTAAAAATTTATCTAAGTCTTAAGACTCAATTTTTTTAAGTATTTCTAAAAGAGTCTAAAAGGACTTAATTTTTCTTAAAGTGTTTTAATGTGAATGAATCATTGTAATGAGAATAAGTGCTCTGATATACCTATCTCGATTATCTTAACTAACACTAGTACTAACTTCAAATTTGTGAGTGTGTTTCTTCCTTATAGGTTTTAACTTCATCAAAAAGGGAGAAATTGTTGGATCAAGGAGTTTTGATGCGTTAAATGAAGCGGCTCAGATGATCGACGACCAGTAGAACAAGCGGAGATTGAGATCGTAAGATAAGCCGATCGACGAGGTCGAGAACCAATCTAGTCACCGAGGTCGGAAGAGTATAAGTCGTGCTGGAGACGAGCTTAAGTCTAGTCATCTGCAGTGACGAACATGAAGAGCTCGGGACGAGGTCAAGACAAGTTGAGTAGAATAAGAAAGGCAAATCTTCACCGAGTCACAGATTTAGACGAGTAGAGCAAAGACACCGAGGTCTAAAGCTTTCAAGATTAAGTTTGTTGAAGCAGCTTTTCGATTTGTTAGAACTCGACTAACAAACTAATGCCTTTTCGAGACTTATAAGTAGGTCTAGGCACTTCTTTTCAAGTAATATTAAACATTGCATACGAGAATACATAGAATTCACAAGTTATTTTCCGTAAATTTATTCTCTCAAATCACAAGTTTTCAAAAAGCACAAAATAGTGTTTCAAGATTTTTCTAAGTGTTTGTAGAACACTTCATTGCACATCTTCAAATACACTTCTTTTTCTTAGAGTTAGATTTCATAAGTTAGATTAGTATTCTCAAGAATTGAAGATCAAGTTGTAAGTTGTAAGATTGTAAAGTAAATAAGCAAGCAGATAGTGGAGACCCTTCTTCAAGTTGGAGAAGGAGAGTGGATGTAGGATTGTTATAATCCGAACCACTATAAAATCTCGTGTTCTTTACCGCTTTATTTACTTATCTGTTCAATTTCCATTTTATTGTTCAAAGATTAATTTCAGAGTGTTAAAATCAATATCAGCTTTGCTTTTGATCTTATTAAAGTTGAGTCTAATCTTGAATTTCCGCTGTGTACATCTGGTACTTTGAATTAGTTTTGAAAGATTTGAAAAATCTACAAAATCTATTCAACCCCCTTCTAGGTTTTGTCCTAGAAGGTTAACTCAAAGCTTTATAATCAACTCAACTAATCGGGACCAACAGACTATGACTACCGGAAATTCCGCATGGAAAATCATCTTGGTGCAATTCATGATAGAATGCTCGAAACTCTTGAAGATGGACCGATAAAGTTTTACTTTGAACTAGTAAGTTCTCGAAGCGGTGGAGCGAAGCATCTACTCGATGAAGATTGAAAAGAAAAGTAGTGAGATGTCAAATGATGAAAGAAAACTATTTAATCTGACCAAGTTGCTCGAACCGAGATCATAGAGACTCTAACCAGAGAGCTTACAGAGAAAGTCAAGACATGTAAGACCGCCAAAGAAATGTGGGAAACTCTAGCACTCATGTGTGAAGGATCGGAGGAAATTAAAGAGAATAAGTTGCAGTCCATTCTACATTCGTTTGACACATTCAAGATGAAGCCGATGAGACAATAGATCAATTGGACCTAAGACCGACAAATATCATAAATAAAGCAAGTTCTTTGGGAAAATCTTACATGGAGAAGGAGATCAACAATAAAATATTGAGATCTCTAACTAGCAAATGGAGAGTCAAGATTACAGTGATTAAAGATACAAAAGAATCGAGCAAAATCAGTCATCATGAGCTATTTTCACACTTGAAAGCTCATGAATATGATCTGAAACAAGAAGAAGACGAGGATGAAGGAAATTCAAATTCCACGGGAAAGGAAGTTGCTTTCAAGGTCACTTCAAATCACCATCTAAAGAAGTCATGGAGAGGATTTAAGCTTGAAAGAACAGATGGCTTTGTCGACTGAAAGTTTGATAAAATGAATTCAAAATTTGAGAAATATAGAAGACATTGGAAGAATACAAAGAAAGTCTGGTTTCGAGATCCAGGAAACAAATCTTCGAGATAAGAGATCGAAGATTCCAAAGATGATAGAAGGTTCAAGACTCCAAAAAGAAGAAGAGAAGATAGTCCAAGAAGAAGAGATTTCTCTCCTAAAAGGGATTCTAGCCCAAGAAGATCTTCAAGAAGCGATGCTTGTTATACTTGTCATAAATCTGGACATTTCAAATATGATTGTCCGTAATTAACTCCTAGAGAAAGAGAAGAAAAGAGATTAATGAGGAACAAAAAGTTAGGACAAGCGTGGTCAAGAGGAGAATACTCTTTCAAGTGATTCAATATCATCTTCTCGACTTCTCTTCGCACAATGATTTGTGTCTTATGGAAAATGGAGATGAGGTATTTTCTCGATTCCTGTTCTTCGTCCGCCTCCCGTGTTTCTTTTGCAGTAAGAGTTTGACCATAACTTTGTTGATAAGTTAATGAAAGATCTCAAAACCGCTATAAACGCTTACAATCAGTGTGGAAAAGGAGAATGTGAGCTTAAAAGAAAAAATTGATCTATTTACATAAGAATCTATTAGCAAGACATCGGAGACACTAACAGACTTTAATCGTATAACTTCGTAAGAGTTAAACACTCTTAAAGTGAAGTACACGGAACAGTGGTCTCATTGGTAGAAAGGTTACTTGCTGAGAATCTTGAGAAAACCGATCGATTGAAAATTCTACAAGCAAAGTTCGATGAACTTTTCCATCAGCATGAGCGTATAAAATCAAGTGAGGAACGTTTAAGTTTGAGGTTGGATCAACTGAACAAAGCTTCTCATGCAGTTCAAACAATAGTTGAATCGTCTCAAACACCTAACGTAAAGAAGGGAATTGGTTTTACCATTGCCCAATCCTCACGAGTTCAAACAAGTGTACTTAAGAAGAGTACACATGTTAAGGGTAATGATTTGGTAGGAGAGGGTTCCAAACCTAAACCTACCGATAAGGGTAAAAGGTTGCTGACCCAAAGAAATCGGATGAATGGGAAGAAGAGTAGTTATACTCAACATCCTAAACAACCGATGAGGTATCGAAGAAGGGAATCCCACTTAAGAAACCTCAAAGCAAGGTCAATAGTAGACATCACCGAAACCATCTCTCGAGGAGACAGCCTCACCAAGACTACACAACCTAAGCAAACTTCAAAGCTTGCTAAACGGTCTACTAAGCCTTCTCGTGCTCGTGAGATATGAATCTTTTGATGGCTCAAGTAGAACGTATCCTTATCATCAAAACCCTCAGACCATTGCACAACGGCTGATCACTCCATACGTAAGACATCGAAGGGTCAAGTCTTCCGGAAGGAACACAATCGACACCCATAGACATACATTCAAGAAGGCACCAAAGGATGAGATTGTCTATGTTGATATGTATAGAAGAAGGATAAGATCTTCCGAACATGATAAGAAGAGTCTATTCCTATGGATTCCTAAAGATTGTGCTAACTCTCAAGGACCCAAATCTAAAGGGTACCTAAAACTTAACTAAACGTGCAGGACGCCGTGGGACATGAAAGAGAGGTTGCTGAAATACTATCCGGTACATCGACAAATGGGTGTTCAAGCATATGACTGGAAACAAGTAACTTTTGAGCTCAATAAAATCACAAAATGGCCCACGGTGGTATTTAGAGACAAAAACTTTGGTATTACCAAAGGTGTTGGGACTCTATACATTGGAGATGTACGTGTTGAGGAAGTTTTCTACGTGGAAGGATTAAAGCATAATCTGCTCTCGGTTTCACAATTTTGCGACAAGGGATACTCGCTTAAGTTATCTTGTTCTCGGTGCATTGTTTTAAGTGGCTTAAATGATCAGTGCTCTTAACTCGGCCCGAGAAAGGGCAATGTTTATGTTGCAGAGTTTCGTAAATGTTCAAGCAATACATGTCTAGTGGCAAAAAGTACTTGAAGCTAGCTGGTTATGGCACAAGAGACCGAGTCATATAAATTTCAAAACGCTAAACAAGATAGCCAGGAAGTCTCTTGTAGAAGGTTTGCCAAATGAAGTTTTCTCAAAAGATCATATCTGCGACTCGTGCCAAAAAGGAAAGCAAACTAGAGCTTCTTTCAAGGAAGTTTCGTACCAATGTCAAGTAGGGTACTACAATTACTTCATATGGATCTATTTGGTCCTGTATCTCCGTTAAGCTTTAGTGGTAGAAAATACACTCTGGTGGTGGTAGATGACTATTCAAGATTCACATGGATGATATTTATGTTCAAAAAGAACGAAACTATCACAAACTTACCGTAATTCATCAAGAGATTACAAAATGAGAAGGGAGAAAATGTCATAAGGATCGAAGTGACAAAGGAACAGAATTTCTAAACTCTCACATAGCAATGTATTGCAAAGAGGTTGAGATTCAAAGATGAAACGTCATGCTCGCACTCCACAAAGAAATGGTGTTGCTGAAAGGAGAAATAGGACACCCAAGGAAGCTGCTAGAACAATGCTAGCAGAGTATAATGTTCCTCGAGGTTTTGGGCGTTTCGTGGATACATCATGCTATACTCGTAATCGAAGCTTGTTGACCAAAGAATATGGAAAGACACCATATAAGTTATGGAAAGGTAGAATTCCTCGTGTCTCTTTCTTTTAATAGGAAAACCCTTGTTGTGGAAGAAACACCTCATGTGGTTTTTAATGAGTTTATTGCCGAGTCTAAGGACAAAGGACGAGAAGAGTCACCGCGTAAGGATTTGAGAAACTTGAACTCAAAGATAAGACAAAATATGTCAAGGTTCATTTACACATTTTAGACTCAGCATTCTCAAGATGATCAAAGAAATTTCTAAGTCAGCGAAAAGGAAAAACTATTCTAGAGACGAGAGAAGACTCAAGCAAAACAAAGTCTCTGAAGAAACCCCAAGGCCTGCAGATGACTCACCTGCAACACCAGATGTGAATTTATCAAATCAAGGGGGAATGACGCAAGATGATGTTCCAACAGTACCTTTAGAAGAGTTAAACGTATCTACTAACAAGGAATTGGATGACAGATCATCCCGGTGACTTTATCTTAGGTAATCCTCAAGATGGAGTCAAAACAAGAAGGAAAATAAACCTAGATGGTTTATTTAGCTGCTATGTTTCTTTACAAGAACCTAAGAATTTTGAAGAAGCGTTGTTGGACACAAACCGGATAGAAGCTATGCAAGACGAATCAATCAATTCACACGGCAAGATGTTTGGGTACTCGTTGATAGACCAAAACACCAAAAAGTGATTGGAATGAAGTGGGTTTTCAAGAACAAGAAAAATGAGAAAGATGAAGTCACTAGAAATAAAGCAAGGCTTGTCGCAAGGTTACTCACAAATGTAAGGAATTGACTATGACGAGGACGTTTGCACCGAGCTGCATTAGAGGCTATAAGATTATTTCTTGCGTACGCAGCATATATGAAATTTAGAGTATATCAAATGGACGTAAAGTCTCAAGGCTCCTAAATGGAGTTCTTGTGAAGAAGTATATGTTGAACAACCCCGCCTTTTGTTCAAGGAATTCAAGTTTACCGATCAAGAAAGCTCTATATGGACTAAAGCAAGCTCCTCGAGCTTGGTATGACACACTATCACAGCTTTTACTTGATCATGGATTCAAGTAAAGGAAAGATTGATCGAACCTTGTTCGTAATTGAAGAAGAACGAGATATTCTATTAGTACGGATCTATGTGGACGACATAATCTTTGGATCTCTAAACAAGAAGCTTTGTGAAAAATTCAGTGAATTGATGCAAAGTAAGTTTGAAATGTCTATGATGGGAGAAATGAATTATTTCTTAGGTCTTCAAGTCAAGAAAACTTCTAAAGGAATATTCATAAACCAAGCAAAGTATACCAAAAACATGCTAGAAAAGTTTGGAATGTTAACAAGCAAGGATGCAAAATTCCTATGGTAAGAAACTACAAGATGGATCCAGATGAAGATGGTGAAAGTGTTGATCGAGACCATGTATAGAGGATTGATAGGTTCCTTGCTATATCTAACAAAGAAGAAGACCTGACATTTCTTTCGCAGCTGGAGTATGCGCTAGATTTCAAGCCAATCCAAAGAAAAGTCATTTGGATGCAGTAAAGAAGATTTTAAAGTATCTCAAGGGTACAACAAATTTAGGTCCTGTGGTACCTGTGATGACAACACGGAACTCGGTCGATATTCCGACTCGATTATGGTGGTTGTAGAATTGATAGAAAATCAACCATGGGTACATGTCAATTTCTTGAAAGTAAGCTGGTTTCTTGGTTCTCTAAGAAGCAAACTTCAGTGGCTACGCTAACTACGAAGGCGAGTATATGGTCACGGGAGCCGTTGCTCACAATTACTTTGGATAAGTCAACAATTGCAAGACTATCACATTATCACTAAAGAAATTCCTATCTTTTGTGATAGCAACAAGCCATTGCTATTACTCGTAATCCAAGATTTTTACACAAGATGCAAGCATGTGGATATACGTCATCACTTTATTAGAGATCATGTTGAAAAGAAAAACATTCGAATGGAAAAGATTCATACAGATCGACAGAGAGCAGACATTCTTACAAAACCTTTGGCTAAGCACGGTTTAGAGATCTATCCGTAGAATTAGGTCTATTGGATCCAGGAAAATCATGTTAACACATTATCGAAGAAGGCTACTAAGTATTAAAAACCTGAAGAGAGCATCAAACTTGTCAAGAGAGTATTAAACTTCCCGAAGAGAGTATTCAACTTGTCAAGAGAGTATAAAGCTTGCTCAAGAGAGCATTAAACTTGTTGAAGAGAGTATAAAGCTTCAAGAGAACTTCCAAACCCTGAAGAAAGTTCTAAAACCTTGTCACGCTACAAGATTTCGGTGGTATTAGTTGATTACAATATCAACTCGACGTATATGTTATTCTTACTTTCTCTCTCTCTCTCTCTCTCTCTCTCTCTCTCTCTCTCTCTCTCTCTCTCTCTCTCGATTTGCTTTTGCCTATTTGTTTGAAAAATATTTTTGATATAAAATATTCCTTGTTCTATGTGGCTAAAATAATTTTTGGAATATTTTATTTCTTCGTTTATCCTCACTTTGGAAATTAACTTTGTGACTTGTCAAATCAAATCTTTTCAACCACGAGATATGGGTTAATTTTTCCTTAAAATATTATTTTCTATCCTATTATCATGGACCCGAAAATCTTTCAATTTTGGAAAATATCTTTTTCTAATCCAAAGCCGAGAACACGCACTTTTCGGAATTCGAACCCTTTAATTCATAACCGTTCGATCTGATCGTGCAATATGCAAATCAACGCTCAAATCTTATTTCGTAATTTAAAAATTAGCGGTTTCTTTCTTCTATCTTGTTGGTCCCGATTAGTTGAGTAGATTAGGTGAGAAGTGTATCAGCCTTCTAGCAAAAATCTAGAAGGGGGTTGAATAGATTTTGAGATTTTTCAAATCTATCAAAAATTTATTCAAAGTACCAAAGTACATAGCGGAATTCAAGATTAAACTCAACTTTCAATAAGATCAAAAGCAACACCGATATTCGTATCTTAATTTTAATTAAATTAAACTTTGACCAACAAATTGTAACTTGAACGAGAAATATAAATGAAAGCAAGAAAGAACACAAGATTTTATAGTGGTTCGGATTATAACAATCCTACATCCACTCTCCTTCTCCAAATTTTGAAGAAGGGTCTGCACTAGCTACTTACTTACTTACTTTACAATCTTTACAACTTACAACTTGATCTTCAATTCTTCAAGAATGCTAATCAAACTTCTAAAATCTAACTCTAAGAATAAGAAGTGTTTTTGAAGATGTGAAGTGAAGTGTTCTACAAACACTTAGAAAATATTTGAAAACTCTTTTGAAAATACTTTGTGAATTGAATAGTGAATAGTGTGAAAAATCAGATTTGCATAAGTGTGTTGAAAAATAAAATCTAGACCTATTTATAAGTCTCGAAAAGACAGCTTAGTTTGTTAGTCGGTTCTAACAAACTCGGAAACCGCTCAACAAACTTAATCTTGAAAACTGTTCTTGACCTCAACCGATTTTCCCTACTCGTCTGCAGTGACTTGGTGAAGACTCGCCTTTCTTATTCTACTCAGCTTGTCTTGATCTCATCTGAGCTCTTCATGATCGTCTCCTGCAGATGACTAGATTTGAGCTTGTCTCCAGATGACTCGCAACTTTAGATCTCCAAATGACTTTATTAGTCTTTGACTTAATCGATCACCTTAGTACCGAACTCCGATCTCGAGCCGCTCATCAATCGTTTATGCGCTTATCCTGGATTGATCTTTTAACTCATCAAAACTCTACTTGGTCTAATAGATCTTCCGATATTGATTCTAGGTCTTAACCGAGATCCCGAAATTTTCTTGATTTTCTTCATTTCCTTCATTGCTACTAACGGTGCTACTAATTAGTTTGTGGAGTATTTTGTTTCTTTATTTCATCATGTCATCGTGGAAAAACAAGAAGTCTAGGAATCTTCCTGAATTCTCTATTGAAGATTATGATTACCGGAAATTTAGGATGGAGAATCATCTAAAGGCCATTCATGATAGGATGGAAGAGGTTCTTGAAGAGGGACCTATAAAATTTTATCATGAAGGCACCAAGACTGAGCCGAGTCACCGAGTCCGTAACTGACATGGAGAAAAAGAGTTCTCAATTGACAAATGATGAAAGAAAGGTCCACAATCTTGATCAAGTAGCTCGAATCGAAATCATTGAGACTCTAAGTAAAGATTGGATAGAGAAGGTAAAGAGATGCAAAGCTGCTAAAGAAATGTGGTAGACTCTAGCCAATGTTTGTGAAGGATCTCGAACAAGTCAAAGAAAACAAGTCATAGTCTTGCATTCATTTGAGACATTCAAAATGAAGGAGAATGAGTCTCGTGGATCGATTAGATGTAAGGTTGACCAATCTTCTCAACAAAGCAGCTGACCTTGGAAAGAATTATACGTAAAAGGAGATTAATAACAAGATTCTAAGATCATTAACCAAAAGATGGAGGGAGAAATCCAATATCCTTAAGGTCGCTCAAGATTTAACTTCTATTACTCACCATACTTTGTTTTCTCATCTTAAAGCTCTAGAATATGATATTCAAATAGAAGACGAGGAGGATGAGATGGAGTCGAGCACCTCATCCAAGTCTGTTGCTTTTGTCAAGAAGAAGACAAGGTTTCAACAGAGTCTCAGAGGAGCCGATCTATCCTTGAAGGAGTAGATGGCTTTGCTCACTAAAAGGTATGATAAATTGAGAATGAAGTATAAAAGAAATAAACCGAGATTTGCGAGGTAAAGATAAATCAAGATCCAGATCAGGTAGAAAGGAAGATGAATCTACGATGATGACAAAAGCAGCTGCATAAGAAGATACAGATCACCGTCAAGAAATCCTTCCATTTCTAGATCGACAGAGTGATACTTGTTACACATGCAACAAGCCAGACATTTCAGCTATGATTATCCTCAACCGACTCCTAAGGAAAGGGAAGAAAAGAGGAAGAAGAGAGACAGGAGGTTTGCGTATCAAAGAGCTTTGTTGGCGTAAGAAAAGGAGCCCAAGAAATCATCATCATCATCATCATCATCATCATCATCCTCATCCGATTTCGGATCGATGATGAAATCTGCCTCATGGCTAATGAGGTAATCTACTATTCATTTTCGTATAATGATTTTTGTCATCTGCATCCGATCATGACCAAACTGTTATCCATGAGTTATTGAGAGATTTAAAGACATCTCTGGCTGCTTATAAACAGCTAGAGACAGAGAATTTGGCTTTAAAGGATCAAATTCAAATTCTAATTAAAGGCAAGCAGTGATGAAGCTGTTTAAACCGAGGAAACATTCAAGGGGAATGTTTTCCGCAGCCGAGGCTAGTACATCAACCAGCTTACCCGAAAGGTTAGAAAATGAATTGAAAACTTTAAAAGACAAATTTGAAGTAGTTTGTGCAGAAAATGAATCAATTAAGAAAGACAATGAGAAGCTAGTCTTCAAAATTAGTCAACTTAATAATTCACGAACAAGAATAGACCATGTCTTTAATACCTCTCGAAATCCCATGACAAAACAGGTCTTGGTTATGATAGGAACAATAAATCAGATGTATAAAAACCTAGGAAATTTGTGAAAGCATCCGATCAATCAAAAGAGATTAAAATTGGTCCTTGGAAACCAACTAGTCGAGATAAGGATCGCATCTCCCACCAAAACAAAAATTCAAATGAGGACTCCTTATCGACTAGGAGAAACCCAAGAACCAAAATAAGAAGAAATTTTTATTATAATCCTTTTGATGGTAGGAGCAGATGCTATCCTACATTTCCTAAGTTTAGAAAATTACTCAATCACGAATACAACAAGTTATCATTCAAAAGTGATACAATTGTAGATGATTTGGTAGAAAACCGAGTCTTATTTATTGTTTAGAAATGAGATGTTTATTTGGTTACCTAAAGTGATACTTGACTTTCAAGGACCCAAGATCACTAGGGTACCTTACAACCGATCTGCTTTTTCAGATACACAGGATCACCACTCAAGGAAGAGATCTTAGCTTCAATATGGTACATTGATAGTGGTCGCTCACAACACATGACCCATAACAAGAGGCGCTTATCAAATTTCCAAAGCATTGATGGTCCAAGAGTCTTATTTGGTGACAATAATTGTGGTCGACTAAAGGTGTAGGTACTGATTATCAAGGATATTCGGTATCTCGAGGTATATTTTGTTGAAGGTTTGAAACATAATCTGTTATCTGTTTCTCAGCTGTGTGATAAAGGTTTTCTTGTCAAATTTTCAAGGGATAAATGTGATATTTTAGATAATTCCTCGATAAGGTACTATTAACCGGCTTGTACATGGTAATGTCTATGTGGCCAACTTTAATAGTTGCCCCAAAGATACCTGTCTGATAGCTAAGGGTGGAGAAGATCTCACTGGCTATGGCACAAGAGGCTTAGTCATCTGAATTTCAAGACTCTTAGTAAGTCAAGCTAAAAATAACCTTGTCAAGGGATTACCCGAGAAACTTTTATCCACCGATCTTAAATGTGATGCTTGTCGAAAGGTAAACAGCCTAGACACTCATTTAAGAGTATTAACTCCTCTTCATCGGAAAGAGTTTTACAACTACTTCATCCGGATCTGTTTGGACCTGTTTCTCCTCTCGAGTTTAGGTGGAAGGAAATATACTCTTGTTGTAGTAGATGACTTTTCTAGATTCACTTGGGTTATATTTCTTTTCAAGAAAAATGAGACTATGAACAAGATCCCCGATCTGCTCGCATGCATTCGTAATGAAAAGGGTGTTAATATTATTAAAATAAGGAGTGATAAGGGCACAAAAATTTTGAATTCTTGCTTATCTAACTTTTTCATTGAGTGTGGAATTATTCATGAGACATCTTCAGCAAGAACTCCTCAACAAAATAGAGTGGTTGAGAGAAGGAATAGAACTTTGAAGGAAGCAACAGGAGCATGTTGGGTGAGTATGATACCCCTCATAGGTTCGTCAAGCCATCAACACAGCTTGCTATACCTGCAGTGCTTAGTCTTCAAAGATAAGGGTAAGACTCCATATGAGATTTGGAAGGGTAAGATTCCAAGAATCTCATATTTTAAAGCTTTTGGTTGTAAGTGTTTTATCCATAACAATGGGAAATCTAAGTTAAGAACTTTTGATGCTAAGGCAATGATGGAATATTCTTGGGATATTCTAACACTTCCAAAGCATTTAGAGTTTTTAACAAGACAACCCTTTGTGTGGAGGAAACCCTCATGTTGTTTTTGATGAGTTGTATTCTTTCTCGTATAAAATGAATCAAATTTCAAAGTCTAGATAAAATTGACATGTCCAAGACTAAACATAGAATTGTCTATCTACCTAGTCTTGATTCAATCGATGAAGAAGAATCCCCATCCGATAATCGAAGACAACTTTTGATCGGACTCCATCGATCGGACACCTTTGACGTCACCGATCAATGGGGTCACCGATGAAGGGGGAACGTCACCGAGGTTGAGTCAGAGGAGTTGCCTACCGAGACTCAAGATGAGGATCCTTCTCCTCACATAGGCAAAAGGATGAGGAGCTACCATCCATCCGATCGTATTATAGGAGACCCATCTAGTAATGTGCAGACACGAATGATGCCGACTCTGAAAGTCTTTTCGCATGTTATGTGTCGCTTGAACCCAAGTCTATTGAGGAAGCTCTATCGCACCCAAATCGGATAACCGCCATGCAGGAGGAACCGCATCGATTTGAAAGGCAAAGTGTATGGGAATTAGTGGAAAGACTTCACACGTAAAGATTATAGGCACCAAATGGGTGTTTAAAAACAAAACAGATGAGAACAACATTATTGTTCGAAATAAGGCAAGATTGGTTGCACAAGGTTATTCACGGTCGAGGGGATAGACTATGATGAAACCTATGTTCCAAATTGCGATTAGAGGCAATAAGGTTGTTCTTGGCATTTCTGCATATAAATCTTTCAAAGTCTTTCAAATGGATGTTAAGTCTGCTTTCCTTAATGGTGTGTTGCTTGAGGAAGTCTATGTGGAGCAGCCTCCTAGGTTTAAGGTCAATAACAAGGTCTATAAACTCAACAAAGCTCTATATGGACTGAAACAAGCTCCCAGAGCTTGGTATGATACCTTATCTCGATTTCTTGACATCAAATGGATTTTCGAAAGGCAATATTGATAGAACTTTGTTTAGAAAGGAAGTAGATGGAAACATCTTACTAGTTCAAATTTATGTAGATGACATAATCTTTGGTTCACCTAATCTGAAACTATGTGAAGAGTTTAGCATTCTCATGAAAAACAGGTTTGAAATGTCAATGATGGGCGAATTAACATACTTTCTAGGCTTACAGATAAAACAGATGAGTAAGGGTATATTTATACATCACCTAAATATGCTAAGGATCTGATTGAGAAATTTGGAATGACTACTAGCAGAGAAGTTAAAATACCTATGGCAACTAACTTCTCTATGGATTCGTATGAGCACGGATACCCACAGATGCAATGGAGTATCGTGGATGATTGGATCTCTTCTCTATCTCACCGCAAGTAGGCCGACATAGCCTTTGCGGTTGGGGTATGTGCAAGATTCCAGTTTAATCCCAAGAAAACTCATCCGGAGACGGCTAAGAAAATTCTTAAATATCTCAAAGGAACCTTGCAAGTAGTGGTTATGGTACGCTGATGACAACCTTTGAGCCGACAGTTATTCGTATTCGACTTTGGAGGATGTAAAATTGATAGGAAGTCCACTTCAGAACTTGTCAATTTTTAGGCAACAAACTAATTTCTTGGTTATCTAAGAAATGCACATCCGTTGCCACCTCCACAATCACTTGAAATGAATACATGGCACCGGAAGTTGTTGCTCACAACTCCTCCGAATTAGTCAACAACTTAGAGATTATAATATTCACACATCATTGTTCCTATTTACCGTGATAGTAATAGTGCAATAGCAATGACTTACAATCTTGTTCTGCATTCTAGATGTAAGCATATAGATATTAGGCATCATTTCATTAGAGATCATGTTGAGAAAAATGACATTAGGATTGAGAAAATAGCCACCTAATCACAAAGAGTCGACATTCTTACAAAACCATTAGCTGAGTCTAGATTTAAAGAATTATGCTTAGAATTAGGATTACTTGATGCATCCTTAGCTGGTTTCTAATTTGTTTGCATCTGTTTAATGTATTCCTTACTTCTGGTCATTTCTTTTCTTTAAATTAATGTCTAGAAAGAATTATCGTACTAGATATGTGTCAAAGGACAATCAGTAGCTGATATCATTGATCTCCTTTTTAGGAATCAAGAATCAAGGATTAGTCATATTGACCTTATCTCGAATTGATGATTACTTATTCGACATTTGGTAAATCAACTAGGGCACAATAGTTATCGATTTCTAGAAAGCAGATGACTACCTTCACCCTATCCGATCTACCCCACTACTAATAGTTTTGATGAGTTTGTTTGCGAGAACAGTATATCGAGACTAGTCTCATAAATCTCTTCATTCGTAAAACTTTCATCTTTGCTTTTCCTCAAAATCTTTGTTTTCAAATAAAATTCTTAAGTCTCGTGTATTTCAAGTAATCAGACTTTATAACTAAACTGAAAATACCGTGTTGTGCCTTAAACGCTTGGGTTTTTCAAAAATCGTACTAGGAGAGAGGTTTTGAAAAATATAAGACAAGGTCATTTTGACCAAGTCCGACATTTTACCAAGTCCGAAATAGAATACCCGAGTACTAAGTAAGACATCTCATTGCTTACGCCGCACATACTAATTACTTCCCGATAAAGTAAGTCTATTAGCCGCCTAATCGTAGGTTAAACGATTACTTTTACGCAATTCAAGACGCGTGAAGGCTACGCGCCTGAATTCGACGATTTTCTTGCAAAACCGTCGATGTTTTACACGCCGCTTTTTCAATCAACGGTTCAAAATCAAAACTCTGAGATCGTGGCACGTTTCGATTTCCCAACTTTCCCTCTCTCTCTCCCTCGCTTAAAAACTTACCTTCTTCTGATTTTAAAATTTTACTTTCACAATTCCCTGTTCTCAAAATTTACTGGAAATTTTCTTACTCTCAAAACTTAACAATGGCATCCTCTTCTTCTCAAACACCAAAACCTCCTACATATATATCCGCTTCAAATTCTGATTGTAAAATGCTTTCGATTCAGTCAAAAATAAACTTAAAGCTGAAATGTTTGTAGATTTTGAGACTACAAATGACAGAGAATCCAGAGAGATTATCGATTGTTGGAAGCCTCAAGATTACGAGGATTTTGTTCGCTTAAATCTCTGCAGAACAAAACCGTTGATTTTATTGGAGCAGAATTCCTTGCACGGCGAATTTACAGAGAATGGGTTCAAAACGATCGCCGAAGGTACTCAACCGGAGTACTCGAAGGAAAATGTGGCAAGGATTCTCGGATACTTCTATGGAAGGAGTGAATCCTCTGTTGTATAAGGAAAATGATTGGGAAGAATCATTTGACTTGTTTGCTAGGATTACATACAGGGAGTTTGGAGAGATTTGAAAAGCATATGTTGAGGAGAAGATATAGGCTGCTCATGACAATCGTAACCAAGTCAATCCTAGGAGATCAAAGCTCCCATGATGGAGTGACGAAGTCACGTTTGTGCTGTATGAGAGCCATTTTTAATGGAGTTCTGTGGATTGGGTAGATTTGTTGTTTAGGAGGTCAAGGAGGAGAAGCCGAGGTTGTTGTTCAACCCAACCGATAGAGATTGGACAATCACCTCAACCGTGAGTTTATTTAATAAAATCACACCTGTTGATGGAAGGGCTGAATAAAAGGTTTGAGACGAGGGAAGGTTTAAAGAAATATTCAAAGCAAAAAGGCTTGCCGACGAAGGATGAAAGGATTGGAGGTCCGCTCGACTCGGATGATGCTCGAGAGGTAGAGGGAGCAGCTAGCAGCCGCAGAGGAGAGGCCAATAGCTGAACCCCAACCTCCAGAACGGGTGGCCGAGCCACTGCAGAAGCTCAAACAGCCGAGGATCCAGTGTTGTAGAAGTAATGGAGGAGGCGGCAACTTCGTGATGTCCCCGACACGGAGGAGGTCAAGGAGGAGGCTGGTCGAGCCGGGCAGATAGGGCACCGTGAGGCCGAGCCAACTACTGTGCAATGCATGGATGAGGACTCGATGAAGATAACCGCTTATCCTTCGCAGGAGGTCCTCCATGACGCCCGAGTCTTCTCGGGCAGCTCCGGTCGCCGATGGAAGCCACTACCCTCCCGCCGTAAGAAGTTCCCTGTCGGGAAATTGCAGCCGAGGTTGCACACTGGATGTCCCATCCTCTCCAGCCCAAGGAAGCTGTACTTTCTCCCATTCAAGAGGAAGGTACTACTTCATCTCTCTCTCCCTCTAAATCTTCACTTGGCAATGAAGAGGTGTGCCCTACCGGCACCTCCGAGCCTCCGAAATGTAAAGAACAGCTTGTCCCATACACCCAAAACCACATATGAAACCATCCCCACTACCACTCAAGCTGAAACCATCCCCACCGCCACTCAATCAAACCACCCCCACCCCACAAATTGAGCTACCCACTACATCCACCCCAACCCCACCGACACTCAACACTTTCCTTCTCCGACTCAAACCACATCTCCACCCGAAATAGACATCACCTCATATTCCTTCCTCGAAGACATCCAAATGAGCTCACCTGTTCCTCCACCCCAAATTTCTCGAACTCCACACTCCCACTTCTTCCTCATCCGAATCCTCATCCGAGGATGAGGAAAGTGACTTGAGCCCCACCTCTCCTATCACTTCTATTATCGCCCAAATGGAGAGGAAGATGAAGCAAGCATTTGAAAAGAAGCTGCAGAGGCGGACAAAGAAAATGGTGAAGGTCATCCACCGAGGCGATGATTACAAACATGCGGGAAGTAGAGGTAAATCTAACCGAAAAGATTACTTCTATAACTAAATCTGTTCTTGCCGATAAGGTGACAAATATGGAGGAGGAAGTAAAAGGGCTGAAAACTCAAGTATCTCGAATACAACTCCATAGTGGTGGACTCATTGGCTTTGGACAAGTCGGACTTCGTGGCTAAATGTAACGATCTGGAGATGAAGCCGACTACCTTGGCCGATGAAGTCAAAAAGGGGGAAAAGGAGGTTAAGGAAAGAGAGTTGGCACTCACCCTGTGTTGGATGAGACGAGGAGCAAGGTCGACACAAAAAGCCAAAGACAAAATGAGTTGGAGGCAGCCAGTGAGGAAGCTCGCATTAAATCCGATGAGCTGGCCGCACTTCACCCGATGGTCACTAACTTGAGGAAGCGTTGAAGGAAGATGAGGAGAGGAGGAGGAAAGAAGAAGAAGAGAGGACTGCTCACCTGGCAAAAATAAAAGAATCTCGAGACAAAAGCAATGAGGTGAAAGGGAAGGGAAGGGGAAGGCGATCGAGGAGTCTGCTCCAAATAAAGTTCTTAGTCCCAAGCTCACAGCCTACCGAGAAGAGAAAGAGGGAGCCCGACTACTCTAACTTACTCGAAGAACAGATCAGCAGGATCATGAGAGAGCAGACTTTCTATGGAGAAAGAGAAAGGAAAAAGTCAAGAAGAAGAGCAAGGGACTAGAAATGAGATAGAAGCAGAGACGTAAGGAAATGGGAGATGAAGGAGGAGGCAGATGAGGCGAGATTTCGTGCCCTATCACAGACACTCAATCCACCCAAGGTCGTCGCCGGTAAACTCCTCAAGGAATACAAGGAAAAGAATTTGGACGCCGATGGATGTATCATTGGTACATCCCGAAGGGGTCTCGATTCAGCAGAGCCGGACGAGGACCTAAAGTGGCATGAGTGGATAGAGAAGGAGGACAAAGATCTATATCAAAGGCTGCTGGTGGAAGCAGATAAGTTTTTCAATGCAGATCTTTGTGCTCTAGCCTATGAGAAGGGGAGGCCCAAGACCAATCCAGACGGCTCAATCGACATGAACCGGATCAAAGGCATCATTGCAAAGCCGAGGTGGAGTCTCGGGTTGAAAGACGAAGAGGAGCTCAAGAAGCCGAGGAAGAGAGTCTTTACCTCGGTTGGCCATTCCCGAAGCCAATCGCTGGGGAATCGATAAAGGATCATTTTCTTTTCCTTATCTTTTTATCTTTTGATTATTGTAAATCAGTAAATCAATGAATGAATATATCTGAACTTTTGTGAATTACTTGTCTTATTTTCTTAAAGTTTTTCTCGCTTTAAGAAAAACTTAAAATTTTTCTAAGTACAAGTCATCGAAAAATTTATCTTCGCAGACTTAAAGTTCTCAAAATTTTTCTAAGTCTAATTTTTTAAAACTTAAAAGTTTTTTAAAAGATTAGAAGATTTTAAGGTGCTTTGTGAATCGATTAAAGAGTAAATGTGTTCTCGATGTACCTATAAATCTTGATTAACTCTAGACTAACTTCACTGTGAGTGTGTCTCTTTCTTGTAGGTTTTAACTTCATCAAAAAGGGGGAAATTGTTAGACCAAGTAGAGTTTTGATGAGTTAAAAGATCAATCCCGTATAAGGCATTAACGATTGATGAACAACTCTCGTTGAATCAAGGAGTTTTGATGAGTTAAAAAGAAGCGGCTCGATTGATCGACGATCCGAAGAACAATAAGTTTAAGCTAGGCTAATCGACGAGGTCGAGAACAAATCTAATCGGTGAGATCTAGTCATCTGCGAGACGACCATAAAGATATCGACGAGGTCAAGACAAGCCGAGTAGAATAAGAAAGGCGAAGTCTTCACCAAGTCACCTGCAGACGAGTAGAAGAAATCGGATGAAGTCAAGAGCAGTTTCAAGATTAAGTTTGTTGAGCGATTTCAGTTTGTTAGAACCGACTAACAAACTAACTGTCTTTTCAAACTTATAAATAGGACTAGATTTTATTTTTCAATACACGAATGCAAATCTGATTTTTCACACTATTCACTATTGATTTCACAAAGTATTTTCAAAAGAGGTTTCAAATATTTTCTAAGTGTTTATAGAACACTTCACTTCACATCTTCAAAAACACTTCTTATTCTAGAGTTAGATTTTAGAAGTTTGGTTAGCATTGTTGAAGAATTGAAGATCAAGTTGTAAGTTGTAAAGATTGTAAGTAAGTAAGCGGCCTAGTGAAGACCCTTCTTCAAAGTTTGGAGAAGGAGAGTGGATGTAGGATTATTATAATCCGAACCACTATAAATCATGTTATTTACCGCTTTCTTCTAATTTCTGTCAAGTTACAATTTGTTAATTTAAGATTTAAATCTCAGTAATCTTATCCAAAATCTGAATATCATCATTGCTTTTGATCTTGTTAAAAGTTGAGTTCACAATTGTTTTCCATTGTGCTTAATCGATACATTGAATTGATTTTGGAAAGATTTGAAAAATCTACAAAATCTATTCAAACCCCCTTTCTAGATTTTGTTCTAGAAGGCTATCTCAAGGGTTATAATCAACTCAACATTCGTGGGACCAACAAGCTCGGATCGTAGTTCGGTACTAAGTGATCGTATTAAGTCAAAGACTAATGAAGTCACCGGAGATCTAAAGTTGCGAGTCATCCGGAGACAAACTCAAATCTAGTCATCCTGGCAGGAGATGATCATGAAGAGCTCGAGATGAGGTCAAGACAAGCCGAGTAGAATAAGAAAGGCGAGTCTTCACCAAGTCAATTTGACGAGTAGGAAAAATCAGTGAGGTCAAGAACAGTTTTCAAGATTAAGTTTGTTGAGTAGTTTCAGTTTGTTAGAACTCGACTAACAAACTAACCTGTCTTTTGAGACTTATAAATAGGTCTAGATTTTATTTTTCAACACACTTATGCAAATTTGATTTTTCACACTATTCACTATTCAATTCACAAAGTATTTTCAAAAGAGTTTTCAAATATTTTCTAAGTGTTTGTAGAACACTTCACTTCACATCTTCAAAAACACTTCTTATTCTTAGAGTTAGATTTTAGATGTTTGATTAGCATTCTTTAAGAATTGAAGATCAAGTTGTAAGTTGTAAAGATTGTAAAGTAAGTAAGTAAGCAGCTAGTGGAGACCCTTCTTCAAAATTTGGAGAAGGAGAGTGGATGTAGGATTGTTATAATCCGAACCACTATAAAATCTCGTGTTCTTTACCGCTTTCATTTATATTTCTGTTCAAGTTACAATTTGTTGTTCAAAGTTTAATTTCGTAATTAAAATTAAGATCTGAATATCAGTATTGCTTTTGATCTTATTGAAAGTTGAGTTTAATCTTGAATTCATTGTACTTTGGTACTTTGAATAAATTTTTGATAGATTTGAAAAATCTCAAAAATCTATTCAACCCCCTTCTAGATTTTTGCTAGAAGGTCGATACACTTCTCACCTAATCTACTCAACTAATCGGGACCAACATATCTTATAAATTGATTTTCTCATTTCTTCCTCTTTCATCACTTCTCATCTTTGTTCTTGTTTTCCTACTTCAAATTTGATCAATTTCGCTTTAATCTAAATGGCTCCTAAACAATCTTCTTCTTCGAAAAAGGTCGCAGGAAACACAAGACTCTAGATCCTTTGGCCCTATCGGAGAAAGTGCGGAGTGAATTATCGGTGGATTTCCGAACAACCTGGTCAGAGAAGCGGTGTAGATTCTAAATCTCTTATCCGATCGAGGCTTGTATCAATATTGCTCGGTTCATTCTTCGTAACAACGGACTCTTGATGCCTACGCTGCTCAATTTCTGGTTCGTGGTGAGTTTGGAAGGAACATCATCAAAACGCAGCAGTGTTCGGTCAAAGTTTGACCATCAAACGGCAGGATGTTCATCAACACTTGGGTTCATCCCTTCAAGGTATTGACCCGAGAATCATATATGCTCGGAAAACCATCTCGAAGCCTTTCGCTCTCTAGCGAAAACTTCGTATCGTCATCATGTGTTAGACTTGAAGAAAGCATATCTTAAGCGGAAATATAGACTGTTGTTTGATATCATGGTAAAGGTTATGTTGGGTGAACGACAGAGTATGGACTCGGTGAAGTCGAGGCGTCTTTGCGCTTTGAAGGCTATTGTGGATGGATTGGAGTGTGATTGGGTCGGTAAGTTCTTTGAGATTCTGCAGAAGGAAAATATTCGGTTCTTTCGGACCGAGGTTGACGGACATCCAGAGGTTAAAGTGTGGGCTGTGGAACAGTATGTTTCTATGTCAAATAAGATTACAGTTGTTGCTAGAGAAGATGATGCCTAACACAGCGTAGGACCCGAAGTGGACGAAACCATATACTAAGGCAAAGTTTATCTTTGAATAAGGACGAGGAGAGTGAGTGGTCCTCCCGATTCGATGATGAAGAAGATCGGATCGAAATTGAGGAAGAACCCGCCGATGTGTTACCAATTACGTAAGTTTCTCCCGAGATCGATGATATCGGGAAGGATGAGATTGTGAAGGATTCGGACAACTCATCTAAGAGTATCATGAAAAGGCACCAAAGAAGCTCCAAGGCTGCTTGTTCAGTGGGAGAAGACTCAAGTCTTCGGAAGCAAAGATCAGATTCCGATTTCACAGCTACCACGAGAGGAAGGCCAAGAGGGTAACTATGGTAACTCGGAAAGATTCATGAGCGATTGCACGAGAGGAGCACGATTGCCTCCTAAGGTATCTCCCGGCAACAAAGGTTCGTCTGCGAGAGGATGCAATGGAGGTTGATGATTCTCCAATATCGGACGATGAAGAGATGGTCTCTCATGCAATCGCTGGTGAGAGGAACAGTACCAATTTTGTTTCCTTCTCTTTCTGAGATTCCTTCTTCTTCAAGTCACCGCACCAAAGGAAGTTGGCGATGATGACGCGGGCATGGGTGCCGCGTCGGAGCCTATCACCCAGGTTCTTGAGTGTGATCTCGGTGAAGATGTGATTGGGGCGCATCCGATGGAGTGCAGGCAAATGGTAAACCTTGCTGGTAGAATACGTGGACCGTTTGAGAAATGTTTGATGGCCGAGGCTTCTACTTGGGTGGACAGCAAGTTTCCTTGATTGCATGATTTTTCGTAAGAGCGTAGTTTCTTTGATAGATATCCTGGTATGGAAGAATGCAAGGCTTGGAGCTATTGATGATCTCATTCTTCCGGCAAATAAGATTGGTCACAATGAGTTCTCTCTCTGTGGGAATTTGAGCTACGAGACCAAGGCTGGAGTAGCCAGAGCATTTGACTTAACTTAACCACGGATCATCGATTGCTTGCCTAGTTGCTCGATTGTTGGATGAACCAGAGCCTGCAGAGGATGGTTCAGTCCTCCATTTACAATGCCTCGAAGAGATCGGGAGAGGTGTCTCTTCTATCCCTCCTCCTCTTCCTGATTTTACATCATACGCTTGCCAAATTTTATGCCTGTTGTTGTTCATGAGGATTTGTATAACTCTTACTCTACAAAGTTTGATGAGTTAACACAACAAGATGCTACAATATTTTCTCGCATTGGCTGCTAAGTATACCCCTCTTGCCGAGTCTATTGAGTCCTCAAAGTCCTACATCGAAGCCGCCATTCGCACGGCCCCCTCCTTGATTCGTCAAACCGCTGCCGATATATTTTCTCAGCAACAGAGACTATTATCGAAACTCTTTCTGGCATGATGTTGAATAACATAAATGAGGTTAGGAAGCACGTTGAGAGCGTAAAGGCTGAAGGGGAGAAAGTGAAGCTAATCTCGGGAAAGTGTTTCTTGAAAGAGAGTTGGTTAAGGACAGATTTTGGACAAAGATGGAGGAACGATTAACGAAACTTCGGTGGCATGGATGCGCGATTCGAGAAGGAATTGATTAGAATGCGACCATCCATTCTTCCTTGCTGGAGATGGGAAAACAAATTGCTACTTTGGCAAGAGGCGAATACTCGATTGACGGAGAAGGCTACAGCAATCGCGGTGACATCGCCGCTTAAGCATATGTTAGCAATTGATGAGAAGATTGCTTCTCCAATAGCAGTGAGTTTCTTTGAATCGAAAAAGTTCTGAGAAAAGTTCACTTCGAAATGCAGACGGGAAATTCTTTCCAAGATGCCGGAGATGGAAGCTCGCTGGACCCCTCTTTTGAGTGATGTTAAAAAGGGGCAAGGACAGTTGAGAACCGAGATGGTTGAAAGACATGAGGCGAAGGATAAAGAATTGAAGGAGGTGAAAGATAGGGTGGAGGCCGTTGAAATTTTTTTGGAGAACGGAAAAGAAGGCAGATTTGAAGAGAGCTTTGCGAGAGTCATCTCGACATGGTTGCAGGTGGGCGAAGGTCAAAGTTCTCAACCTTTGAAAAGGAGAAGATTGGTTAAGATGTCTGAAAAAGTTGGTGAGTGAAGTCTGTGAAGAAGAGTTGGAAGCTTTGCATGAGGAAGCTTTTCTTGTTGATTTAGAAACTAGAAGAATGGAGGAAAAGGACAGGTCACAAGATGATCAAACTCCTTGGAAAGCAGGGAAAAGAGGTGGATGTCTTGGACAAGAAATGTAAGAAGATGTTCATACCGAAGAAAGTTGTTGCAAAGTCTCTGCCGTGTCAAAGAAGAAGCAAAGTAGGAAAGGTAAGAAGCTGCTGGAGCAGAGGCCGAGGAAGACTTTATTCTTCCTCACAACAGCGATGGGTATGTAGATGATTGCTGCCCTCCCGAGAGGATTGAGGAATGGAAAGCAGAAAGAGAGATTTCATTTGCTCATACTATGTGTGCAAAAGTATCGGCATCGGGGCCACAAAGAAATGAAACATTCCTTGCTTGGATGGAGGAAAGGCACAGTAATCTTTGGGCGAGATCTCTTGAAAGCTTCATTGAGTTCAACCTAAACCTTCAAGCGCGAGTTTGAAAAGATTCCTACTCCATCCAAACAGATGGGAAGCTTGACCGGTGAGTGTTCGCGAGACACTCAAAATCTGCTTGGCTGAGGTCACCCACCCATTGGAACAGATAACGAGGAACTCTATGATAGAGTGTATGAGTGGCTGAATGTTCCAACGGGGTTTCAAGGTATGACCGAGGAAGATCGAAGGTTCTTTGGTTGGGAAGGCTGGTGAAGTCTGTGTTTATTTTTTTATGCATTTCTTTGTTATCTTTTTGCTCTTTTGCCTTTCACTTACGTAAAATGTACCGATCTATCTATATTAATAGAAGTGAATGTTTTGCGCTAAGACAACTTCTCGTTGTCATCTGGTTTTGTTTGAGATCTTTTTAAAGATCTCTTCTTGTCTTCTTTTCGCATATCTTTGTTTACGTGCGGTTCTCAAGAAGATTTTAACATCATCAAAAAGGGGAATTTGTTAGGATTAGAATTTGTATGTTTTGATGATGTTCCTAAAACCTAAGTGTAATAGGACCATTTGAACACATTTAGTCATGATGATCTAGATAGGGTTTATGTCTTAGTATAATTAATCTTGCTAGGCTTGACTCAAGATCCATATTGATTGAGAATCAAGGTCACTGATAAGAAGACTTAAAGATCTAAGAGAGATTTCATTCGAAGACATCTAGAAGGGCTTCGTGAAGATAAAGAAGAGATAATAAGATATATGCATAAAGAGTGTTGTCAAGAAAGGTTCAAGTGAAGATAGCAAGGTTGGAATTCGTACTCTGACAAGCTTTAGAATTGTCTTTGGAGCAAGGTTGTAAGGTTGATAGAGTTGACTTGGAGAGATTTATCGGGGTTAACCAAAGTCGGAAGAATAATTCAGAGATACCCGAAATCAATCTAGAGAAGATTGGATTCTCAATCAAGATCAATCAAGATATAATTGATTGATATCATATAATTAATTATCCAAAGTCAAACAAATCTTCCAACGATCACTTACCATTTTTGAAGACCTGATTGACAAATTAGCCTAATGGCTAGTCAAATTCAGGATCATATAAACTGAAGTGAAGGATTTCGAAAGAGACACGCACGATAAACATCAAGAAAAATCCAATTTTTACTCATTGCGGTACATGCATAATTCTTCGTACTTAAATCGATCCAATACATTGATATTCTTAAAGAGATTTATTTTTGGTCAAGGAAGTGTAAATCACCTTTCATTACCTCTATACGAGAAAAGGTTGATTGTTTCGCATCTAAGAGTTAACACTCGAAGATCACATTGATTGTACCAAGGGCGAGAACTTGTTAAACTTCCCGTGGTCAAATCCTCAAGGAGATAAGAGGAGACAAGACCAGTTTTGGTGGATAGTAAGGCCCCTGTGGAATCGGGGAGAGTGGACGTAGGATCGTTATATCCGAACCACTATAAAAATCTTTGTGTCTTTACAAGCTTTTCGCATACATAATTATATCTGCTCATTCATCATCGTTTTAATAAACTCCGCACCGAAACTTGCTAAGTATTTATCAAGAAGGTTTTTATTAAAAGGGTTTTTCAAATACACACGAGATTAGCTTCCGCACCATCGGAAGACTTCGAGTTTCAAGTCTATTGATCTTACATAGCACACTCTGAGTACCTTTGGTAGAAGACTTCAAAGTCTTCTAACCTCACACTCGGAGTTGTAAAAGTTTTGAGTGTGGTAAAGTCTATTTAACCCCCTTCTAGACTTTCCACCTCCTTGCACATCTCGTCCGGGACCAACAGATAGGAAATCCACCTCTGAACTTGTCAATTTTTAGACAACAAATTAATTTCTTGGTTATCTAAGAAAGCAGACATCCGTTGCAACCTCCACAATCAAGTCAATACATGGCAACTAGTAGTTGTTGCTCACAGCTCCTCTGGATTAGTCGTGACTTAGGGATTATAACATTCTCACATCATCTATTCCTCTTTACCGTGATAGTAATAGTGTAATAGCTATGACATACAACCCTATCTTGCATTCTAGGTGTAAGCATATAGATATCGACATCACTTCATTAGAGATCATGTTGAGAAGAATGACATTAGAATAGAAAAGATAGCAACCGAGTCTCGTAGAGCAGATTTACTTACAAAACCCTTAGCTGAATCTAGATTTAAGGATTTGTGTTTAGAGTTAGGATTACTTGATGCATCCTTAGCTGATTTTTAATTTCTATTGTTTGTATCATGTATTTCCTTTCTTTTCCTTTCTTTGAATATTGTCTAGAAAGAATTATCGACTTGATTTGTGTCAAAGGACAATCACAGAGCTGATATCATTGATCTCCTTCTTAGGAATCAAGAATCAAGGATTAGTCATATTGACCTTATCTGACTTGATAATTGCTTATGTGACATTAAGTAAATCGACAAGGACACAATAGTCACCGATTTTCTCAAAAGCAGATGACTAGTTACATCCTATCGACTTACGTTGGCTACTAATGTTTTCTTGAAGTTTGTGTATCTGCGAGGAACAGGTAATAAATTAACATTGTTAGATCAGCTTGAATTTTCTAAATTGACAAACCTCCTCATCTATTCGCCTTCCTTGTTTTCCTCAAAATTTGTTTTCAAAATTATTCACAAAACTCATCTACTTCAATACTTCTCGGATGAGTTGTATCTTTGAAAACTCTCTTATTTAAAATAAAGGCATTTCAATTAAACTCGTCTTGAAAATTCTTTGTTTTCAAATAATCGACTCGGAGAAATTTTCAAAAGGATAAGACAAGGTTGGTTTTGACTAAGTCTCTGATAAAACCCAGTCAAATAGGAAACTTTTATGCAAAGAAAGGTATATTTCGCCACGCTGTATACTTACTACTTCGCATAAAGCAACCCTATTAGCGTCTAATCCGTAGAATAAACGGTTACTTTTACTCATTCCAAGACAAGTTAACTCCACGCGCTAAATGCGAAGTGATTATTTCGCATAATCGTTGATATTTTTCACGCGCTTAAGTTAATCATCGGTAAAAATAATTCTGATTTTGCCACGTATTATCTTCCCCAATATCCGTGAATATGAGTGAACTTATCGAATCATCTTGTCTTATGTTTTAAGTTTCTTTACTGTTTTCTAAGAAAACTTAAAAAATTTTCTAAGTCTTAATCATCCTGAGGAAACTTCTATATCGTATTAAAATTTTCCTAAAAATTTTCTAACTCCTAAGACTTAAAATTTTCTAAGTGCTAATAATCCGATAAAGTCTTTAAGACTTAAATTATTCTAAAAACATTAAATTTTTTTTTCTAAGTATGGATTAAGTGCTCTTATGTGAACGTATACGAACTAAAATATTTGTGTGCTTTAATGTGCTCATCCTGATTATCTTGAATAATCTTAACTAACACCCACTGTGAGCTTGTTTCTTTCTTGCGATTACATCATCAAAAAGGGGGAAATTTTTTAGATCAAGTATTATTTTGATGAGTTAAATTGTATAGATTAGGTTGAGCTCAGATAGATAAGATGACCAGCTAAATGTGTGTGGAACAACTAAGGTAATGAATTCTAGTGCTAGGCTGATCGGACTAGGTAGAGCTAGAATAGTCACCGAGGTTATGAAAGAGAAGGTCGTCTCAAGACGATCTTGAAGAAGTCATCCGTTGGAGACAATAATGAAGAACTCAAGACGAGGTTAAGACCAGCTAAGTAGAATACGAAAGGCAAATCTTCACCAAGTCATTTGTAGACGACTAGTTCAAGATCAGCCGATATCAAGACAGTTTTCAAGAAGAAGTTTGTTGAACGGTTTTTAGTTTGTTACAACAAACTAACCGCTTCTGTGCTTATAAATATGTTTAGGCACGATTCTGAAAAGCACAACTAACACTCAATTCAATACTCATGATTTTTCAAAGAGCACTCACTAAAATTTTCAAAAGAATCTTCATACGTTTCTAAGTGTTTATAGAACACTCACTTGTACATCTTCAAACTTTCTCGCATGTAACTTTCAAGTTTCTAGATAGTTTGATAGGTTGAAAGATAGAATTGAAGAGAAGGATCTTCACAACATTGTAATCAGTAACTCGGTGAGTAAGTAAGAAAGTAAGTCGGGCCGAGGCCCTTCTTCAAGTTGAAGTAGGAGAGTGGATGTAGGATCGGTTTGATCCGAACCACTATAAATCCCGTTGTTCTTTACTTCTTGTCTTTACTTATTTGTTGTTATTCAACTATTCAAACAAATTAATTTCAGATTTAATTCAGATTCCTTTTGATCCTATAAAGATTGAAAGTTAAAATTTGTTTCCATTTATTCGGCTTTGATATCTTGAATAGATAATTTGATCTTCGAAAAGATCGATAATCTATTCAACCCCCTTCTAGATTATCTCTAGGAGACGATCTAAACTTGTGTTATTCACTCAATCTGGGCCAACAAATTTATTATAAGTATGTGAAAATCTATCGTATTTATTCGTTTCAAGTTTATTCTATAATTAATAAACTATATTAATAAAAGAATTCTTATATAACTGATGTATAAATATATATTAGAAGAATGTATATCATATATTTACAAATAAATATCATATATGAAATAAATTAAAATTGATTGAGTCGGTTTTCTCTTTCTAATAATTTTAATATTAATACTATTGTATATGAGATTAATTACTCATTAACTCATCATCATTACTTGTTATCAAATTTTTATATAATTTCATCTAAATGCATACATAATTTTATCTTCTAATTTGATAGCATATCATCAAAACTCACAAAATATTGACACATAAACATTATAAACTCCTATTAATATATATAAAGATTCACTTTTTGAAATACTCAAAAATTAATATTTCATACATATTTGAGTTTCTAATATATAGTAAGATAAAATATAAATTGAATGCTCTCACAATAAAAATCTACTACACTTTTATAGATCGAGTTAAATAAAATAGTTTTTCAAAATGTTTAAATATTTATAGGTTGGTTTAGTGGTAGACTTCTTAAGACCAACCTAAGAAGTTTAGGGTTCAAGTCCTTATTATTACTTTTTACAAACATAATATTCAACCGTCACATATACAACAAAATGAGATGACACATGGCAATGAGAACATAAAAATCGACACATATTCCAAACGAATAGAAATTCAACACAAACTTAATATACAATGTTAGGATAAAATATTATAGTTTTCATGAAGTTAAGATGAGTATGTAAAATAAGATGACCAGCTGAATGATTGTACAATGAATGAGGTAGTGAATAAAATATTGTAATAGACTAAGTATTAAGACCAGATGAGAGCAAGATAGAAAGAAAGACATACTAAGACAAGTCGACGAAGACAAGATAGCAGACGATTACATGCTCGAGAAGATCAAGACATGCGAAAGCATGAGATGATCGAGATAAGGTCAAGGCTATCTCGGAATCAAAAGAAGCATTTACTAGAAGTGTTAAAGTTCAAGAAGTTATAACAAATAACAAGAACAGATTACAACCAACCAAGAAGCAATTACTAGTAACAAGAATCGATTCGTCACAACAAACTCAAGAGTCAACAAGGCGGTTACAACTACCAAGTCTCTTATAAATAGATCATAGAGTAGAATTAGAATTAACTTTGATTCTCACAATTTCGTAACACATTCAATACGCATTCAAAGCATACTACTAAGCACGAACGTTCCTAAAGCGTTCATAGTTTTTCAAGTGTTTATAGAACACTTCTCGGTATATCTTCAAGCCAACAATTCCAGAAATTACGAAGATCTTTGTAAAGTTTGAAGAAGCTGGTATTGTAATTTGTAAGTAAGACAATAAGCAAGTAAGTAAGTAGTAGAGTCCCTTATTCCTGCAGACAAAGGAATTGTGATTTAGCGAAAATGAAATGACAGATGCAGAAATCAAGCTGCCACTAATCAAATATAATTAATAAGCGACACCATTGATCCCAAAGCATGATCAATATCAATGTCATCATGTTTACCACAAATGAAAGTTCCAAACAAATAATGATGTGAACCTCGGTTCCCAATTTAACATCGAGAGGTGAGCAAGCGAGTATGTAAATTACAAATTTTTATAAACATCAAAATTCTAAAATGACAGACAATTCAAATCAAATTAGCCGCCATGGTCTCTCGGGTAACCTGCTCCAAATGGGAGAATGAAAGGCATAAAATGTGAAAAGAAATAATTGCACATGCTGCATACAACTTTGCATTTAGATTACTACAAAATTTTTAAATTTTTTTGCTAAAAGGGATTGGAACTTCCCAGATCCCAAGCATGAGGAGAAAAACAATGGCTTTGCAATGCATAAAGGTATCTCAAATTCAATAATATTATTTTTCCTTACTTCAGTGCCTTTAAGCTATAGGCATAGAAACTTTTTCCCCTAGCCCAATGTTTGGACAATGTACAATTTCATCATTTTATCAGTAAGGGTATGTTTGGGTTGGGATTTAGGTGTGTGGAGTGAGTAATGACTCGAGTCATGAGATTTAAAATTACGGATGAATAGTAAAAGTGTGTGTTTGATTTGAGATTTTACTTTATGTCAAATCAATGTTTAAAAATGATTGGTGTTGTATTATTATATTATCTTGAGTGAGAGAAAATTATGAGAGAGAATTAGTGGATGAGAGTGAATAAAGTAATTTGTATTGGGAAGAGTAATAATAGGTTTTATAGGTAATACATGAAGACACCTATGGGATCAACACAAAAATTGTGTAAAGACAATGTTGATCAGATATTAACTCAACATTATATAAATCTATGATTGGTGGTAATCTATTATATCTGACTTCTAGTAGGCCGACATCATATTTAGCGTTTGTTTATGTGCTCAAGTTATCAAGCTAATCCAAAAGAATCTTATATGAATTCAGTTAAAAGGATCATTAGATATGTGGCGGTACATGTGATTATGGAATATGGTATAGCAAAGGCACTAATTGTTCTTTGACTTGCTAGTGATGTAGATTAAGCAAGTGATAGTGATGATAGAAAGAGTACAAGTGGAGGATGTTTGTATATGGGCAACAATCTTGTTTCATGGCATAGCCAAAAACTAAATTGTGTCTCCTTATATACTGAATCGAGAATACATAGCTACAGGAAATCACAGTTGTACTCAGCTTCTATGGCTTAAGAAGATGTTTGATGATTACGGTTTGGAGAGCAATACTCTTACCTGCTTATTGTGACAATATAAGTGCAATTAATACATCTAAAAGGCAAAAACTTCAGATGAGACCGTCTCATGCATGAGACCGAATCACTTTTAATTAATTGTTATCACTTTTTAAAAAAGTGATACAAATTAGTATAAAAGTGATAACAAATTGAAAAGTGACAACAATTTATGAAAAAATGATAACAATTTATCAAAAAATTAATAGCAATTTATTAAAAAGTGACTCTGTCTCATGTCCGTCTCATGCATGAGACGGTCTCACACAAGAGTGCCTCTATCTAAAATCCCTGTGCAACATTCATTGACTAAGCATATAAATATAAGACACCATTTCATTAGGGACCTTATAGAAAAAGAAATTGTAAAAATGAAATACATTCCTACCGAGAAGCAAATTGCGTACATTTTTACTAAAGCCCTTGATAATGAGAGGTTTTCTTCTCTTATAAAATCTCTAGGTTTATGCACAAATTACCTGTTATTGCTGTGTTTTGTATCAAATGTGCCCACATTTGTAACAACACTAAAACAATTTATTTAAATTTTTCTAAGTATTTTAGTATTTAGTGTTTTGAAATTTTACGTGTAAATAGTATTTGAACCATTGATTAATATAAATTGTCCTGGACACACTTCTCTTAAATGTAATTAAATAACTCACAATTAGATGCTATATGTCACCGAGTAACTATGGGGCACGGAGTTGACTACTACAATGTTCTTTTTTCAAAAGGTGACTTGAATGCATCAATACATTCACAAATCCATTGAGTAATTATGGGACACGGAGTGACAACTACGATGACATCTTCTGAAAAGTGGATCAATGTGAATAAGTGAGTAGAATAAAAATATAGTGCAACACAAATGAATTAATTTAATGTAAAAGCTGTGTTGAGAAGTGTGTGTGCCGACATTCGATGAAAAATATTCTGGTTCTTATACGTATATTTACCTTTATGAGTTTGATTATGTCCGAATATTATTTTATGCAAAATTATTTAATTTAAATTGTTCCCAGCAATATTATTTAGTCTATTAATTTATTTGTATGGTTATTTATTTTAATTAAGCGGTTTTTAGCATATCTCCTTCAAAACTTCCACACACTTGGTAATTCCTTATTTTTAGGAATGTGGTGAATATCATTTTTCTTAACCGATGTGATGACAACTTCTACGTAATTTATTTTCCCTATAAAAGGCCCTTAGTGTTCAAAGTGTGTTTTACACATTATTTCCTTAAGTTTGAATTAAATACAGCGTTTAAAGGTGTTATAATTCATACTTGTAGGTATTATATCTTGATTAGCCACTAATTTTCAAATTCATTATTAAATTTATATTTTGAAAAGTGTTTGTAGGGTATTAATTGAAATGGCTGATCAAAGAGACTCCCACCTTCACAATCCAAACCTTCAATTATGCAGCCTTCTTCGTCCTCTTCAAAACCTTCACCTCTTAGCTCAAATGGCTGTTGACAACTCACCAAATGTCTAAAAATATTGGCACACCTCACCCAATATCGCCCTCATTGATTAGGGTTGGGTCGATCGACGTTCCTCTCCCACTTGTTAACACCCAAATTCTTGAAACCTTGAACATCGAAACTCCGATTTTGGGCGTAACGCCACAAAATCCCAATAGCGGCACAACTCATCAGGATAATATTTTCAAAACATTCCCAATGACAGTTGGGCTCGCGGAGGAGCCACCACAGACCAGTTGTGTACGCTTTCAAAAATTTGACCAAGCGTACTATCTATCCCTGGCCGTGATCGCTTAATCGAGGAAGTTGATTTCCAATAATATAAGAACCTGGTTTTTACACCGCCTCATTCGCAACAGATGCTCGATGGATGACCCATCTTCGAGACTCAACTGACATACAGCGGAGCTCACCGCTCGATTTGAAGCCGTTCGTCAAAAGCTTCGAGCTCTAGGGGTCTAGGTCGGAAGAGACATTCGTATAGAACAATGGGTCGTAGAGTGGACTACTGGGAAAAAGGGAAAAAGCAAAATCATGATGATGGTGTAGCTTCAAAGCCTATTAAGGTGTTTGATTCGGATTCCTCTCAAGATGAAATGAGGGAAGCTAGCCGGAAAAGGAGACAAGTGATCGGGTTTCGGTCCCGATTGCCTAGTCCGAGAGGGAGTGATTGTAAGATTCCGGCAAGCGGTATTAAGACCAATCAAGTATATCGAACCCAAAGGAAAAAGTATGCACGTGAGGCCCTAGAAATACAAGTTCTCTATAACTATTGTTGCAATCACGGTTTCGAAACAAAAATACAACAAAATGCTAAAAATAAACTCAAACAACACAATGAGGCAAATTATCAAACACTTGGAAGGCAAGAACAAATAACAACAGTGAATGGGGATTTGGGTGCTAGGGACAATATCCATCAAGGAATCAATGATCAACAAGCTACAATTGAATCAAATTGCAAATCAACTAAGATAGAAAGCATAAAACCATCATGCAATTAATTTCTCCATTAACCACACAATGCCTAATGTGAGTATCCTTAGTGCAACTAATCTCTCGATTTTGAAGCACCCAATTCATACAATTATACACAATTACAACCCGATTAATCCCGGATCACGTTAGCTCAACTTTCGCCTATTGCTAGGGTGATCAAACATTAATCTAAGAGATAAAAATGCATGAAGCACAATTTGAATCACAATTAAGAAGCAATCTAACTCAATTGATCAATAATCATCAACAATCATAGCTTAGGCAATCAATTCATCCTCAATTTTGAATTATCCCAAGCACAAGAGTATTAGCCCATGGTGCAAAGAGCAAAATCCATGGGTAGAAAATCTAATTGCACAAACACAAATCTATTTACAACAATTAAGGAATTGAAAAGACAAGAGAGGAAGAACATCACCAATTGGATTAAATCAACAAAAATAGGAATGTTTGAGTCTTCAATGTAACTTCTTCTTCAAATGAATTACAAGCTTGAATTGGGAAAACAAGAGATCAAATGTTAATCTAATGCTAATCTAAGCAAAGAACAATTGAAAATCAATCTAAATCTAACAATCTAATCTACCTACAAGGAGAAATTGGCTTGGGGCCTAAGAAATCGCCCCCAAAACCACCTGTAACCGCCTCTATGGAATGTTCTTCAAGGAATGCTCTATTTTGGCTTTAAATAGACGAACTTTGAAATTTCTCATCCCTCGACTCGAGGCTCAACCCTCGAGTCGAGCTTGCCACTTTTTCCTACTCCTCGACTCGAGGCTCCTCGATTTTTGGAATTTCATGTTCTTGCCTCGCAACCTCGGGTCGAGGCCCTGGACCTCGACCAGAGGTCGACTCCGAGGAATTTTCTAGACCCGAACTCCTCCTCGACCCCCATTTTCGCCCGTCTCGATCGTCTCTTCATCCTAAGAATGCCGGTACTCTCGGTTTGGCCAAATTCCACCGATTTACCCGTAAACGGGATGAAAAACATTAAAAATACATCAAGTAGTACTTTTTAGGCAAAGTAGTGATACTCTACACATTTAGGCACAAAATCTAACACTTTTGATCACTTTTTGCACTAAAATACATCTTAAAAATATGCATCAATTCACTCCAATCTGGGAGCATTGAGGATTCTGTGATGAATCGACTCTAGTCGAGACGGCTGCCGGGTTTAGAGAGGAGAAGCAAGAAAGCGAGAATGATCCGCAGGATGTTCTAGAGAATGTTGCCACACCCATGGCAACATCCAGCTTGTTTACGAATCATCTTCAAAAGGATCGGAAGAGGTACATACCGACTCTTCTTTATCTTTGACTTCTAGTGATTTAGATGAAAGTTATCATGGTGTGGATAGTGATAAGTGTTGGTCCTCGAATGTTGAGTAGATCTAAAACCTTGAGATAACCTTCTAGAACAAAATCTAGAAAGGGGGTTTGAATAGATTTTGTAGATTTTTCGAATCTCTCAAAATCAATTCAAAATATCAGATTTGACACAGCGGAAAACAATAGTAAACTCAACTATTAACAAGATCAAAAGCAAGGCTGATATTTAGATTCTAGTTAAGATTCAATTTTAATCTTTGATTAACAAAATTGTAACTTGAACAGAAATTAAAGAAAGCAAGAAATAACACTGTGATTTATAGTGGTTCGGATTATAACAATCCTACATCCACTCTCCTTCTCCAAACTTTGAAGAAGGGTCTTCACTAGTCGCTTACTTACTTACCGTACAAACTTTACAAATTACAACTCGATCTTCAACTCTTCAACAATCTAATCAACTCTCAAATCTAATTCTAAGAATAAGATGTGTTTTTGAAGATGTGAAGTGAAGTGTTATATAAACACTTAGAAAATATTTGAAATCTCTCTTGACAAATACTTTGTGAAATCAATAGTGAATAGTGTGAAAAATCAAATTTGCATAAGTATCTAGAAAAATAAAACTTAGACCTATTTATAAGTCTGAAAAGACAGTTAGTTTGTTAGTCGGTTCTAAAAAGCTGAAGCTGCTCAACAAACTTATTCTTGAAAATCGCTTCTTGACCTCGGGCCGATTCTTCCTACTCGTCTGTGGTGACTTGGTGAAGACTTGCCTTTCTTATTCTACTCAGCTTGTCTTGACCTCGTCTGAGCTTCTCATGATCATCTCCTGCAGATGGTAAGATTTGAGCTTGTCTCCGAGATGACCTATAAACTCGAGCTCCGATTAACTAAATCGGCTCCCGACTGAGTCCGATCGGCTTAGCATCGAACTCGGTCTTAAGCCGTTTATCAACGTTGTCTGCTCCTCTGGATTGTTCCTTTTAACTCATCAAAACTCTACTTGGTCTAACAATTTCTCCCTTTTTGATGAAGTTAAAACCTACAAGAAAGAGACACACTCAAATGTGAAGTTAGTTTATAGTTAATCAGATTATTAGATAGGTATATCGAGCACATTTTTCACAACACAACAGATTCATTTCACAATTAAAGTATTAAAAAAATTAAGTCTTTTAGACTCTTTTAGAAGTATTTAGTAAATTGAGTCTTGAGACTTAGAAATAAAAAAAAACTTTTTCAAAAATTAAATTCTGAGAGATAAAATTCTCGAGATGACTTTTACTTAAACAAAATTTAAGTTTTTCTTTAAAGAAAAAAACTTTAAGAAACTAAGACAAATAAATCACAAACGTTCAAATATATTCATTCATATATTTACACATTTACAATGATCAAAAGATAAAAAGATAAGGAAAAGAGAAAAGATCCTTTATCGATTCCCCACCGATTGGATTCAGGAATATCCAACCAGGTAAAGACTCTCTTCCTTAGCTTTTTCAGTTCCTCCTCGTCTTTCAACCGGACTTAACCTCGGCTTTGGCAATGATGCCTTTGATCCAGCTTCATGTCAATCGAGCCGCTTGGATTGGTCTTGGGCCTTCCTTTCTCATAGGTGGAGCACATAGATCGGCATTAAAGAATTTATCGGCTTCTACCAGCAGCCTCCGATAGAAATCATTGTCCTCCTTTTCTATCCACTCATGCCACTTCGTGTCTTCATCCGGCTCTCAATCAGATCCCTTCAGGATGTACCAATGATACATCCATCTCAAGCTTCCAAATTCTTTTCTTTATATTCTTTGAGGAGTCTGCCAGCTAAGACCTTTGGTGGATTGAGTGTCCTGTGATATGGCCTAAACTCGATTCATCCGCCTCCTTCATCTCCCATTTTCGACATCTCTGCTCCACCTCATCTCCAGTCCCTTGCTTTTCTTCTTGACTTCTTTCTTTCTCTTTCTCCATAGAAAGCCTGCTCTCTCATGATCCTGGCCGATCTGCTCCTCGGGCGAGGTTAGAGTAATCAGGCTCCCTCTTCCTTTCTCGGAGATAGTGAGCTTAGGACTCAAGACTTTGATCGGGAGCAGATTCTACAATCATCTTTCCTTTCCCTTCCCTTTCACATCACCGCTTTTGTCTCCATTCTTTTAGCTTTGTCACGGTGAGCAATCCTTTCTTCTTCTTCTTTCTTCCTCCTCTCCTCATCTTCCTTCATTGCCTCCTCGAGTTGGCTCGACCCTCGGTGAAGTGCAGCCAGCTCATCCGATTTAATGCGAGCTTCCTCTCTGCTGCCTCCAACTCAGCTGTGCTAGCCTTTTCTCAACTTCACTTTTCGTATCATCTAACACACCCTGAGTGCCAACTCTCTTTCCTTCACCTCCTTTTCCCCCTTTTTACTTCATCGGCCAAGGTAGTCACTTCGTCTCGATTCAGTGCATTTAACCACGAAGTCCGACTTGTCCAAGGCCAACGAGTCCACCACAATCGAGTTGTATTCAGAGACTTGTGATTTCAACCCTTTGACTTCCTCCTCCATAGCTGTCACCTTTTCAAAGAAGAACAGTTGAGTTATAGATGTAATCTTTTCAGTAAGATTTACCTCTACTTCCCGCATATTTGAGATCATCGCTTCGTGATGACTTTCACCATCTTCTTTGTCCTCTTCTGGAGCTTTTTCTCGAAAGCCTGCTTCATCTTCCTCTCCATTTGAGCAATTATGGAAGTGATGGCTGATGTAGGGCTTAAGTCACTTTCCTCCTCCTCGGATGAGGATTCGGAAGAAGAAGAGGTAGAGGGGGAAGTTCGAAATTTGGGGTTGAGGAATTGGGAGCTCATCTGAATGTCTTCTAGAAAAGAATAAGAGGTGACGTCTATTTCTGGGAGTGAAGTGTTGGGTTTCAGACGGGGTGGGAGTGGATGTAGTGGGTGGTTCTATTTCTAGAGAGATGGTTGGAGGAATAGTAATTTCGAGGTTGGGTTGTAGTGGGGATGATTTCGGTTTGGGTGGGGGTGGGAATGGTTTCAGACGAGGTTTGGACAATATGGAGCAAGCGTGGTGTTTCGGAGGCTCGGAGGTGCCAGCCGGGCACACCTCTTCATTGCAGTGGGGATTTGGAGGGAGAGAGAGATGACGTAGTACCTTCTTCTTGAATGGGTGAAAGTACAGCCTTCCTTGGTGGAGAGGTCGGGACATCCAGTGTTCAACCTCATTTGCTATTTCCAAAGACCGATACTTCTTCTCGGTAGGAGGGTAGAGACTTCCGTCTCGCGACCGAGCGCGTAAGATTCAGACGTCCTAGAGGACCTCCTCTAAAGAATAAATTGATTATCTTCATCGGAATCCTCATCCATCTGGCTGACTTGTAGATGGCTCGGCCTCACAGTACCACTGTCTGCGGCCACGACCCGACCTCCTCCTAGACCTCCTTCTTGTTGGAGACCTTACAGAAGTTGCTGCCTCCTCACTTACTTCTACAACAGTGGATCCTCGGCTGGTTGAGCTTCAGCTGGTTCGGCCACCCTAGCTGCTGGAGGTTGGGAATGCTCTGCTGGCCTCGAACTCCTGCCAGTGCCCGCTCCCTTTGCCTCACGAGCATCATTAGACTCATCATCCGAGTCGTGCAACCCTCCAATCCATTCATCTTTTGTCGGTAACCCTTTACGCTTTGAATATTTCTTCAAACCCTCCCTCGTTTCAAATCTTTTATTCAGCCCTTCCATCAACACCGTGATCTTATTAAAAAGACTCACGGTTGAGGTGTATCCGATCTCCATTAGTTGGGTTAAACAATAACCTTAGCTTTTCCTCCTTTAATCTCCTAAATAACACATCTACCCAATCCACACTGTACTCCATCAACAATGGCTCTCATACAGACAATCGTGACTTCGTCACTCCATCATGGGAGCTTTGATCTCCTAGGATTGACTTGGTGACAATTGTCATGAGCGGCTGAATCTTCTCCTCAACATATGTTTTTCAGATCTCTCCTAACTCCCCTATATGTAATCCTGGCAAAAAGATCAAAAGACTCTTCCCAAACATTTTCTTTATACAATAAAGGGTTTACCCTGTCATGGATGTATCCAGAATCCTTGCGACGTTCTCCTTCGAGTACTCTGGTTGAGTACCTTCAACGATCGTTACGAAACCATCCTCGTGAATTCACTCCTTGCTAGAAATTCTCTCCGATGAAATCAACGGTTTTGTTCAATGGAGATTTAAGTGAACAAAATCCTCTTAGTCTTGAGGCTTCAGTCTCGATAATTTCTCTGGATTATCTGTCATTTGTAGTCTCGAAATTTACAAACATCTCGGCCTTCAATTTGTTTTTGTGAGAATCAAAAGCATTTAGAAGTCGAACACGAAGGCTGATATATGAAGGAGGTTTTGGGGTTTGGGAAGAAGAAGATGCCATTGATAACTTTTCGAGAGTAAGAAATTTTCAGTAAACTTTGATAGCAAGGAATTATGAAAGTAAAAAAATTTAAAAGCTGTTGAAGGTAAGTTTTTAAAAGAGTGGGAGAGAGAGGGAAAGTTTGGGAAATCGAACGTGGCACAATCTCGGGGTTCGATTTTAAACCATCGATTAAAAAGGCGCGTGTAAAACATCAACAATTTTGCGAGAAAATCAATTTGAATTCAGGCGCGTGACCTACACGCGTCTTGAATTGCGTAAAAAGTAACCGTTTATCCTACGGATTAGACGGCTAATAGACTTACTTTATCACAAGTAATTAGTATACCGACGTAAGCAATGAGATGTCTTGCTTAGTACTCGGGTATTCTATTTCGAACTTGGTAAAAGTCGACTAGGTCAAAATAACCTCGTCTTATATTTTTCAAGATTTTTCTTAGACTGGTATTTCCAGTATTTCCAGCTTTAATTACAAAACAGATTACTAGAGAGCCACAGACTTTTGAAAACAACAATTTTGAAAAAAAAACAACAAAGATGAAGGTTTTCGAATGAAGAGATTTATGAGACTAATGCGTATTTACATTCCTGCAAACAAACTCATCAAAACTATTAGTAACTTAGGTAGATCGGATAGGGTGCGAGATAGTCATCTGCTTTTCTAAAATCAGCCGACTATTGTGCCCTAGTCTGATTTACCATATGTCGATCAAGCAATTATCATGTCGGATAAGGTCAATATGACTAATCCTTGATTCTTGATTCCTAAACAGAGATCAATGATATCACTACCCGATTGTCCTTTGACTTTGATCTAGTCCGATAATTCTTTCTAGACATAATAAACTAAATTGAGAGTGACAAGAATATAAAAACCGAATTAAAGATTTACTAACAAAGCATCTAATAAACCTAATTCTACGAGATAATTCTTTAAACCTCGTCTCTGCTAGTGGTTTTGTTAAGATGTCTGCTCTTTGAAAGTCGGTCAAGATCTTCTCAAGTCGATATCTCCTTTTTCTACATGGTCTCGGATGAAGTGGTGTCTCGATATCTACATGTTTGCATGTTGTATGAAGAATCTGGGTTCTGGTAATAGCTATGGCACTATTACTATCACAAAAGATTGGTACATCTTTGGTGATAATATTATAGTCCCTTAGCTGGCGACTTATCCAGATCGGTGAGAACAACAACTTCCAAATGCCATATACTCGGCTTGGTTGTGGGAAGTAGCTACGAGAGGTTTGTTTCTTAGACAACCATGAAATCAGCTTACTTCCAAGAAATTGACAAGTACCTAAGTAGATTTTCTATCTATCTTGCACCCACCAAAATCTGAATCTGAGTATCCAGACACTCAAAGTTGTCATCACTGGATACCACAATCCAACATTTATTGTTCCTTTCAAATACTTGAGGATTTTCTTTGCCGCTTCAAGATGACTTTTCTTAGGATTAGCTTGAAATCTAGCATACTCCAACCGCAAATGAAATATCGATCTACTAGCGATTAAATATAACAAGGAACCAATAAGACCTCGATACTCGATCCGATCGGTATCTTCCCCCTTCTCAAATGCGGATCCATTGAAAAATTTGTCATCATAGGTATCTTACCTTCTCTACCGGGTACCTATTCCATATTTTTCAATAAGATCTTTTGTATATTTGGCTTGATTGATGAATATTCCCTTCTTTGTGCTGCTTGACTTGAAGTCCAAGAAAATATGTCATTTCTCCCATCATGGACATTTCAAATCTGCTTTTCATAAGACTACTAAATTCTTCACACAAAGATATGTTAGTTGATCCAAAAATTATATCATCAACATAAATTTGAACTAATAAAAGATCACAACCAAATTCTTTTCTAAAGAGAGTTCTATCAATTCTACCTTTAACAAAACCATTTTGAATTAAATAATCGACAAGGTGTCATACCAAGCTCTTGGTGCTTGTTTAAGTCCATATAGAGCTTTCCTTAGTTTATAAACTTTGTCTCCTTTGACAAAACCAAGGGGTTGCTCTACATAGACTTCTTCACTAGGATTCCATTTAAGAATGCTGATTTAACATCCATTTGAAAAACTATGAATCTTTTAAAAGCTGCATAGGCTATAAATAATCTTATGGCTTCCATACGAGCTCGGGTGCAAAGGTTTCATCATAATCAATACCCTCTCGATTGTGAATAACCTTGAGCAACTAGTCCGGCCTTATTTCTAACCACAATATTATTTTCATCCATTTTGTTTTTAAAGACCCATTTAGTTCCAATGACTTTTTGATGATGAGGCCTTTCAACAAGCTCCCACACATCTTGTCTTTGAAATCGATTTAGTTCTTCTTGCATGGCATTAATCCAGTTGGAATCAGTTAGAGCTTCGTAATTGATTTAGGTTCAAGTAATGACACATAGCAATCGAACATACAATCTTGATTTAGTTGGGTCCTCGTCTGGACACCGCAGTCTAAATCTCCAATTATCTCGCTCACTGGATGATATGACATTACTTTCTTACCCTTATCTATTACGGTAGATGATATCTTGTCTGAATTATTTGTTTCAGATGATTCTATGTTATCTTCTCGATAACTCTACCGATCGGTGATGTGTCGTTGGTCGTCCGATCACCGATATGTTGTTGGTCGTCTGATCATTTAATAGATCACCGTTGAGGAAGTTCTTTCAGGTTCCTTTCCTTTGTCCTGGTTCTTCCTCTTCATCCGAATCTGATTCTTGATTGTAGAATTTTATGGTTGATCTTTTGATAGTCATCCGATCCGGATCATCCGATATCTTTGTAATGTCCCTTGTCTTATCAAACTTAAAAGAAGATTCATCAAATACTACATGTGGTGTTTCTTCTACACACAAGGTTGTCTTATTAAAAACTCTATATGCCTTTGATATAGATGAGTATCCTAAGAATATCCCATCTGCTATCTTGGCATAAAAAGTTTTTAATTGAGATTTCTCATTATTGTGTATGAAACATTTACAACCAAATATATGAAAATATGAAATTTTGGGAGATCTTCCCTTCCAAATTTCATAGGAGTTTTACACTTATCCTTAACAATCGAGACTCCTATTTTGAACATAGCAGTCGTATTCACCGCTTCGCCCAAAACCTATGAGGAGTGTTGAATTCAGATAGCATTGTTCTAGCCGCCTCTTTCAAGGTCCTGTTTCTTCTTTCAACAACTCCATTTTGTTGTGGAGTCCTTGCTGCAGATGTTTCAGCTATGTCATTCTCAATGCGGTAGTTAGAAATCAATTTATTTAGGAATTCAATACCTTTATCACTTCTAATTTTAACAATATTTAATCCCTTTTCATTTTGAATCTTCTTAAGAATTTCTCGAATCTTAGTCATAGTCTCATTCTTTTTGTACAAGAAAATAACCCAAGTAAATCTTGAAAAATCATCAACAATTACTAAGGTGTATTTTCTTCCACTAAAGCCGAGAGGAGTTCTTGGACCAAACAGATCCATATGAAGAAGTTCCAAAATTCTCTCTCAAGAAGGATTACTTATTGTTTTAAAAGAAGCTTTGGTCCTGCTTTTCCTTTTTGACAAAAAACACATACATGGTTCTTTGAAAATATTTTATCGGGAGTCCTTTAACTAAAGATTTCCTTGCTATTTTGTTAAGAGTTTTGAAGTTTAAGTGACCAAGTCGTCATTGCCACACCCAACTTAAGTCATCTCGAACTCTTAGCAACAAGACAAGTATCTTTAGGACAGCTTTTGAAGTTAGCAACATAAATGTTACCTTGTCTTACTCCAGCCAATAGAATATTTTCATTTAAAACATCTAATACATAGCATGCATTATGAGTAAATTTGACACAAAACCCTTTATCACAAAATTGTGAAACAAATAGTAGGTTGTGCTTCAATCCTTCCACGTAGTAAACTTCTTGAACTTGAACATCTCCAATCATTAGTGTTCCAACACCTTTAGTAAGTCCATAGTTGTTGTCTCCAAACATCACTCTTGGTCCATCAATGGTTTGATAGTTAGAGAGAAGTCGTCTTTCATAGGTCATGTGCTTGGAACGACCACTATCAATATACCATATGACCTCAAGAATGTCTCCTCTATCAACTATCTTCTTGTCTTCCCGCAATCACAAATTTATTTCTTAGGTACCCTTTGTACTTTGGGTCCTTTCAAGTTAAGTTGACTCTTAGGAATCCAGATAAAAATATCAATGTTCCTTAAAACCATAGATTGAAGCTTGCATCCATATCTATCTACTAAGATAAGACTTTCAAGATCAATCTGATTTAGTTGATCTTTTGAAATTGTCTTGAATCTTGGTATAAATGGATAAGATCTGCTTCTTCCATCAAAGTTATTATACCTAGGATAGATCTTTAATTTAGTCTTAGATTCAAACTTAGGAGTTACTTTCCTCGTCGATTTTTCTTTTCGTAAGTATCGGATGAGGTGATTAATTCCTTTGGTTTCCAAGGACTGAATAAAGTTTCTACCTTAGGTTTAGTTGCTTTCACAAAGACTCTGGGTTTTATAGGATCATTTTTCTTATTCCTATCAAAACCTAATCCAGTTTTATCATTAGACTTTTGAGATGAATTGAAGATTTTATCTATTGTAATTTGAGAATTATTCAAAAGTCCCAACTTGAGATTTAATTCCCTGTTAGTCCTTTTATAATTTTCATTCTTAGAATAGATATTTGAAAATTTTATTTTCAAAGAACTTAGTTCCTGTTCTAACTTATCCTGTCTTATCGACAAGGTATCGGTGATCATCTCGATCGACATTCCCCCTTGAATGTACAGTCTGATTTCTCACTTTTCTTAGTCTAATTGACCTTAGTTAGATCAGAAATTTGATCCTTTAAATTAAGATTTTCAGTCTCTATCTGTTTATAAGCGAGATAGAGCGAGTCTCCAAATCTTTCAACAGCTTTATCAATAAGACTAGGATCGATTTCGAGATAAGGTGTCACAGTCATTATCGATGATGAATAGTAATGTACCTCTTTACCCATTAGACATATGTCATCATCGACCCAAAATCAGATGAAGATGAGGATGATGATGTCTCACGAGCTTCTTCTTTCTCAGCTAGTAGAGCTCTGCAGTCGGCATACCTTCTATCTCTTTTCTTCTCTCTCTCTGGGAGTAAGTTGAGGACAATCATAGTCAGTAGTGACCGGGTTTGCTGCAAGTATAGCATATATCTCTTACTCTCTGTTTTGGACTACTATCTCCTCGTCGATAGGTGACCTATGACTTCTTGGTGATCCTTCTTTTTATCATTATCGAACTCTTTTCATCCTGTCGATCTATAGTTCCTTCGATCTAATCTGTCTCTTTTGTTTCTTACGTACTTCATCTTGAGTCTTTCATATCTTTTCAACAAAAGAGCCATTTCTTCTTTTATAGACAAATCGAGATGCTTTAGAAATCTTTTCGCATTCATCCTAATGAACAAATGCTCTTGTTTTCCAGATGTGGATGACTCTGCCTCATCTTCTTCATCTTCAATGTGAATGTCATATTCCAGAGCTTTAAGATGAGAAAAGAGAGTGTGATGTGATATTGATGACAAATTTTGTGTTGCCTTGAGAATATTAGCTTTCTCTCTCCATCTTTTGCTCAAAGATCCGAGTATCTTGTTGTTAATTTCTTTCTCGGTCTAAGTCTTACCCAAATCGGTTGCTTTGTTCACAAGATTAGTCAATCTCACATCCGGTTGATCTACAGTCTCACCATCCTTCATTTTGAATGTGTCAAAAGCATGTAGAAACGATCGAAGCTTGTTTTCTTTGACTGTTCGAGATCCTTCACAAATTCCAGCAAGAGTCTCCCACATTTCTTTGGCGAGTCTTGCATTTTTAACCTTTTCAATCCAATCCTTACTTAGAGTCTCAATGATCTCGGTTCGAGCTACTTGATCAAGATTATGGACCTTTCTTTCATCATTTGTTAACTCGTAGCTCTTCTTTTCTTATGCAGTTCAGATTGGTGACTCGGCTCGATCTTTGGTTCCTCCATGATAGAATTTTATAGGTCCCTCTTCAAGAACCTCTTCCATCCTATCATGAATGGCTTTTAGGTGATTCTCCATCCTAAATTTCCAGTAATCATAATCTTCAATAGAAAATTCAGAAGATTCCTTGACTTCTTGTTTTTCCACGATGACATGATGAAACAAAGGAACAAAATACTCCACAAACTAATTAGTAGCAGCTTTGTTAGTAAAAGAAGAAAAATGAAGAAAAACAAGATAATTTCAGAATCTTGTTCAAGACCTAAAATCAATATCGAAACGACTTAACACCGCTCCGATACCACTTGTTGGTCCCTGAATATTGAGTAGATTTAAAACCTTGAGATAACCTTCTAGAACAAAATCTAGAAAGGGGGTTTGAATAGATTTTGTAGAATTTTCGAATCTCTCAAAATCAATTCAAAATATCGATTTGACACAGCGGAAAACAATAGTAAACTCAACTATTAACAAGATCAAAAGCAAGGTGATATTTAGATTCTAGTTAAGATTCAATTTTAATCTTGGATTAACAAAATTGTAACTTGAATGAAATTAAAGAAAGTAAGAAATAACACTGTGATTTAAAGTGGTTCGGATTATAACAATCCTACATCCACTCTCCTTCTCCAAACTTTGAAGAAGGGTCTTCACTAGTCTTACTTACTTCTTGTACAAAATTTACAAATTACAACTCGATCATCAACTTTTCAACAATCTAATCAACTCTCTGAAATCTAACTCTAAGAATAAGATGTGTTTTTGAAGATGTGAAGTGAAGTGTTGTATAAACACTTAGAAAATATTTGAAATCTCTCTTGACAAATACTTTGTGAAATCAATAGTGAATAGTGTGAAAAATCAAATTTGCATAAGTATCTAGAAAAATAAAACTTAGTCCTATTTATAAGTCTGAAAAGACAGGTTAGTTTGTTAGTCGGTTCTAACAAACCGGAAACCGCTCAACAAACTTATTCTTGAAAATCGCTCTTGACCTCGGCTGATTCTTCCTACTCGTCTGCGGTGACTTGGTGAAGACTTGCCTTTCTTATTCTACTCGGCTTGTCTTGACCTCGTCCGAGCTTCTCATGATCATCTTCTGCAGATGGTAAGATTTGAGCTTGTCTCCAGAGATGACCTATAAACTCGAGCTTGATTAACTAAATCGGCTCTCGACCTAGTCTAATCACTTAGCATCGAACTGCTGGTCTTAAGCTGTTTATCAACGTTGTCTGCTCCTCTGGATTGTTCCTTTTAACTCATCAAAACTCTACTTGGTCTAACAATAAGTTTAGGACTTTTGAGGACTAGGCGATTGTTAGTGAAGGAATAATTAAGATGGATGACTTTGTGTCAATGAATCGGTTGAATATTTCAATGAAAGATCCTTGATGTATGCCCTACAATTTGCTACTCTCTATTTAATTGGTGGATTTATGAATTCTATGCAAATCTGAAAGTCAAGATATCTAGGGTGAATTCTCGTGAATTATGGTAAGGTTAAATTCGGGAAAGATTATTGAGGTGACACTTGCCGTGATTAACACTTTTCTCGCAAACAAGGACAATGAGGACCCTCAAGTTGATAATTTAGATGAGGTAATGAGTGTGATTACCGGGATAGACAGATCGTGTGGAGGTATAGGATGAATTCTTCATCTTACTAGCTTATACAGTGTGTTGCATAAGCCGATTGTCTACAATTGGTTGCCTTCTTCGAATACAACTACCCCGACCTCGAGAACAAGCTATTTTGATGTATAAGATTAGACATCCGAGGAGATTTAACACAGGAAAATAATTTTTGATAACATGATGACCTACTCTGGTAGGGTTTCCAGAAAGGGTTATTGACATACCCTAGTTTGATTTATAAAATGATTTACGCACAAGGGTTTCAAAGAGAAAATTGAGATTATTAGTTCTTTTGCATAGAGTCCGGGAATCTCTCATGTTACGAGAAGTGGTCCTAGGGTGATTGTCTTCCATACAGAGGACCTAATGACCAGCCTGAAGTTCTTGCTGCTCGGACAACCGATGTTCCAATATTGGCACCCACGCCGCCAACATTCCACAGCCTTTAACGAGATCAAATTGCAATGACTCGACAATTCAATTTCTAACTTGAAATGTCTTTTGAGTAATCTGGTAATGCAAAAAGATCTGGGAAAGGCTCCTTTCAGCTATTACAGGGGGAGTAGGACTCGATGTTGCTCCAAATGTTGTTCTTGATGGTGCGGATCTTCTGGCCGCTTCTTTGTTGATGTAGATCTTTGCTTGGTACTTACGGAGGACCAGATGCGGATATTGCGAGTGGTGGAACAAGCACTACTCCAGATGCTAAGACTGAATCAAACCAAGGATGTGCTCGACAATGTGCCCAACAATCCAGACTACACCGATGTTGGACCTAGTAGCTCAAACAGGATGTTAACAAAATTGATGCGATATCTTGGGATGATGAAGACCTCGGTGTCTTTGTATGATGACCTGGATGACTTAGGGCACTAATGATCAAAGTAAAGGGATCTTTAAAGAATAGAAGAACTTGAAGATAGGGGAGTTCGTGCGAGATCTCTTGAAGATGCAAATCGTTTGATTAATAGCCCAATCATATCCTTATTTTCGTTAAAAGTTTTATCATTCTTGTAAAAACTCATTTAATTTCTATTTTTTTGATGTGTTTTCAATTTTGTTATAAACTTATAGTTTGTAGGTTTGTTTTGTTCTTATGCTTTGATTTCTGAACTTATTGTAGTTTGGTATTAGTTTGAGTTTTTATGTTTAAGTTATTGTTTTCTCGAACTCGGTAGTTCCGGGTCTTTTTTAAGTCTAGTGTATTTTTATATTTATGTTCGTATACTTTGGCCTTAACATGTGTTTTATGCTATGTGTTTGTTTTATTGTTTTTGTATTTCTGTTTATTCTAGATAAGTAATGAGATCTCATTAACTTGATGTTAACTTACTTATCTCTATTGTGTACATATTCGATCAATGATACAACATCGGGTGTGTTACAATAGAAAGACCGAATTGGGGGAGATTGTTGATGTTAGTGACAAGTGTTACTTTGAATGTGTCAATATTCAGGTCACAACATAAGAATTCGTCCTTCCACTTCCACTAACCCTTAACCCACGAAATGTCTTGTTTAATGTCTTGGTTTTACTGATTGAAGACTTATAGCGGTTACTATAAGTCATGCGGTTTTAAAAAGTAAGAGTGAGGAGTTGAAAATATCATGGGGAAGTTATGAGAAGTTACCTACTTTTAAGGGAGATGTGGAAGTTATCTTCAAGCACACTTAGTGTCCGTAATATCTATAAATACACTTCTTGCTATGAAGATAAAGCTTGGAGTTTGAGGGAAACACATTCTAGCGTAGTGTTCCAACATTTCACTCAACATTTTGGATATATAATTGTATTAGGTAATAGGTTAGTTGGTTAACATCTATTCACTAGATACGTACATCTATTCACGGTGAGGGTTATGTTTTCACCGATTGTATCACTTAATATTTATTAGTGATATTTCGCCGATTGACAATATATGCTTATTTACATCTAGAAAAATTTTGATATCCATCTTGCAAAGTGTTTAAGACTTCAATTGTGTGTTTTTGTATCGTTTTGTGTTTGTGTTGTTCTTTAAATGTGTGAACATTCTTGACAACGATTCGCAAACACTCACGTACACATTCATACCCAATTGTTGGGTGCAGCGAAATTTTGGGTATTAACTTTCGGTTACCAGCGATCCGATTTATTTATTATTTTTATATTTTTAAGTTTCATGGTATTTTTCTTGTTTACATTGTAATGTAATAAAATATATCTGTACTTTCATATTTATGTTTTTAGCAAAACATAATATAACTTACACCAAAAAAATAAAAGTCAAGAAATCAATAACAAAATGAGTGAATGAAATATCCTAACAATTAACATAACTAATATAATTAAAAGTAAAATTTAAAAATAGATGTGAAATTTAAAATAATCGGGCACCCGATCGGATATGTCGAGTTCATTTAAAGACACGATATCCGAATTTGACAGAAATCGGGTACCCAATACCCGAATATATATAAAATATCCGATCCAATCGGGTATTACCCGATCGGATTGGATCGGTACCCAAAACCCAATTGTTTTGCTCACCCCTACAACTCACAACTCACCAATTCAATCACCCTATCCATTTCTATTATTGTCTCAAACTCATAAGTTAATTTCACAATAATCATGGAACTCACAGATTCATTAAGCAACAATTGAACTTACAAGTTCATTCAACAACAATTAAACTCACGAGGTTCAATTCATAAAATCACCGAACTCACAGATTCAGTCCACATCAATTATTGAACTCACGGTCTCCTAATTCACAATAATTGCTAATATCAAGTATCAAAATTCAAATAATATCCACATATCACCAATTAAATATAAACGATTCAAAAACTACTATGTTTATGCATTGTTGTTATACATAGATTTTTACTTACCTCGAATTTAAAAAAGTGATGATAACTCCAATCCTTAAATCACCTTATCTTCCTCAATTAACGAATCTGCAATTTATACTTTTGATTGCTTATAATCTCCCTTGTTCTCTGCTAGAACTATAGCACTTTTCAGTCCTTTTGTTTCCTTCATTTGTCTCCTTTCATAAACCTCATTAGAAGAAAATATAGGTATAAATTCACACACCTCTCAATATTCCGCCTTAGTTAGCTTCTCATCGAAGCTAGTTTGCTTTCTATATATGAATATATATATATATATATATATATAAAAGCCTTGTGTAAATTCTATTTTTAGGTTGTCATTTGTGTTGTTTGTTAGTTACTTTCTTCAAAATGATTTCTAATATTTTACAATCTTTTACACAAATGTAACATTTAATAATTATTTCTAAAAATTACAAACTCCAAATATATCATATAATACTCTATATATAAGTGTATAAAATATTTTAATTAAGAAAATGGAAATAATTTTAATTTACAATGTCGTTGAAATTAAACTAGAAATGCCATCAAAAGACAGTCAACAATTATTCTTTTTATCTATTTATTATCCTTCCGTAAAATCATCAAATCAAGAGACTAGACTTAGAGTTTATATTTCAAGAATAAAATATATGAACCTAAATATCTTTATAGCTACATGTTTAAAGAGAGAAGAGACTAGGTGCGCTCAACCCTTTAAAGGGGCGGGAATTGTGAGACACTTTAAAAATTGGAGAAATAGCATGAGTTGAATGAGACTTTTAGTTTGTTTTCATTTTAACAGTATTTTTAATTATTATTTTTTAAGTAAAATTAAAAAATCATCATGTCTGTTTACTTGAATTCAATTTTAGTCATTTTTCTTTTTAATTTATAAATTTTGACCCTTTTGGTGTCAATTTTGGTCCTTTTCATCTAAAATTTCAATTTTTGATGGAAAGTTGCCCTTTTTTATTCTTATAACGTCAATGGCCGTGTCAAGTCTCATTTGAATCGTCACTCATCCATGAAGCAAAGCCCTCAATCAATTTCAAATTTTAATTACACCTTCCTCGTAAATCGTAAATTTTGTCAATTTATGTTCTAATTACAAGTATTTTACGATGAGGGGAGGGTCGAGGCTTATAAGTTTTTTTTTATTTTATCGAGCCCTCAATCAATTTCAAATTTTGATTACACCTTCCTCGTAAATCATAAATTTTGTCAATTTATGTTGCTAATTCCGAGTATTTTACGATGAGGAGAGGGTCGATGACACGACCACCTTTTGACAACCCAACTAGAAACACAAATTTAACAAGAAAAGTGAGTTGTGAATAATTTTACAAGAAATGATACGTGCGCACGTGCGACTTTATTATTATTGGTTTTTTCAAATGCTTTAACAAAAGACAATGAACACTTCCAAATATAACAAAAGGACTCAAAACATCATGTACAAAACTTTTATAAAATACAACTCAAAATACACGTCCACGGTTTGACCCAATAGGTCGTCATCTATGTACACACCACTCAAAACCCCGCATGAGCCGCCACCTTGTGCGGTAGAACCATAGCGACACGGATCATCGATTATCTATAATGCATAAATTGGATGAGATATTGTTAGATCGGGATTTTAGTTTTGATGAGTTAAAGTATATAGACTAGAACTAGCTCATGTAAATAAGATGACCAGCTGAGTATGTATAGAACAACCGAGGTAATGAACATTAGTGCTAGGTGATCGGACCGGGTAAATCTAATAGAGTCACCGAGGTCGAGGAAGAAAAGGTCATCTAAAGACGGTCTTGAAGAAGTCATCTGTTGGAGAGAATAATGAAGAGCTCAAGACGAGGTCGAGACCAGCTAAATAGAATAAGAAAGACAAGTCTTTACCAAGTTAGGCTGCAGACGACTAACTCAAGATCGGCTTAAGTCAAGACGGTTTTCAAGAAAAATTTGTTAAACGGTTTTAGTTTGTTTCAACAAACTTACCGTCTTACTGAGCACTTATAAATAGGAGTAAGCACAAGTCTGAAAAGAACTCATAACACTCACAATTTTGATACTCACGATTTTCAAAGTATTCACAAGTTTCTAAAAGTTTTCATAAATTTCTAAGTGTTTAAAGAACACTTCCTTGTATATCTTCAAACACATTACTGCTTTGTATCGTTCTACTTTCTAGATAGATTGATAGTTTGAAGATAGGCTGAAGAGGAAGATCTTCAAGTTATTGTAATTGTAATCTCTAGTAAGTAAGTGAGTAAGTAGTCGAGACCCTTCTTCAAATTGAATGAGGACAAGTGGATGTAGGATCATTTTGATCCGAACCACTATAAACCATGTGTCTTTTACTTTCGAATTTATTTTCTGTTGATAATCTATTGCATAAACAAATTGTTCTCGGACTCCTTTAGATCTTTATCAATAGATTGAGTATAAACTGCCCATTGACTGTCTCGATTTCTTGAATTGATAATCTGAATTTTAGAAAGATTTAGATAATTTATTCACCCCCTCCTTCTAGATTATCTCTAGGAGGTGTACTTAGTTGCTTATAATTATTCAAATCTCGGGACCAACAAATATAAATCTCAGTAAGCAGAAATTATGCATGATACGATGTTTAGTTCGAAAACCTCCCAACGCACAACACACTCTCTTTAAAATCATCAATTTATTTATCAAACCCTTAAACCCTTTTTATCATCTTTCGCTATCAAATAAGAACAACTATTAATAATTTGAGGATAAGGTTTTGTTCTACTCATCACGAGCTTCAAAACGGTATAAAATTTGTCGATGGACGGAAATCCAATACTTACCAAAATGCTTTGGTTGATCCTCTCTCTCTACCTACGTATATATGGCTAACCCCTTTTTCTCTAAATTAATCTAATTGATATGGGTGACTCTAACAATTAGTTAGGGTGGATATGCATGCAACTTCCACCGCCTCTCAAAGCTTCTTTGGTAAGCTTTTCCTTTTTTTTTTTTTATTATAATTATGCTATTAACAGAATACTATTACTTAACATAATAATATATCATTATTATATGCACATGTACACGCATATTGGTTAAAGAATATTACTTCATTCCCTTATAATTTAAGTAATATTATTGAGAATCCAATTATTTACTAAATCATTTGCATGTTTATATAAAATTTGATATAGCCCCACGAAAATATAATAGAATTTCATCATCACTCAACGTATAAGAGGTATATTTAATTAATTCGGTATTTGAAATCACAATAAAATAATACAAGATAAAATAATTTAAAATCACAAATAACACGTAATTAATTAAAATGCACTCAATTCATGACATATATTGATCAATGAGTGGTGAGAAGCTCAAGTATCACAATTATAATTAATTTTCACGTTAGCACTAGAGGTAGTAACAATTGAGTAGTACAAAAAGAATTAAATAAAATCTTATAATAAAGTTAATTATTGTCTCACCACTAAGTAGGTAAAAATATATATTTAATTCAATATTTAAAACAAGATAAAATAGTATGAGTTTACAAGTAGCACACAAATAAATAATTGTATGAAGTATATTGACTTATGAGTGTTGACACTTAATTTATTTATATTACTTTAGATTTAACAATTTAGGTAGAAGTTCATGACTACTAATTCAATAAAATATCATATATTTAAAACTTAAGGTGTAAAATGAAAAGAATTATAAATAATTAACGTGTCACTTATATAAGTTAAAGAAATGAGTAAATTTTATTGGTAAATAACTAATGAGAGATTTGGATATCACATCCTTCCCTCCTTATAAAAATTTCGTCCTCGAAATTTGTGTGATACAAAACCTTATTCTTGTCTATCGATAAAGGAATAGTCCTTTTATCTTAATTACCTGAATGACTATTTAATTTTTATGTTTACATGTTTTACCTTTAGAGATTTATATCATGCCACCAATATAATTTATTTATAACTTTTAAAGAGAAATTTATTTATATCTACACAAAAGAGTATCAAAATGGAGCAAGGATTAGTTAATTATCTCTAAAAACTCACTCAATATTAGATCGATTGTGCAATACTTAACAATTTATTTGTCCATTCCATAAAAATAAATGAAACCAATATACGGTGGCAACATCACTGCGCAAACCAACACCGAAATTTTTTATAAAGTCGAATTATATATTCCTATGATGTACCATCCCCGTCTATGTCTATACGGTTCATTTGTGCACATTATTTATTTTTATATGATCTTCATGGGACCTTAAACTATTTCTCTCATATATTTTATTTTATAAACTATTTCCGTTACATAACATGTCTCTTATGTAACATATGAATTTGAATAGTCTAGAAAATTTAATTTGATGTGCCTACGCATATCATTGTCGATTAATATATATTCCCTTCTCCAATATTTTATCATAACACATTCTTCAACAAATCTTAATATATCTTCTTTTTTATGTAATGCATGACATGAAGCATGATTCACTTTTGTAACTAATGATGCGAGATAAGAAAATAACATATTGAAATAACAAACAAAATCATGATATAAAAACCGTATACCAAACAATAACGTTCTTTAGATAATACAAATATTTGCAAGAACGACAAAGATCATATGACGCAGAAATTTCAAGTGACTTATAAATATTTTATGTTTTTTAATATAACTAGAACACAAGTCATATATTATCGTATTTGATCTTATGCCCAGGTGGGCACCAATTTATATGCCCGCCGCTTATGTGGCATGTAAATCACCTATCATGTGATGCTACATATACGGAGCCCACTATTATTTAATTAATTACTTATGTGGCATCACATGATTGGTGGTGGGCATATAAATTGATGCCCACCTACGGACATAAGATCAAATCCGCATATATTATTTAAATAAGTTAGAAGTTTAGTTCCCTAATAAAAGAAGAAGAACCCAAAGAGTTATTCCTACACAAAAATGTGCTCATTTTAGTAAGGCCTGCCATGTGGATTGTGCCCTAAAACAATTTAAAAATTCATTTCCTAACTTTTATTTAAGCACTTTTAGAAATAATGATCAACTTGTTCTTAGTATTTATTCATCATACCCTTATTTCTACATTCATTATTTTCATTCCAGGACTTTAAATATATAATTGCCCATCTATATTGGCTCATCCTTTGAGATTGTTCTAGGTATGCCCCACGAGGATGACATCTCATTGTAATGTTGTAAGACAATTATCTCAATATTAAATATGTCTACATCTCGCGAGTTGGTTTAGTTGTTATGCTCATATATCTTACTCTAAACTCCTTGATTGATTCTAGAGGAGCAAATATGGTGTAATACCTGTGTTGCCTCTTCATTTACATACTTGTCGATATATATAAAAATGAACGATACATGTAAAATTAAACCAAATGGCAACAACAAATTTTACTTTAGATCATACAAATATTTTCAATATAGGTCATTTATGAGATAATAACACAATAAGATAGCAAATATATAGAATAACATAAACTTAAAGCGATCGATTACGAATAATAAAAAATGAATCACAATTGTTTTAACGTAGTAAAGTAAAATAAATAAAAATTCTCATATTTACTTACTTTAATTCAATCATATTCTTTCTTTTCAGGTCATTATGTAATTAATTTCGGTAGCATTAGTCTTTGTATCACTAGGGTGTTACCGCAAATTAACTCTACTTATCACGTAACATATGCATGTGAAATAACTCATTTAACGCAAACCTAAACTCCCAAAACCATAACTACCACACATGTACCGTGCACCGATACACATGCACGACCACACACGCTCATGAGCACACACTTTGCTGCGATCAACGGCTCAACGGCGGCGTTCAAACAATAGCATCTTAGCCATAGTAACATTATGTAGAAGTAAGATAGTTGGAGTCATTCTATAATATTTCTTATGTATTCATTCAATCGAATAAAGTCATATATATAGTTCTCTATCTTTATTAATCTCCAAATATTTTATCATATGATCATTGTTTCTCTTTTCTATTTTGGATGCAAAATAAGATATTTCATGACTTGTCAATATTAAATGTGTTATGAACGAAAGTAGAGCTTCTTCTAATAGTCCAAACAAGGTTTTAAGATATCTCTTTATAATCAATATGACATTCGAAATTTCATAATCTAAAAATTACTAACCATTTTATTATGTATTTTTTTCATGTAATGGTTCTATACCATTAAATTCCAATGTTACTAAATACTATCCCATCCGAGAGTAATCTAAACAATATCATTGCATAAAATCACGAGTCATCCAAACACTAGTGTCTCAAATCTACTAAACTGTCATTCATTTAATCTAACAATAACATCGTTATGCTAACAATAAAAATAACACATGAAAATTTAAACATCATTTGATTTATATAATGAGAATATGCATTGCTTCACATAACATATAACTTCTTGGCATATCTGGGCTCCCCAAGTTTAGAGTTCGTGTACATAGACGGTGACAGACCCAAACCGTGCTCGATACCACTCGACACGACCACCTTTTGAAAATCCAACTAGAAACACTAATGTAACAAGAAAAGTGAGTTGTGAATAATTTTACAAGAAATGATTCGATGCGCACGTGCGACTTTATTATTATTATTATTTTCAAATGCTTAAATAGAAAGACAATGAACACTTCCATAAAAGGACTCATAACATCATCTACAAAATTTTTATAAAATACAACTCAAAATACACGCCCACAGTTTGACCCAACAGTCGTCATCTATGTACACAACCACTTAAAATCTCGCAGAGCTACATATCTTGTCCAAAGAGAACCACAACGTCACGAGATCATCGATTACCTACAATGCATAAACTGGGTGAGATATAAATCTCAAGAAGCGAAATTATGCATGATGCGATGTTTAGTTAGAAAGCCACCCAATGCACAACACACTCTCTTTAAAATCATCAATTTATTTATGAAACACGCATTAGGGCCCCCGACTCACTACTATGCACCGGCATGAGCTCAATATTAATGTATCATATGAGACAAAGGTGGCCCACTCTAGGTAGCATACGCCAAAGTTATCCCCGGTCGCCTTAACTCCTAGGTCGCCCTTCCGCTGACGGTGGCCACATCATACATGATGGTGGCCTACTCTAGGTAGCATACGTCAGTTCTCCCCGGTCGCCTTAACTCCTAGGTCTCCCTTCCGCTAATGGTGGCCCACTCTAGGTAGCATACATCAAATTCCCTCTAGTTGCCTTAACTCCTAGGTCGCCCCTTCCGTTGACACACATTATCATACATGATGGTGGCCTACTCTAGGTAGCATACCCAGGTTCTCCCGGTCGCCTTAACTCCTAGGTCACCCCTTCCGCCGACGGTGGTCCACTCTAGGTAGCATACGCCGATTCCCTCTGGTCGCCTTAACTCCTAGGTCGCCTCTTCCGTTGACACACATCATACACGACGGTGGCCTACTCTAGGTAGCATACGCCAGGTTCTCCTTGATCGCCTTAACTCCTAGGTCACCCCTTCGTTCTCACTTTGAAATCCCCTAATTCATTTCTAATCACGTACCTAATTTATTTCTAATCGCTCTCGCCTAATTCATTTTTAATCCCTACTTTAATTCATTTCAAACTGCGTACCTAATTCATTTCTAATCGCCCTCGCCTAATTCGTTTCTAATCACACCCCTAATTCATTTCTACTAACAACTCACAAATTCAATCATCATATCCATTTCTATAATAATCACAGAACTCAAAAGTTCATTTCACAATAATCATGAAACTCACGTTCATTCAAAGAACAATTGAACTCACATGTTCAATCTAACAACAATTGAACTCACATGTTCAACTAACAACAATTGAACTCATAGGTTCAATTAAACAACAATTGAACTCACAGTTCAATTCATAAAAATCACCGAACTCACATAATTAGTCCACATCAATTATTGAGCTCACGTGCTCTTTTCACGATAAATAACAATATCAAATATCAAAATTTGCAAAATATCCACATATCACTGTATAAACGTAAATGAATTCACAAATTACTCCATTTTATGCATTGTAGTCACAAATAAATTTCTACTTACCTCAAGTCCGCCGCGATGGTATATCAAACCCTTAAACCTTTTTTACCGCCTTTCGCTATCAAATAAGAACAACTATTAATAATTTGAGGATAGGGTTTTGTTGTACTCATCACGAGCTTCAAAACGGTATAAAATTTGTCGATTGACGGAAGTTGAATACTTACCAAAATGCTTCGGTTGATCCTCTCTATCCTCTCTCTCTCCCTACGTATATATGGCTAACCCTTTCTCTCTAAATTTATCTAATTGATATGGGTGACTCTAACAATTAGTTAGGGTGGATATGCATGCAACTCCCACCGCCTCTCAAAGCTTCTTTGTAAGCTTTCTTCTTCTTTTTTAATTTTATTTTATTATAATTATGCTATTAACAATACTATTACTTAAAATAATAATATATTATTATTATATGCACACATGTTAGGTCAAGAAAGTTTTGATGAGTTAAAAGAAGTAATTCGGATGATCGAGATAACCACTGAAAGAAGCAGTGAGACTAAGTCCCGATACTAAGGTGATCGAGACTAGGTCATTGACTAAGCAAGTCACCAAGACTGGAAGGTTGCAAGTCATCTGGAGACAAGCTCAAATCTAGTCATCTGCGGGAGACGATTATGAAGAGCTCAGACGAGGTCAAGACAAGCTGAGTAGAATAAGAAAATCAAGTCTTCACCAAGTCACCGTGAGGCAGGTAGAATAAAATCGGGTGAGGATTGAAGCAATTTTCAAGTTTAAGTTTGATTGAGCGGTTTTCGGTTTGTTAGAACTGACTAACAAACTAACTGTCTTTTCAGACTTATAAATAGGTTTAGATTTTCATTTTTTAAATAACTTTTGCACACATCACGAATTGTGCATTACTCACTATCGATTTCTATTTTTCACAATCAATTCACAAGTTTTCAAAAGAATTCTAAGTGTTTATAGAACACTTTACTTGTAATCTTCAAAGTTCACTACTCACCGTAATAGTTAGATTCTAGAGAAGAATTTAGGAGTTTTGAAGATGCTCAAGAAATTTGTAAGCCGTAAGTTGTAAGTCAAATTGAAAGTAAGTAAGTAGTAAGCTAAGTCCCTTCTTCAAGTTGGAGGGAGAGTGGATGTAGGATTATTCATAATCCGAACCACTATAAATCGTAGTGTTCTTTATTGCTTTACTTTACTTTCTCAATTTCAATTTTAGTTTATCAATCAAAGATTAATTTGAGAATTGAGATTGGAACTAAATATCGAGTGCTTTTGATCTAAATAAAGTTGAGTTTAAAATTGAATTCATTGTGCTACTTGGGTGTTTTGAATAGTTTCGAAAGATTTATAAAATTCTTAAAATCTATTCAACTCCCCCCTTCTAGATTTTCACTAGAAGGCTAAATCAAGATTGTGATTAATCTACTCAACTAAGTGGGACCAACAAGTGGTATCGGAGCGGTGTTAAGTTGTTCGATATTGATTTTAGGTCTTAACCAAGATTCTAAATTTGTTCTTGATTATCTTCATCTTCTTTGTTTCACTAACTGTGCTATTAACAAGATATTGTAAGTGTTTTTGGTTTTCTATCTCAACATGTCATCATAAGAGCAAGAAATCAAGGAGTCTACCTGATTTCTCAATCGAAGAATATGACTACTGGAAATTTAGAATGGAGAACCATCTCAAAGCAATTCATGATAGAATGGAGGAGGTTCTTGAAGAAGGACCTATCAAATTTTATCATGGAGGTACAAGTAATGACAACATGACGGCTAAAACAAGAGTTAGGCAAGAGAAAAAGAGCTCCGAACTCACAAGTGATGAAAGAAAGATTCATAATCTGGATCAGGTTGCTAGAACAAAGATTATTGAAACATTGAGTAAAGACTGGATCGAAAAAGTGAAAAGATGCAAAGCGCAAAGAAATGTGGGAAACTCTTGCTAGAATTTGTAAAGGATCGGATCGAGTCAAGGAAAACAAATTGCAATCAGTATTACATATTTTTTACACTTTCAAGATTAAAGAAGGAGAATCCATTGATCAACTAGATGTTAGACTGACCAATCTTCTAAATAAGGCGGTGATTTGGGTAAAACTTACTCAGAGAAAGAAATCAACAATAAGGTGTTGAGGTCATTAAGCAAAAGATGGAAAGAGAAAGCTAATATTCTTAAAGCTACTCGTAATCTATCTTCAATTTCACACCACACTTTATTTTCTCATCTCAAGGCATTAGAGTATGACATCCAAATCGAAGACGAAGAAGACGAGCGAGAATCTTCAATATCTGAAAAGCTGTAGCATTTCTTCATCAAGAAGAATCCAAGAAAATCTCCAAGGCATCCTGATTTATCTATTAAGGAGGAAATGGCTCTTTTGTTAAAAAGATATGAAAAGCCGAGAATGAAGTTCAAAAAATAAGAGAGACGGTCAGATTGAAGAAATTATAGATCGGATAAAGAAGAAAATAGTTCGCACAATGATAGGAAAAAGGATCGCACGAGAAAGCATAAGTCACCAATTAGAAGAGGAGATAGTAGTCCTAAGACAGACAAAGGAGATATTTGTTATACATGCAACAAGCCTGGTCACTATAGTTATGATTGTCCTCAACTCACTCCAAGAGAGAGAAGAAAAGAGGAAAAAGCGAGACAAAAGGTATCTTTGATCGTAGAGCTCTTCTAGCCGAGAAAGAAGAAGTTCATGAAACATCATCCTCCTCATCCTCATCTGATTTTGGGTCGAGATGATGACATTTGTTTAATGGCAAAAGAGGTACACTACTATTCTTCTTGAGATAATGACTATGATACCTTATACGAAACTAATCCTAGTCTTATAGAAAAACTTTTGAAAGATTTGGAGACCGCTCTATCTCGCTTATAAACAGATAGAGACTGAAAATTTTGATTTAAAGAATCAAATTGCGATCGATTAAAGTCAATCAAACAAAGGGTAGTGAGAAACCAGACCGTACATTCAAGGGTGAATGTCGATCGAGACCATCACTAGTACCTTGTTTGATAAGGCAGAACAAGTTAGAAAAGGAATTAAATTCTTTAAAAATAAAATTTTCAAACATCTATTCTGAAAATGAGACTTACAAAAGAACTAACAGAGAACTAAATCTCAAGTTAGGACTTTTAAATAACTCTCAAATCACAATATACAAAATCTTCAATACTTCACAAAAAGTCTAATGATAAGACTGGATTAGGTTTTGATAGGAGTAAGAAAAATGATCCAATAAAACCTAGAGTTTTCGTTAAAGCAACTAAACCAAAGATAGAAACTAAATTTAGTCCTTGGAAACCTAAGGAATTAATTACCTCATCCTGATACTTTTGAAAAGAAATCACGAGACGAGGTAAGTACCTCCTAAGGTTAAACCTAAGACTAAGTCAAAGTCCTATCCTAGGTATAATGGCTTTGATGGAAGAAATAAAACATATCCATTTTTACCAAGATACAAGACAATTACAAAAGATTAATTAAACAAATTGATCTTGAAAGTCTTATCTTAATAGATAGATATGGATGTAAACTTCAATCTATGGTTTTGAGGAACTTTGATATCTTTGTCTGGATACCTAAATGTCAACTTAACATGAAAGGACCCAAAGTACAAAGGGTATCTAAGCATTAAATTTGTAATTGCAGGAAGATAAGAAGATAGTTAAAAGATGAGACATTCTAAAGGTCATCCGGTACATTAACAAATGCCGCTCCAAGCTTATGACCTATGAAAGACGTCTTCTTTCTAACTATCGAGACCATAGAGGACTAAGAGTAATGTTTGGAGATAATAATTATGGAATTACCAAAGGTGTAGGGACACCGATGATAGGTGATATTCAAGTAAATGAAGTCTACTACGTGGAAGGATTGAAGCACAATTTACTATCTGTTTCACAATTTTGTGATAAGGGGTTAAGTGTAAAATTTACTCATAATGCATGCTTTGTGTTAGATGGTATTAACGAAAATATTCTATTAGCTGAGTCGACAAGGTAATATTTATGTTGCTAATTTCAAAAGTTGTCCTAAAGATACTTGTCTAGTTGCTAAGAGTTCAAATGATTTAAGTTGGGTTTGTGGCACAAACGTCTTGGTCACTTAAACTTCAAAACTCTTAACAAAATAGCAAGGAAATCTTTAGTTAAAGGACTCCTGATAAAGTATTTTCTAAGAACCATGAGTGTGATTCTTGTCAAAAAGGGATCTTTTGGAACTTCTTCAAAAAGAATTTTGGAACTTCTTCATATGGATCTTTTTGGACCAATCACACCTCTCGGCTTCGGTGGAAGAAAATATACTTTGGTAATTGTTGATGACTTTTCAAGATTTACCTGGGTTATTTTCTTATACAAAAAGAATGAGACTATAATTAAGATTCCACTTAAAAGGTTCAAAATGAAAAAGGACTAACTATTTTTAAAATTAGAAGTGAAAAAGGTACCTTGAATTCCTTAATAAGCTTGTTACTAACTACTTTGCATTGAGAATGTCATAGCTCATGAAACATCTGCGGCAAGGATTCCACAACAAAATGGAGTAGTTGAAAGGAGAAAGCAGAACCTTGAAAGAGGCGGCAAGAACAATGTTATCTCGAATACAACACTCCACACAGGTTTTGGGCGGAAGGCACATTAATACAACTTGTTTTGTTCAAAATAGAAGTTTGATTGTTAAAGATAAATGCAAAACTCCCTATGAAATTTGGAAGGGAAGATCTCCCAAAATTTCATACTTTCATATATTTGGTTGTAAATGTTTCACACACAACAATGATAAATCTCAATTAAAAACTTTTGATGCCAAGATAGCAGATGGAATATTCTTGGGATACTCATCTGTATCAAAAGCATATAGAGTTTTTAATAAGATAACCTTGTGTGTAGAAGAAACACCCCATGTTGTATTTGATGAATCTTCTTTTGAGTATAGTAAGACAGGGACATCACAAAGATATCGGATGATCTGGATCGAGATGACTATCAAGAGATCAACTATAAAATTCTACAATCAAGAGTCGATTCGGATGAAGAGGAAGAATCAGATCCAAACAAAGAAAAGGAACCTGAAAGTTTTTCCACACCGGTGATCGGGACGATCAATACCTCGATTGATCGGGTTGAGTCAACGAAGGTAACATAGAATCATATGAAATAAATAATTCAGACAAAACTTCATCCATTGTAAAAGATAAAGGTAAGAAAGTAATGACATATCACCCAATTTGAGCAGATAATTGGAGATTTAGACTCTAGAGTCCAGATGAGGACCCAACTAAATCAAGATTGCATGTTCGGTTGTTATGTGTCATTACTTGAACCTAAATCTATTACGTAAGCTCTAACTGATTCCAACTGGATTAATGCCATGCAAGAAGAATTAAATCGAGTTTCAAAGACAAGATATGTAGGAGCTTGTTGAAAGGCCTCATCATCAAAAAGTCATTGGAACTAAATGGGTCTTTAAAAACAAAAGGGATGAAAACAATATTGTGGTTAGAAATAAAGCCGGACTATTGCTCAAGGATATTCACAATTAGGGGGATTGATTATGATGAAACCTTTGCACCGGTAGCTCGTCTGGAAGCCATAAGATTGTTTTTAACCTATGCCGCTTTTAAAAGATTCATAGTTTTTCAAATGGATGTTAAGTCGGCATTTCTTAATGGAATTCTAGCGAGGAAGTTTATATAGAGCAACCTCCTTTTATCAAAGGAAATAAGGTTTATAAACTAAGGAAAACTCTATATGGACTTAAACAAGCACCTAGAGCATGGTATGACACCTTGTCTGATTATTTAATTCAAAATGGTTTTGTTAAAGGTAGAATTGATAGAACTCTTTTTAGAAAAGAATTTGGTTGTGATCTTTTATTAGTTCGATTTATGTTGATGATATTATTTTTGGATCAACTAACATATCTTTGTGTGAAGAATTTAGTCATCTTATGAAAAGCAGATTTGAAATGTCCATGATGGGAGAGATGACTTATTTTCTTGCACTCCAAGTCAAACAGACAAAGAAGGGAATATTGATCAATTAAGCCAAATACACAAAGATCTCATTGAAAAATTTGGAATAGGTACTAGTCGAGAAGCTAAGATACCTATGATGACAAACTTTTCAATGGATCCAGGAGAAGGGAGAAGTCAGATCAAACCGAGTATCGAGGTCTAATCGGTTCATTATTATATTTAACTGCTAGTAGACCTGATATTTCATTTGCGGTTGGACCACTGCGCTCGATTTCAAGCTAATCCTAAGAAAAGCCATCTTGAAGCAATGAAGAAAATTCTTAAGTATCTTAAAGGAATCAGTAAATGTTGGGTTATGGTATCCGGTGATGACAACTTTGAGCCGTCTGGATACTCGGACTCGAACTTTGGTGGGTGTAAGATTGATAGAAAATCTACATCTGGTACTTGCCAATTTCTTGGTAGTAAGCTGATTTCATGGTTGTCTAAGAAACAAACCTCTCGTAGCTACTTCCACAATCAAGTGAGTATATGGCGGTGAAAGTTGTTGTTCACACCGATCTGGATAAGTCAATGCTAAGGGACTATAACATTATCAACAAAGATGCACCAATCTTTTGTGATAGTAATAGTGCCATAGCTATTACCCGTAACCCAGTCCTACATACTAGATGCAAGCATGTTGATATTAGACATCACTTCATCCGAGACCATGTTGAGAAAGGTGACATTAGACTAGAGAAGATTCTGATCGATTTTCAAAGAATGTACATCTTGACAAAGCCACCGCCAGAGACAAGGTTTAAAGAACTATCTCGTAGAATTAGGATTATTAGATGCTTCTTTAGTTAATCTATAATCTTTTCTATGTTTTTTAATTCTTTGTCCCTCTCAATTTAGTTTACTATGTCTAGAAAGAATTATCGGACTAGATATGAGTCAAAGGACAATCGTAGCCGATATCATTGATCTCCTACTAAGGAATCAAGAATCAAGGATTAGTCATATTGACCTTATCCGACTTGATGATTACTTATTCGACATTAGGTAAATCGAGACAAGGACACAATAGTCAACTCGACTTCTATAGAATCGATGATCATTGTATCTTATCCGACTTACCCTAGCTACTAATGGTTTCTTCAAGTTTATGTCTTTGCGGGAATATATCACAAATTAGGATAATAGATCGCACAACATCTACTCATCTGTTACAAACTTTCTTATCGATTGCCTCTTGTGGTAGTACAAATTGTGTTTTCAAAATAATCCTTCAAATTGTTTTTATTAGTTGGAGAAATTGATTAGAGAAACTAATCTTATAAATCCTATTCGAGTCTGCTTATTTTCATTTTTTTCTCTAAACTTGACTTTTTAAAACCCGCACGAGGTCATTTACCAGTTAACTTCATAACCTTGTCTGCTTTAGAAAACCTTTATGCAAAGAAAGGTAACTCTAGGCTGTCGATAAGGGTACTAACTTCTCTGCATAAAGTAAACCTATTTCGGTTAAATCAACAATCTATAGAGTCACTTTTTACGCATTCCAAATTCAAGTTATTTACACGCTGAATCCCAATCGTTTATCCAAATTTTTAACCGTTGATTCAAAGACAAGAAATCATTTCAAATAAATGGCTTAGATTAAAATCCAATTTTCTAAAGCGGTTTCTCTTTCAAATTCTCCCTCCTATAAATACATCTTCTTCCTCTTGTAACCGTTTTCACTTTCGTAAAACTTGCAAATTCTCTAAAAACTTTCCCAATTCCACAAACTAATTCATTATGGCCTCTTCTTCGAAAACTACCAAAACCTACAAACCCACATACATTTCTACAAACACCTCTCGGTTTAAAATAAATGAGGAATTATTCAAAAACCGATTAAAAGCAGAGATGTATGAAGACTTGAAACCACTCGAGATCCAGAATGCAAAGATTCTCCGTTTATTGGAGGCGTCAAGGTTATGGGGATTTACGTCAATGAAATCTCCTCGAGAATAGAACTGCTGATTTGTTGGGGGCGAGAATTCTTAGAAAACATGAGGGATACCCGGGATGGGTTCGACACAACCGTGGGCCAGGCAGTCTTTGAGTTACTCCAAAGAAAACATTGCGAGAATCTTCAACACGTCAATGGAGGGAGTTAATCCATTGGACGTACAAAGAGTACAATCGGGAAGAGTCTTTTGACTTGATGGCAAGGATTACATACGGAGGAACCCGTAGGGATTTGAAGAAAAATCATTAAGAAGGAAATATCGATTATTGATGATCGTGGTTACCAAATCGGTCTTTGGGTGAACAGTGTTGGTCCCGATTAGTTGAGTTGATTTAAGGAAAACTTGAGTTAGCCTTCTAGGATAAAATCTAGAGGGGGTTTGAATAGATTTTATAGATTTTTAACAAATCTTTTAAAACTTATTCAAAAGCTGCAAAGTAACACAACGAAATTCAATTTAATCTCAACTTTACTAAGATCAAAAGCAAACCGATATTTTAGTTTTAACTTCGATTCTGAATTTAATCTTTGATTAATAAAGCGAAAATTGAGATTGTGAGAAAAGTAAAGTAAAGCAATAAAGAACACCAGATTTTATAGTGGTTCGGATCAAAGCGATCCTACGTCCACTCTCCTTCTTCAACTTGAAGAAGGGTCTTCACTTACTATCTTGCTTCCTTCTTGCTTACTTACTTACAATCATGAATCTTCGTGCTTACAACGATTTCTTCCTAATTTACGAATATCAATGGCTTGAAGATGTTCTGTGAAAAGTGTTCTACAAACACAAAAATTGAAAACATACGAACGTTTGTGTGTGTTTACAACTATTATGACTTGTGTGTATAAAGTATGTGTGAATAGTTGTGTAGATATAAAGAATCAAAAAGTAATTCTATTCTAATTTCTATCCCTATTTATAGAGATCTTCGATTGGTAGTTGTAACTTCCTCGAATTTTATTTTGGTCGATTATAACAATATAATCAATCTTATGTAACCTCTTGGTTAGTTGAAAGCGCTTCTTGAAACTTGTGTAAAATTCTTCTAACACTTCCTTGTCTGCATTTTGCCTTACCACCTGTCTTCGTCTTCATTCTTTATGCAGGTGATTGTTTATCGTATTGAACCTTAAGCTGTCTTCTTGGATCGTCCTTGTCGATATCTGGTCCCCATCTGATTTCTTGTCCTCATCGAGGTTTGACCTAGTCTGATTTCTTAACCTAGTCGACTTCTTGTCCTTATCTTACTTGTACTTAGTTTTATTTACAATCACTTACTTCACTGTTTATACATGATGCTTGACTCGTCATCCTATTTTACACTTTTTAACACATCAAAACTAAATACAACTTTTCTTTCCTATCAATTTCCTCCTTTTTGATGATGTTAAAAAATAGCTCAAGAAAAGAAAAATGTTAGTACTCTTAGAAGATAAGAATATTACACGGTATACACTTAAGCCACGTAATCAAATAATCGAGCAATAAACTTAATAATCGGATGATCGAGCAACACAATTGATCAAGGTTAAAGGTCGATAATCGAAGAAAACATACGAGAATACGATTTGAAAATTTCGAGACGAGTTCGTGTTATGAAATTATGAACAAGTTACTTAAAGAGAATTAGTTAGAAGATTTGAAAATAAAAGCGAGTTAGTTAAAACAACAAAGTTTATGAGTAGTTCAAACAGATATTCATGTATATTCATAGATTTGCACACGGTCCGATGAGTAGAAAGAGAGAGGACTTTTAATCATACCACCTATCCTGCTCGGGTATCTTAAGCCGGTCAAAGACTCTATTTTTCAAAGACACCGTCTCTCCTCCCCGTGCAAGATCAGCTATGGATTCGGCCTTGATGATTAGTCTTGATCTTCTCATGGTCAGGACGACCATCTCTTGTCAAAAGAGGTTCCATTTGAGAATAGGAAGGTGCGACTACATCTGCATTGAACTATTCATGCGCAAGATCTATCAGATATTGATACATTTGAGGATCTCTTTCTTCCGGCCCGGTTGTGAAATGCGGTGTTCTCATCCAAGCCCCATTTGATATTCTTGCACACATGAAACTGGAAGATCCAATCTACTTCAAAGGGCCTCCATTTCACTTGATCTCGCCATTAGTAGGACTTCCTTGGGAACAACCTCACCTCGATGGACTAGCACGAAAACATCTTTACCTTGCTCATCTCTTTCCTTCTGAACCCATCTCCTCGTAGATCTATCATAGAACTTCCCAACCGCTTTTTCTGCTCACGTCTCTTCTTTGCATCTCGTCTTTTATATTTCTCAATTTCCCCCTCTTCCTTTTATCGATCTTTTCTTCCTCATCAATCTCACTGGGTTTTGAGTTTGACTTGAAGCCTTGGCTTTCCCAGTGCTTTTGTTGAGGATGAGGGAGATTTGATTGAATGGACGGGGACAGGATCAGCAATGATGGTAGTTTCGAGTTTCAAGCTTTGATTCGAGACTCGGTGGACTCGGACGTCTTCGACCTCCTCTTTAGTCTCCTCAAGGCTCTCTCGAGACTTCTCCTCTACCGCCTTCTTCTTCTCCTCTTGAGATCTTATCAACTCCTCAGACAGCTCATCTATTTTGAGATTCAAGGCCAGCACCGATCATTTTGCAATTCAACTCTTTTCTTGAGCTCACTATCTTCCCCTTTTTGACATCAAGAAATCGGGTGTTGCGAGATAGTGGCTATTTGCTCAATCGACCCATCGGCTCTTGCCTTACAAGTCCATCTTTTGATCCATGATCACAACGCTTTTTATGAGCCTTGATTCGTCAATTCTCTTTCCATGAACTGTCTCAGGATAGTTGTCTGCCTATCCTTCTCCATAGCTAATTGCATCTTTAGCACTTGAGAAAATGAACCTTCTTTTTCCCTCCAAGATTCCTTGACACGATCTTCAACGCTATCACCGATTTCTCTATAAGCATCTCAAACGTATTGTTTGATCAGGCCTCTTAAGAGTTCATTTCCTCGCCTACCTTTTGTTTGAGCTTAGCCATGTTTTCTTCATGTCCGATTCCCGAAAAATAGAGGTCGATCTTAGTCTTCTCATGAACCGCAGCCTCCATATTTTCTTTGAGTGAAGAAGTTATAATTTCAGAACCAATTGTAGAGCACTCGGACTAGCTCTCTTCAATTTTAGCACTTCCTCCTTGAGCATTGAATTCGGATACGAACACGTATCTTTGAAGGTCCTGTAATCTCTTGAGATGGAGAAGATAGAGTTAAGTATATCTCCTCAATAGGAATAATAGCTTGATTGCAGGTGGAGGAGAATCTCGCCCAATGTGTTGATGATGGCACTGATTCCACCTCGGCTTGTACAGGCTCCATCATCTGCTCTATTTGTGCCTCCTCGTGTATCCATCTCAGTGGCTCATCGGCACTCCACCAATCATCTATTCAGTCTCCTTCACCTCATCTCCTTTTTCAATCGAGTCATTTCCTTGTTCCTTTTCCTTCGCCTCACCCAATTTTTCCACCTCCTCTCGGTGCCTCATCTCCGTGCTACACCCTTTGTAAAATGTAATTAACAAAAGCGTATTCTCGTCGGGATGTCTTGGAAAGATTTAAGTTTAGCCTTCCCGAGGACTTCTTTTTCCCAGGATAGACAGATTATTTCCACCTCGCTTCGATATCGGGATGGCTGTCTCTTCAAATGAGCCCAATCTGAGTCATCTTAGTAGATATACATCAACGAGTTCTTTAAGAAGTTCGTGCTCGTCTGCTAGAGCGGATTCTTTTCTCGAGTAGGAATTTCTTTCCAAGAATCAGAAGAGGTTTCGATTTGACCCATTACCCCGGATGGATTGAGTAGGTTTAGGAAAAGATCGAGGTTTAGATGAGGTAAAGGGTAAGAAAGAAAAGGGATCTTCTATTGATTGTGTTTGGTTTGGACTTACGGGAGTGGACCTTTTTAGAGGCTCGGAGGCGGCGATCTTACCTGCCTCTTCATCGCCATGTTGGGATGTAGAGGGTTACGGTACTTCATCCTCAAATGAGGAGGATGAAGATTTGGCTTGTTCGTTGTCCCGGTCGTCTCTAGATGAGATCTCGACCCTTCCTCCTTGTCTGGGCTTTCTCCAGCCTCGGCCGAGACACTTCCCTCCACCTCCTCCTCTCCTTCTCGCCTTTGTCTCAGTGAGACGAGGACTCATCTACCAAAATCGATTTGACCTCCTCTGTCTTGGCTTTTGAGGCCTTCTTCCTAGGAGCTGGGGGTGGAGGTGGAGCATCCTCGTCTCCTTCCGAGTCTCGTAGGTCCATAGAGTTTCTCATCCTTAATCGGGAGTCCCTTCATGCGGTGTACTTCTTCACACCCTCCTTCCACCAGGTTGTGCGACCACTAGCTTGTGTTCAAGTATGATGGTAATCTGGACATCATACTTGCGATTTTGGTCAAGGGCCATCTCATCAATTCATCTGTAATCGGGGTCTTAGTGAATTTCTTCTTCTCCTCCATTATCCTCGAATACACCAATCTTGCCCAATTAATCTCTGCTCCGTCTATTATAGCCCTCGAACAACAAATCCTTGGCTTAATTAACCCATCGTGACTCTGTTGTTCTCCCAAGATGCACTTGGTCAAAATCAACATTAAAAGTCAATACTTCCTCTTCAACATCGGCCTTTTCGATTTGCGGTTGTATTCTCGTATGTTCTCCTTGCCATTAATCGGAACCTCTCCAGATATTTCGATGCCTTATACGTGAAAGGATTTTCTCCGATGGTGCTTAATCCAAAAATTTCTCCGATTTCTCCAATGGATAATATCACCTTTTTCTTCTTTCCTTTGGTTCAGATTTGCGATTCTAAACCGATGTCGATTGCCTTTGCCACTGGTTAAAAGCTCGGCAGAGAGATCATCCAGTCGATTCCTTGAAGGTTTCTTTATGCGATCTTGTTTCAAACCTCTGGATTTGAGCAAGTTTAATATTTCTCTGGTTTTTGAATCGGTTGAAGTTTCCCATTCAACAAACATTTCTGATTTTGTTTTGTCTCTCGATTGAAGTATGATCATATTCATATTTGATTTTTGCTTTCTTTGATTCCGCCATTGATGAATATAGAAGGTTTTGGAGGGAAAGGAAAAGTTTGAGAAAATATGAAGGGTTTTATGTGTGCGTAATCAAATTATGCACACGAACTCCTTTATATATGAAAAAATATAATAATAAACAATTATAAAACTAATAATTGCCTGAAAAGTGTTAATATAGGCTTTCGAATCGCCATTAATGCAATTATGACATTTATTTTGAAAAGTGCAGAGAATATTATTAAATATGTCGCGCGTGATATTTAGACGGTTCATATTTCGAAACACCCTTCATTTCAGGCACGTGAAGCTTATGCGGCGTATTTCAAAATTCTATTTGATAAAATTTCGGGTCCGTAGTAACTTCTCTCCCGACAGAGTTACTTATTTGAGAAAATACTTTTCGATTAATTGGAGAGATAAAATAAAATATACAAGTTTTAGAAAAAAATTTGAACCCTTATCCTTTTATTTTGTAAAACAAAATATTTTTAATATACTGAGTAACTTCATTTTGAAGAAATATTAAAAAGGATTATGATATTAAATTCATATATTAATTATATGAACCTAATATTCATAATTTAATAGGCAGCTAAAAAGTTTAGAAGATACTTCTGAAGACTTCACCTTATGCGGATTAATAGCATCATAGTACATTACATGAACACACGGATAAGTAGACCTTGTCTTGTATTTAGAGATATATGTTGGTCCCGATTAGTTGAGCGGACTACGTAAAACTTATATCACCTTCTAGGAAAAATCTAGAAGGGGGTTGAATAGATTTTTCAGATTTTTACAAATCTTACAAAATTTATTCAAAGCACCAAAGTAACACAAAGCATAAATTCAATTTTAGTCTCAACTTTATTAAGATCAAAAGCAAACCGATATATTGGTTTTAACTTTGATTCTCAAATTAATTTTTAATTGAAAAACTGAAAATAAGCAAGTAAACAAAAGCAATAAAGAACACCAAATTTATAGTGGTTCGGATTATGAATAATCCTACATCCACTCTCCTTCTCCAACTTGAAGAAGGGACCAGCTTACTACTTTCTTACTCACAACTTACGGCTTACAACTTACAACTTTCTTCAAATCATCAAAATACTCCTAACTCCTTCTCGTGAATCTAACAATTACGGTGAATATTGGATTTTGAAGATTACAAGAGAAGTGTTCTATAAACACTTGAACTTTGTGAAAACTCTCTTGACATATTTGTGAATTGATTTTGATCGAAATCTGAGTAGTGAATAGTGTGTGAATCAATTTTGCATAAGTGTGTTGAAAAATAAAACTAGACCTATTTATAAGTCCGAGAAGACAGTTAGTTTCTTAGTCGGTTCTAACAAATCGAAACCGCTCAACAAACTTAATCTTGAAAACTGTTTGCTCCTCACTGATTTTACCCAACTCATTGCAACCGACTTGGTGAAGACTTGCTTTTCTTATTCTACTCAGCTTGTCTTGACCTCGTCGAGCTCTTCATAATTGTCTCCTCGCAGATGAATAGGCTTGAGCTTATCTCCGGATGACTTGCAAACCCTAATCTCTAGCTCACTTAATCGAGTCCTTGACCTAGTCCGATCGGCTTAGTATGAGCACTGATATCGATTGTTCTTCATAGTTGTTTGCTCATCTGGATTGATCTTTTAACTCATCAAAACTTTACTTGATCTAACAATTTCCCCCTTTTTGATGAAGTTAAAACCTACAAGAAACACACTCACAAATGAAGTTAGTTTAGAGTTAATCAAGATTTATCGAGATAGGTATATCGTAACATATTTTCACTTTAATCGATTCATCCAACATAACGCACTTAAAATTTTTTAAGTCTTTTAGACTTTTCAAAATAAAAAAACTTTTAAGTCTTAGGACTTAGAAAATTTTAGACTTAGAAAAATTTTGAAAATTTTAAGTCTGAGATGATAACTTTCTCGAGATGAAAAAAATTTCTTAAAAAACTTAAAGAAATAAGATAAGTAAAACTCATCAATCAAACATATGTTTATTCACATCAAATTTACATATTACAAAAAGATTAGAGAATTAAGAAGATAAGAAAAGAAAATGATCATTTGGTCGACTCCCCACCGATAAGCTTCTCGGAATGGCCAACCAAGTGAAGACCCTCTTCCTTAGCTTCTTCGCTTCTTCTTCTTCCTTTAGTCGACTCTACTTACGCTTTGGCAATGATGCCTTTAATCTAGTTCATGTTAATAGAGCCATCGGGATTAGTTTTGGAGTGCCTATCTCATAGGTGGGGCACATAGATCGGCATTGAAGAACTTATGCGCTTGACGATCACCTATGGTAAAGATCGCATCTTCTTTCTCAATCCACTCATGCCACCTAAGGTCCTCGTCTGAGCCGCAGAATCGAGACCCCTTCAAGATGTACCAATGATACATCCATCCGACATCTAGATTCTTTTCCTTATATTCTTTAAACAATTTGTCGGCCGACGACCTTCGGAGGATTGAGTGTCCTATGATATGGTCTCAAGTCGGCTTCATCTGCTCCTTTCATTTCCCATTTCGACTTCTTTGCTCCACCTCATCTCTAACCCTTTATTCTTCTTCTTCTTGAGCGCTTTCTCTCCCTTTCTCCATACCACACCTGCTCTTTCCTTATCCTGTGATCTGTTCCTCGGGAAGATTTGAATAGTCGGGCTCCCTTTTCCTTTTTTCGGTCGGGGTGGGCTTGGGACTCAAGACTTTGGCCGGAGCCGGCTCTTCAACAAGCTTCCCTTTGCCTTTTCCTTTCACCTCAGCTGATTTTTCGACTCTTTTATTTTTGCAAGCGGTGGGCAAACCTATCCTCCTCTTCTTTCTTCCTTGGCCTCGTCTTCCCTCGAGCTTTCTCCGGTTAGGTGACCCTCACCGTAGTGCAGCCACTCATTAGATTTGATGCAAGCTTCTTCCCCTGGCTGCCTCCATTTCAGTGCTGGCCTTAGTGCCAACTTCTTTCTGGTTTCATTCACAACAAGCTGTGAGGGTCTGCTTTCTTTCTTTCACCTCCTGTTCCCCCTTTTTGACTTCATCGCCTAGGGTAGTCACTTCGTCTCAAGATCTTTACATTTGACTCTAAAGTCTGATTTATCCAAAGCCAATGAGTCTACTACAATTGCATTATAGTACTGTGACTTGATTCTTTAGCTCTTGTACCTCCTCCTCCAAGGCTTTCACCTTCTCAAGAAGAACATAGTTAGTAATAGAAGTAATCTTTTGAATGAGATTTACCTCTACTTCCCTCATGTTGGAGATCATTGTTTCTGATCGCCTTCACCATCTCCCTCGTCTTCTTCTTCTTCATCTTTTTCGCAAAAGTTTGTTTTATCTTCTTCTCCATTTGAGCTACGATGGAAGTGATGGCTGAAGTGGGGCTAAGATCATCGTCCTCATCCTCGAAGAGGATTCGGATGAGGAGGAAGTGGGAGTATGGGGTTCGTAAATTTGAGGGAGAGGGACTGGTGAGCTCATCTGGATATCTTCCAGAAAGAGTAGGAAGGAATTTCAATTTACGGTGGAGGTGTGGTTTGTGTTTGTGGAGAGGTGGAAGGTTGAGTTTTTAGATAAGGGTATGGTAGATGAGGTTGGTTGTTTAGTTTGTGGGATTATGGTGGGAGTGGGGATGGTTTCGTGGAGTTGTGGTGGATTCGGTTTGTATTTGGACCGTGGGAGTTGGGTGGTGATTTGGGGCAACCGTGGCCGTTGAAGAGGCTCGAGGTGCCAGCCGGGCACACCTCTTCATTGCCGGTAGAGATTGAGTTAAAGAGAGAGATGAGTTGGTACCTTCCTCCCGAATAGGAGAGAGTGCAGCTTCCTTGGCCGGTGAAGAAGGAACGCCCAATTTTGCAACCTCGGTTGCAATCTCCAAGACAGTACTTCTTCCGAAAGAAGAGTTGAGGCTTCCATCTCGACGGCCCGAGCTCCCTGAAGATTCAGATGTTTGAGATGTCCTGTGGGGCCTCCTCAAGGATGAACTGATTGTCTTCATCCGAATCTTCATCGATGGTTGGCTGGAAGCAGCCTTCATGACCTGCCGATGGCTTCTTTTCGCAGGCTTTGACAAGCCTTCTCCTCGATCTTCTCCATGGAGACCTTACCGCACTGCTGCCTCCTCACTGTCACTTCGACCACGCTGGATCCTTGGCTGGTGAAACTCTGCCGCAGCTCTGCAGCCTCAATCGCGGAACATCACCGCTTGTCTTTGAGCCACCGCACTGCCGCCGCTGTTCTCTCTGCTTCCTCGCATCTTCGACTCATCATCCGAGTCTGCAATCCATCTATCCTTTCATTTTTTGGTCAGCAAACCCTTCTGCTTAGTATATTTTTTTCAGCCCTTCCCTCGTCTCGAATCTCTTATTCAATCCCTCCATTAACACTCGTGATCTTATTGAATAGGCTCACGCTGAAGAAGCTGTCCGGTCTCCTCCATCAGATTATACACTAACCTCATCTTCTCCTCTTTCAGCCTTTGAAACAGCAATCAACCCAATCCACACTAATACCATCGAATATAGCCCTCATACAAAGACAAACGCGACTTAGTTACTCCATCATGAGAGCTTTGATCTCCCAAGATTGACTTTGTCACGATTGTCCCTCTCGTAAGATATTCTCGCAAAATGTCAAATGACTCCTCCCATTCATCTTCCTTATATGTCGAGGATTTACCCCTTCCATCGAGGTATCAAGAATTCTCACCACATTTTCCTTTGTATACTCTAGTTGAGTACCTTCTATAGTGGTTGTGAAGCTATTCTCTGTGAATACGTTGTTGGCCAGAACTCGGCTCAATGAAATCCGCCGTTTTGTTTTCTCGGAGATTTGAATGAACAGAATCCTCTTAGTCTCGAAGCTTCCAATAACCCTATAATCTCCCTGGATTCTCTGTCATTGGTTGTGTCAAAATCGACGAACATTTCGGCTTTGAGTTTATTCTTCACAATCTCTGAATTCATTTTGAAATCAGATTTTGCAGAGGTTATATAAGTAGGGGTTTTGGTGTTTGGGAAGAAGAGGATGTCATTGAGTGATTTTTGAGAGTATGAAAATTTTGCAGTAATTTTCTCGAACAGGGAATGTGAAAGTGAATTTTTGAAACGATGAAGGTAAGTTTTTAAACCACGGAGAGAGAGAGGGAAAGTTGGGAAGATGATACGTGGCAAGATCTCGTAATTTTAATTTTAACCGTTGATTAAAGATGGCGCGTGTAAAACATCAATGGTTTAGCAAGAAAATCGCCAATTCAAAGCGCGTGGCATGAACGCTGTCTTGAATTATGTAAAAGTAATTGTTTAACCTACGGATTAGACGGCTAATAGGTTTGCTTTATACAGAGGTAATTAGTATACCCGACGTAAGCTAAAAGATGCCTTTCTTTGCAAACAAGTTTTCTATTTCAGACTTGGTTAATATCGGACTTGATCAAAAGTGACCAAGTCTTGTATTTTTGAAAAATTTCTCCTAGTCTCGATTTTGAAAAACATAAAAATTTTAAAGCAACACTTAACACGGTATTTTCAATTTAATCAATTGTACATATTATTTTGAAATAAGCAGACTTATGAAAGTTATTTGAAAACAAAAGTCTTGAGGAAAAAACAAAGGTGAGGTGTTTTTCGATTGAAGGGATTTAGAAGTATAGCCGATACACTGCTCTGCAAGCAACTCATCAAAACTATTAGTGGCCGAGGTAGATCGGATAGGGTGCAGATAATCATCTGCTTTCTAGAAATCAGGTGACTATTGTGCCCTAGTTCGATTTACCGAATGTCGATAAGTAATCATCAAGTCGGATAAGGCCAATATGACAAATCCTTGATTCTTGATTCCTAAGAACGAAATCAATGATATCAGCCTACTGATTATCCTTTGACTCATATCTAGTCCGACAATTATTTCTAGACATTGATTTAAAGAAAAGAAAGGAAAAGAAATAAGGAATACATTTAATGATGCAAGCAATTAAAAATCAGCCAATGATGCATCAAGTAATCCTAATTCTAAGCATAATTCTTTAAATCTAGACTCAGCTAATGGTTTTGTAAGAATATCTCGCTCTTGGTGATTCGGTGGCTATCTTCTCAATCCTAATGTCTTTTTTCTCCACATGATCTCTAATGAAATGATGTCTTATGTCTATATGTTTACATCTAGAATGCGTAACGAGGATTGTAAGTCATAGCTATTGCACTATTACTATCACAAGAAATAGGAACAGATGATGGTTGAATGTTATAATCTCTAAGCCGTTGACTAATCCGAGAGAAGTTGAGAGCAACAACTTCCACCGCCATGTATTAAGCCTCGGTTGTGGAGGTGGCAACAGATGTTTGTTTCTTAGACAACCAAGAAATTAATTTGTTGCCTAAGAATTGACAAGTTCCTGAAGTGGATTTTCTATCAATCTTACATCCCCCAAAGTCTCGAGTCTCGAATAACTTGCCAACTCAAAGTTGTCATCACCGGGTACCATAACCCTACTAGCAAAGTTCCTTTGAGATATTTAAGGATTTTCTTAGTAGTCTCCAGATGAGTTTTCTTGGGATTAGATTGGAACCTTGCACATACCCCAACCGCAAAGGCTATGTCCGGCCTACTTGCGGTGAGATAGAGAAGAGATCCAATCAGTCCACGATACTCCGTTGCATCCGTGGGTATCCCCGCTCATACTGAATCCATAGAGAAGTTAGTTGCCATAGGTATTTTACCTTCTCTACTAGTAGTCATCCAAAATTTCTCAATTAGGTCCTTCGCATATTTAGTGATGTATAAAAATACCCTTACTCATCTCGTTTAATCGTAAGCCTAGAAAATATGTTAATTCACCCATCATTGACATTTCAAACATGTTTTTCATGAGAACACTAAAATCTTCACATAATTTCGATTAGGTGAACCAAAGATTATGTCATCTACATAAATTTGAACTAATAAGATGTTACCATCTACTTCCTTTCTAAACGAGTTCTATCTATCTTACCTTTTGAAAATCCATTTGATATCAAGAAATCGGATAAGGTATCATACCAAGCTCGGGAGCTTGTTTCAGCCATATAGACCTTGCTATTGATCTTAAACCCAGGAGGCTGCTCTACATAGACTTCCTCAAGTAACACACCATTAAGGAAAGCAGACTTAACATCCATTTGAAAGACTTTGAAAGATTTATATGCAACAAATGCCAAGAACAGTCTTATTGCTTCTAATCGCAACTGGAGCATAGGTTTCATCATAGTCTATCCCCTCGACCGTGAGTAACCTTGAGCTACCAATCTTGCCTTATTACGAACAATAATGTTGTTCTCATCTGCTTTGTGTTTGAACACCCATTTGGTGCCTATAATCTTTCTATGTAAGGGTCTTTCCACTAATTCCCAAACATTTTGCCTTTCAAACCGATGCAGCTTCTTCTGCATGGCTATTATCCAGCTTTGGATCGATAGAGCTTCCTCAATAGACTTGGGTTCAAGAAGTGACACATAACACGAATGACTTTCGTAGTTCAGCATCATTCGTGTCCCGCACACTACTAGATGGGTCTCCGATAATTTGATCGAGATGGATGGTAGCTTCTCATCCTTTTGCCTATATGAGTAGAAGGATCCTCATCTTGAGACTCGGTAGGCAACTCCTCCGACTCTACCTCGAGCCGACGTTCCCCTTCATCACCGTCCCCGCCGATCACCGATGTCAAGGGTGTCTCCTCGGATGGAGTCCGATCGTAAATTGTCTTCGATTATCGGATGGGGATTCTTCTTCATCTCGAGACTCGAATCAAGACTAGGTAGATAGACACGCTTCTATGTTTAGTCTTGGTTAGTTCAATCTTATCTAGACTATTAGAAATTTGATTCACTTTATCCGAAAAGGAATACAACTCATCAAAAACAACATGAGGAGTTTCCTCCACACAAAGGGTTGTCTTGTTGAAGACTCTGAATGCTTTGGAATTGTTGGAATATCCCAAGAATATTCCATCACCGCCTTAGCATCAAAGACTCTCAACTTAGATTTTCCATTGTTATGGATGAAACATTTACAACCAAAAGCTACAAATATGAGATTCTTGGAATCTTACCCTTCCAAATCTCATATGGAATCTTACCCTTGTCTTTAACAACCAAGTACTGCTGGGTATAACAAGGCTGTGTTGATGGCTTCACCCGTAACCTGTGAGGGGTTTCATAATCGGCTAACATGCTCTGGCCGCTTCCTTCAAGGTTCTATTCCTTCTTTCAACCACTCCATTTTGTTGAGGAGTCCTTGCTGATGATGTCTCATGAATAATTCAACACTCATTGAAAAAGTTAGATAAACAAGAATTCAAAAATTATGTGCCCTTATCACTTCTTATTTTAATAATATTAACACCTTTTTCATTTTGAATCTGTTCTGAATAGATGATGGATCATGTTTATAGTCTCATTTTTCTTGAAAAGAAATATAACCCAAGTGTATCTAGAAAAATCATCTACTACAACAAGAGTATATTTCCTTCTACCGACACCGAGAGGAGAAACGAGGTCCAAACAGATCAAGATGAAGTAGTTGTAAAACTCTTTTAGATGAAGAGGTGTTAATACTCATAAATGAGTGTCTAGGCTGTTTACCTATTTGACAAGCATCACATTTAAGATCGGTAGACAAAAGTTTCTCGGGTAATCCCTTAACAAGGTTCTTTTTAGCCGACTTACTAAGGGTCTTGAAATTCGAGATGACTAAGGCTCTTGTGCCATAGCCACCGAGGTCATCTCCACCCTTAGCTATCGACAAGTATCTTTAGGATAACTATTAAAGTTGGCCTCATAGACATTACCGTGTCCCAAGCCGCTTAAAAGTACCTTATCTCGAGGAACTATCTAAGATATCACATTTATCCTTAGAAAATTTGACAAGAAAACCCTTATCACAAAGTTGGGAAACAGATAGCATTATATTTCAAACCTTCAACAAAATATACCTCGTATACTGATTGGAGTGTATAGGGTAAGAGTTATTAAGACCAATCAATAAAAATATCGAACCCAAGGGAAAAAGTATGCACATAGGCCCTAGGAATACGAGTTCTTAGTGACTAGAGTTGCAACAATGGTTTGGAACAAAAACAACAAAACACAAGCAAAAATACAAAACAACAAGGAGCAAGCAAATGATCAAACACTTAGAATGCGATAACAAAAACAACAACAATTGGGTGGATTGAGGTGCTAGGATTAACATCCATCAATGAATCATCAATCAACAAGCTACAATTGAATCAAATTGCAAATCAACTAAGATAGAAAGCATAAACCATCATGAAATTAATCACTCCATTAAAATCATTTGGTTTATAATTGCACCAACGATGGCTTTTACAAATAAAAGTGACGGAAATAATTAAAAGAAAGAACAAGAAAATACAAAAGAAGAAGAAAATTACAAAAGTAATACTTCTTTAACTAATAAGTATTAGTTCTTTCCTTTTCCACGAACAAGCTTCAAACGACCGCAACAACGAACCTTTTAACCACGAACAGCTGGTAAGTCGAGTCAAGGAAATGATCCTTTGCCGCAAAACAAATACGTCGGCTAGTGCTCACGGTCCGACGTAATGTTTCCAAAGGTGAAAGCGACTTTTCGTCTCGTATTCAAGTAGCACCACTTGAAGACGAGCTCCAACGAACTGAAGTACGTGGAAATCGACTGATAACTAGTATGAATGCAAAAGCTGGACGTGAAAATTGCAAAAATTCAACGTGGGTGTATATGCTAATGCAAAGGGTGCGTAAAAAGCTAGGTGCATGCAACATGCGAGATGTCTCCTATTTATAGGCGAGAACACTGAGATATTGAAGAGCCAATGCACTCGGGATTTAATGCAATCAATCCCCATCAATCGAGTCGATTCCGTTTTGGTATGACCGGTGTTATACAAGTGACCATTGAGATGCCACGAATCTGGACATCCTCCCGCCCGATTCATTTGACTCTTGAACTCAAATTCAAATTCAGATTCACATGAAATGTCACCGAAATTCACATGAAATCCAAATTCAGATGACATTCATCTTCCGGGCCTCGACTCGGATTGGGCCCTGCATTTTTGGGCTCCAAAAATTATACATATACCACCACCAAGCCAAGTACACCCAAAGTCCATCCAAAGTCCAATTGCTAAGATCCAAGTCCACGGACACGGACACGGGCTCGGTCTCGGCTCGGCTCGGCACGGCACGGCCGGACGGTCGGGCGGGCGGCGCGCGCGCGCGCGTGTGGCCCATTTATGTATGCATAGCCCACTTATAGTTTGAGTTCTTTTAATCACTTCTTACTTATAAGGAGTGCATTAACTCCCACATTAACCGATGTGGGACAATTACACTTAAGTTTAATGTGGCACATTTATTACTTAAGTGTAATACCTTAGCATCTCAACATATATATCAATTTCTCACTCACCGAAATTCGGTTTTAAGAAATTAAATATACTCTCACTATAACTTAGTTTAATTTCCCGGAAATTAAACATCGAATTATTTTAATTAAATAATCAAATTATTTTAATTAAATAATCAAATAAATTGATTAAAATAATTAAACCTAATTTCTCCAACAATCCCCCACATGAGTGGAAATTCCGCCTATAATATGCGAGACCCAGTCCGAGTTCGAGAAACCTTATTGCATCGGGACGAGGTAGCTTGTGGCTTTGAACCTTCCATAGTTAAACACCATCGAGCATACCGGCGGCTTAGTGGACACAATGCCTTGAACTAGTCCTCCTTAGTGTATACCTAGACAATAGTGCTAACACAATAAGGTCTCCACGTACTTCGTTCTCACGTTTGTGTCCGTTTTGGCCATGGACAACCCTTTGGATTCATAAGCGTTACCTTGAAGCGGCCCTCACTTCTTGCTTATATAGGTGACCTCCTCTTATAGGTATCCCGTCATACCCTACCTCCTCGAGGTGTCGAGTCATTAAAAGTCGAGACTTATCCTATTACCACAACTTTACGGGTACTAACACTTGATAGTGTGCTTTCCAGAATGATCTCGTGTCATCAAGTGTGCTCAACCAACATCCACGCTTAGTTTTCCCATTGAACCAAGATCTTGGGATCTCCAAACCAACTTGGTTGGGTTACCCTTTGTTTCCGTTTTACTTTGTGGATTTCGGACTCCATTCCTTCTAGCAACTTGTACATTTGATCTCTGTTTATTCCTTTCATGAGCGGATCCGCTAAGTTGTCCTTTGATTTCACATAATCAATTGACATTACACCACTTGAGATCGGATGTCTAACGGAATTATGTCGGCAGCCAGAATGTGTCGTGACTTTCCGTTGTACATATTGCTCGAGCTCTACCAATAGCAGCGACAATCACAATGTACCATTACCGACGGTACCGGTTTGTTCCAACAAGGAATATCTTCAAGGAAATTCCGAAGCCATTCAAACTTCTTCCCCTTTATCCAAAGCTATAAATTCGATTCCATTGTGGAACGGGCTATACACGTCTGTTTCGTAGATTTCCACGACACCGCTGCGCCTCCAATAGTGAATACATACCCACTAGTTGAGAACGACTCATTTGTGTCTCAAATCCGATTGGCATCACTGTACCCTTCAAGTCTTGCCGGAAACCTTGTGTAGTTAAGCCCAAAATGAAGGGTATGTTTCAAATACCTTAAAACCCTTCTCGAGTGCTCTCCAATGCTCTTCGTTTGGATTACTCGTGAACCTACTTAACTTGTTCACCGTGCAAGCAATATCGGGCGTGTACAATTCGTAATGTACATCACACTCCCTATGATCCTTGCATATTCCAACCGAGCCACCGGATCACCTCGATTTTTCTTTAAATGCACATTGAGTTCCATGGGCGTTTTGCGGGTGGATCTTTAAACGCATTAAACTTCTTAAGGACTTTCTCGACGTAGTGAGGCTGAGTCAAAGTAATGCCATTTGAAGTCCTCACGATCTTAATTCCCGAGAATTACATCGGCTAACCCCATGTCTTTCATGTCGAAATTTCGACTCAACATGCGTTTCGTGTCCATGATCACATCATGACAGCTTACTCATGATTAGCATGTCGTCTACGTATAGACATAATATTACAAAGCCTTTAGGCGTGTCTTTCACATACACACATTTATCGCACTCATTAATGCGAAATCCGTTCGACATCATTGTGTTGTCAAACTTCACATGCCATTGCTTAGGAGCCTGTTTAAGACCATACAATGACCGAACAAGTTTGCACACCTTTTTCTCGTTACCCGGTGCTACAAACCCTTCTCGGTTGATCCATGTAGATTTCTTCTTCTAGTTCACCATTTAAAAACGCAGTCTTAACATCCATTTGGTGAATCTCGAGATTGTGCGGAAGCGGCAATCGCGATAAGCACACGAATGGAGGTTATCCTCGTTACGGTGAGTATGTGTCAAAGAAATCATACCCCTCCTTTGTCTAAAACCCTTCGCTACCAAGCGAGCTTTATATTTGTCAACCGACCCATCTGCCTTATATTTTCTTTTAAGGATCCATTTTCATCCTAAGGTCTTACAACCTTTGGGAAGATCAACCAATTCCCACGTGTGATTTTGCGGGATAGAGTCAATTTCGCTATTAATAGCTTCTTGCCGAGAGAGGTGCATCTGGTCTTGACAGAGCGTCTTTGATAGATTGTGGTTCATCTTCCAACACATAAGTGATGAAGTCGGGACCATAAGTCTTAGCAACTTTAGCTCTCTTGCTTTGCGTCTAGGTTCTTCACTCTCCCGAGTGGAAGTACCGGCCGATTTCATTTACACTATCTTCAAGTGGTCTCTTACTAGGACCCACATTTACCTTGTCTCTACAAGGGAAGATATTTTCAAAGAAAATTGCATTCCTTGATTCAATCATAGTGCCTTCTGTCATATCTGGTACTTCGATGCGTGAATCGGGAATCGATAAGCACTACTATTGTAAGCATACCCAACAAAAATGCAATCGACCGTTTTAGGGCCAATTCTTAATTGCTTAGGATCTGGCACTTCAACTTTGTAGAGACACCCCCACACTTTTAGGTATTTGTATGAAGGTTTCCTTCCTTTCCACATCTCATAAGGAGTCGATCCTTAGTCTTGTGTGGAATTTTGTTCAAAATGTGGTTGGCTGACAATAGCCTCACCCCACATATTTTGTGGTAGACCGAGCTGATTAACATTGCGTTCATCATCTCTTTTAGTGTTCGGTTCTTTCGTTCCGCAACACCATTTGATTGAGGTGAATATGGTGCGGTAGTTTGATGAATTATGCCTCGATTCTCGCACAAAAGCTCAAACGGTGCCACATATTCTCCACCTCTATCACTTAATTGCTTTAATTCGATTACTCAACCGATTTTCTACTTCACTCTTGTAAAGCTTAAAGGCTTCGAAAGCCTCATCCTTGCTTCGCAAAATATAAACGTAGCAAAACCTCGTGCAATCATCAATAAAAGTAATGAAATACTTTTTACCACCTCTAGTTTGTACAAACTTTAAATCACACACATCTGTGTGAATTAATTCTAGAGGTGCGGTGTTCCTTTCCACCGATTTAAATGGTAACTTAATCATTTTAGCTTCAACGCATATCTCACATCTTTTAGGTGCATCAATATTAGCAATATTGAGTAAATCAAGATTTACCAACCGTTTTATAGCTTTTAGATTTACATGTCCTAATCTTAAATGCCATAAAGTGGAACACTCAACAATATAAACGGAAGTAGATGCGTTTTCATTCATAACTTTCTTGCCTTTACGGCTTACAACCATTACATTCATTTTGAGCAGTCCATTCTCGAGATAACCTCGACCTAAGAACTGTCCACACTTGCTCAATACAACTTTATCAGATTCAAACACTAGTCTAAACCGATGACTAATAAGTCTCGGAGCCCGATATCGAGGTTCTTGCGGATGTCCGGGACATGCAGCACATCCTTGATGTAAGCTCTTTGCCGGAAGTAAGTTTGAGCACAACGTTACCAACTCCGGCCACTTGAGACGTAGCACTGGTTACCCATGTGAAGTTTCCTCCCATCAGCGGGAGCATAGGTAGAGAAAGCACTCTTCTCGTAACGAGGCGTGGCACGTGGCTCCGGTATCCACGAACCACTCTTTGGGGTTATCCACCATGTTTGCCTCAAAGACGACGGCAGACATGTCCATATCGGTTGCTTCATTTTCAACCATATTTGCACTTGATTGTGCTTTGCCCTTTTCTTTTCTTTCTTTTCTTTCTTTTTATCTTTTTTGGGCTTTGCAATCACGTGCCATATGGTTAGGCTTACCACGGTTGTAGCAATCACCACTTTGAAGTTTGATTTTCTAGCAACCGGTTTCTTATCATCATTAGGCCTTTTTCTTTTCTTTGATGGTTCACCCGTTCCATCAAATTTGCCTTTGCTTCCATATTCACTTGTTTAGATTTAATGTCCATTTTCCGATTATCTTCTTCAATTCGGAGTTTGACGATTAATTCTTCAAGTGACATTTCCTTTCGCTTGTGTTTGAGATAACTTTTGAACTCCCTCCAACTAGGGGTAGTTTCTCAATCACCGTAGCTACTTGGAAAGCCTCCGGTAAGACCATACCCTCCGAGAGTATGTCATGCAAAATTAGTTGAAATTTTTGAACTTGTTCGACGACAGATTTTCCGTCTACCATCATAAAGTCCAAAAATTTTGCAACTACGAACTTTTTAGTTCCGGCATCCTCGGTTTTATACTTGCATTCTAAAGAACTCCAAAGCTCTTTCGCGGATTTAACCGAACAATACACGTTATACAACGCGTCAACTAGTCCTCCAAGGACGTAGTTGCGGCACAGAAGTCTCCATGGCCCCACCGATCAAAGGCTATACGCCTAGCAGATCCGTGTCATTTTCATCGACCACGGGCGGGTCCTGCCGGAGGAACCGCGCTAGGTGCAACGTAGTGAGGTAAAACGGCATCTTTGCCGCCACCTCTTAAAGTCACTTCCCGAGAACTTCTCGGGTTTTTCTCCATGAACCATGAAAGGTCTCGGAGTCGTGAGTCATGAAAGGAGGTACAACGGAAGTTGGAACCATAGGGGAAGGGTTCGATGGTTCACCAACTTCGGTGATAACCGGTGGATTTTGGTTATCATTTCCACCGTTGTTGTTATTTCCGTCGGAAGCCATCGTAACAATCCGGATATTTGTTTTGCGATTGTTGGTTTATAATTGCACCAACGATGGCTTTTACAAATAAAAGTGACGGAAATAATTAAAAGAAAGAACAAGAAAATACAAAAGAAGAAGAAAATTACAAAAGTAATACTTCTTTAACTAATAAGTATTAGTTCTTTCCTTTTCCACGAACAAGCTTCAAACGACCGCAACAACGAACCTTTTAACCACGAACAGCTGGTAAGTCGAGTCAAGGAAATGATCCTTTGCCCGCAAAACAAATACGTCCCGCTAGTGCTCACGGTCCGACGTAATGTTTCCAAAGGTGAAAGCGACTTTTCGTCTCGTATTCAAGTAGCACCACTTGAAGACGAGCTCCAACGAATCAAGTACGTGGAAATCGGGTGATAACTAGTATGAATGCAAAAACTGGACGTGAAAATTGCAAAAATTCAACGTGGGTGTATATGCTAATGCAAAGGGTGCGTAAAGCTAGGTGCATGCAACATGCGGATGTCTCCTATTTATAGGCGAGAACACGAGATATTGAAGAGCCAACGGACTCGGATTTAATGCAATCAATCCCCATCAATCGTCAGCCTGCTTTTGGTAATGTACCCAAATTGCTATACAAGTGACCATTGAGATGCCACGAATCTGGACATCCTCCGTCGCATTCATTTCGACTCTTGAACTCAAATTCAAATTCAGATTCACATGAAATGTCACCGAAATTCACATGAAATCCAAATTCGAGATGACATTCATCTTCCTGGGCTCGACTCGGATTGGGCCCTGCATTTTTGGGCTCCAAAAATTATACATATACCACCACCAAGCCAAGTACACCCAAAGTCCATCCAAAGTCCAATTGCCAAGATCCAAGTCCACGGACACGGACACGGGCTCGGTCTCGGCTCGGCTCGGCACGGCACGGCCGGACGGTCGGGCGGGCGGCGCGCGCGCGCGCGTGTGGCCCATTTATGTATGCATAGCCCACTTATAGTTTGAGTTCTTTTAATCACTTCTTACTTATAAGGAGTGCATTAACTCCCACATTAACCGATGTGGGACAATTACACTTAAGTTTAATGTGGCACATTTATTACTTAAGTGTAATACCTTAGCATCTCAACATATATATCAATTTCTCACTCACCGAAATTCGGTTTTAAGAAATTAAATATACTCTCACTATAACTTAGTTTAATTTCCCGGAAATTAAACATCGAATTATTTTAATTAAATAATCAAATTATTTTAATTAAATAATCAAATAAATTGATTAAAATAATAAAACCTAATTTCTCCAACAAAATCACAATGCCTAATGTGAGTATCCTTAGTCTTTCCCATCTCTCAATGTAGAAATCCCCAATTCATACAATCATGCAAAATTGAAACCCGATTAACACCTAATCACGTTAGCTCAACTCGTCTATTGCTAGGGTGATCAACCATTAATCTAAAGAAGCAATTTTACACAACGCACATTTAAGAATCACAATTAGGAAACAAACTAATATGAGTATCCTTAGTGCAACTAATCTCTCGATTACGAAGCACCCAATCCACACATTCATACACAATTATCACCCGATTAATCCCGGATCACGTTAGCCCAACTCTCGTCTATAGCTAGGGTGATCAAACACTAATCTAAAGAGATAATTATGCATGAAGCACAAATGAGAATCACAATTAGTAAGCAATCTACTCAATTGATCTCCAATCATCAACAATTATAGCATCATCAATCAAATCATCATCAATTTCAATTAACCCAAGCACAAAGAGTTAGCCCATGGTGAAATCCATGGGAAGAAGATAGAATCTATCAAACACAAAGCAAATCACAACAATTAAGAAATTAAAGAGACAAAAGAGGAAAAACATCACCAAATGATCTTCAATTAACAAAAAGAGGAATGCTTGAGTCTTCAACACCAATCTCCAAATGAATTATAAGCTTGAATTGAAAGGAATAACAAGAATCTAGAGCTAATCTATGGCTAATCTACCAACATCAATTGAAATCTAAATCTAAATCTAACTTCTACTCTAACTACAAGGAAGAAATGGCTTGGGGCCTGAGAAATCGCCCCAAAACCGCTACTAACCGCTATTATCAACTTTTTTTTGTTCTCCTCTGCTTCTCCCTTTTAAATACGAAAATTCTGAAAAGCGCCCTCAAGTCGAGGGTCATGCCTCGAGTCGAGGCTCCTGCTTTGTCCCATCCTCAACTCGAGGGTAAGGCCTCGAGTCGAGGCTCATTCCTTTTTCCATTTTTGATCCTTTTACGCACATCCCTCGACTCGAGGCTCATGGTCCTCGACCAGAGCTCGAGTCCAGGCATTTTCTCGCGCGGGGCTTTGGTCCCGACTCACATTTTCGTCCCGAATTATCGTCTCTTCATTCTAAGCCTAATGGTACTCTCGGTTTGGCAAAATTCCACCGAATTACCTACAAAATGGACGAAAAACATCAAAATCTCACAAATAATACTTTTTAAGCAAAAGAGTGATACTCTACACATTTAAGCACAAAATCTAACACATTGCACCAATTTTTGCACTAAAATAAGCCCTAAAAATATGCATCAATTCACTCCAATCATACCCCCAAACTTGAATTGTTGCTCGTCCTCGAGCAACGAGAACGAAGAACAAAGGAGTGAATTGATTGCAATTATGTCACATGGCACCATAGACGAAATATAAGACAATCGAACTCATCAATGATCATAAGTATCAATGCAACTATCCACTAGGAATCAAGATGAATCATGCTCAAACAAATGCTCAATCAAACACTTAACACATTGCTCCTTCCATGGAGTGTTTCACTCTTCACTCAAGTGTATCAAGGTTTAAAGTTCTCAATCATCAATTGCATGAACAAGTACACCATATGCTTGCCACAAGACTTAGTCTCAATCAAAATCAATTACGATCAATCAAGAATCAAAGAGGTCTTTCTTCTAGGTTGTAATGTAGGCTCTTTGGAAAGGTGGGATGTTTTTGGATAAAAGTGACTAAGTAGTAGAGACTTGAATGAAAGCTAATCCATACAATGCACATCTCTTCACTTTTCATCAAGCAACACTCTTTCTTTAGAACTTCAATGATCATTCCACCATTAACTTGAGCTTTCTCTTTTAAGCTCACAAATTGAATTTTTCTTTTCATGCATTTTCTTCACAATTCAATCTTTTCACAACCTTTCTTTTCTTTCATCTCTTAGCACATCATCTTCCCCACACTTAACAATCAAATCACCATTATTAGCCAAAATTCAAGCTCAACTAAATATAGGATAAGAAAGGCTCATAAAAATAGGCTAAAATGGTTTCAATCTCACATGGTTTGCCAAAGAATAAGGATCATAAGGCTCAACATGGCTCACTAAGGAAATCAAATGTATTTGGTAGGAAAGTATTTGGCAAAGTAACTCAACATATCAAACATGGCCTCTTATCATTTTCAAGACATCATACAAAGATCAATATCAACAAGTCTAGTGGCAAGTTCTAGTATACGAATCATGAATGATGCACTCACAAAGGATAACTATCAACCGTATAAAATGTACGATTATTGAGGCACAAAACTCACGGGCTTAACTTGAGCAATGAATCAAGTATCATCAATCACATTCATCCTTACACAATAAATCAAGAAATTAGCATCAAGCTACAAATCTACTAATGATCATATCAAAATCCAACTAGTCTTGCAATTCAAACTCAAATGCACATGTACATAATCTCAAGCACACTCACTACCACATGAATGATACTCAAAGATATATCAATAAATCCACAACGAAGCTCAAATCAATTCTAGCCCAAAAAATATACAAGTGCAAGGAAGATAAGCTAAGGTAAGAAAAACACCTCCCCCAAACTTAGACAAGTCTAACTTTGAAAGGAAGTGTTGTACCAATAAGCCTTTAAACTCCATCTCTCTTTAAACATGTAGGGCTCATCATGTTTTGATGCCCTTCCCTCTTGCTCTTGCATTTCCTTGCAACTCCAATGGCTTTCCAATTCATCTAGAAAGTGTACCTACAAATGGGCATAAGAATCATCAAAACATTACCACTAAGAGATGCAAGAACCAAATAACGACCAACACCCCCAAACTTAAATGATAGCTTGAGTTCAAAGTTTGGCTCAAAATATAGGCAACTCATAATGATATCAACAATAAGCTCAATATCCCAAATGTATCACTAAAGCAAAGAGCATTATTTCTAAAGCATGAGCAATTAAGTAGCAAGCCAAATCTCCTCAAACAAAACAAAAACACTAATCAACCAAAAGCACAAAAAGAACAAATAAAAAGGATGGGTTGCCTCCCATCAAGCGCTATTTTTATTGTCCTTTGCCGGACTTATTCGTTCACATCCAATATCCTTCATCGGTATGGCCAAGGGTAGCGATCCTCCTTCCCATTGTATCTCGATCTTTGTGCTTCAAGGTCTAGGAGGTTCACCGAATAGATAGGACAACCACCTATAGAAATGCAAAGTGTCCATGGTTGTCCCCCTTTTTCTCTTGCCATCCTCCTCTTCCATTCTTTTTCTTCGAGGATGCCCAAGCGTTTCTTTAATTCTTCCCTATAGTCAAAATTCACAAGAGGCAAGATTACATCATTAGAAGCATCATTTTCAATTAAATCACAAATTGAAGAGTTAGAAGGTATAGAAATGCTCATTTCAATCTTCAAGGTTTCATTCGATGCTCTTAGATTTTCTTCCTCATTATAGCTCATGTCCATCAATGGACACTCCTCTTCCTCACTTTTGACAAGAGATTTCTTCCTTTCATCCTCATTGCTTGGACCCTCTACTACATTTCTTCTTTCATTTTCTTCCTCCCCTTCTTCTTCTTGATTCTCCATGATGGTCATGTTCTTTACTTGGCGTAGGAAATTTTTGACTTGACACTTTATAAACGTGAAGTGGACTTCGGTGATCTCCATAGTCCCCTCGATCCATGAATTGACCATTGCTTTGGTCTCATAGATTTCCTCATACAAGGGAAGCATTTCATCACACCTAGTGTCATTTTCCTCAATTCTTTCCAACAATACTCCAAGCATCTCTTGCATGTTAGCTCTCACACCATGGAGTCCCAATTCTTCAAATTTAGGAGAAGCTTGTGGCATTGGATAATCATTCTCATAACTCCTCCTTTCATCATAGTAAGCTTCCTCTTCCGATGCCCCTTGAAATTCGAATCCCCAATCTTGATTGCATGCTTGATCATAAGGCTCATAGTATGGGAACATCTCTTGAGGTGGGGGAGAAATTTCTTCACTTATCCAATCTTCATAATTGGATGGAACTTGTTGCCATTGAGAATTATCTTCATAGTTCCTCCAATCATTGTAGCTCAATTCTTCAAAATGTGGAGAATACACCCTACTATCTTGATAATATTCTTGATTCCACAAGTATAAGTTGTATCCTTCCATCTAGACAAGATTTCAAAGTATCAAATTCAAACAAAAATAACAAAACAAACACAAACACAAAGGCAACAAATAGTCACTTCAAACAATTTCTAAGTCTCACTTAAGGCGCAAAAACTAATTCCCCGGTAACGGCGCCATTTGATTGGAGTGTATAGGGTAAGAGTTATTAAGACCAATCAACAAAAATATCGAACCCAAGGGAAAAAGTATGCACATGAGGCCCTAGAAATACGAGTTCTTAGTGACTAGAGTTGCAACAATGGTTTGGAACAAAAACAACAAAACACAAGCAAAAATACAAAACAACAAGGAGCAAGCAAATGATCAAACACTTAGAATGCGATAACAAAAACAACAACAATTGGGTGGATTGAGGTGCTAGGATTAACATCCATCAATGAATCATCAATCAACAAGCTACAATTGAATCAAATTGCAAATCAACTAAGATAGAAAGCATAAACCATCATGAAATTAATCACTCCATTAAAATCACAATGCCTAATGTGAGTATCCTTAGTCTTTCCCATCTCTCAATGTAGAAATCCCCAATTCACACAATCATGCAAAATTGAAACCCGATTAACACCTAATCACGTTAGCTCAACTCTCGCCTATTGCTAGGGTGATCAACCATTAATCTAAAGAAGCAATTTTACACAATGCACATTTAAGAATCACAATTAGGAAACAAACTAATATGAGTATCCTTAGTGCAACTAATCTCTCGATTACGAAGCACCCAATCCACACATTCATACACAATTATCACCCGATTAATCCCGGATCACGTTAGCCCAACTCTCGCCTATAGCTAGGGTGATCAAACACTAATCTAAAGAGATAATTATGCATGAAGCACAAATGAGAATCACAATTAGTAAGCAATCTACTCAATTGATCTCCAATCATCAACAATTATAGCATCATCAATCAAATCATCATATATTTCAATTAACCCAAGCACAAAGAGTTAGCCCATGGTGAAATCCATGGGAAGAAGATAGAATCTATCAAACACAAAGCAAATCACAACAATTAAGAAATTAAAGAGACAAAAGAGGAAAAACATCACCAAATGATCTTCAATTAACAAAAAGAGGAATGCTTGAGTCTTCAACACCAATCTCCAAATGAATTACAAGCTTGAATTGAAAGGAATTGATTGGAGTGAATTGATACATGTTTTTAGGGCTATTTTTAGTGCAAAAAGTGAGCTAAAGTGTTAGTTTTTGTGCCTAAATGTGAAAAGTATCACTCTTTTGCCTAAAAAGTATTATTTGTGAGATTTTGATGTTTTTCGTCCATTTTGCAGGTAATTCGTGGATTTTTGCCAAACCGAGAGTACCATTAGGCTTAGAATGAAGAGACGGACATCCGGGACGAAACAGGGTCGGGGCCGAAGCCCCGTGTGAGAAAAATGCCCCGGTCTCGAGCTGCTCGAGGACCAAGAGCCTCGAGTCAAGGGTCGGGCAGAGAAAGGCAAAAATTGGAAAAGGCAGCAGCCTCGACTGAGACATGACCTCGAGTCGAGGGCGAGGTATTTTGTAGGACCTCGAGTCGAGGCCTGAACCTCGACTCGAGGGCGAGAATTTTCCAAATTTCGTTATTTAAAGAGCCGAGTAGGGCAATCCGTAAAAAAGAAGAGAGGAGTTCATAGTAGCAGTTAGTATCGGTTTTGGGGCGATTTCTCAAGCCCCAAGCCAATTTCTTCTTAGATTAGATTAGAAGTTAGAATTAGGATTAGATTTCCATTCATTGTTGGTAGATTTGCCATAGATTAGCATTTAATCTTGTAATTCTTTCAATTCAAGCTTGTAATTCATTTGGAGATTGTTGTTGAAGACTCAAGCATTCCTATTTTTGTTAATTGAAGATCATTTGGTGATGTTTTTCCTCTCTTGTCTCTTTAATTTCTTAATTGTTGTGATTTGCTTTGTGTTTGATCAATTCTATCTTCTTCCCATGGATTTCACCATGGGCTAATTCTCTTGTGCTTGGGTTAATTGAAATTGATGATGATTTGATTGATGATGCTATAATTGTTGATGATTGGAGATCAATTGAGTAGATTGCTTACTAATTGTGATTCTCATTTGTGCTTCATGCATAATTATCTCTTTAGATTAGTGTTTGATCACCCTAGCTATAGACGAGAGTTGCGCTAACGTGATCCGTATTAATCGGGTGATAATTGTGTATGAATGTGTGGATCGGGTGCTTCTAATCGAGAGATTAGTTGCACTAAGGATACTCACATTAGTTTGTTTCCTAATTGTGATTCTTAATTGTGCTTTGTGTAAAATTGTTTCTTTTGATTAATGGTTGATCACCCTAGCAATAGGCGTAGAGTCGAGCTAACGTGATTAGGTGTTGATCGGGATTCAATTTTGCATAATTGTATGAATTGGGGATTTCTACATTGAGAAATGGGAAAGACTAAGGATACTCACATTAGGCATTGTGATTTTAATGGAGTGATTAATTTCATGATGGTTTATGCTTTCTATCTTAGTTGATTTGCAATTTGATTCAATTGTAGCTTGTTGATTGATGATTCATTGATGGATTTAATCCTAGCACCTCTTTCCCACCATTTATTGTTGTTGTTGTTATCGCATTCTTAGTGTTTGATCTATTGCTTGCTCCTTGTTGTATTGTATTCTTGCTAACTCTAGTCACTAATAACTTGTATTTCTAGGACCTCATGTGCATACTTTTTCCCTTGGGTTCGATATTTTGTTGATTGGTCTTAATAACTCTTACCCTATACACTCCAATCAAATGGCGCCGTTGCCGGGAATTAGTTTTTGCGCCTTAAGTGAGACTTAGGAATTGTTTGAAGTGACTATTTGTTGCCTTTGTGTTTGTGTTTGTTTTGTTATTTTTGTTTGAATTTGATACTTTGAAATCTTGTCTAGATGGAAGGATACAACTCATACTTGTGGAATCAAGAATATTATCAAGATAGTAGGGTGTATTCTCCACATTTTGAAGAATTGAGCTACAATGATTGGAGGAACTATGAAGATAATTCTCAATGGCAACAAGTTCCATCCAATTATGAAGATTGGATAAGTGAAGAAATTTCTCCCCCACCTCAAGAGATGTTCCCATACTATGAGCCTTATGATCAAGCATGCAATCAAGATTCAGGATTGGAATTTCAAGGGGCATCGGAAGAGGAAGCTTATTATGATGATAGGAGTAGCTATGAGAACGATTATCCAATGCCACAAGCTTCTCCTAAAATTGAAGAATGGGGACTCTATGATATGAGAGCTATATTGCAAGAGATGCTTGGATTTGTGTTGGAAAAATTTGAGGAAGATGATGCTAGATGTGATCAAATGCTTCCCTTGTATGAAGAAATGTATGAGACCAAAGAAAAGGTAAATTCATGGATAGAGGGGAACATGGAGATCACCGGAGTGCATTTCACGATTATTAAGTGTCAACTCAAAGATATCCTACGCCAAGTAAAGAACTTGAATATCATGGAAAGTCAAGAAGAAGAAGGGGAGGAAGAAAATGAAAGAAGAGATGTAGTAGAGGGTCCAAGCAATGAGGATGAAATGAAGAAATCTCTTGTCAAAAGTGAGGAAGAGGAGTGTCCATTGATGGACATGAGCTATAATGAGGAAGAAAATCTAAGAGCATCAAATGAAGCTTTGAAGATCGAAATGAGCATTTCTATACCCTCTAACTCTTCAAATATTGATTTTATTGAAAATAATGCTTCTTATGATTTAATTTTGCCTCTTGTGAATTTTGACTATAGGGAAGAATTGAAAAACGCTTGGGCATCCTTGAAAGGAAAGAAGAAAAGAGAAGGATGGCAAGAGAAAAAGGGGAACAACCATGGACACTTTGCATATCTATCGGTGGTTGTCCTATCTTTTCAGTGAACCTCCTAGATTATGAAGCTCAACGATTTAGATACAATGGGAAGGAGGATCGATACCCTTGGCCATTCCGATGAAGGATGTTGGATGTGAAGAATAAGTCCGGCAAAGGACAATAAAAATAGCGCCGATGGGAGGCAACCCATCCTTTTTATTCTCTTTTCTTGTTTTTGGTAGTTTAGTGTTTTTGTTTTTTTAGGAGATTTGGCTTGTTGCTACTTAATTGCTTATTCTTGGTACATGATGCTCTATGCTTTGAGATTCATATATTGTTGTGCTTAAGTGTTGATATCATTATGAGTTGCATATATTTGGAGCCAAACTTGAATGCATGACTTCATTCAAGTTTGGGGGTGTGTGTCATTTAGGGTAGAAATGCATCTTGTAGTGATGATTTTGATGAATTGTTTTGGCCCGTGTGTAGGTATACTCACTACGAGGATTGGAAAGGATCGAATTTGCAAAGGAATCGAGGAATCGAGAAGGAAAGGAGAGCTTAAAAGTTGGTGAAAATGAGCAAAAAGGAAGAGAACCCGGTCTCCTCGATCGAATGAGCGACCGGGCTTAAATCGAGGGACCAAAACGGTAATTTCTTGCATATTTGGGTTCGTTAGGGGTATAAAGGTCATATTTAGGAGTTTCGGGGTCGGGTCGGGCCCGGAATTGTCAAAATTCCTTGGACTCGACCCAGTGGTCGAGCTTGCATGGTCCCCGGTCGAGGGATTTATACTTAGGCAAAATTTCATAATTTGACACATCCCTCGAGTCGAGGGTGCCACCTCGAGTCGAGGAGCTGGATTTTATATTTCCCTCGAGTCGTGCGTGTGACCTCGAGTCGAGGCAAAGGCGAAATTTGTGGATCCTCGAGTCGAGGCCTGACCTCGACTCGAGGCGCGGGTTTTTTTAAAATACGCAGGATCGCAGCAGTAATCCCGACTCGAGGGTTAGACTTGCAGCGCCGTTCCTCCATTCCCAGCCCCATTTCCGACGGGTTTACGTCTATTTCACCATATATTAACCATCCTTTCATCATTTTATCATTTACCTTGAATAAAGATAGGATCTTGAGGGTTTTTGGAAGCAAATTTGGGGATTTTTGGGTATAATTGATTGGGTGTCGTCCAAATCCGTTTTTGGCCAAATTCACAAACAAGGTATGTAATCTCTACTCTTCTTGGTTTCAATTTCATTGTTATATTGTAATATTTGCATGGGTGTTATGATTTGTGATAAAATTCTTGAATTTGGAATATTTCATTTGGGCATTTTGATAGGCACTTGAGATGCATGATTATTGTGGATGATTTGGAGCCTTGTATGAGTATATTTAGATCGTTGATGAGAATAGGAGCATGTTTAGGATTGGAAATGATATTGTGCTCGTTTATTTGTGAATTGGGATTGTAATTGTGAATTATGGCATTTGTAGGAATTCCTAGTAAAATTGTTTGGATCATTTGGTCAAGTTGAATTATGGTGTTGATAGAAGTGTAAGAATTGTTGATGCATATGTGTTTAAATACTTGCTAATTGGCCTATGATTTTTGGGATTTTATTGAGCTTAATTGCATGATGATTTTTGAGCTTGTTTGTGTGCTAATTGTGGGGTCATTCTAGTAAGTATACATGTTTGAGGATTATTTTGAGCACTTCTATTGGATATATGTGTTTAGTTGACTCATTGACCATTGTTGAGGCTTAGTTGCTAGTTACTAGGGATTTTGTTCATTTGAGATGATTCTTGATCATTGACTCGCTCATGGTATGCTTGATATTTTTGAGCTCGTATTGTATTTGTTTGTATTGATTTTTGCTCTTGGGAATGTTTTGCAGGAACAATGTCTAGAGGGGCCGACAGACATAACCTCTCTCGAGGTGGAGATTCGCGAGAAAGAAGCCGCCATCCGACGTGCACAGTGACACCCGCTGAGCTCGGAATTCGTGGGATGATCACCAGTGGAGGACACATATTGAAGTTATATTCCGAGCTCTATAACCGGGTAGTCAAGACGAGATTAGTTGATCAAGATTGCATGATATCGATGGGGATCGAGGAGGATATTCCTCGCTTATTTGAGCAAGTTGGGATGGGGAGTTTCTTGACGAAGAGGCCTCGGACGTATATCGGACTCACTCTCGAGTTCCCGTGCACGGTGAGAGTTGATAAGGCCAGGAGGGCCAAATTCCCGAGGAGTATTACATTTGAGCTCATGGGGTATGAGTACTCGTTGACTCTGGACGAGGTCAACGAGATTATTGGAGCACCTACAGCACTCCCGACCGATCACCGTTGAACATTAGGAAGGAGTATAATGCTAAGCAATTTTGGAGGAGGATTTCAGATTCTCGGGGCTCCTAATCAGCCCGATTTTGTTCCGGGAAGTCTAAGAGCACACATATCTGGAACCCGGTCATTCGATATCTTGAGAAGATTCTCGCGAGCACCATATTCGCGAGATCGGAGGAGCCGTGGTTTCCGAGGAGCTGTACGTCATTTGGTGCTTTCTCCATGGAGTCGATTTAATGCGGCCGCTTATCTTTTCTATTTATTTGAGAGAGCAACTAGCACGAAGTTCAAGAAGATTAATTTCGGTGGCATGATTACATTGATCGCGGAGCATCTTGGGATACCGACGCATAACCTCAGAGCAAAGGGAGGGCCCCGACCTTACTCTTGATACCATGCGGCGCATGAGGACGCTAGACCGCATTGGTAGGACGTGGTGCCTACAAAGAAGATCATGGTGGCCGGTTTCCTCTTCCTAATAAGAGGTTGACGACGGTTTTTGGATCTCGTGCATTTGTGACTATTAACCTACGTTTGTGGTCGCAGCAGTCATACCGAGGCGATAGACGCCTACACTAGAGAGCATGGGGATGAGCTTAGAGAGGTTGATGATGACGATGGGGGTCAGCAATGGGGTTCGATGATGATCGGGGTGATGGAGCCGCAGAGGGAGCAGAGGTAGAGATCGGAGATTATGATTCGAGGACGAGGATGATGAGGAGCAGGAGCAAGAGGAGCCGCCAAAGACGGATGGACGAGGATTACCAGCCAGAGATTAATATGTACCGGGCAGGACGAGATGAGGAGTAGAGAGTACGAGGCGGGAGTTCATCTCGTAGACCGTGGGTTTTGACCGAGGAAATGTGGGCGACAGTGAGGATGCATATAGAGAGTCCGACCCGACAGGATGAGATGTATCGGATGCTTGAGGAGTCCCGCAAATTTAATGAAGAGACTCGGAGGATGCAGGAGGAGTCTCGAAGACTCAAACATGACATGTATGCACTCCTTCAAATAGATGAGCTCGTGGAACTTCGGGCGGGGACACTACCCTCCTCCACCGCCGCCGTCCGACTACTAGTGGCTATCCCCTATTCCTTATTCCCTCTTGTTGATCTTTAGATTCTTATATTCTTGTTTCCTTTGTACTTTTGATGGTGCTTGTACTCTTGACTTGATGATTGTGATGATTGGTTTTGGATTTTTGGATGATTTTATTGATGGTTGTTATTATCTTGATCTTATTGAGTTTGATGGTCTATTGATGATTATTCCTTGATGATTTCTATGGTTCCCTATTCTTAGGTTTTTTGAGACTTATTGATTTTGAGCTTAATAGTGGATTCATTGACATATTTTTGAGTATCATCTTGATATAGTGAGTATGCTTGAGGTTATGTACATGAGCACTTGTGCTCGAGTTGTAAGACTAGTTGGAATTTGTTATGATCATTAGTAGATTTGTAGCTTGATGCTAGTTGCTTGATTAATTATGTGAAGATGAATGTGATTGAAAATTCTTGATTCATTGCTCAAGTTAATCCCGTGAGCTTTGTGCCTAATAATCGTACATCTTATACGGTTGATTTGATTCCTTTGTGAGTGCATTATTCATGATTTGTATACTAGAACTTGCCACTAGACTTGTTGATATTGATCTTTGTGTGATGTTTTGAAAGTGATAAGAGGCCATGTTTGATATGATGAGTTACTTTGCCAAATATTTCCCCACCAAATACATTTGATTTCCTTAGTGAGCCATGTTGAGCCTTATGATCCTTATTCTTTGGCAAGCCAAGTGAAATTGAAACCATTTAGCCTATTTGTATGAGCCTTTCTTGTCCTATGCTTAGTAGAGCTTGAATGTTGGTTAAAGATGGTGGGTTGATTGTGAAGTGTGGTGGATAATGATGAGCTAAGTGATGAATGAAGCATGAAAGAAAAGAAAGGTTGTGAAAGATTGAATTGTGAAGAAAATGCATGAAAACGAAATGATTCAATTTGTGAGCTTTAAAAAGAGAAAGCTCAAGTGAATGGTGGAATGATCATTGAAGTTCTCAAGAAAGAGTGTGCTTGATGAAAAGTGAAGAGATGTCCATTGTATTGATTAGCTTTCATTCAAGTCTCTACTAATTAGTCACTCCTATCCAAAAACATTCACCTATTCCAAAGAGCTTACATTACAACCTAGAGAAAGACCTCTTTGATTCTTGATTGATCACAAATGATTTTGATTGAGATTAAGTCTTGTGGCAAGCATATGGTGTACTTATTTGTGAATTTGATGATTAAGTGCTTTAAACCTTGATACACTTGAGTGAAGAGTGAAACACTCCATGGAAGGAGCAATGTGTTGAGTATTTGATTGAGCATTTGTTTGAGCATGATTTATCTTGTTTGCTAGTGGATAGTTGCATTGATACAAGTGATCATTGATGAGTTCGATTGTCTTATTTGTCGCCTATGGTGCCATGTGACATAATTGCAATCAATTCACTCCTTTGTTCTTAGTTTCTACGTTGCTCGAGGACGAGCAACAATTCAAGTTTGGGGGTATGATTGGAGTGAATTGATACATGTTTTTAGGGCTATTTTTAGTGCAAAAGTGAGCTAAAGTGTTAGTTTTTGTGCCTAAATGTGAAAAGTATCACTCTTTTGCCTAAAAAGTATTATTTGTGAGATTTTGATGTTTTTCGTCCATTTTGCAGGTAATTCGGTGGATTTTTGCCAAACCGAGAGTACCATTAGGCTTAGAATGAAGAGATGGACATCCGGGACGAAAATGTGGGTCGGGGCCGAATCCCCGTGTGAGAAAAATGCCCTGGTCTCGAGCTCGGTCGAGGACCAAGAGCCTCGAGTCGAGGGTCAGTGCAGAGAAAGGCAAAATTGGAAAAAGGCAGCAGCCTCGACTCGAGACATGACCCTCGAGTCGAGGGCGAGGTATTTTGCGGGGACCTCGAGTCGAGGCCTGACCCTCGACTCGAGGGGAGAATTTTCCAAATTTCGTTATTTAAAGAGCCGAAAGCAGGCAATCCGTAAAAAAGAAGAGAGGAGTTCATAGTAGCAAGTTAGTAGCGGTTTTGGGGCGATTTCTCAAGCCCCAAGCCAATTTCTTCTTAGATTAGATTAGAAGTTAGAATTAGGATTAGATTTCCATTCATTGTTGGTAGATTAGCCATAGATTAGCATTTAATCTTGTAATTCTTTCAATTCAAGCTTGTAATTCATTTGGAGATTGTTGTTGAAGACTCAAGCATTCCTATTTTTGTTAATTAAAGATCATTTGGTGATGTTTTTCCTCTCTTGTCTCTTTAATTTCTTAATTGTTGTGATTTGCTTTGTGTTTGATCAATTTATCTTCTTCCCATGGATTTCACCATGGGCTAATTCTCTTGTGCTTGGGTTAATTGAAATTGATGATGATTTGATTGATGATGCTATAATTGTTGATGATTGGAGATCAATTGAGTAGATTGCTTACTAATTGTGATTCTCATTTGTGCTTCATGCATAATTTTCTCTTTAGATTAGTGTTTGATCACCCTAGCTATAGACGAGAGTTGCGCTAACGTGATCCGGTATTAATCGGGTGATAATTGTGTATGAATGTGTGGATTGGGTGCTTCGGAATCGAGAGATTAGTTGCACTAAGGATACTCACATTAGTTTGTTTCCTAATTGTGATTCTTAATTGTGCTTTGTGTAAAATTGTTTCTTTTGATTAATGGTTGATCACCCTAGCAATAGGCGAGAGTTGAGCTAACGTGATTAGGTGTTGATCGGGATTCAATTTTGCATAATTGTATGAATTGGGGATTTCTACATTGAGAAATGGGAAAGACTAAGGATACTCACATTAGGCATTGTGATTTTAATGGAGTGATTAATTTCATGATGGTTTATGCTTTCTATCTTAGTTGATTTGCAATTTGATTCAATTGTAGCTTGTTGATTGATGATTCATTGATGGATGTTAATCCTAGCACCTCTTTCCCACCATTTATTGTTGTTGTTGTTATCGCATTCTTAGTGTTCGATCTATTGCTTGCTCCTTGTTGTATTGTATTCTTGCTAGTGTTTTGTTGTTTTTGTTCCAAACCATTGTTGCAACTCTAGTCACTAATAACTTGTATTTCTAGGACCTCATGTGCATACTTTTTCCCTTGGGTTCGATATTTTGTTGATTGGTCTTAATAACTCTTACCCTATACACTCCAATCAGAATAACAAGAATCTAGAGCTAATCTATGGCTAATCTACCAACATCAATTGAAATCTAAATCTAAATCTAACTTCTACTCTAACTACAAGGAAGAAATGGCTTGGGGCCCGAGAAATCGCCCCAAAACCGCTACTAATCGCTATTATCAACTTTTTTTTTTGTTCTCCTCTCGGTTCTCCCCTTTAAATACGAAAATTCTCAAACCGCCCCTCGAGTCGAGGGTCATGCCTCGAGTCGAGGCTCGCTTGTCCCATCCCTCGACTCGAGGGTCAGGCCTCGAGTCGAGGCTCATGCCTTTTTCCATTTTTGATCCTTTTCGCACATCCTCGACTCGAGGCTCATGGTCCTCGACTGCAGCTCGAGTCCGTGGCATTTTTCTCGCGCTGGCTTCGGCCCCGACTTCGCTGTCCCGAATTATCGCCTCTTCATTCTAAGCCTAATGGTACTCTCGGTTTGGCAAAATTCCACCGAATTACCGCAAAATGGACGAAAAACATCAAAATCTCACAAATAATACTTTTTAAGCAAAAGAGTGATACTCTACACATTTAAGCACAAAATCTAACACATTGCACCAATTTTTGCACTAAAATAAGCCCTAAAAATATGCATCAATTCACTCCAATCAGTATACCCGAATATCCTTGATAATTAGAGTACCTACTCCTTTAGTCCGTCCACAATTATTGTCTCCAAATAATACTCTTGGACCATCAATGTTCGAAATTTGATAGTAGCCTCTTGTTATAAGTCATGTGTTGTGAACAACCACTATCAATGTACCATATAGAAGCTAAGATCTCTTCCTTGAGTGATGATCCCCGTGAATCCCGAAAACAGATTAGTTATAAGGTACCCTAGAGATCTTGGGTCCTTGAAGGTAAAGCATCACTTTAGGTAACTAGACATAAATCTCATTTCCAAATAATAAATCGATTTGGTCTTCTCTCGCCAAATCTATCTACAATTGTATCACTTTTAAATGATAGCTTGTTGTATTCGTATTTAGTAATTTTCCTGAACTTAGGAAATGTGGGATAACATCCGCTTCTCCCATCAAAAGGATTGTAATAAGAATTTCTTCTTATTTTGGTTCTTGGAGTTCTCTTTAGTCTCGATAAGGAGTCCTCACTGAATTTTTGTTTTCAAGTTGGGAGATGCAAATTCTTATTTGAGTAATTAGTTTCCAAGGACTAGTTCTAACCTCTTTTGGGTTATCGATGCTTTTACAAATTTCCTAGGTTTCGAACAACCGATTTACTATTTTTGTCATAACCAAGACCTATTTTGTCATGGGATTTTTGAGATGTATTAAAGATGTGATCTATTATCGATTGTGAATTATTAAGTTGACTAATTTTGAAGACTAGCTTCTCATTGTCTTTCTTAATTAATTTATTTTTAGCATGTATTGTTTCAATTTGTCTTTTAAAGATTTCTTATCACTTTCTAATCTTTCAGTAAGCCGATGTACTAGCCTCACTGGGAAAACATTCCCCTTGAATGTTTCCTCGCATTCTAGGTAGTTCATCACCGCTTTCCTTTAATTAGAATTTGAATTTGATCCTTTAAAGTTCTTCTTTCTTCTTGACTTGGATCTAGACCTATCCTTACCTCGCAAATCTCAATTTATTACGTTTATACTTCATTCTTAATCATTATACCTTTTGGTGAGCAGAGCCATCTGCTTCCTTCGTAGATAAGTCACTCCTACAGATTCGGCTTGACATCTTGTCTTCTTTGCCGACAAAAGCAACAGACTTGGATGAGGTGCTCGACTCCATCTCATCTTCCTCATCTTCTATTTGAATGTCATACTCTAAAGCTTTAAGATGAGAGAATAAGGTATGATGAGTAATAGAAGATACATTTTGAGTTGCTTTAAGGATATTGGACTTTTCTCTCCATCTCTTGGTTAAAGATCTCAATATCTTGTTATTAATCTCCTTCTCTCGTATAGTTCTTTCCCGTATCACCGCTTTGTTGAGGAGATTCGTCAATCTTACATCTAATCGATCTACGCTTTCATTTTCCTTCATCTTGAAGGTATCAAAGGCGTGTAATACAGATCGCAGCCTTATTCTCTTTTACTTGGTCTCGATCCTTCACAAACCTTTGCGCAGTCTACCACATCTCTTTGGCTGATTTGCATCTTTTGACCTTCTCAATCCAGCCTTCACTCGAGTTTCAATGATTTCACTCCTAGCTACTTGATCTAGGTTGTGGATTTTCCTTTCATCATTTGTCAGCTCAAAACTATTTTTCTCTTATCCGACTCTAGATTCACCGATTCAAGACTATTGCTAGTGCCTCCATGATAAAATTTTATAGGTCCTTCTTCAAGAACCTCCTCCATCCTATCATGGATAGCCTTGAGATGATTTTCCATCCCGAATTCCAATAGTCATACTCTTCAATTGAAAATTCGTAGATTTCTGGATTTCTTGCTCTTGCTCAAGACATGATGAGATAGAAAAACAAAACACTCCACAATCTTGTTAATAGCAGAGTTAGTAACAACAAAAAGATGAAGAAAATCAGAATATTTCGTAATTTTAGTTAAGACCTAAAATCAATATCGTATCACTTAACACCGCTTCCGATACCACTTGTTGGTCCCGATTAGTTGAGCGTATCAGGTAAAACTTATATCACCTTCTAGGAAAAATCTAGAAGGGGGTTGAATAGATTTTTCAGATTTTTACAAATCTTACAAAAATTTATTCAAAGCACCAAAGTAACACAAATGAAATTCAATTTTAGTCTCAACTTTATTAAGATCAAAAGCAAACCGATATATTGGTTTTAACTTTGATTCTCAAATTAATCTTTAATTGAAAAACTCAAAATAAGCAAGTAAACAAAAGCAATAAAGAACACCAAATTTATAGTGGTTCGGATTATGAATAATCCTACATCCACTCTCCTTCTCCAACTTGAAGAAGGGACCACCATCAAGTTAGGTAAGGAAAATTGTACTTAGTTTTGATGTGTTAAAAGTGTAAAATAGGATGACCAAATGAGCATTATGTATAGATCAAGTAAGTAATTGTAAATAAAGCTAAGTACAAGTAAGATAAGGATAAGAAGGCAGACTATGTTAAGAAATCGACTAGGACGAAACATCGATAAGGACAAGAAATCGATGAGGACCAGATATCGATAGGGACGACACAAAGAAGACAGTTAAGATTCAATACGATAAACAATCACCCCGATAAGGAATAAAGACGAAGACAAAGTGAGGCAAGTAGCAGACGATGAAGTGTTAGAGAAATTTTACACAAGTTTCAAGAAGCGCTTTCAACCAACCAAGAGGAAGTTACAAGTTTCAGCTTATACTGTTATAACTCGACCAAAACAGAATTCAAGGAAGTTACAACTACCGAATGAAGATCTCTATAAATAGGGATAGAAATTAGTTTAAAATTACTTTTGATACTTTGCATTCACAACTATTTACATATTCTATATACACGAGCCACAAAAGTTGTACACACACACAAACGTTCTATACGTTTTCCAGCTTTTAGTGTTTGTAGAACACTTTTCACGTAACATCTTCAACCCATAGATATTCGTAAATTAGGAAGAAATCGTTGTGAGGTCAAGATTCACATTTGTAAGTAAGTAAGCAAGAATGAAGAAAGACAAGAAGTGAAGACCCTTCTTCAAGTAGAAGGAGAGTGGACGTTGGATTTTTATAATCCGAACCACTCTAAATCAGTGTTCTTTATTGCTTTGATTTACTTACTTGTTTCTTTTCAATTTTCAGCTTCATTAATCACAAATTAATTTCGTGATTAAAGTTAAAACTAAAATATCGGTTTGCTTTTGATCTTGTTATTGTTGAGCTTAAAAATTGTTTTCCATTGTGTTACTTTGGTGCTTTGAATAAGTTTTTAAAGATTTGTAAAAATCAAAATTTATTAAACCCCCCTTCTAGATTTTTCCTAGAAGGTTGTTTAAGTTTCTTCTAAAATCTCAACTAATCGGGACCAACACTTACTACTTTCTTACTCACAACTTACATTTACAACTTACAACTTTCTTCAAATCTTCAAAATACTCCTAACTCCTCCCGAATCTAACAATTACGGTGAATATTAAATTTTGAAGATTACAAGAGAAGTGTTCTATAAACACTTGAACTTTGTGAAAACTCTCTTGAAATATTTGTGAATTGATTTTGATCGAAATCTGAGTAGTGAATAGTGTGTGAATCAATTTTTCATAAGTGTGTTGAGGACGCTTAGTTTGTTAGTCAGATTCTAACAAATCGAAACCGCTCAACAAACTTAATCTTGAAAACTGTTTGCTCCTCACTGATTTTACCCAACTCATCTCACTGACTTGGTGAAGACTTGCTTTTCTTATTCTACTCGAGCTTGTCTTGACCTCGTCCGAGCTCTTCATAATTGTCTCCTGCAGATGACTAGGCTTGAGCTTATCTCCGGATGACTTGCAATCCCTAATCACTAGCCGACTTAATCGGCCCCGACCTAGTCCGATCGGTTTAGTATGAGCATCCGATCTCACTGCTCTTCATAGTTGTCCGCTTCATCCGGATTGATCTATTAACTCATCAAAACTTTACTTGATCTAACAATATGTTTATCAAATCTTGTTCTTTCTGAAATCAAAGACACTTAGACAAGTCATTAGTACTAAGGGTAAGTCGATAAGATGCAATGGTCGTCGATTTTATAGAAGTCAGGACTATTGTGATCTTGTCTGATTTACCAAATGTCGATAAGTAATCATCAAGTCAGGATAAGGTCAATATGACTAATCCTTGATTCTTGATTCCAAAATAGGAGATCAATGATATCGGCTACTGATTGTCCTTTGACTCATATCTAGTCCTGATAATTCTTTCTAGACATAATAAACTAATTGAGAGAGAGACAAAGAAAAAACAAAGAATAAGATTATAGATTAACTAAAGAAGCATCTAATAATCCTAATTCAATAGATAGTTTTTTAAACCTTGTCTCTCGCTGGCTTTGTCAAGATATCTGTTGTTTGAAAATCATTTAGAATCTTCTTTAGTCTCGATGTCACCTTTCTCTCGCATGGTCTCGGATAAAATGGTGTCTAATATCAACATGCTTGCATCTTGTATGTAGAACTGGGTTACGAGTAATAGCTATGGCACAATTACTATCACAAAAGATAGGTACATCTTTGGTGATAATGTTATAGTCCTGTTGACTTATCAAGATTAGTTGTGAACAACAACTTCCACCTGCCATATACTCGGCTTGATTGTGGAAGTAGCTACAGAGGTTTGCTTTCTAGACAACCATGAAATCAGCTTACTTCCAAGAAATTGGCAAGTACCATATGTAGATTTTCTATCTATCTTACACCCACCAAAGTCCGAGTCCGAGTATCCGTAAAACTCAAAGATGTCATCGGCTGGATACCATAATCCAACATTTACAGTTCCTTTTAGATACTTAAGAATTTTCTCTGCTGCTTCAAGATGGCATTTCTTAGGATTTGCTTGAAATCGAGCACATACTCCAACCGCAAATGAAATATCGTGTCTACTAGCGAGTTAAATATAATAATGAACCAATTAGACCTCGATACTCGGTTTGATCGGTGTCTTCTCCCTTCTCGTCGATCCATTGAAAAATTTGTCATCATAGGTATCATAGCCTCTCGGCTGGTACCTATTCCAAATTTATCAATAAGATCTTTTGTATATTTGGCTTGGTTGATGAAAATTCCCTTCTTTGTCTGTTTGACTTGGAGTCCAAGAAAATAAGTCATCTCTCCCATCATGGACATTTCAAATCGTTTTCATAAGATGACTAAATTCTTCACACAAAGATATGTTAGTTGATCCAAAAATAATATCATCAATGTAAATCGTAACTAATAAAAGACCACAACCATATTCTTTTCTAAAGAGAGTTCTATCAATTCTACCTTTAACAAAACCATTTTGAATCAAATAATCGACAAGGTGTCATACCATGCTCTTGGTGCTTGTTTAAGTCCATATAGAGCTTTCCTTAGTTTATAAACCTTGTCTCCTTTGATAAAACCAGATGTTGCTCTAGAAAAACTTCCTCAACTAGTATTCCATTAAGAAATGCCGACTTAACATCTATTCAAAAACTATGAATCTTTTAAAAGCAGATAGGCTAAAAACAATCTTATGGCTTCCGGACAGAAGCTCAGTGCAAAGGTTTCATCATAATCAATCCCCTCGATTGTGAATAACCTTGAGCAACTAGTCCGGCTTTATTTCTTACCACAATATTGTTTTCATCCCTTTTGTTTTTAAAGACCCATTTAGTTCCAATGACTTTTTGATGATGAGGCCTTTCAACAAGCTTCCACACATCTTGTCTTTGAAACTGATTTAGTTCTTCTTGCATGGCATTAATCTAGTTGGAATCGATTAGAGCTTCTATAATAGATTTAGGTTCAAGTAATGACACATGGCAACCGAACATGCAATCTTGATTTAGTTGGGTCCTCGTCAACACCGAGTCAAAATCTCCAATTATCTCTGCTCAAATGGATGATATGACATTACTTTCTTACCTTTATCTTTTACAATGGATGAGGTTTTGTCTCGAATTATTTATTTCGGATGGTTCTATGTTACCTTGATTACCTCTTCTTCCCGATCATCCGAGGTATTTGTTGTCTCGATCATTTGGTAGATCGGCTAGTGAGGAAGATCTTTCAGTCCTTTCTCCTTGTCTGGTTCTTCCTCTTCATCCGAGTCCGATTCTTGATTGTAGAATTTTATGGTTGATTTCTTGATAGTCATTTGATTCGGATCACCCGATATCTTTGTGATGTTATCTGTCTTACTAAACCCAAAAGAAGATTCATCAAAAACAACATGTGGTGTTTTCTCTACACACAAGGTTGTCTTATTAAAAACTCTATATGCTTTTGATACGAGATGAGTATCCTAAGAATATCACATCTACTATCTTGGCATCAAAAGTTTTTAATTGAGATTTACCATTGTTATGTATGAAACATTTACAACCAAATATATGAAAGTATGAAATTTTGGGGGATCTTCCCTTCCAAATTTCATAGGGAGTTTTGCATTTATTTTTAACAATCAAACTTCTATTTTGAACATAGCAAGTCAGTGTATTAACATTCGCCCAAAACTCGTGTGGAGTGTTGTACTCGGATAACATTGTTCTAGCCTGCCTCTTTCAAGATTCTGTTTCTCCTTTCAACTACTCCATTTTGTTCTTGTTGGTCCCGATTAGTTGAGTAGATTAGGTAAAAATGTATCACCTTCTAGGAAAAATCTAGAAGGGGGTTGAATAGATTTTTGATTTTTCAAATCTTTCAAAATATATTCAAAGTACCAGATGTACACAACGGAATTCAATATTAATCTCAACTTTTAATAAGATCAAAAGCAACACCGATATTCGGCATCTTGACTTTAATTCTAAATTAAACTTTGAATAATAAATTGTAACTTGAACGAGAAAGATAAATGAAAATAGTAAAGAACACCGAGATATTATAGTGGTTCGGATTATAACAATCCTACATCCACTCTCCTTCTCCAAACTTTGAAGAAGGGTCTCCACTATCGCTTACTTACTTACTTTACAATCTTTACAACTTACAACTTGTTAGGATTAGAATTTGTATGTTTTGATGATGTTCCTAAAACCTAAGTGTAATAGGACCAAGAACTGTTAGTCGGTGATGATCTAGATGGGGTTTATGTCTTAGTATAGTTAATCTGCTAGGCTTAACTTTGAAGACCTGTATTGATTGAGAATCAAGGTCTGATAAGAAGACTTAAGGATCTAAGAAAGATCTCGTTCGAAGTCATCTAGAAGGGCATCGTGAAGATAAAGGAAGGCATATGATAAAAAGGGTGTTATCAAGAAAGGTTTAAGTGAAGATAGCAAGGTTGGAATCCATGCTACAACAAGCTTTGAACCGTGTTGGAGCAAGGTGTAAGGTTGCTAAAGATGACTTTGAGAGATTCGTCAGATTAATAAAAGTCAAGGACAATTCAGGGATATCCATAATCAATCTAGAGAAGATTGGATTATCAATCAAGATCAATCGGGATATAATTGATTGATATCGCATAATCAATTATCCAAAGTCAAACGAATCTTCCAACGATCACTTACCATTTCTTCAAGACTGATTGATAAATTAGTCTAACGGCTAGTCAATTTCGGGATCATATAAAAACCGAAGTGAAGGATTTTTGCAGATATACACGCGCGAGAAACATCAAGAAAAATCCATCTTCACTCATAGCATTTCACGCATTACAATTCTTTGTTCCGAAATCGATTCAATACGCTAATATTCTTGAAGAGATTTATTTTTGGTCAAGGAAGTATAAATCACCTTTCATTATCTCTGTACGAGAAAAGGTTGATTGTTTTAGATCTAAGAGTTTACACTCGAAGATCACATTGATTGTACCAAGGGCGGGAACTTGTCAAAATTCCCGTGGTCGAATCCTTAAGGATTTTAGAGGAGAAAAGACCAAGTTTTGGTGGATAGTAAGGCCCTGTTGAATCGGGAGAGTGGACGTAGGATCGTTATATCCGAACCACTATAAAAATCTCTCGTGCCTTTACGAGCTTTCGCATTCATACTTATAAAGCTGCTCATTCATCATCGTCTTAATAAACTGCATCAAAATCGCTAAATATTCCTTACCAAGGTTTTCATCAAAAGGGTTTTTCAAATACACACGAGACTAGCTTCCGCACAATCGAGAAGACTTCGAGTTTCCGAAGTCTCTGTGATCTGTTGGGTCCCTTTAGAATGAGTTAATCACGTAAACAATATGCCTTCTAGTGATAATCTAGAAGGGGGATGAATAGATTATCAAAAACTTTTTCAAGCTTAGATGATCTATCAACTCCAAAAAAACCGCTTTTACAATGAAACTTGAGCTTCTTGATTAAACTCAATTCAATTAGGATCTAAAGCTTTATCAAATATTGAATTTGCGATCAAGAAATAATCAATGAAAACAAGTAAAACAATAAGAAGAAATAACACCGAATTTATAGTGGTTCGGATCAAAATGATCCTACGTCCACTTTCCTCCTTCAATTTGAAGAAGGGACTCTACTTACTGTCTTTCTTCTTTCTTACGTCCTTCCTTTACAACGTATATCTTCAGCCTTACAAGTATGATACTATCTCTATCCGGCTTTTGAAGATTCAAATGAAATGGTGTTCTCTAAACACCAGAAAAATGAATGAACACTAAGTGTGTTCGTGAATGATGTGTATACAAATGATCGTGAAGAGAGCTTCTAATTCTTAGAGTGTTAAATTGCTAGATTGCTAAGTTTTCTTAGTTGTGAATTTCTGAATCTCTGAACCTATTTATAGATCTTACATTCATGACGGTTATAACTTCCTTGTTCTTGTTGTAGATGGTTGTGGCGATTAACCAATTCTTGAAACCGCTTCTTGTTCGGTTGTAATCGACTCTTGATTTTAACTAACTCTTTAGCTCGTCGACTTCATATCCTCGTCTGATTCTTTACCCTATCTCGATTCTTCACCTTATGCATTACTTTATCTTGGTGAGTGTCTTGATCTTCCTCCTTATCTGTCTTTGACATCGTGCGATTTTACATTCTTGTCTTCATCCGACTTCCTTTGAACAACCTTATCTTACTATCCTATACTTAGAGGGGTGTATTCAATCCAGATTTTAAAAGACTTTGTCGACTTTTTAAAATCCATGGATTCTTTTGGATTTTGCTAATTTTGATGGATTGTTTTAAATCTATGTAGAGTTTAGCAGATTCTATTAGATTGTTTCTATAGATTTTATAAAGTCTATAGATTGTAGAGAACATCTCGTAATCGTTGGGAAAAAAAAATCTCCATCAATCATTTAGGAGTTGGGTTAGTATAAATAGGAGAAGTGTTGTATTATAAAAATTCAGAAATTATAAATACACAAATTGTAAATAAATATTCATTCTTTCAAAAAAAAAAATTAATTTAAAAGAAAAATTGAAATATTTTTTAATTAATTTGCTGCTAGATTCAAACTTTTTTCCACCTCCAAAAACTTCACCCCACCCTTTGCCACGCGTGAGGGTATGTTGTCAATTTTATTTAAAATTTAAAATATATTTTAACAAATATACTATAGATATATACAAATATAGCTTAATGATTACTTAAATATATTATAATACAATTTTAATAATTATCTAAAAATCTCAAACATAATTTTAATGGTTATAATTAAAATTAATAATTTAAATAATCTTTTATATTTGTTCTTAAATTAATATAAAATCCAAAACCAGAGCTAAATCGCAATAGGTTTGAATAAGATAACCAAGTTTTGAGTTAAGACTAGGAAGTATTATTTCTTCCACCGCTTTTTTTTAAAAAAATACCACTATTATCTCGTCATTCACGAGCCACGGTATCAACCATTAGTTCTAACAAGAACTTTGCTCATAAGATGCCCTTTTTTTCGTATCTTGTTATGAGTCTCCCATATTAATATTATTATATTGATATACACAAAATAAAGTAATATTTTTATATAATGTTTATACTTATTAACATATGTAAACCGAACAAAGAAATCAAATAAAAAACACATCATTACTATGCATTCGTCAATTTATAGAAATCGGAGAAAACTAGAAAAAATTGATTTAGCAAGATTTGTACAACAAAAATAAATATGTACTTTTGTTATCAAAAGAAAACCAGAGAAAATTAGGTGGTGACCGTCGGTTCGTATTTTTTTCTTCTTGTTGTTTCATCTTCCGCTTTCGGGGAGACAATACGTCAAAATCTTATGGTGAGAGAAGAGATTTTGGAGGAACTTTTATTTATAAGAAGGCACTTAAAATCCTACAAAATCTATCAATTAATAAAATCCTAAGAAGTACATGAAATTTTCAATACCATTAGATTTGGATGGAATTTAAAAAATCCTAAATGAATACCATCGATTTTAAAGGAGTTTTAAGAATCCATATTGAATACCCCTAGATTTTCAAAATCCATAAAAATCCCATAGAATCCTGAATGAATACACCCCCTTAGTCTATTTTACAAAGATTACATTACATCACCGCTATACATTATTTTTCACTGGTCATCCTAGTCTTATACTTTTAACTCATCAAAACTAAGTACATCTTTTCATCCTAACAATTTCCCCTTTTTTGATGATGTTAAAACAAAGCTCAAGAAAAAGAATGTTAGTAATCTTGGAAAGTAAGAATAATCAATGAAGTCACGTAGTCGGTAATTAGAACAATCGGTGTTATAAGCATGATGATTAGATAAACATGAATTAGATAAACAGAGCAATTCAATCATATAATCGATGATTAAGAGTCGATAATCAGCATGAGACAATTAGCTTATCTTAATCAATTTGGTCATAGAAGTCTTAATGAGTCTTTAATCAAGTAATGTTACAAGAACCGAATGATTAAGCTGATTAGTTTTAAGAAAGTTTAAAAATTAATCAATGATTCTAAAGTAGGTCAAAAGTTCTATTCATACTCGGTTCACATCTTCACTTTCATGCAAGTCGGATAATGATCGAGATAAGATGAGAGAAAAAAAAGCAGAGATCTAGTCATACCACCTATCCTCCTCCGGAATTTTAAGCCGCCGAAGACCCGCTTCTTTAATGAGATTGTTTCACCACCCTCTGCAAGATCAGCTATAGATTCTGCTTTGATAATCACCGCTTGATTTTCTCCAGTCCAGACGACCATCGCTTGTCGAGGGGGCTCCATCTCGGGAATAAGACGGTGCAACGACGTCTACATGAAACTCTTCATGAGCAATGTTGATAAGATCTTGATACATCTGAGGGTCCTTCTCTTCCCGGCCCGATTATGGAAAGCTTCATTTTCCTCTAGTCCCTATTTAATGACTTTGCGAGACGTGAAACCGAAAGATCCAGCCTACTTCATAAGGCCTCCACCTTGCCTCGGTCTCGCCATTAACAGTACTTCCTTGGGGACTACTTCACTTCTATGATATGGCCGAAGAACTTCTTCCCCCTGCTCATTTCTCTCTCTCGAACCCACTTTCTCAATGACCGATCATAGAATTTCCCAGCCACCTTCTCCTGCTCCCTTTTCTTCTTGGCATCCCTTCGTTTGTACCTCTCTTTCTCCTCTCTTTTTACTCTTCTGATTTTCTCTTCCTCATCTATTTCAGCTTGGGTTTTCTTTGAAGTTTAAGCTGTTTCTAGATGATCCGAGAAGGAGATGTGATTGGAGCAGGATCTTGCACGGGGCTTCTTTAGTACTGGGTTCAACTCTTGTCTTCTTTAAAGCCTTCTCTCGACTTGTCCTTATCTTTCCTCTTCTCCTCCTCGGCTTTCAAAGCAGCCTCTTCGACAGCTCTTCTATCTTCATGTTCAGTGGCAATGATCTTGTCATCGTGCTCGTCTATTCTTTTCTTGAGCACACTATCTTCCCCTTTTTAGCATCAAGCAAACGGGTATTGCAGAATAGTGGCTACTTGTTCAATTTGTCCCATCGCCTCATGTCGAACATGCCCCGTCTTCTCGCTCTAGCTGTTCATTTCTTTTCTTACGAGCCGCCTCGGTCCTTTGGAACTCTCCGTCTATAAATTGCTTTATGATCGCTGCCTCGCCTATCCTTCTCCATGGCCACCGCATTTTCAGCACTTGATGAAATGAGGCCTCCTTAGCTTTCCAGATTCTTTCACTTGATCCTCAATCGAATCCCCGATTTCGGTATAGGTAGAACGAACGTATTGTTTAACCCACTCATCCCGAGAGTTCATCTCCATAGCAACTTTCTTCTTCACTTCAGCCATCTGCTCTCATGTCCGATCCTTGAAAAATAGAGGTCGATTTTTGTCTTTTCTTGAATAGCAGCCTCTATGTTTTCCTTGATAGATGATATAATGACTCTAGGAATCAGTCAGAGAGCATTCAGACTAGCTCTTTTGAGATTCAACACCTCTTCCTTCAGCATGTTGAACTCGGATATAGACACGCACGGGCTGCGATATCTTCGGATAGAGAAGATAGAGTTAAATCTATCATCTCCATAGGAATTTCGCTTCAACCCTAGCTGGCTCCTCGGTTTTGCGGGACTCTTCCGTCTGTTCTATTTATGCCTCCCATTGTATCCATCCCACTGGCTCATCGGGCAGCTCCACCCATAGCCATCTCCGGCTCCTCTTCAATTCCTCCGGTGGCCAACTCCGGCTCTTCCCTCCTTTCCTCGACCTCTCGGTCTCCACCATTATTTCCTCTTCGACTTCTTCTCGAGTTTCCTCCGTTTGCTGCATGTCTACGAAGTATACCCTATGCAGGATATAATCGAAGAACATGCTCTCCGTCGAATATCCAAGAAGGATTTTAGCTTCGCCTTTTTCGTAACTTCCTTCTCCCATAAGGACAGTTATTCCCTCCTACTTCAGCTATGAGGATAGCCGTCTCCTCAAAGCTTCCTGTCCTTATCCTCCATAACAGCCACACATCTACTAACTCCTCCAACGGCTCGGGTTCATTCTTGATTGTGCTCTTTATGAAGCAAGAACTTCTTCGCAATAATTCGAAGGGATTCCTCTGTTGGTCCCATGACTCCGGTGGGGTTTGGAAGAAGGGAGTATAGATGGGGTTCTGTTTGAGAGGTAGATAGGAAAGAAAATGGGTCGGATGAGGGTTGTGATTTTGTTGGACTTTTGGGAGTAGACCGTTTTTAGAGGCTCGTGAGGCAGCGGCCTTGTCTCGCCTCTTCATCGCCGAGTGGGATGATGAAGGTTGGGTGTCTTCAGCCTCGGATGAGGAAGAAGATGATGCGAGAAGGTTGGGCTTCGTAGTTTGTTCGGGATCATCTCGGATGAGATGTCCACCGGTTTCTCTTGCCACGACACACCGGCCTCCTCGGCCGCGACACTTCCCCCTTGGGAAGCTGTCCTCTCCTCCTCTTCCTCCTCATCCTCGCCTTCAATCTCCGTCTCCTCGGCATGATGATTCATCTCGCTAACATCGTCTCCACCTTCTTACCCTTGGCCTTAGAAGCCTTTTTCTTAGGTGATGGAGGTGGGGTGTCTCCTTCGAAGTTCAGTTGCTCAAGGGTTTCTCATCCTTGATGAGCGGACTTTCGCTTTGTGAATTTCTTTACCCCTGTCTCCCGGTCAAGCTTATTTGTTCCAATTTTGTGTTCAAGTAATCCGAATCGAGGAAAGAAGAGGAGGAAAGGATCGAGAAGCTCTTGGCTCGGCTTAAAGAATCCGAACTGGAGGAGCCAAGGGGAAGGGAAAAGAAGTAGCAGTCTGAAAGCAGCTTCATCACCGCTTGCTTTAATTAGAATTTGAATCTGATCCTTTAAAAACAAATTCTCTGTCTTTAGTTGTTTATAAGCAGCGAGCCGAATCAGTGAATTCATTACTGTGGTCAGCCGCTAAGGGGAAAGGAAAGAGGGAAGCTGATTATTCTAATCTCTCGGATGAGCGAGATCAAGAGAATTAAAAGAGAGATGGAATTCTATGGCAAGAAAGAGAAAAAGAAGCAGAGAAAGAAGAAAGACTCCAATGTCTTCTGGAGTGTTGCTTTGAGCGAAAATGGTTGATCAAAGATTAAGGCGTGGAAATTCAGGCCATTTCACAACACGTCTGCTCCTCCTAAGTCAAGCCTTGCGGAAAGTATCTTTCTTGAATACAGAGAGAAAAATCTGGAGGGAATGTGGATATACTCTGGTATATTCTCAAGGGCCCGGAGCATCTCAGCAAGATCCAGACTTGGCTTGGCATGAGTGGATGGAGAAGGTGGATAAAGAATTCTATCATCAGTGCTGGAAGAAGCGGATGTGGAGTTTAATGTCAACCTAGTTTCTCCAAACTTATGAATATGCCATCCCCGCCAGAAACCGAGATGGATCCTCGGACCTAGACTGGTCAAGGGTTTTTGAAGAAGGCAGAGGCTGAATGCTGGACTTGCTCAAGGAGAAGATCTCAAGCGGCTTAGGAAGCGTGTGTTTAATCGGCCGATGATCCTGCATTTAAGACCAATGGGAAGATTGATAGAAACAGGATTTTACTTTTCTTTATCTTTCTTTTCTATTATCTTTCCATCTGTAATCTTTGTAAATCCAATGTGAATATACTTTGTTTGATTCATTTTACTTGTTTTATTTTCTTAAAGTTATTTTTACCGCTTTAAGAAAAACTTAAAAATCTTTCAAAGTATAAGTCATCCGAGAATTTTATCTCTCGGACTTAAAATTTTTCTAAGTCTTAAGACTCGTTTTTAAGTACTTCTAAAAGAGTCTAAAAGACTTAAATTTTTTTAAAAGTGTTTTATGTGAATGAATCTGTTGTAATGTGAAAAATGTGCTCGATATACCTATCTAATAATCTTGATTAAGCGTAAACTAACTTCACTGTGAGTGTGTTTCTTTCTTGTAGGTTTTAACTTCATCAAAAAGGGGGAAATTGTTAGCACAAGATTGTTTTGATGAGTTAAAAGACTATTCCGGATGAGCAGACTATGATAAAGAAGCTGTAAAGATTAAGTTCCAGTACTAAGCCGATCGGACTAGGTCAAGGATAGTTCAAGTCGGTGAAGACTAGAAATCACAAGTCATCTCAAGACAAGCTCGATTCTAGTCATCTGCAGGAGACAAGTATGAAGAGCCGAGGTCAAGACAAGCTGAGTAAAATAAGAAAGGCTAGTCTTCACCAAGTCACCGCAGACGAGTAGGAAGAATCACCGAGGTCAAGAGCAGCTTTCCAAGATTAAGTTTGTTAAGCGGTTTCGATTTTATTTAGAACTAACTAACAAACTAACTGTCTTTCCGGACTTATAAATAGGACTAGATCTTAGATCTTCATGTACTCACCTGCCCATGCCGGGATGCGCAATCATTTTTGGAGGAGCATCGGTTCTTTCTTCAGTCCGATCCACGCCGTATCTGCTCCTCCTCCAACCGATGGGACTACCCACTTCTTCCGGAACCTATCAAAGATTCTCGCCGGCTTCCTTTGCAGATTTAATCTTCCTTCTCGCTTCCTTCGGCCATGATAGACCTTCTCTGCCTTAATTCGTCGGTCCCTTTCGCCTCTATCCTAAGCCGCCTGGTGATTTCTCAAGTGGTCTCTTTCCGGCTGACTTTGGACATCGTGCTCTTTACGATAGGCGACACGACCTTCTCCATCTCCTTCTCTTTCTCTTTCTCTACAATCAACAACTCTTTCCCTTTGCCCTTCTCGGCCTCGGCTTTGGCTTTGGCCTCCTTCTTCCTCTCTCTCGATCTCGGCCATGAATCTTTCGAGACTTGACTCGGCTTCCTTCTTTACGGCGGCTCAACCGCCCGATTGCCTCCTCAATCTGCTCAATTCTAATTTTTAGAGGCGGTGAGCTCATCCGATTGATCGGGCTGAAAGTTTGATCTGGTTGAGCTCGGCCTTCACGATCTCCACATCTTCCCCCTTTTTAACATCATCAAGTAGCATAGCAAGCTGCTCCTTGATAACGGTAAAATAGGTGGAAGCCGAGGACTGATTGAGTAGGATTTCATCGGCCAGATCTGATTGTCGGCTTGGGTTTGGCTCTTGACTCTCCAACCTCCTTCTTAACTTCAGCCAACTCTTCTTTGTGATCATTTTAACGAATTGGAAATAGAAGATAAGAGATTAACCTCGGATGCTTTTAGCATGTCCTCCATTGTTACAACGACAAAATCTACAATGTCTGCATAGCTTTTCATCATTAGCATTTGGGTGAATTTATCTTCTATCCTCTTCTCCACCTAATTTAGTATCGAAGAGAAGGTGGATCCTGGCCGCCGGGAGGCGGCGGGTGAGGTTTCGTGCAAGCCAAGGCGGCTTCTCGGGAGGTTCGGGAGCTGCTCCTCTAATAGAATGGTTGAGATAGAAGTGATTCCTGAGACTCGAGAATGACCTTCTCCCAGAGATGAAATTTTTCCACCTACTTCCTCTCGTGAAAAGGCTCATCTCCTCTAAATCTCCAGTTCACAAATGATGAACCAGCCATACTTCAATAAATTCCTTCATCACTTCGAGGTTAAAGCGAAGTTCGGGAATCGGCTCGGCTAGCCTCCTTCGGGCGTCCGATTGTAGGGAGAGCTCAAAGCTTCCTCTGAGCCATCAGTGCGGGAGTGTGTATTGGACTTATTTGGGGTGAGGGAGTGGGATATTTAGTGGAGAGGAAGTCAAGAAAATCAAAAGGTTGAGTAGAGGAAGTCAAGTGGTTTGGGTTTGGATTATATCGGGAGTAGGCTATTTTAGAGGCTCGAAGTACCGGCACAGGGACACTTCTTCATCGCCAAGGTGGGTGGGGGATTTATCTGATGAAGAGATGTTAGATGATGTACTGGAGAGGCCTGCCTCTCGGCAGATGCGGTTCGCTCGAGCTGGGATCCTCCAACACTTCGGTCTCATCACTGCTGCTGCTGCTATTTGTAGTGTTGCGGCTTCTTCCGGCAGCAGAGACTTGAGGAAGTTGTAGAGGACTCTCCAAGTACATCAAGAGCTTTGACCAGCCTCCTTCCGGACCTCCTTTGGAGTGGAATGTCGTCTGGTTTCTTTAGGTTGAGCGACCTCTGGTTCCACTCCATTTGCTTCCTCGATTGGCTGTCTTTGTTGGTGCCTCCACTTCGGCCGCAGGTATCTCGGCCTCGGGTACCTCAACTTTTGGTACCTCAGCTGTCTCGAACCCCAGCTGCTGCGGCCTCATTTCTCACGGGCCCTTGCCTCATCGATTCGTCGTCTGAATCTGCAAACCACCAGTCTCTCATTCTTTGTTAGTAGTCCCTTACGCTTAGAGTATTTTTTCTTGCCTTCTCTCGTCTTGACCCTCTTGTTCAGCCCATCCATCGATCTGTGATCTTATTAAACGGACTCACAGATCGAGGAACCCAATCACCATCAATAGGGTTAAACACCTACCTTGCCTTCTCCTCCTTCAATCTCCCCGAACAAGAATACTCAACCTAATCGACTCGACTCCGTCATAGATGGCACGCATCTGACACAATCTAGACTTTGTCACACCATCATGTGAACTACGATCACCTGAATGGACTTGGTCACAATAGTCATCAATAGTCTATACTTTCTTCTCGGCATGTGCTTTTTCAGTCTCTCCGAGTTCCCCTATACGTAACCCTTGCAAACATGTCAAAAGACTGTTCCCATTCCTCCTCCTTGTAAATCAATGGATTTACTCCTTTTACCGTTGTATCCAAAATTCGAGCCACATTCTCCTTTGTAAATTCCAACCGAGTACCCTCTTGTAGTACTGAACCCATTATCAAGAAACTCACTATTCGCCAAAACTCTGCACCTATAAAATCCATCGTCTGTTTTCGCCGATTTCATTGAACAATATCCTCGCAATCTTGATGCTTCCAATAGACCTAGAATCTCATTGGATTCTCTGTCTTGGGTGGTTTCAAAGTCGACACACATTTCGGCTTTGAGTTTGTTTCTAATCGTACGTATTCATTTTGAATTCGAAATGGATGCGATTATATAGGTGGGGGCTTTAGGGGGTTGGGAAGAAGATGAAGCCATTTGAATAAGTTTTGTAAGAAGGATATTTTTACGGAGGATTTTGATAAGTGAAATGTGAAAGTGAAAATTTTTAATGAAGAAGGTAAGATTTTAAACTCGAGAGGAGAGAGAGGGAAAGTTGGGAAAACGAAACGTGGCACGATCTTAAAGTTTTAATTTTAAACCATTGATTTAAAAAGGTGCGTGTAAAACATCGATGGTTTAGCGAGAAAATCGCTTTGAATTCAGCGCGTGGCCTTAACGCCGTCTTGAATTGTGTAAAAGTAACCGTTTATCCTACAGTTAGATGACTAATAGACTTACTTTATCGAAGTAATTAGTATACAGCGTAAGCAATGAGGTGCCTTTCTTAGCAATCGGGTATTCTATTACAGGACTTGGTAAAATCGGACTTGGTCAAACCGACCTTGTCTTATATTTTTCAAAAACTCTCTCCTAGTCTCGATTTTGAAAAACCCAAATGTTTAAAGCTTAACACAGGATTTTCGGTTTAGTTACAAAGTACAGTTACTTGAAATACACGAGACTTAAGACCATTATTTGAAAACAAAGATTTTGAGGCGAAATAAAGATGAAGGTTTTACGATTGAAGAGATTTAAGAGACTAATCTGCTATACCTGTTCACCTGCAAACAAACTCATCAAAACTATTAGTAGCTTGGGGTAGATCGGATAGGGTGCGAGATAGTCATCCTGTTTTCTAGAAATCGGTGACTATTGTGCCCTAGTCTGATTTACCAAATGTCGAATAAGTAATCATCAAGTCGGATAAGGTCAATATGACTAATCCTTGATTCTTGATTCCTAAAAAGGAGATCAATGATATCAGCTACCTGATTGTCCTTTGACTCATATCTAGTTTGATAATTCTTTCTAGACATTGATTTAAAGAAAAGAAATTACCGTAAATAAGGAATAGAAAAATCGGATGCAAGTAATTTAGAAACCACTAAGGATGCATCAAGTAAATCTAATTCTAAGCATAATTCTTTAAACCTAGACTCAGCTAATGGTGTTGTAAGAATGTCACTCTTTGTGACTCGGTGGCAATCTTCTCAATCCTAATGTTATTCTTCTCAACATGATCTCTAATGAAATGATGCCTAATGTCTATATGCTTACATTTAGAATGCGAAACGAGATTGTAAGTCATTGCTATTGCACTATTACTATCACAGTAAATAGGAACAAGCGATGTTTGAATATTATAGTCTCTAAGCCGTTGACTAATCCAAAGGACTTGAGAGCAACAACTTCCACCGCCATGTATTTAGCTTCAGTTGTGGAGGTGGCAACAGATGTCTGCTTCTTGGATAACCAAGAAATTAATTTGTTGCCTAAAAATTTACAAGTTCTGAAGTGGATTTCCTATCAATCTTACATCCTCCAAAGTCTGAATTTGAATAACTGTCACTCAAGGTTGTCATCACTGGATACCATAACCCTACTTGCAAGGTTCCTTTGAGATATTTTAAAATTTTCTTAGCCGTCTCCGGATGAGTTTTCTTGGGATTAGATCGAATCTTGCACATAACCCAACCGCAAAGGCTATGTCCGCCTACTTGCAAAGTGAGATAGAGAAGAGATCCAATCACCCACGATACTCCGTTGCATCTGTGGGTATCCCGTGCTCATCTCGAATCCATAGAGAAGTTAGTTGTCATAGGTATTTTATCTTCTCTGCTAGTAGTCATTCCAAATTTCTCAATCAGATCCTTAGCATATTTAGACTGATGTATAAATATACCCTTACTCATCTGCTTAATCAGTAAGCCTAGAAAGTATGTTAATTCGCCCATCATTGACATTTCAAACATGTTTTTCATGAGAATGCTAAACTCTTCACATAATTTCAGATTAGGTGAACCAAATATTATGTCATCTACATAAATTTGAACTAACACGATGTTACCATCTACTTCCTTTCTAAACAAAGTTCTATCAATCTTGCCTTTTGAAAATCCATTTGATGTCAAGAAATCGATAAGGTATCATACCAAGCTGGGAGCTTGTTTCAATCCATATAGAGCTTTGTTGAGTTTATAGACCTTGTTATTAATCTTAAACCCGTGAGGCTGCTCCACATAGACTTCCTCAAGCAACACACCATTAAGAAAGACAGACTTAACATCCATTTGAAAGACTTTGAAAGATTTATATGCAAGAAATGTCAAGAACAACCTTATTGCCTCTAATCGCAATTGGAGCATAGATTTCATCATAGTCTATCCCCTCGATCATGTGAGTAACCTTGAGCAACCAATCTTGCCTTATAAGGGTGCCTATAATCTTTACGTGTAAGGGTCTTTCCACTAGTTCCCATACACTTTGCCTTTCAAATCGATGCGCTTCCTCCCGCATGGCGCTTATCCAGCTTTGGATTCGATAGAGCTTCCTCAATAGACTTGGGTTCAAGAAGCGACACATAACAATGAAAAGACTTTCGAGTCCAAAGCATCATTCGTGTTTGCACACTACTAGATGGGTCTCCTATAATCTGATCGGATGGATGGTAGCTTCTTATCCTTTTGCCTATGTGAGGAGAAGGATCCTCATCTTGAGTCTCGTAGACAACTCCTCGACTCAACCTCACCGACGTTCCCCTCTTCATCACCGACCTGCCGATCACCGACGTCAAGGGTGTGTCGATTCGATGGAGTCTCGATCGAAGTTGTCTTGATTATCGGATGGGTATTCTTCTTCATCCGATTCTGAATCAAGACTTGGAAGATAGACAGGTTCTATGTTTAGTCTTGGACAAGTTCAATTTTATCTAGACTTTGAAATTTGATTCACTTTATCTCGAGAAAGAATACAACTCATCGAAAACAACATGAGGGGTTTCCTCCACACATATGGTTGTCTTGTTAAAAACTCTAAATGCCTTGGAAGTGTTAGAATATCCCAAGAATATTCCATCACCGCCTTAGCATCAAAGGTTCTTAACTTAGATTTCCCATTGTTATGGATAAAACACTTACAACCAAAAGCTACGAAATATGAGATTCTTGGAATCTTACCCTTCCAAATCTCATATGGAGTCTTACCCTTGTCTTTGACAACTAAGCACTGATTCGGGTATAGCAAGCGTTGATGGCTTGACCCGTAGCACGTGGGGTATCATACTCATTAACATGCTCCCGGGCTGCTTCCTTCAAGGTTCTATTCCTTTTTTCAACCACTCCATTTTGTTGAGGAGTTCTTGCTGAAGATGTCTCATGGATAATTCCACACTCATTAAAAAAGTTAGATAAACAGAATTCAAAAATTTTGTGTCTTTATCACTCCTTATTTTAATAATATTAACACCCTTTTCATTACGAATGCATGCAGAGCAGATCAGGGGATCTTGTTTATAGTCTCATTTTTCTTGAAAAGAAATATAACCCAAGTGTATCTAGAAAAGTCATCTACTACAACAAGAGTATATTTCCTTCCACTCAAACCGAGAGGAGAAACAGTCCAAAGCAGATCCGGATGAAGTAGTTGCAACACTCTTTCGGATTGAAGAGGAGTTAATACTCTTAAATGAGTGTCTAGGCTATTTACCTTTCGACAAGCATCACATTTAAGATCGGTGGATAAAAGTTTTCGGGTAATCCCTTGACAAGGTTCTTTATAGCCGACTTACTAAGGGTCTTGAAATTCGGATGACTAAGCCTCTTGTGCCATAGCCAGTCGAGGTCTTCTCCACCCTTAGCTATCGAGACGGTATCTTTGGGACAACTATTAAAGTTGGCCACATAGACATTACCATGTCTCAAGCCGATTAAAAGTACCTTATACGAGGAATTATCTAAAATATCACATTTATCCCTTGAAAATTTGACAAGAAAACCTTTATCACAAAGGTGAGAAACAGAGATATGATTATGTTTCAAACCTTTAACAAAATATACCTCGGATACCTGAATATCCTTGATAATCAGTACCTACACCTTTAGTCTAACCACAATTATTGTCACCAAATAAGACTCTTGGACCATCAATACTTTGGAAATTTGATAACGACCTCTTGTTATGGGTCATGTGTTGTGAACAACGACTATCAATGTACCATATTGAAGCTAAGATCTCTTCCTTGAGTGATGAACCCTGTGAATCTGAAAAAGCAGATCGGTTGTAAGGTACCCTAGTGATCTTGGGTCCTTGAAGGTCAAGTATCACTTTAGGTAACCAAATAAACTTCTCATCTCCAAACAATAAATCGAGACTTGGTCTTTCTACCAAATCATCTACAATTGTATCACTTTTGAAGGATAACTTGTTGTATTCAGATTGAGTAATTTTCCTAAACTTAGGAAATGTGGGATAACATCTGCTCCTTCCATCAAAAGGATTATAATAAGAATTTCTTCTTATTTTGATTCTTGGGTTTCTCCTAGTCCGATAAGGAGTCCTCAATTTGAATTTTTGTTTTGTGGGGAATGCGATCCTTACTTAACCAATTGGTTTCCAAGGACCAATTTTAACCTCTTTTGATTGATCGGATGCTTTCACAAATTTCCTAGGTTTTTGTACATCTGATTTATTATTTCTATCATAACCAAGACCTCGTTTTGTCATGGGATTTTTTAGATGTATTAAAGATATGGTCTATTCTTTGATTGTGAATTATTAAGTTGACTAATTTTGAAGACTAGCTTCTCATTGTCTTTCTTAATTGATTCATTTTCAGCACAAACTACTTCAAATTTGTCTTTTAAAGTTTTCAATTCATTTTCTAATGTTTCGGGTAAGGTGGTGATGTACTAGCCTCGGCACTGGGAAAACATTCCCCCTTGAATGTTTCCTCGGTTTGAATAGTTCATCACCTGCTTTCCTTTAATTAGAATTTGAATTTGATCCTTTAAAGCCAAATTCTCTGTCTCTAGCTGTTTATAAGCGGCCGAGAGATGTCTTTAAATCTCTTAATAATTCATGAATAAGGTTTGATCATGATCGGATGCGACAGGACATGAATCGTTATCGAGAGGATGAATAGTAGATTACCTCTTTAGCCATGAGACAGATTTCATCATCGATCCAAAATCGGATGAGGAAGATGATGATGATGATGATTTCTTTGGCTCCTTTTCTTCAGCCAATAAAGCCCTTTGATCTACGCAAATCTCCTGTCTCTCTTCTTCCTCTTTTCTTCCCTTTCTTTAGGAGTCGGGTTGAGGACAATCATAGCTGAAGTGTCCTGGCTTGTTGCATGTGTAGCAAGTATCACTCTGTCTAATCTAGGGCTGGAAGGATTTCTTGACAGTGATCTGTATCTTCTTTTCTAGCTCCTGCTTTTATCATCATCGTAGACTAATCTTCCTTTCTTCCTGATCTGGATCTTGATTTATCCTTGCCTGCAAATCTCAATTTATTTCTTTTATATTTAATTCTCAATTTATCATACCTTTTGGTGAGCAGAGTCATCTGCTCCTTCAAAGATAAGTCGGCTCCTCTGAGACTCGGTCGACACCTTGTCTTCTTTCTTGACAAAGCCAGCAGAGACTTGGATGAGGTGCTCGACTCCATCTCATCCTCCTCATCTTCTATTTGAATATCATATTCTAGAGCTTTAAGATGAGAAAATAAAGTATGGTGAGTAATAGAAGATAAATCTTTAGTAGCTTTAAGGATATTGGATTTCTCCCTCCATCTCTTGGTTAATGATCTCGAATCTTGTTGTTAATCTCCTTCTCTCGTATAATTCTTTCCAAGGTCAGGTGCTTTGTTGAGGAGATTAGTCAACCTTACATCTAACGATCCACAGACTCATTTTCCTTCATTTTGAATGTATCAAATGCATGCAAGACTGATCATAGCTTTGTTTTCTTTAACTTGTTCGAATCCTTCACGAGACATTGGCTAGAGTCTGCCACATTTTTTGGCGGTTTTGCATCTCTTAACCTTCTCTATCCAATCTTTACTTAGAGTCTCAATGATTTCAGTTCGAGCTACTTGGTCAAGATTGTGGATCTTTCTTTCATCATTTGTCAATTCGTAACTCTTTTTCTCTTGTTTGGTTCTAGATTGGTGACTCGGCTCCGGTGCTAGTGCCTCCATGATAAAATTTTATAGGCCCCTCTTCAAGAACCTCTTCCATCCTATCATGAATGACCATTAGATGATTCTCCATCCTGAAATTCCAGTAATCATAATCTTCAATAGAGAATTCGGGTAGATTCCCGGACTTCTTGCTTTTTCCTCGATGACATGATGAAATGGAGAAACAAAATACTCCACAAAACTTATTAGTAGCATCGTTAGTAATAATAAAGAGAATGAAGAAAATCAAGATAATTTGAGAATCTTATCTAAGACCTAAAATCAATATCGAAACAGTTTAACAACGCTCCGATACCACTTGTTGGTCCCGATTAGTTGAGTATATTAGGTAAAAATGTATCACCTTCTAGGAAAAATCTAGAAGGGGGGAGTTGAATAGATTTTTGATTTTTCAAATCTTTCAAAATATATTTAAAGTACCGATGTACACAGCGGAATTCAATATTAATCTCAACTTTTAATAAGATCAAAAGCAACAACGATATTCGAGATCTTGACTTTAATTACTGAAATTAAACTTTGAATAATAAATTGTAACTTGAACAGAAAGATAAATGAAAGCGATAAAGAACACCGAGATTTTATAGTGGTTCGGATTATAACAATCCTAAATCCACTCTCCTTCTCCAAACTTTGAAGAAGGGTCTCCACTAGCCGCTTACTTACTTACTTTACAATCTTTACAACTTACAACTTGATCTTCAACTCTTCAAAAATGCTAATCAAACTTCGAAATCTAACTCTAAGAATAAGAAGTGTATTTGAAGATGTGAAGTGAAGTGTTCTATAAACACTTGAAATATTTGAAAACTCTTTTAAAAATACTTTGTGAACTGAATAGTGAATAGTGTGAAGAATCGATTTGCATCGGTGTGTTGAAAAATAAAATCTAGACCTATTTATAAGTCTCAAAAGACAGTTTAGTTTGTTAGTCGGTTCTAACAAACTCAAAACCGCTCAACAAACTTAATCTTGAAAACTGCTCTTGACCTCGGCTGATTTTTCCTACTCGTCTGCAGTGACTTGGTGAAGACTCGCCTTTCTTATTCTACTCGGCTTGTCTTGACCTCGTCTGAGCTCTTCATACTTGTCTCCTGGATGACTAGACTTGAGCTTGTCTCTAGGCGACTTGTAACTTTTGATCTTGAGATGACTTAATCAGCCCTTGACCTGAGTGCGATCACTTAGTACCGAACTACGATCGAAATTTGCTTCATCAACGTTGTCTCCGCTCATCTGGATTGTTCTTTTAACTCATCAAAACTCTACTTGATCTAACAGCTTGTGGAGTCCTTGCTGCAGATGTTTCATGAGCTATGTCATTCTCAATGCAGAGTTAGTAACAAGCTTATTAAGGAACTCGGTACCTTTATCACTTCTAATTTTAACAATAGTTAGCCCTTTTCATTTTGAACCTTTTTAAGAAATTCTGGAATCTTAATCATTGTCTCATTCTTTTTGTACAAGAAAATAACCTAGGTAAATCTTAAAAAATCATCAACAATTACCAAAGTATATTTCCTTCCACTGAAGCCGAGAGGTGTGATTGGACCAAAAAGATCCATATGAAGAAGTTCCAAAATTCTTTCTCAAGAAGGACTACTTATTGTTTTAAAAGAAGCTTTAGTCTCTTTTCCTTTTTGACATGAATCACACACATGGTTCTTTGAAAATACTTTATCGGGAGTCCTTGGACTAAAGATTTCCTTGTTATTTTGGTAAGAGTCTTGAAGTTTAAGTGGCCAAGACGTTTATGCCACGCCCAACTTAAATCATCTCCGAGCTCTTAGCAACAAGACAAGTGTCTGATTGGAGTGTATAGGGCAAGAGCTATTAAGACCAATCAACAAAATATCGAACCCAAGGGAAAAAGTATGCACATGAGGTCCTAGAAATACAAGTTATTAGTGACTCGAAAGTTACAACAATGGTTTGGTACAAAAACAACAAAACACAAGCAAGAATACGATTAAACAACAAGCAAGCAATAGATCGAACACTTAGAATGCGATAACAACAACAACAATAAATGGTGGATAGAGGTGCTAGGATTAACATCCATCAATGAATCATCAATCAACAAGCTACAATTGAATCAAATTGCAAATCAACTAAGATAGAAAGCATAAACCATCATGAAATTAATCACTCCATTAAAATCACAATGCCTAATGTGAGTATCCTTAGTCTTTCCCATCTCTCAATGTAGAAATCCCCAATTCATACAATCATGCAAAATTGAAACCCGATTAACACCTAATCACGTTAGCTCAACTCTAGCCTATTGCTAGGGTGATCAACCATTAATCTAAAGAGACAATTTTACACAAAGCACAATGAAGAATCACAATTAGGAAGCAATCTACTCAATTGATCTCCAATCATCAACAATTATAGCATCATCAATCAATTCATCATAAATTTCAATTAACCCAAGCACAAGAGAGATTTAGCTCATGGTACCACAAACAATACCAATGGGAAGAAGATAGAATGGATCAAACACAAAGCAAATCACAACAATTAAGAAATTAAAGAGACAAGAGAGGAAAAACATCACCGAATGATCTTCAATTAACAAAAGAGGAATGCTTGAGTCTTCAACACCAATCTCCAAATGAATTACAAGTTTGAATTGAATGAATTACAAGGATCAAATGCTAATCTATGGCTAATCTAGCAACAATCAATTGAAATCTACATCTAATTCTAACTTCTACTCTAATCTAAGGAAGGAATTTGGCTTGGGGCCCGAGAAATCGCCCCAAAATCGCTACTAATCGGTACTATGAACTCCTCCTCCGCTCTCAATGAACCGCCTCGCTTAAATACGAAATTTTGGAAAAACCTTCCCTCGAAGTCGAGGGTTAGGCCTCGACTCGAGGCCCTTGCAAAATTCGCCCTCGACTCGAGGGCTATGTCTCGAGTCGAGGCCGCCGCTTATATTCTGATTTTGGTCCTTTCGCATATCCCTCGACTCGAGGCTCTTGCTCCTCGACCGCAGCTCGAGTCCAGTGGCACTTTTTCTCGCGGGGCTTCGCCCCGACCCCCATTTTCGTCCCATATGATCGTCTCTTCATTCTAAGCCTAGTGGTACTCTCGATTTGGCAAAATTCCACCGAATTACCCGCAAAATAGACGAAAAACATCAAAATCTCAAAAATAATACTTTTTAGGCAAAAGAGTGATACTTTTCACATTTAGGCACAAAAATCACACTTTAGCTCACTTTTTGCACTAAAAATAGCCCTAAAAACATGTATCAATTCACTCCAATCATACCCCAAACTTGAATTGTTGCTCGTCCTCGAGCAACGTAGAAACTAAGAATAAAGGAGTGAATTGATTGCAATTATGTCATATGGCACCATAGATGAAAAATATGATAATCGAACTCATCAATGATCACTTGTATCAATGCAACTATCCACTAGCCATCAAGATGAATCATGCTCAAACAAATGCTCAATCAAACACTTAACACATTGCTCCTTCCATGGAGTGTTTCACTCTTCACTCAAGTGTATCAAGGTTTGAAGCACTCAATCATCATATGCATGAACAAGTACACCATATGCTTGCCACAAGACTTAATCTCAATCAAAATCAATTATGATCAATCAAGAATCAAAGAGGTATTTCTTCTAGGTTGTAATGTAGGCTCTTTGGAAAGGTGGGATGTTTTTGGATAAAAGTGACTAAGTAGTAGAGACTTGAATGAAAGCTAATCAATTAAATACACAATCTCTTCTCTTTTCATCAAGTACACTCTTTCTTTTGAACTTCAATAATCAATCCACCATTCACTTGAGCTTTCTTTTTCTCTTAAGCTCACAAATTGAATTTTTCTTTCGCTTCATTTTCACATTTTCACAATTCAATCTTTCACAACCTTTCTTTTCTTTTAATATTCATCACTTAGCTCATCATCTTCCCACACTTAGCAATCAAATCACCATTATTAGCCAACATTCAAGCTCAACTAAACGTAGGACAAGAAAGGATCATAAAAATAGGCTAAATGGTTTCAATTTCACTTGGCTTGCCAAAGAATAAGGATCATAAGCTCAACATGACTCACTAAGGAAATCAAATGTATTTGGTAGGAAAATATTTGGCAAAGTGACTCATCATATCAAACATGGCCTCTCATCACTTTCAAGACATCACACAAAGATCAATATCAACAAGTCTAGTGGCAAGTTCTAGTATACAAATCATGAATGATGCACTCACAAAGGATTACTATCAACCGTATAAGATGTACGATTATTAAGGCACAAAAGCTCACGGGCTTAAATTGAGCAATGAATCAAGCATCTTCAATCACATCCATCTTTACACAATAAATCAAGAAACTAGCTTCGGCTACAAATCTACTCATGATCATATCAAAATCCAATAAATCTTGCCATTCAACTCAAATGCTCATGTACATAATCTCAAGCATACTCACTACCACATGAATAATACTAAAAATATGTCAAGAATCCACAATTAAGCTCAAAATCAATAAATCTCAAAAGCCTAGGAATAAGGAATCCAAAGAAATCATCAAGGTATAATCATCAATAGACCATCAAACTCAAGAAGATCAAGATAATAAAAATCATCAATAAAATCATCCAACAATCAAATCCAATCATCACATAATCAAGTCAATCAAGAGTACAATCACCATCAAAAGTACAAAGGAAAACAAGAAGATCAGAATCTAAAGACCAAGAAGAGGGAATGAGGAATAGGGGATAGCCCTAGTAGTCGGACGGCGGCGGTGGAGGAGGGTAGTGTCCCGGCCCGAAGTTCCACGAGCTCATCTCGCTGTACGAGTGCATACATGTCATTACGAGTCTTGCAGACTCCTCCCGCATCCTCCTAGTCTCTTCATTAAATCTGCAGACTCCTCAAGCATCCGGTACATCTCATCTCGCGGTCGACTCTCAATATGCATCCTCCGACTATCAGCCCACATCTCCTCGGCCAAAACCCACGGTCTCGAGATGAACTCCCGCCTCGTACTCTCTACTCCTCATCTCATCCTCGCCAAGACATGTTAATCTCTCGCTGGTAATCCTCGTCCATCTGTACCGGCGGCTCCTCATGCTCCGGCTCCTCGTCATCCTCGTCCTCGACTCAACCTCCTCCTCAACCTCTGCTCTAACTACATCTCCCTCATCATCAAGAATCGGACTCGACACCGACCGCCGGCTGCCCGATCATCATCCCCTCATCTCTAAGCACGTCCCCATGCTCCCTCGTGTAGGCATCTATGGCATCGGTGTAACGCTGCGACCACATGCGCATGTTAATGGTCACGAAGGCTCGAGAACCGAAAATCGTGCCAACCTCTTATTAGGAAGAGGGAATCGCCACCATGATGCTTGGAGACACCATGTCCTACCGATGCGGTCAAGCGTCCTCATACGCCACATGGTATCAAGAGTAAGATCGGGGCCCTCCACCGCTCCGAGGTTGTGCATCGGGATCCCAAGATGCTCAGCGATCAATGTAATCATGCCACCAAAATTAATCTTCTTAAACATCGTACTCGTGGCTCTCTCGAATAAGTAGCGAGAGGTAGGCAGCGCGTTGAATCGAACTCCATGTAAAAAGCACCGAATGACGTACAACTCCTCGGAAACCACGGCTCCTCCTTTCGATCTCGCGAATATGTGTTCGTGAGAATCTTCTCTAGGTATCGGATGACCGGGTTCCGGATATGTGTGCTCTTTGACTTCCCGGAACAAAATCAGCCGATTAGGAGCCCCAGTCTCGAAATCCTTCTCCAAAATTTCTTAGCATTGTACTCCTTCCCGATGTTCAACAGGTGATCGGTCGGGGTCCGTAGGTGCTCCAATAATCTTGTTGACCTCGCCCAGAGTCAACGAATACTTGTGTCCCATGAGCTCAAAAGTAATACTCCTCGGGAATTTGGCCCTGCTGGCCTTATCAACTCTCACCGTGCGAAGGAACTCGAGAGTGAGTCCGATATACGTCCTAGGCCTCTTCGCCAAGAAGCCCCCATCCCAACTTGCTCAAACAAGCGAGGAATATCCTCCTCGATCCCCATGGATATCATGCACTCGTGATCAACTAATTGGGTCTTGACCACCCGGTTATAGAGCTCGGCGTATAGATCAATATAGGTCCTCCATTGATGCTCATCCCACCGAATTCCGAGCTCGGCCGGGCATCCTCGTGTGCAAATCGGATGGCGGCTTCTTTCTCGCGAATATCCACCTCGAGAGGCTATGTCTGCCGGCCCTCTAGACATTGTTCCTGCAAAACATTCCCAAGAGCAAAAATCAATACCAACAAATACAATACGAGCTCGGAAAAATATCAAGCATACCATGAACGAGTCAACAATCAAAAATCATCTCAAATGAACAAAATCCCTAGTAACTAGCAACTAAGCCTCAACAATGGTCAATGAGTCAACTAAACAAATATATCCTATAGAGGTGCTCAAAAATCCTCAAACATACATATACTTACTAACATGGCCTCAACCATTAATTCACAAGTAGGCTCAACAAATAATCATTCAATTAAGCTCAATAAAATCCCAAAAATCATAGGTCAATTAGCAAGTAATTCAACAATTATGCATCCTCAATTCATACACTTCTATCCTAAGAATAACTCAACTCGACCAATTGATCCAAACAATTATACTAAGAATTCCTATAAATGCCATAATTCACACTTCTAATCCAAATTTACAAATAACGAGCACCATATCAATTTCAATCCTAAACATGCTCCTATTCTCATCAACGATCCAAATATACTCATACAAGGCTCCAAATCATCCACAATATTCATGCATCTCAAGTGTCTATCAAAATGCCCAAATGAAATATTCCGAATTCAAGAATTCAAGCACAACTCATAACACCCATGCAATAATCATAATATATCAACGAAATTACAGCCAAGAAGAGTAGAAATTACGTACCTTGTTGGAAGAATTGGTCAAAAATGACTTTGAAGACACCCAATCTATTTCAACCAAAAATCCCCAAATTTGCTTCCCAAAAACCCTCAAGAATCAATCTTTATGCAATGTAAATGATAAAATGATGAAATGATGATGATTGTATGGTGAAATCGACGTGAAATCGCCGGAAATGGCTGGGAACGGGGCTGGAAACGGCGCTGCTAAACCCTCGACTTGGGATTCTCAGTGTTCGTCTATTGCGTATTTAAAAATAACACGCGCCTCGAGTCGAGGGACAGGCCTCGACTCGAGGATCCAAAATTTCGACCGCCTCGACTCGAGGTGGCACCCTCGACTCGAGGGATGTGTCAAATTATGAAATTTTGCCTAAGTGTAAATCCCTCGACCTGGGGCCATGCAAGCTCGACCTGGTCGAGTCCAGGATTTTTGACGATTCCCGGATCGACCCGACCCCCAAACTCCTAAAAATGACCTTTATACCCCTAACGAACCCAAATATGCAAGAAATTACCGTGTTGGTCCTCGATTTAAGCCCGGTCGCTCATTCGATCGAGGAGACCGGGTTCTCTTCCTTTTGCTCATTTTCACCAACTTTTAAGCTCTCATTTCCTACTTGATTCCTCGATTCCTTTGCAAATTCCGATCTTTTTCAATCTTCGTAGTGAGTATACCTACACACGGGCAACACAATTCATCAAATAATCATCACTACGAGATGCATTTCTACCCTAAATAATACACACCCCCAAACTTGAATGAAGACATGCATTCAAGTTTGGCTCAAAATATATGCAACTCATAATGATATCAACAATTAAGCTCAACAATATATGAATCTCAAAGCATAGAGCATCATGTACTAAGCAAAAGCAATTAAGTAGCAACAAGCCAATTCTTTCTAAAAAAACAAAAACACTAATCTACCAAACACAAGAAAAGAGAATAAAAAGGATGGGTTGCCTCCCATCAAGCGCTATTTTTATTGTCCTATGCCGGACTTATTTGTTCACTTCCATCGTCCTTCATCGGAATGGCCAAGGGTAGCGGTCCTCCTTGCCATTGTATCTAGATCTTTGAGCTTCATAATCTAGGAGGTTCACCGAATAGATAGGACAACCACCAATAGATATGCAAAGTGTCCATGGTTGTCCCCCTTTCTCTCTTGCCATCCTTCTCGATTCTTCTTTCCTTTCAAGGATGCCCAAGCGTTTTTAACTCTTCCCTATAGTCAAAATTCACAAGAGGCAAAATTAAATCATAAGAAGCATCAATATCACTTAAATCAAAATTTGAAGAGTTAGAGGGTATAGAAATGCTCATTTCGATCTTCAAAGCTTCATTCAATGCTCTTTGATTTTCTTCCTCATTAAAGCTCATGTCCATCAATGGACACTCCTCTTCCTCACTTTTGACAAAGAAATTTTCTACTTTTACCTCTTCGCTTGGACCCTTTTCTACATCTCTTCTTTCACTTTCTTCCTCCCCTTCTTTTTCTTGATTCTCCATGATAGTCATGTTCTTTACTTGGTGTAGGAAATCTTTGAGTTGACTCTTAATAAACATGAAATGCACTCCGGTGATCTTCATATTCCCCTCTATCCATGAATTGACCTTTTCTTTTGTTTCATACATTTCTTCATACAAGGGAAGCATTTGATCACATCTAGCATCATCTTCCTCAAAATTTTCCAACAAAAATCCAAGCATCTCTTGCAATATAGCTCTCATATCATGGAGTCCCCATTCTTCTAATTGAGGAGAAGCTTGTGGCATTGGAAAATCGAACTCATGGCTTCTCCTATCATCATAGCAATCACCTCCTTCCAATGCTCCTTGACACTCAAATCCAAGACATGGATCAAATGTTTGAGCATAAGGCTCATAGTATGGGAACATCTCTTGAGGTGGGAAGGAATTTCTTCAAATCTCCAATCTTCATAATTGGATGGAACTTGTTGCAAATGAGAATTATCTTCATAGCTCCTCCAATTATTGTAGCTCAATCCATCAAAGTGTGGAGGATACACCATGCTCTCTTGATAATGATATTGATTCCATGCATATGAGTTGTATCCCTCCATCTAGACAAGATAGCAAAGTATCAAATTCAAACAAAAATAACAAAACAAACACAAAGGCAACAAATAGCCACTTCAAACAATTCCTAGGTCTCACTTAAGGCGCAAAACTAATTCCCTAAGAACGGCGCCATTTGATTGGAGTGTATAGGGCAAGAGCTATTAAGACCAATCAACAAAATATCGAACCCAAGGGAAAAAGTATGCACATGAGGTCCTAGAAATACAAGTTATTAGTGACTAGAGTTACAACAATGGTTTGGTACAAAAACAACAAAACACAAGCAAGAATACGATTAAACAACAAGCAAGCAATAGATCGAACACTTAGAATGCGATAACAACAACAACAATAAATGGTGGATAGAGGTGCTAGGATTAACATCCATCAATGAATCATCAATCAACAAGCTACAATTGAATCAAATTGCAAATCAACTAAGATAGAAAGCATAAATCATCATGAAATTAATCACTCCATTAAAATCACAATGCCTAATGTGAGTATCCTTAGTCTTTCCCATCTCTCAATGTAGAAATCCCCAATTCATACAATCATACAAAATTGAAACTCTGATTAACACCTAATCACGTTAGCTCAACTCTCGCCTATTGTTAGGGTGATCAACTATTAATCTAAAGAAACAATTTTACACAAAGCACAATGAAGAATCACAATTAGGAAGCAATCTACTCAATTGATCTCCAATCATCAACAATTATAGCATCATCAATCAATTCATCATAAATTTCAATTAACCCAAGCACAAGAGAGATTTAGCCCATGGTACCACAAACAATACCAATGGGAAGAAGATAGAATGGATCAAACACAAAGCAAATCACAACAATTAAGAAATTAAAGAGACAAGAGAGGAAAAACATCACCAAATGATCTTCAATTAACAAAAAGAGGAATGCTTGAGTCTTCAACACCAATCTCCAAATGAATTACAAGCTTGAATTGAATGAATTACAAGGATCAAATGTTAATCTATGGCTAATCTAGCAACAATCAATTGAAATCTACATCTAATTCTAACTTCTACTCTAATCTAAGGAAGGAATTTGGCTTGGGGCCTGAGAAATCGCGCCAAAACCGCTACTAATCTGCTACTATGAACTCCTCCTCCGCTCTCAATGAATCGCCTCGCTTAAATACGAAATTTTGGAAAAACCTTCCTCGAGTCGAGGGTCAGTGCCTCGACTCGAGGCCCTTGCAAAATTCCTCGCCCTCGACTCGAGGGCTATGTCTCGAGTCGAGGCTGCTGCTTATATTCTAATTTTGGTCCTTTCGCATATCCCTCGACTCGAGGCTCTTGCTCTCGACTGCAGCGCGAGTCCAGTGGCACTTTTCTCGCGGGGCTTCGGTCCCGACCCCCGTTGGCCCCGTATGATCGTCTCTTCATTCTAAGCCTAGTGATACTCTCGGTTTGGCAAAATTCCACCGAATTACCTGCAAAATGGACGAAAAACATCAAAATCTCAAAAATAATACTTTTTAGGCAAAAGAGTGATACTTTTCACATTTAGGCACAAAAATCACACTTTAGCTCACTTTTTGCACTAAAAATAGCCCTAAAAACATGTATCAATTCACTCCAATCAGTGTCTTTAGGACAACTTTTGAAATTTGCAACATAAATATTACCTTGTTTGACTCAGCTAATAGAATATTTTCATTAATACCATCTAATACAAAGCATGCATTATGAGTAAATTTGACACTTAACCCCTTATCACAAAATTGTGAAACAGATAGTAAATTGTGCTTCAATCCTTCAATATAGTAGACTTCATGTACTTGAATATCACCTATCATCGGTGTTCCTACACCTTTGATAAGTCCATAATTGTTATCTCCAAACATTACTCTTGGTCCATCTATGGTCTAATAGTTAGAGAGAAGTCGTCTTTCATAGGTCATATGCTTGGAACAGCCCACTGTCAATGTACCAGATGACCTCAAGAATGTCTCCTCTTTCAACTATCTTATCTTCCCGCAATCAAAAATTTTAATGCATAGGTACCCTTTGTACTTTGGGTCCTTTCATGTTAAGTTGACTTATAGGAATCCGCATAAAGATATCAATGTTCCTCAAAACCATAGATTGAAGTTTACATCCATATCTATCTACTAAGATTAAGGCTTTCAAGATCAATCTTATTTAACCGATCTTTAGAAATTGTCTTGAATCTTGGTAAAAATGGATATGTTTTACTTCTTCCATCAAAGCCATTATACCTAGGATAGGACTTTGACTTAGTTCTTGGGTTTAACCTTAGGAGCTACTTTCCTCGTCGTGATTTCTTTTCGTAAGTATCGGATGAGGTAATTAATTCCTTAGGTTTCAGTGACTAAATCTAGTTCCTATCTTTGGTTTAGTTGCTTTAACAAAAACTCTAGGTTTTATTGGATCATTTTTCTTATTCCTATCAAAACCTAATCCAGCTTTTATCACTAGACTTTTGTGAAGTATCAAGATTTTATCTATTGTGGTCTCTGGGAGTTATTCAAGTCCTAACTTGAGATTTAATTCCCTGTTAGTCTTCTTGTAACTCTCATTCTCGTAATAGATATTTGAAAATTTTATTTTCAAAGAATTCAATTCTGTTCTAACTTATCTATCTTATCGGACAAGGTACTAGTGATCATCCCGGTCGACATTCCCTCTTGAATGTACACCTGGTTTCTCACTGTCCTTAGTTTGATTGACCTTAGTCGATCAAGAATTTGATTCTTTAAATTAAAATTTTCAGCCTCTATCTGTTTATAAGCAAATAGAGTTGTTTCCAAGTCTTTCAAAAGTTTACCAATAAGATCGGGATCGATTTTATAAGGTATCACAATCATTATCCGAGGATGAATAGTAATGTACCTCTTTTGTAACGCCCGGAATTAGAAAAGTTGACCCTCGGTGGTCCAGCGTCCTAAACCCGAGTCGTCACTTAGTGAAATATAAAAATTGAGCCAGAAAATTTCTTTTGAATAACAACCAATTAAGTTGCAGCGGAAAAATTTCGTAAACGTTTTACTTAGTGAAGAGGAACTCTTTTAAAATAAAAGATCAATATCTACTTTGATCAAAACCATCCGGTGAGTACAACTCCTGTGGGGAGATAATAGCTAAAAAAATTATTAAAGTATTCGTTACAAAAGGTTGAAAGTTACTAAGACAATTTATTTATTAATTAAGAGAGAGTGGGAAGCGGTCGTCATCTGCAGCCTCCGGGCCTCATTCTCACAACCTGAAAATATTAAGTTTGGGAGAGTGAGATAGGAATCTCGATGGGTAACTCCGTATGTTACATGCATTGACAGAAATCCCGAATATAATTGAATCTTTTACTCTTCTCTTATCTTTAGTTATGCGTTGCGGCATTTAGCCCATTTGTACGAGGTAATCTTCGCTATAAGATTTTCATCCTTTAACTTTATTCGATTAAGAGATTCATCTTTCTTTGCGATGCTTAGTATATATATATATAGCACATTTGAGATGGCACGCTAGTGCGTCCGATCCCCGTAATCACATTGTGGAATGGCACGTTTACACGTCCGAGACCCATAATTCTCCGGCCCGAATGAGGTGGCTATAGTGGCATTTCGCACACTCTCCACACTCTTTACCATCCTTATTGCTCCCGTGAGGTGGCTATAGTGGCATTTCGCACACTCTCCACTCTCTTCACCATCCTTATTGCTCCCGTGGGGTGGCTATAGTGGCATTTCGCACACTCTCCACACCCTTTACCATCCTTATTCCTCCCGTTTATATAGGGCTTCGCCTCTGCAGATCTATTGATCAATAGAGATAATAACTCTCGTATGTAACATATAAAAACAAATAATCAAAGTAAAAGAAATTGCTCTTGTATATTCCGATAGTTAGGAGTTGTGCATTTTCATGCTTTTGAGTTGTTTGCGTCTTTCTAAGAACCGATTATGTTTGATTCAGAAAACCGACAATACCATATAACATTAACTAGCTATACAGATAGTGTCACCCACCTGGAGAACTTTTAAGAGAAAGTTTAACTTCTTGATTGCTTAATCCTCTCGTACAAAAATCTCGGTCTCTGGTTCCGACCGTACTCTACCTAGCACAATCCGTATGTTTAGTTCGGCAGATCTTTTGTCCACCGAAAACTTAGGTTCTTGATCTTATTGTGCCTTCTAAAAACTAGGCTTTCATGAAGAAGAGGTACTTTATTTTATCAAAAGCTTCTATGGGTTTAATCCTATGTCCAATCGGCTTTGTTGGTGTACTACAGTTTGTGGGTCACGAATTTGGGACTTTCGGTTCCGTTCATTTTCAAGAAAACACGTAAGACACTCAAGTATATGCATTCATAAAGTATCACATATAACATTTGATATTCAAACATGCATTTCATTAAAAGTTTTGGCCATTTAATTTGTCAAGTACTAGACAAAAGAAGAAACGATACCTATACATGCATAAATGAAATAAAATACTTAGACTCATTGGAAAATTATGAAATTTGAATATGTTGTACATCTTTCAGTGTAGAACAAAGTTTATTAAGGGTCCAAGTTCATTTGAGTTACGGAATTATAGCAGTTTTTGTAATAAGTGTTCTAAATTTCTGTTTCGGCAGAAACAGTGACCTTAACTTATAAAATCCCTAACTCTCTGAAGGAACATCCAAAAATTATGAAATTAAAACATGTGATGCATCACTCAAGTATGAAAAACTTTCATTCAGGGACCCAAGCCATTTGACTTACGGATTCTGCCCAGAAAATTCGTGAACATTCAATCCATCGTTTGGCTTGGTTACTGGACATGTCTTACGAGAAAATTCGTAACTTATTGGATACTTGTTTAAAAATCACCCAATTTAAGAATCTAGTTATAAACAGGTTGTAGGACATCCATGAATTTTTCCATAATTTATACAATAGTCTAACCGGAAAAATAAATTCGTGCAACACAGAATAGCCCTATGCGTCGAACATCGACCATGTACTCAGAAAACGAATTTTATCTCATAAAGTACAAAAGGAAAGTTATGATTTTTGAATATGATTTACAACACATAAAGGGGAACATCCCAGATTTTTCCTAGAATTTTATAACCATCAGAAAGGGAAGAAATAAAAGAAATGAGTCACTGCTCCCAGTTTCAGATCACTTCCGACACACAATCTTTCACGATTTTATTCTCCCTACACAGTGATCAGAAAATTATGAAATTTACAAATGTTGTTCTAGACTTCAAATACTACATCTAGGAATTTTTACAAAAACGGGTCCGAATAGATTTTACAAAAACGGGTCAGTGGGTAGGGCTTGATTTCGGCAAGTTTCATGTTTCAAGTATAACTTCACCATTTTGACTCCAAACACCAAATTTCCAACTCAAGCACTCCATATAAGATCATATTATGTAAAAAGGAGTTCTTAGGGCCTCATATAATATTTTTACTGAATTTTTAAGCTTAAGAAGAAGAGTAAGACTTAAGAGGGGTTTGGGACTTACCCTTGGAGATTTTCTTCTTCCTCTTGAGAGCCCCAAGCTTTTCTTTTGGTGTGGGAAATGAAGAGGCAGCAAATTCTATTTATAGAGGAGAAGGGGAGAGGGACGGCTGATTTGGGTGGTGGGGAGGAAAATAAGGAAAAATAGGCTTAGGGGGTACTCCTATCCTAGGATTTTTTTGGAAGATTTTGGGTTAATAGGCACATGCTAGACTCACTACTCCTACTTGCTTCACATGGCGGGCCAAGAGGGGTGGGAAAAGGGAGCAACTAGGTGGTTACACATGAGGCTAAAAGGTTAGTTTAGGGGCTAAAACCTAAGATTTTGGCAAGATTTCATGTACTACCATATTCTCTCATTTAAGGCTCCCATGTGCACAAAAATTTGGAAGATTTGGGCTGCCATTTGGTAGTCCAATTTCTAATACAAAGGGTGTGACTTCGTTGTTGAAGTTTTCGGTATTTTTCGGTCCGAGTTTCAGCTCCGAAAATTTATTAAAACGCAGCGATGGGTGAACAAACATTTTTCTTAGGGTTTTCTTGAGTGTTTCTCACCTTTAAAGGACTATTGGTAATTAATCATTATTAAACAAATCCGGATTACGGATGTGAGTTCGAAAAGTATCACAGATTTTGGGTTGAAAAACCGTTCGTCACTTGGAGAAAAATTAAGAAAACCACATACGAAATTGGAATAAAATAAAATGATCCCTAAACTTAGGAAATTAAATATAAAATCCTATAATTGGTTTTGGGTTATTACATCTTTTGCCATTAAATGATGTCATCATCGACCCAAAATCGAGATGAGGATGAGGATGATGATGTCTCATGAACTTCTTCTTTCTCGGCCCGAGATGAGCTCTCCGATCGGCATATCTTCTATCTCTCTTTTTCATCTTTTCTTCTCTCTCTCTGGGAGTGAGTTGAGGACAATCATAACTATAGTAACCAGGCTTGTTACATGTATAACATATATCTCCTCTGTCTGTCTTAGGACTACTATCTCCTCGTCTGATAGGTGACTTATGCTTCCTCGTCCGATCCTTTTTCCTATCATTGTCCGAACTCTTTTCTTCTTTATCCGATCTCTGTCTCTCTTGTTTCTTTTGTACTTCATTCTCAACCTTTCATATCTTTTTAACAAAAGGGTCATTTCTTCTTTAATGGACAAATCAGATGCCTTGGATATCTTCTTGAATTCATCTTGATGAACAAATGCTACAGCTGATCTTTCCGGATGTTGAAGATTTTGCTTCGTCTTCTTCATCTTCGATTTGGATATCATATTCTAATGCCTTCAGATGAGAAAATAAAGTGTGATGTGAAATTGAAGATAGATTCTGAGTAGCTTTCGAATATTAGCTTTCTCTCTCCCTCTTTTGCTTAATGACCTCAACACTTTATTGTTGATTTCTTTCTCTCGTATAGGTTTTACCCAAATCGCTTGCCTTGTTCAAAGTAGATTAGTCACCCTAACATCTAGTTGATCAATGGATTCTCCTTCTTTCATCTTGAAAGTGTCAAAAACATGTAGAACTGATTGCAATTTGTTTTCTTTGACACGTTACGATCCTTCACAGATTCCAAAGCAAGAGTTTCCCACATTTCCTTGGCGCCTTGCATCTTTTCACCTTTTCAATCCAATCCTTACTCAATGTTTCAATGATCTCTGTTCTAGCAACTTGATCCAGATTATGAATCTTTCTTTCATCACTTGTGAGTTTTGAACTTTTCTTTTCTTGCCTCACTCTTGTTTCACTGCCGCATACCATCACTTGTGCCTCCATGATAAAACTTGATAGGTCCTTCCTCAAGAACCTCCTCCATTCTATCATGAATTGCTTTGAGATGGTTCTCCATTCTAAACTTTCAATAGTCATATTCTTCAATTGAGAAATCAGGTAGACTCCTGGATTTCTTGCTCTTAACATGTAAGACATGGTGAGATAGAAAACCAAAACACTTACAAGATCTTGTTAGTAGCACGCTTAGTAATAATAAGGAAATGAAGAAAATCAAGAATAAATTTCAGAATCTTAGTTAAGACCTAAAATCAATATCGAAATGCCTTAACACCGCTTTGATACCACTTGTTGGTCCCGATTAGTTGAGTTGATTTAAGAAAAACATGAGTTAGCCTTCTAGGATAAAATCTAGAGGGGGGTTGAATAGATTTTATAGATTTTTAACAAATCTTTTAAAACTTATTCAAAACTTCAAAGTAACACAATGGAATTCAATTTAATCTCAACTTTACTAAGATCAAAAGCAAACCGATATTTTAGTTTTAACTTCGATTCTGAATTTAATCTTTGATTAATAAACTTAAAATTGAGAATGACAGAAAAGTAAAGTAAAGCAATAAAGAACACTGCATTTTATAGTGGTTCGGATCAAACGATCCTACGTCCACTCTCCTTCTTCAACTTGAAGAAGGGTCTTCACTTACTATCTTGCTTCCTTCTTGCTTACTTACTTACAATCGTGAATCTTCACCTTACAACGTTTTCTTCCTAATTTCAATATCAATGGCTTGAAGATGTTACGTGAAAAGTGTTCTACAAACACAAAACCGAAAACGCATGTATCGTTTGTGTGTGTTTACAACTTTTATGACTTGTGTGTATAGAGTATGTGTTAGTAGTCATGTGTAGATATAAAGAATCAAAAAGTAATTCTATTCTAATTTCTATCCCTATTTATAGAGATCTTCGCTGGTAGTTGTAACTTCCTCGAATTTTATTTTGGTCGGCTTATAACAATATAATCGAATCTTGTAACTTTCTCTTGGTTAGTTGAAATCGCTTCTTGAAACATGTGTAAAATTCTTCTAACACTTCCTTGTTTGTATTTTGCCTTACCCTATCTTCGTCTTCATTCTTTGTCTGGGTGATTGTTTATCGTATTGAACCTTAACTGTCTTCTTCGGATCGTCCTTGTCGATATCTGGTCCCCATCTCGATTTCTTGTCCTCATCTCGAGGTTTGACCTAGTCCGATTTCTTAACCTAGTCCGACTTCTTGTCCTTATCTTACTTGTACTTAGTATTATTTACAATCACTTACTTCACTGCTTATACATGATGCTTCAAATGGGTCATCCTATTTTACAGCTTTTAACACATCAAAACTAAATACAACTTTTCTTTCCTAACACAGAGTTCTCATGATGGGTTAACCAAACCCGATTGTGTGTTATGAGGATGATCTTGGATGGAGTCCAAGTGAACTGGACAGATTTGCCGATTTACAAGTCAAGGAAGAGAAGAAAAGGCTTAGCTTCAAGTCATCTGGCCGAGGGTCGGAACCTAACTCAATAGTCACCTATTCAACAAAATAACGGTCTTTGATTGAAAGGTCAATAGAGCAAATTGATGGAGAGTGGGTACAAAGAAGTACTCAAAGCGAGAAGGGATTCTCACAAAAGATGAGAGGCTTGGAGGAAACCCAGACTCGGACGATGAGTCCGACGCAGCCAAAAATCAAAGGCTTGAAGCAAGAAATTAAGAATCCCGAGACCAAGAATGGAACCGGTGGAGGTACCTTCGGCTAAGGTAGAAGCAGAGGGACTCGAGGAGGAGGCACTGGGGTCGCAACTCAAGAAGAAGTAGTTGTGATTCCAACTCGGGAAACAACCTCCGTTATTCCAAGGGTCTCTCGGAGGCAGAGGAGGAGGCCGGTAAAAGCCTCTCGAGAATCCAATTATTTACTAAATCATTTGCATGTTTAAATATATTTTAATATAGCCCTACGAAAATGTAATAGAATTTCATCATCACTCAACGTATAAGAGGTATTTAATTAATTCGGTATTTGAAATCACAATAAAATAATGCAAGATAAAATAATTTAAAATCACAAATAGCACATAATTAATTAAAATGCACTTAATGCATGAAATATATTGATCAATGAGTGGTGAGAAGATCGAGTATCACAATTATAATTAATTTTCACGTTAGCACTAGAGGTAGTAACAATTGAGTAGTACAAAAAGAATTAAATAAAATTTTATAGTAAAGTTAATTATTGTCTCACCACTAAGTAGGTAAAAATAAATATTTAATTCAATATTTAAAACAAGATAAAATAGTACGAGATTACAAGTAGCACACAAATAAATAATTGTATGAAGTATATTGACTTATGAGTAGTTGAGACTTAATTTATTTATATTACTTTAGATTTAACAATTTAGGTAGAAGTTTATGACTACTAATTTAATAAAATATCATATATTTAAAACAAAAGGTGTAAAATAAAAAGAATTATAAATAAATAACGTGTCACTTATATAAGTTTAAAGAAATGAGTAAATTTTATTGGTAAATAACTAATGAGAGATTCAGATATCACAATCGAGGCCTATAAGTTTTTTTCTTTTATTGAGTCCGTCATTTTGTTACATTTTCGTATCTTTTTGTATCCTATAACAAATTTTTCAGTCATTTTTCGATAATATTTTTGGCCAAAATTTGAAATATCCGCGAAGGGGACCTGTTTAGATATCAAAAAGAACACAATTGACAAAATAAAAGAAAAATGACTAAATCTAAATTTGGGTAAAATTACATAACTATTTATGTAACTATTTCCTTGCACTTCCTTGCTTTAGGGTTTGTCCGCCCTGTGTATATCTATATTAAGGTGTATGTGATACCCGAGTTTCTCACTACTCATTCGTCAATATATTTAATGCATTCAATGCATTTTTAATTAATTATGTGTTACTTGTGATTTTGAATTATTTTATCTTGCATTATTTTATTGTGCTTTTAAATACTAAATTAATTATACATGTCTTTACATGTTTAGTGGTGAGAAAATTCTATTATAAGTGATGAGTTTTAATGATGTTTGAATATCAAAGTAATTTATTTGATTATTGGTGATATAAATCAGATGTTATTTAATTTTTATAATGGAGTTTTAATATTTTGGTTTTAATTAAATTAAATAAGTTTCCTAATTTAAAGATATTGCAACATATTTAAATAATTATATTATAAAATATAATTATATATTATATATGTATAGTGTATATATATTAGTTGGTGTATGAGTTAATTGTGTAATACGTATAAATATGTTTAGATAAAGAATAGAAAAAAAAAAGGAATAAAAAAATTAGAAAACTTACCATTGAAGTTTTGTTGAGGCAGTGGATATATACATCCACTTTCATTTGGAATCAGCCTCATTAACACTAAGGGAGGGAGGGAGAGGGAGAGAGAGAGAGAGGGTCGTATCGTGCGAAATTGCGAAATATTTTGTTAAGTATTTGATTTTTATTGATCAATAAATTTTATACCGTTTTGAAGCTCGTGATGAGTAGAACATGTTAGGAAGAAAGTTGTATTTAGTTTTGATGAGTTAAAATGTAAAATAGGATGACTAGTGAGAATCTTGTATAGGCAGTGATGTAGTAATGATATGTAAATATAACCAAGTACAAAGAATAGACAAGGATACACAAAGCGTCAGATGAAGACAAGGAGTCGACGAGGATAAAAAGTCGACGATGATAAGAAATCGATGAAGACAAACTAAGGAAGACAGACGAGGTCGAGAATGACAAATGCAGACAGTCATCTAGGCGAAGACTAAGACGCAGACAAGGTGAATTAAGACTAAAAGACAAGACGATGAAGTGTTATAAAATTTCAAGAGATTTCAAGAAGAAATTACAACTAACCATGAAGAAGTTACAAGGTTCAGATTTGTTATAACTAACCAAGTAGAATCAAGCAAGGAAGTTATAACTACCAACAAAAATCTCTATAAATAGATCTAGAAATTAGAATAGAATTAACTTTTGTAATCTCACAAATTCACTAGTATTCTCAACACACAAGTTGTTAGATCAAGGAAGGTTTTGATGAGTTAAAAGATCAACCCAGATGAGCAGATGACTATGAAGAACAGCTTAAGATTGAAGTCCGATATTAGGTGATCAAACTAGGTGTAGGGTAGATCAAGTCACCGAGACTAGAAATTGCAAGTCATCCGAGATAAGCTCAAATCTAGTCGTCTGCAGGAGATGATTATGAAGAGCTCGAGACGAGGTCAAGACAAGCCGAGTAGAATAAGAAAGACAAGTTTTCACCAAGTCACCGTAGACGAGTAGAGTAAAATCACCGAGGAGCGAACAGCTTTCAAGATTAAGTTTGTAGAGCGGTTTTCAGTTTTAGAACTTACTAACAAACTAACTGTCGTTTCAGACTTATAAATAGGTCTAGGCACTTCATTAAGATACACGAATTATTAATTCAGCAATATATTCTCACAAATCACAAGTTTTCAAGAAGCACAAAATCGTTTTCAAGGATTTCTTCATAGATCTTTCTAAGTGTTTATAGAACACTCTTTTCTACATCTTCAAATACACTTCTATCACTCTAAAGATTAGATTTCTCGAGAATAGTTTAGTAGTTTGAAGATTTGAAGATCTTTGTATGTTGTAGGTATGTACGATTGGAAAGTGAGTAAGTAAGCTAGTGGAAGAGACCCTTCTTCAAAGTTTGAAGAAGGAAAGTGGATGTAGGATTTTTATAATCCAAACCACTATAAATACATCTGTTATTCTTTATCGCTTTCATTTACTTACCTGTTTCTTTCTATTTCCAGTTTATAAATCAAAGATTAATTTCGTAATCAAAGTTAAAACTAAAATATCGGTTTGCTTTTGATCTTAGTAAAGTTGAGATTAAATTGAATTTCCGCTGTGTTACTTTGAAGTTTTGAATAAGTTTCAAAAGATTTGTTAAAAAATCTATAAAATCTATTCAACCCCCCTTCTAGATTTTATCCTAGAAGGTTAACTCAAGTTTTCTTAAATCAACCGAACTAATCGGGACCAACACAAGTAGCATTCAAAATATTGTAATCACGCACGAATGACCTTTACGTTCTTAGTTCTTAGTGTTTGTAGAACACTACTCACGAATATCTTCAAGCCATTAGAATTCAGAATTTAGTGAAGAAGATTGTAAGGTCAAGAACCGCACCGTAAGTAAGTAAGTAAGAAGGAAGAAGAAAGAAAGTAAATCGAGACCCTTCTTCAAGTTGAAGGAGGAGAGTGGACGTAGGATCGTTTGATCCGAACCATTATAAATTATTGTGTTCTTTGCTACTTTCTTTACTTACTTGTAATCAACTTTTAATCAAATTCAATTTCGATTCATAATCGACTTCTAATCGATTGTTTTTATCCGTTTAAATTGAGTTTAAACTTGATTTCCGTTGTGTAAACTTTGGTTCCTTGAATTGATTTTCTAAGTATTGAAAAAGTTAGAAAATCTATTCAACCCCACTCCCACCCCCTTCTAGATTTTCCTTAGAAGGTTGCAATAAGTTCTCTAATAATATACTCAACTGTGGGACCAACAAGTGGTATCGGAGCAGTGTTAAGTTGTTTACGATATTGGTTTAGGGTCTTGATAAGTTTCAAATTGTTCTTGATCATCTTCTCTATTTTCAAACCACTAACCTTGCTGCTAATAAGTTCTGTTGAGTTTCTTTGTTTCATTATGTCGTTTGTCAAAAGCAAGAAGTCCGAAGCTTGCCTGAATTTTCAATCGAGGAGTATGATTATTGGAAGTTCAGGATGGAAAACCATCTAAAGGCAATTCATGATAGGATGGAGGAGGTTCTTGAAGAAGGACCTATTAAATTCTATCATGGAGGGACCAAAGGATGGTACCGCTGCACCAAAACCAGAGTCGACAAGAAAAGAAGAGTTCAGAGTCACTGTGATGAAAGAAAAATCCATAACTTGGATCAAGTAGCTAGGACAGAGATCATTGAAACGTTGAGCAAAGATTGGATAGAGAAAGTCAAGAGGTGTAAGTCGACTAAGGAGATGTGGGAGACTCTTGCTAGTACTTGTGAGGATCGAGATCAAGTTAAAGAGAACAAATTGCAATCAGTATTACATACTTTTGACACATTCAAAATGAAAGAAGGATAAATCATTGATCAACCGGATGTTGGGACTGGCTAATCTTCTTAACAAAGCGGCTGATTTGGGTAAAACATATAAGGAGAAAGAGATCAACAACAAGGTCCTAAGATCTTTAAGCAAAAGGTGGAGAGAAAAGGCTAATATTCTCAAAGCCACACATAATTTGTCCTCAATATCACACCATACCTTATTTTCTCATCTCAAGGCATTAGAGTATGATATCCAAATCGAAGACGAAGAAGATGAAGCTCAATCTTCAACATCCTGGGAAGACGATTGCGTTTCTTCATCAAGAAGAATCTGAGAAAATCTCTAAGGCATCTGATTTAACAATTAAGGAAGAAATGACACTCTTAATGAAACCTTATGAGAGGCTAAAGATGAAGTACAAAAGGAATAAGAGAGATAGATCAAGCCGAAGGAGTTACAAGTCGTATAAAGAAGAAAAGAATTCGGACAGTGATAGAAAGAAGGATCGACTAGAAGGCACAAGTTACCAATCGTAAGAGTAGATAGTAGTCCTAAGACAAATAGAGGAGATATTTGTTACACATGCGACAAACCTGGTCATTACAAACTATGATTGCCCTCAACTCACTCCTAGAGAGAGAGAAGAAAAGAGGAAGAAGCGAGATAGACGGTATGCACTGCAGAGAGCACTTCTAGCCGAGAAGGAAGAAGCTCAAGAAACATCATCATCCTCGTCTTCATCGATTTTGGATCGATGACGACATCCGTCTGATGGCAAAAGAGGTACACTATTATTCTTCTTCGTATAATGATTGTGATAACTTATCCGAATCCGATCCCACCATATAAATAAACTTCTATAAGTCTTGAGACTGCTCTATCTGCATATAAACAGATAGAGACTGAAAATTTTAGTTTAAGGAATTAAATTCTTGATCTAACTAAAGTCAATCGACAAAGGATAATGAGAAACTAGACTGCTCATTCAAGGGGGAATGTCAGACAAGGACTATCACTAGCACCTTGTCTCGATAAGACATATGAGTTAGAAAAAGAATTGAATTCTTTGAAAATAAAATTCTCTACTATCTGTTTCGAGAATGAGAGTTATAAAAGAACTAACAGAGAATTAAATCTCAAGTTAGGACTTTTAAATAACACTCAATCCACAATAGATAAGATCTTCAATACTTCACGAGAAGTCTAATGACAAAACAGGTTTAGGTTTTGATAGGAATAAAAAGGATGATCCCATAAAACCTAGAGTTTTTGTTAAAGCTACTAAACCAAAGGTAGAGAGTAGATTTAGTCATTGGAAACCTAAGGAACTAATCACCTCATCCGACTCTTCTAAAAGAAAACAAAGACGAGGAGAGATGCTCCAAAGGCTAAATTATAGACTAAGACAAAGTCTTATCCTAGGTATAATAGCTTTGATGGAAGAAGTAAGTCATATCCATTTTTACCAAGATATAAGACAATCACAAAGATCGATTAAATAAGATTGATCTTGAAATCTTATTTTGGTAGATAGATATGGATGTAAACTTGACCTATGGTTTTAAGGAATATAGATATTGTTAGATCAAGAAAAGGTTTTGATGAGTTAAAAAGATCAATACAGATGATCGACGACTTCAAAGAACGCGGTCAAATTCCGATTAACTGATCGGACGGTCAAGAACTGGACAAGTCACCAAATTAGGGAAGTCGGAGTCATCCGAGACAAGCTCAAGTCAAGTCATCTACAGGACGCGATTATGAAGAGCTCGACGAGGTCAAGATAAGCCGAGTAGAATAAGAAAAGCAAGTCTTCACCAAGTCACCGGCAGATTTACTAGAGGAAGATCAATCGAAGATAAGAGCGGTTATCAAGATTAAGTTTGTTAAGCAGCTTTAGTTTGTCGAATTGACTAACAACCTAACCGTCTTTTTTCGAATTATAAATAGGTCTAGGTTTTCACTTTATATACACGGATAACTCATTGACACAACACATTATTCACAATACTCGATTTCTACTCTCACATTAGTTCACAAAGTTTTTCAAAGAAAGTTTTCAGAAAGTTCTAAGTGTTTGTAGAACACTTTATTGTACATCTTCAAAGCTCACCTTTCGTGTAAAAGTTAGATTTCGTAAGAGTCTAGGAGTTTGAAGATTTGAAGGTCTTTGTAAGTTGTAAACCGTAAGATGGATAGTAAGTAAGTAAGTGTTAAGAAGAGACCCTTCTTCAAGTTGAAGAAGGAGAGTGGATGTAGGATCGCTTAGATCCAAACTACTATAAATACGTGTGTTCTTTATTGCTTTCATTTACGTATCTGCTCATATCAATTTCGTTTATAATCAAAGTTCAATTTCGAATTAAAGTTAGATAAATTATCGGTGTGCTTTTGATCCGAATAAAGTTGTGTTTCAAAATAAATTCCACTGTAACTTTGGTGTTTTGAATAAGTTTTCAAATATTTGTAAAATCTGAAAAATCTATTCAACCCCCTTCTAGATTTTTCCTAAAATGTTGATTCAAGTTTTCTTTAATCTACTCAACTAAGTGGGACCAACAAGTGGTATCGTAGCGGTGTTAAGTCAGTTCGACATTGATTTTAGGTCTTAACCAAGATTCTCAAATTAGTTCTTGATTATCTTCATCTTCTTTATTTCACTAAGCGTGCTACTAACAAGATTATATAAGGTTTTTTTATCATCTCATCATGTCATCTGGTAAGAACAAGAAGTCACGGAGCTTACCCGAATTTTCAATTGAAGAATATGACTATTGGAAATTCGGGATGGAAAACCATCTCAAAGCGATTCATGATAGAATGGAGGAGGTTCTTGAAGAGGGACCTATTAAATTTTATCATGGAGGAACCAAGAATGGCACCGAGTCTCAAAACCAAGTGTCGACAGAAAAGAAAAGTTCTAAGCCGACAAGTGATGAGAGGAAAATCCACAACTTAGATCGAGATAGCCAGGATCGAAATCATAGAAACTCTTATTAAGGATTGGATTGAAAAAGTCAAAAGATGCAAATCGGCTAAGGAGATGTGGCGGACACTTGCAAATGTGTGTGAAGGTTCGACCAAGTGAAAGAGAATAAGTCATGATCTGTTACATGTTTTTGACACTTTCAAAATGAAGGAGAATGAAACAGTGGATCACTGGATGTGAGATTAACAAATCTTCTCAACAAAGCGGCTGATTTAGGAAAGAACTATTCAGAGAAGGAGATCAATAATAAGATACCGAGATCTTTGACCAAGAGATGGAGAGAAAAATCTAATATCCTTAAAGCAACCCAAAATTTATCATCTATTACTTATCATACTTTATTTTCTCATTTTAAAGCCTTGGAGTATGATATTCAGATAGAAGATGAGGAAGATGAGATGGAGTCAAGCACCTCATCCAAGTATGTTGCCTTTGTCAACAAGGAAGACAAGACGGAGCCGAAACAAGAAGAGTTGACTTATCTCTAAAGGAGCAGATGACTTTGCTCACTAAAAGGTATGACAAATTAAGAATGAAATGTAAGCGTAATAAACCGAGGTTTGCAGGAAAGGATAGATCCGATCGATGTCAAGAAGAAAGGAAGATGATTCAACAGATGATGATAAGAGTAGGAACCAGACAAGGAGGTTCGTATCACCGCTGTCACATCCCCTATCTTTTTCTATAGAAAGATATTTAGAAAGATAAAATTATTTAGAACTTAAGGCGGAAAAATAGAAATACTAAACTCATAAAGTATTTTCTACAAAACTTAAAGGGAATGTGAAAAATTCATAAGTTTATAAATTCACACTCACAACGAGATTATGGAAGAAAGAAAAAGTAGTGACCGAATCAATAAAGTTGCGAAAAAAGTGCATAAGTAATAAAACGAAGGCATAAAATAGAAATCATGGTCATGTGTCAAATAATCTATTGTCAAACATGCCTACATGAGACTCCTCAAAATAACTCAAAGTACGAATCTTTACGACAATCTCAAAAAGAAAAAAATAAATAATACTCATGCAATGAAAAACTTGTCCATCCGCCTTCCACCGAACACCATGCTTAATACGTAAATAGTAATAAAATGATTGGGGTGAGCAACCAACTAGCTCAGTGGGATCCCTTTTGTCATAGTTAAATATCAAGCATAATAAAAATGTATTCACATACCACATAATCATAGTGTTTGTTGGCAAGCCAACCATAGTCATAGGTACGTTAGTACGACCCTTCCGCCGAAACACAATGCAAACATAATCATAGTAATTCGGTCATTTCACCGAGATATAGTTCATAGTGATTGTTGGCAAAGCCAACCATAGTCATAGGAATTTGTTAGCATAGCTAACCATAGTTCATAGTAACATAGTAGCAAATAACATAACCAATCACGCAAGGCATTTAAATGTGACAAATAATTACCAATCATGAAGAAAAACCCCACCTCAAAGTTCTTGGATTGGGAGTACGAGAGTACTAATAGGCCTAGCGAGTAGGAACCCCGTCACCTAAAATATTAAAAACATATCTTAGAATATTTATTTAATTTAATCATTACACCCTAATAACTTATAAATTTTATTAAGCCCTAAATTTTATTAAGTCATAAATATTACATTATAAATGTCTCAAATTTATTGCGAGTGAGAGAAAAATTCCTTTGAGTGAAAGAAAATTCCTTAAATCTACTGCGAGACTCAAGAAAATTCCTTTGAGTGAGAGAAAATTCTTTAAATCTATTATGAGTGTAAAGGGTGTAACTAATACATAAACATGTATATAAAAAGCGTAAAAAAACAATTTGGAACTAGATTATAAGTCTAGAAAAAATAAAATTATTATGTATACGTATATATATTATCCTAATTAAGAAACATTCGGGAAAATGAATTCATACCAATTTTAATGAAAAGCTTTTCCACAGATCCGAAAGGCGCGCTATATTTTCTTTCTTCTTGTTTTTCTTTTGTTTGTGCGTAAATATAATTTTCTAAGAAAGACTTATATACGTATATATATATATATATATATATATATATATATATATATTTAGGTCTTAGGTTTAGATTTATTGGGCTTGGGCTCTCAAGAAAGGCCCTTAATATATATATATATATATATATATATATATATATATATATATATATATATATATATTTAAACCTTTATAAATAAATAACCAGATTTATTATTATTAATAAAAAAATACAAACCTCAAATCTTTTATTATAAAATTAATATTCTTATCATTACTATAATTAAGCCTTAAATTAAATATATATATATTTTTTACACACTCTTAGCAACATGTGGTAATCGTACTTTTCTTGGTGTTACACCCGCTAAAAGAAATCCTACTAGCCCTAAATCGTATAGGAGTGATACTTGTTACACTTGTAACAAGCCAGGACATTTCAGCTATGATTGTCCTCACCGACTCCTAAGGAACGAGAAGAGAAAAGGAAGAAGAGAGATAGGCGATTTGGCAGATCAAAGAGCTCTTCTAACCGAGGAAAAAGAATCAAGAAAATCATCATCATCTTCATCATCCTCATCCGATAATGATTCTTATAAATTTGTTTCGTATAATGACCAAACTCGTCATTCAAGGATTGTTGAAAGATCTAAAGATGTCTTTGACCGCTTATAAACAATAGAGACAGAAAATTTGACTTTAAAAGATCGATTCAGATTCTAGCCAAAGGCAAGCAGTGATGAACTACTCGAGTCCGAGGAAACATTCAAGGGGGAATGTTTACCCTGTGTTGAGGATAGTACATCAGCCAGCTTGTCTCGAAAGATTAGAAAATGAATTGAAATCTTTAAAAGAAAAATTTGAGATGATCTCATGCCGAGAATGAGTTAATTAAGAAAGACAATAAGAAGATTGTCTTCAAAATAATTCAACTTAATAACTCACAATCAGTAATAGATCACATCTTTAGTACTTCTCAAAAATCTCATGATAAGACAGGCCTTGGTTATGATAGAAATAGTAAATTAGATGTTCGAAACCTAGGAAATTTGTGAAGGCATCCGAAACCTCAAAAGAGATTATAATTGGTCCTTGGAAACCACTTAGTCGAGATAAGGACTACTTCTCCCAGTCTGAAAACTAAAATTTAGCCGAGAATTCCATATCGGACTAAGAGAGTTCCAAGAACTAAGATAAGAAGAAAATCTTATTATAGTCCTTTTGATGGGAGAAGTAGATGTTATCCCACTTTTCCTAAGTTCAAGAAAATCACTAAATCGAATACAACAAATTATCATTTAAAAGTGATATGATTGTAGACAGATTTGGTAGATGCACTGTGTCCGATTTACTATTTGACCATCAAGGACCCAAGATCACTAGGGTACCTCATACCTAATTTGTTTTATAGGATTCACAGGGACTATCACTCAAAGAGGAGATTCTAGCTTCAATATGGTACATAGACGGTGGTTGTTCACAACATATAACTTGTAACAAGAAGTTACTATCAAATTTTCAAAATATTGATGGTCCTAGAGTACTATTTAGAGACAACAATTGTGGACAGACTAAGGGAGTAGGTACCTTGATTATCAAAGATGTTCAAGTATACGAGGTATATTTTTAGAAGGCTTAAAACATAATATGTTATCTGTTTCCCAACTTTGTGATAAAGCTTTTCTTGTAAAATTCTCTAAAGATAAGTGTGATATCTTAGATAGCTCCTCGACAAGGTACTTCTAACTGGTTTCGAGATATTGTAATGTCTATGTGGCAAATTTTAATAGTTGTCCCAAGGATACCTGTCTGGTAGCTAAGGGTGGAGATGACCTCGATTGGCTATGGCACAAGAGGCTTAGTCATCCGAACTTCAAGACCCTTAGTAAGCTAGCTAGAAAGAATCTTGTTAAAGGGTTACTTGAGATATTATGTTCCACCGATCTGAAATGTGATGCATGTCAAAATGGTAAACAGCCCGAGACACTCATTTAAAGTATTAACACCTCCTCATCCGAAAAGAGTTCTACAACTTCTTCATCTTGATACTGTTTGGACCTCGTTTCACCTCTCGGCTTTAGTGGAAGGAAATATACTCTTGTAGTGGTAGATGACTTTTCTAGATACACTTGGGTTATATTTCTTTTCAAGAAAAATGAGACTATGAACAAGATCTCTGATCTGTTCTGACATATTCAAAATGAGAAAGGTGTTAATATTGTTAAAATAAGGAGTGATAAGGGCATGAATTTTTAAATTCCTATTTATCTAACTTTTTAAATGAGTGTGGGAATTATTCATGAGACATCATCAGCAAGAACTCCATAACAAAATGGAGTAGTTGAAAGAAGAAATAGAACATTGAAAGAAGCGGCCAGGAGTTAGCCGAGTATGGAACCCCTCACGAGTTACGGGTGAAGCCATCAACACAGCTTGTTATACCTGCAATCAGTGCTTGCCGATTAAAGACAAGGGTAAGACTCCATATGAGATCTGGAAGGGTAAGATTCCAAGAATCTCATATTTTCGGGCTTTGGTTGTAAATGCTTCATCCATAACAATGGGAAGTCTAAATTGAGGACCTTTGATGCTAAGACAGCTAATGGAATATTCTTGAGATATTCTAACACTTCCAAAGCATTCGCAGTCTTCAACGGACAACTCTTTGTGTGGAGGAAACTCCTCATGTGGTTTTTTATGAAATGCATTCTTTCTCGGATAAAGTGAATCAGATTACTAATGAACTAGATAAAATTGAGATAACCAAGACTAAACATAGAACCGTTTATCCGCCTAGTCTTGATTCAGATTCGAGATGAAGAAGAATCCCCATCCGAAAACCAGCAGACAACCCCACCTGCACTCCATCCGAGGAGACACCCTTGACATCACCGATCACCAGTGGTCAGCAGATGAAGGGGGAACGTCACACTGTCAGTAGAGTCGGATGAGTTGCCCGAGTCTCAAGATGAGGATCCTTCTACTCAAATAGGCAAGAGGATGAGAAGTTATCATCCAACTGACCTAATCATTGGGGACCCATCCAAGAGTGTGCATTACCGAACTATGGTTGATTCTCAAAGTCCTGCTCACCGCTATGTATCACTTCGAGCCTAAGTCTATTGAGGAGGCTTTTTCGCATCCAAATCGGTAATCGCCATGCAGGAAGAACTGCATCAGTTTGAAAGGCAAAATGTTTGGGAATTAGTGGAAAGACCCTTACATAGAAAGATTATAGGCACCAAATGGGTGTTTAAAAACAAAAGCAGAGATGAGAACAACGTTATTGTTCGTAATAAGGCAAGATTGGTAGCTGAAGGTTACTCACACCGAAGGGATAGACTATGATGAAACCTATGCTCCAATTTGCCGATTAGAAGCAATAAGGCTGTTCTTGGCATTTGTTGCTTATAAATCTTTCAAAGTCTTTCGATGGATGTCAAGTCTGCATTCCTAAATGGTGTGTTACTTGAGGAAGTCTATGTGGAGCAGCCTCACGGGTTTAAGATCAATAACAAGGTCTATAAACTCAATAAGGCCCTATATGGACTGAAACAAGCTCCCGTGGCTTGGTATGATATCTTATCTCGAATTCTTGATTTCAAATGGTTTTTCAAAAGGTAAGATAGATAGGACTTTGTTTAGAAAGGAAATAGATGGTAACATCTTGTTGGTTCAAATTTATGTAGATGACATTATTTTTGGTTCATCTAATCTGAATTTATGTGAAGAATTCAATGTTCTCATGAAAAATAGGTTTGAAATGTCAATGATGGGTGAATTAACATATTTTCTAGGCTTGCGGCTTAAGCGAGATGAGTAAGGGTATTTTCATACATCGGACTAAATATGCTAAGGACCCGATAGAGAAATTTGGGATGACTACTATTAGGGAAGTTAAAATACTTATGGCAAATAACTTCTCTATGGACTCGAGATGAGCGGGGATACCCACAGATGCAACGGAGTATCGTGGGTGATTGGATCCCTTCGTATCTCACCGCAAGTAGGCCGCACATAGCCTTTGCGGTTGGGGTATGTGCAATATTCCAATCTAATCCCAAGAAAACTCATCTGGAGACTGCTAAGAAAATCCTCAAATATCTCAAAGGTACTTTGCAAGTTGGGTTATGGTACTCATCGATGACAACTTTGGTGACAAGATATTCAGACTACGATTTTGGAGGATGCAAGATTGATAGGAAATCCACTTCAGGAACTTGTCAATTCTTGGGCAACAAATTAATTTCTTGGTTGTCTAAGAAACAGGACATCTGTTGCCACCTCCACAATCGAAGGTCAATACATGACAGTGGAAGTTGTTGCTCTCAACTCCTCTGGATTAGTCGGCTTAGAGATTATAACATTCAAACATCATCTGCTCCTATTTACCGTGATAGTAATAGTGCAATAGCCATGACATACAATCACATTACGCATTCTAGGTGTAAGCATATAGACATCGAGACATCATTTTATTAGAGATCATGCGTAAAAGAATGATATTAGAATAGAAAAGATAGCCACCGAATCACAAAGAGCGAGATATTCTTACAAAACCATTAGTGAATCTAGATTTAAAGAATTGTGTTTAGAATTAGGATTACTTGATGCATCTTTGACTGATTTTTAATTATCATTACGTGCATCTGTTATCTGCTTTCCTTATTTCTTTCTTTCCTTTCTTTAAATAAATGTCTAGAAAGAATTATCGCACTAGATATGAGTCAAAGGACAATCGGGTAGTTGATATCTTTGATTTCCTTTTAGGAATCAAGAATCAAGGATTAGTCATATTGACTTGATGATTACTTATTCGACATTCGGTAAATCGAACAAGGACACAATAGTCGGTGATTTTCTTGAAAAGCAGATGACTATCTGCATCCTATCCGACTTACCTCGGCTACTAATAGTTTTGTTGAGTTTATTTGCGAGGCAGGTAAATCAACATTGTTATATCGATTTAAAACCTCTAATCGAAAATCACCTCACCTTTGTTTATTCATTCCTTGAAAAATATGTTTCCAAAATAAATTTCTCAAGCCTGTTAATACTTTTGATGAATTTCTAATTTGAAAATGTTGTGTTCAAATAATGGCATTAAATTTGTGTTTTTTTCCAAACTCGGAGTAAATTCTTCTAAAATATAAGACAAGGTCACTTTTGACCAAGTCCTGACAAAACCCGATCTGAAATAGGAAACCTTTATGCAAAGAAATGTATATTTTGGCTTACGTCAGGTATACTAATTACCTCTGCATAAAGTAAACCTATTAGCCGTCTAATTCGTAGGATAAACGGTTACTTTTACACAATTCAAGATGCGTTAATACCACGCGCCTGAATACAAAGCGGTTTTATCGCTGAGCCGTTGATATATTTCACGCGCCTTTGTTAATCAACAGCTTAAAAAATATTTCCTTAGATTATGCCACGTATCAACTTCCTAAATTTGCCCTCTCTCTCTTCGTGGTTTAAAAACTTACCTTTCCAATTTCAAAATTCACTTTCACATTTCCCCCGCTTCAAATTTATCGCAAACATTTTCTATCTTTCTAAAGATATACAAATGGCTTCTACTTCTTCTAAAACTCCAAAACCCCCACTTATATAACCACTTTCAAATTCGATTTCAAAATGAATACGTAAAGCTGTCAAGAACAAACTCAAAGCCGAGATGTATGTTGACTTTGAGATCGCACGAGATAGAGAATCCAGGAGATTCTAGACCTATTAGAAGCTTCAAGATTACGAGGATTTTGTTCGATGAAATCGGTTGACAACAAAACAATGGATCTAATCGGAGCAGAATTTACGGTCAACAGTGTTTTTCGTAGAACGGGTTCAAACGACGGTTGAAGGAACGCAATTGTCGTATACCAAAGAAATTGGCGAGGATATTCAATACATCAAGTAAGGAGTCAATCCATTAGTGTATAAGGAAGATGAATGGGAGCAGTCATTTGATATTTTTGCGAGTGACTTACAGAGGAACCCGGAGGGATCTCAAGAAGAATCTTCTTCAAGAAAATATAGGTTCATGAATATTGTTACAAAATCCATCTTAGGAGATCAAAGTTCTCATGATGATGTAACAAAGTCTCGATTATGTTGTATGAGGGCAATTTTGGATGGTATAAGGGTGGATTGGGTGGATTTATTGTTTAGAAGATTTAAGGAGGAAAAAGCGAGATTGGTGTATAATCCAGATGAGGGTGATTGGATCGCTGCTCGATCACGTGAGTCTATTTAACAAGATCACAGTACTCATTGAAGGAGTTAAATAAAAGGATGGAGACGAAAGAAGGCTGAAAAAAATATTTGAAGCGAAGGGATTGCTAACAAAGCTTGAAAAAATTGGAGGTTTGTCCGATTCGACGATGAGTCGAGATGAAGCCCGTGAACAGAGAAATCAGCAAAGCAGCGGCGGTGGCTCAAAGACAAGCAGCTGGGTACAAGGAGTGGAGGTACGAAGCCGAGGTACCAGCGGTGAGGTACTCCAAGTACATGTAGCAGAGGAACAAGCACGGGGAACCAGAGGTCGTAGTAATAGAGGAGACTAGACCAAGTTCCTCTCCAAAGGAGAACCAGGAGGAGGCTGGTAAAAGCGTCGGAGGTGAGGACTGGAGGAGAATCATCTGCTGCTCCTTCAAGCTTGTTACGAGAAGAAGAAGCATCACGCCGGAGATAGCGGCAGCAACAGAGGCCGAGGCAGATGTGCTAGAAGAGCCCGGCTCGAAAGGACGGTATCCACCGAAAAGCAAGTCTCTGCAGTACATCCTCAAACATATCATCTTCTCGATAAATCCCCATCCCACCGAGGCGATGAAGAGGTGACCCAGCCGGCACCTCCAAGCCTCTTGAACACCCTACACCCATAACGGTCAAACACAACTCACCTCAACTCAACCATCTACCACTCCTCCTCCTACTTCATCTCCTCAACAATCCCCACCTCCTCAACAAACACTTCCAGAAATTCTTCCCATACCATCATCTCAAACCTTTGATTTCCTAGATTTTCTTTCTACCAAATACCCCACTCCCTCTCCCCAAATAAGTCCAATACATACTCCCAAGCCTCGATGGAGCCATGGGTAGCTTTGAAATCTCCTTAAGATCGAAGCCCGGAGGAGACTTGTGGAACTCATTCCCGAACTTCAGTATCATTACGAAGTAATGAAGGAATCAGTGGAGATATGGCTGGTTCACCGGTGAGGACAAGTGACACTGGAGGAGATGAGTTTATTTCTTTGAAGAGGTCACTGGGAGAACTTAGTCTCCAGGAGAAAGCGGTGTTGGAGTCTGCGGGAATGACTTCTATATCTTCCATCTTGTCGAAGAGCGGCTCCTTAATTTCTTCCGAGGTCGTCTCGGTCTGCCGAGACATCACCGTCGCTCCTCCCAAAGCAGCCCAGATCCACCTTCTCATCTATCCTTAATCAGTGGAGCGCGAATGGAAGAAAAGTTCACTCGGATGCTTTCAACCAAGACAGCCGACATTGTAGACTCTGTCGGCATCACTATGGAGGAAATGCTTAAGGCATCTGAGGTAAACTTCTTATCCACAATTTCAGATTCTCGTTAAACTTTACGTGAAAGAAGAAGTTCTTTGAGGTAAGGAAGGAGGTTGGTGAGGTGAAAAGCCAAGTACAAGGTGATAATCAAATCTTGGGCGATGAGATATTGCGAAATCAGACCACAACTTCCACCTATTTTACTGTTGTCAAGGAGCAACTTGCTATGCTACTTGATGATGTTAAAAAGGGGAAGATGTGGAGATCATCAAAGCAGAGCTCAATCAGATAAAACTCATGACAAACGGCCCAGACGGATGAGCTCACCGGCACGAAGATTAGGATTGAGCAGATAGAAGAAGCAATAAGGGCGTATGAGCGAGGCCGGGAATAGAGAGGCTGAGCTTAAGTTAGAAAAATTATGGCCAAGATCGAGAAAGGAAGGAAGAGTCTAAGGCCAAGGCAGCCGAGAAGGGCAAGGGAAAGGAGCCGGTGGCCGAGAAGGGTAAGGGGAAGGAGCCGAGCGGATCTCATCTCCTGTCGAGACAGAGTTTAATGACCAAGCCTGCAGGAAAAAGACCACTCGAAAAGTTAGCCGAGCAGATCGGGATTGAGGAAGAAAGAGATAGATGGATAAAGGCTAAAAAAGTCTATTATGGCCGTAGGGAGGTAAAGAGGAAAATCAAGTCTGCTAAAGAGGTGACCGAATATTTGTGAGATCTCTCGAAAAGATGGGTGGTCCCAGCAATTGGAGGTTCCCTTGGAGAAGCGAGATAGGGCATGGGTTAGGCCATAAGAAAGGACTGATGCTCCTCCAAGGATGATTGCTCACCCTTCATGGGCTGGAGATTACATGAAATATGAGGCCAAATGGACATTTTTTTGGTATATCTGCAGAGGAGTCGGAGCATCATACGAGGGCGAAATGATTGCATGACATGATTGGATGGAGAAGGAAAATCCAGACTTGTACCAAAAATTGATCAATGAAGGAGACGAGTGGTAGAATGTGGATTTGGTAGCTCCGATCTATTCAACAATCCCAATCAAGGTTATAGATGATGGCTCGATTGACAAGGAGTGGATCAGTCAACTATCAACTACGGAATAAATCGAGATGAAGTTGGTGATCCTAAGGAGATTCTTGAGCTAAGAACAAGGATATTCGGCGAATGCGGCTCCGGAAAAAGATAGATGGGACAGATTAGATAAGCCTTAAATTTCTTTATTTTTTATCTTCTTATCGATCCATATGTAAAAATGTAAATGTGCTCTATATGAATGAGATGACTGAATCTTATCTCCGATTTACTTATCTTATTTTTCTTAAAAGCTTTCTTTCTTGTTTTAAGAAAACATAAAAAAATTTCTAAGTATTAATCATCTGAGAAAATTCTCATCTCGGACTTAAATTTTTTTCTAAGTCTTTAAAAATTTTCTAAGCCTTTAAAAATTTTCTAAGTCCTAAGACTTAAAATTTTTTTCTAAATCAAAATCGTTTGAAAAGTCTTAAGACTTAAGAATTCTTTCTTAAATTTTTCTAAGTGTCAATTAAGTGCTCTAACTTGAATAAATCTGAGTTAAAGTGTGAATGTGTTACGATGTGTCTATCGATTATCTTGATTAACTTTGACTAACATCAAGCGTGAGTATGTTTCCTTCTTATAATTTTAAAATCATCAAAAAGGGAAATTGTTAGATCAAGAAAAGGTTTTGATGAGTTATAAAGATCAATACAGATGATCGACGACTTCAAAGAACAACGGTCAAATTCCAAAGATTGTCGATCGGACCGTGTCAAGAAGCTGACAAGTCAACTCAAGTTTGGGAAGTCGAAGTCATCCGGAGACAAGCTCAAGTCAAGTCATCTGCAGGGACGATTATGAAGAGCTCAAACGAGGTCAAGATAAGCCGAGTAGAATAAGAAAAGCAAGTCTTCACCAAGTCAGCTGCGAGTAAGACTAGAGGAAGATCAATTGAAGATAAGAGCAGCTTTTAAGAGCTCAAACGAGGTCAAGATAAGCTGAGTAGAATAAGAGCAGTTCAAGATTAAGTTTGTTAAGCGGTTTTAGTTCTTCGTAACTCGACTAACAAACTAACCGTCTTTTCTTAATTATAAATAGGTCTAGGTTTTCACTTTATACACACGGATAACACATTAACACAACACATTATTCACAATACTCGATTTCTACTCTCACATTAGTTCGAAAAGTTTTTCAAATAAAGTTTTCGAGAATGTTCTAAGTGTTTGTAGAACACTTTATTTTACATCTTCAAACCTCACCTTTCACCGTAAAAGTTAGATTTCGTAAGAGTCTAGGAGTTTGAAGATTTGAAGGTCTTTGTAAGTTGTAAACTGTAAGTTGGATAGTAAGTAAGTAAGTGGTAAGAAGAGACCCTTCTTCAAGTTGAAGAAGGAGAGTGGATGTAGGATCGCTTAGATCCGAACCACTATAAATCTGTGTGTTCTTTATTGCTTTCATTTACTTATCTCTGTTCATATTAATTTCAGATTTATAATCAAAGTTCAATTTCAGTAATTAAAGTTAGACAAATTATCGGTGTGCTTTTGATCCGAATAAAGTTGAGTTTCTAAATAAATTCCATGTGTAACTTTGGTGTTTTGAATAAGTTTTCAATGATTTGTAAAATCGAAAAATCTATTCAACCCCCTTTCTAGATTTTTCCTAGAAGATTGATTCAAGTTTTCTTTAATCTACTCAACTAAGTTGGACCAACATATATCTTTGTCTGGATACCTAAGTGTCAACTTAACATGAAAGGACCCAAATTACAAAGGGTACCTAAGAACTAAATCTGTGATTGCGGGATGATAAGAAGATAGTAGAAAGAGGAGACATTCTTGAGGTCATCCGGTACATTGGCAAAGTGGTTGTTCCAAACATATGACCCATGAGAGACGCCTTCTTTCTAACTATCACCCATAGATGGTCCGAGAGTTATGCTTGGAGACAACAATTATGGACTTACCAAAGGAGTTGGAATATTAATGATAGGAGATATTCAAGTCAATGAAGTCTACTATGTGGAAGGATTGAAGCACAACTTGTTGTCTGCTTCACAATTTTGTAATAAGGGGTTAAGTGTTAAATTCACTCATAATGCATGCTATGTGCTAGATGGTATTAATGAAAATATACTATTAAACTGGAGTTAGACAAGGTAACATTTATGTTGCTAACTTTAGAAGTTGTCCTAAAGATACTTGTCTTGTTGCTAAGAGTTCGAGATGACTTAAGCCGGTTATGGCATAAACGTCTTGGCCACTTAAACTTCAAAACTCTTAACAAAATTGCAAGGAAATCTTTAGTAAAAGGACTCTCGATAGAATATTTTCAAAGAACCATGTGTGTGATTCTTGTCAAAAAGGAAAACAGACTAAAGCTTCTTTTAAAACAATAAGTAGTTTTTCTTCGTAAAGGATTCTCGAACTTCTTCATATGGATCTTTTTGGTCCACTTACACCTCTCAGCTTCAAAGGGAAGAAAATACACTTTGGTAATTGTTGATGATTTTTCAAGATTTACTCCAGGTTATTTTCTTATACAAGAAGAATGAGACTAGATTAAGATTCAAGAATTTCTTAAAAAGGTTCAAAATGAGAACGGACTAAATATTGTTAAGATTAGAAGTGATAAAGGCACGAAATTCCTTAATAAGCTTGTTACTAACTACCGTACCGAGAATGGCATAGCTCATGAGACATCGGCCGCACGGACACAACAACAAAATGGAGTAGTTGAAAGGAGAAACAGGACTCGAAAGAGGTAGCTAGGACAATGTTATCTCGAGTACAACACTCTTTACGAGTTTTGGGGCGAGGTAATGTTAATACAACTTGCTTTGTTCAAAATAGAAGTTTGATTGTTAAGGATAAATGTAAAACCCCCTATGAAATTTGGAAGGGAAGATCCCCAAAATTTCATATTTTCATGTATTTGGTTGCAAATGTTTCATTCACAACAATGGTAAATCTCAATTAAAAACTTTTGATGCCAAGATAGCAGATGGGATATTTTTAGGATATTCATCCGTATCCAAGGCATACAGAGTTTTTAATAAGGCAACCTTGTGTGTGGAAGAAACTCCAAATGCTGTATTTGATGAATCCTCTTTTGAGTTTAGTAAAACAGAATCTGATTCCAATTGGATTAATGTCATGCAAGAAGAACTAAATCGGTTTCAAAGACAAGATGTGTGGGAGCTTGTTGAAAGGCCTCATCATCAAAAAGTCATTGGAACTAAATGGGTCTTTAAAAATAAAAGAGATGAAACAATATTGTGGAAAGAAATAAAGCCGACTAGTTGCTCAAGGTTATTCACAATCGAGGGGATTGATTATGATGAAACCTTTGCACCAAGAGCTCGCCCGAAAGCCATAAGATTGTTTTTAGCTTATGCCGCTTTTAAAAGATTCATAGTTTTTCAGATGGATGTTAAGTCAGCTTTTCTTAATGGAATCTTAGTTGAGGAAGTTTATGTAGAGCAACCTCCGTGCTTTGTCGAAGGTGACAATGTCTTTAGACTAAGGAAAGCTCTATATGGACTTAAACAGGCACCTAGAGCATGGTATGATACTTTGTCCGATTATTTGATTCAAAATGGTTTTGTAAAAGGTAAAATTGATAGAACTTTATTTAGGAAAGAATTTGGTAGTGATCTTTTATTAGTTCGTATTTATGTTGATGATATCATTTTTGGATCAACTAACACATCTTTGTGTGAAGAATTTAGTCATCTTATGAAAACAGATTTGAAATGTCCATGATGGGAGAGATGACCTACTTCCTTGGACTTCAAGTCAAGAAGACAAAGAAGGGGATATTCATTAATCAAGCCAAATACACAAAAGATCTTATTGAAAAATTTGGAATAGGTACCAGCCGAGAAGCCAAGATACCTATGATGACAAACTTTTCAATGGATCCAGATGAAAAGGGGGAAGATACGTATCAAACCGTGTATCGAGGTCTAATTGGCTCTCTATTATATTTAACAGCTAGTAGACCTTATATTTCTTTTGTAGTTGGAGTCTCGCGCACGATTTCAAGCTAAACCAAAAGAAATCATCTAGAAGCAGCAAAGAAAATTCTTAAATACTTAAAAGTAGGGGTGGGAATAGGCCGAGGCCAGGCGACTTTGCATAAGAAAGCCTAGGCCTATTAGATAATTTTTAGGCCCGAGCCTGGCCTATTATCTATGATAGACTTTTTTCAAGGCTCGGCCGGCCTCTTTAATAAATAAGCTAGGCACAGAAAGCCTTTTAAAGACCTATTTGCTGCAACTTTTTATTCTTCATTAAATTTTAAAAATCACATTTTTATATTACACCGTAAATACTATACAATTCAAAATACGAATAAAATTAACATACCAAGAATTATCAATTAGCAAAAGCAATAACAAAATCTTATGTATATTAACGTGCGTAAATTATTTTGTTTATTATTAATATTTTTATTAATACTTTTTACTAATATGTAAATTTATGAGATAAAATATATGAGTATCTCACAATTATTAATATATATATATATATATATATATAAATATAATATATTATATTATTATATATATAGTTAAATAGGCCGGCCTGTTAGGCTTAAAAGGCCTACTAGAAAGCTTCAAGTCCGGCCTATTTAATTAAATAGGCTTCTTAAAAGGCCTGAGTCCGGCCTATTTATTAAACGGGCCAAGCCGAGCAAGGCTTTAGTAGGCCAGGCCGTAGGCCCCTATCGGGTAGCCCGGCCTATTCCCACCCCTACTTAAAAGGTACAAGAAATATTGGACCGTGGTATCCAAATGATGACAATTTCGAGTTGTCCGGATACTCGATTCAGACTTTGGTGGGTGTAAGATAGATAGAAAATCTACATCCGGTACTTGTCAATTTCTCGGGAAGCAAGCTGATTTCGTGGTCGCCTAAGAAACAAACCTCTTCTGTAGCTACTTCTACAATCAAGCCGAGTATATGGCGGTGAAAGTTGTTGTTCACAACTTATCTGGATTAGTCAACGGCTAAGCGACTATAATATTATCACCAAAGATGTACCAATCTTTTGTGATAGTAATAGTGTCATAGCCATTACCCAGACCCGGGCCTTACATACTGTGCAAGCATGTTGACATAAGACATCATTTCATCCGAGACTATGTTGAGAAAGGTGACATCGAGACTTGAAAAGATTCTCACTGATTTTCAAAGAGCCGATATCTTGATAAAACCTTTAGCAGAGGCAAGGTTCAAAGAACTATCTCGTATAATTAGGATTATTAGATGCTTCTTTAGTAAATCTATAATCTTATCTTATGTTGTTCATTCTTTGTCTCTCTCAATTATTATACTATGTCTAGAAAGAAGTATCGAGCAGTAAAAGATCACATGGATAATCACGTAGCCGATATCATTTATCTCCATAAAAGGAATCAAGAGTCAAGGATTAATCTATTGATCTTAGACCAACTTGATACTTACTTGTACGACATGAAGTAATTCGAACAAATACATAATAGTCGTCTCTGTCATAATCAAATAGATGAGTATATGTACCTTGTCCGAATTACTCATAAAGGTTACTATTAAACCGCTTAAGTGTCTTTGATTACAGGAGAAACTAAGTTTGATAAACATTTCTCAACATATGATAAGGGCTCCTTATCCAAATAGTCATAAAGCAGAGACAATGTTACGATCAATCCGCATAAGGTGGAACTATCAGAAGTATTTTCTAACCTTTTCTTTTTATAATAAAATTATGCATATTAGTTCATATAATCAATATGTGAATTTAATATCATAATTATATTATTCTTTCAAAAATGAATTTACTCAGTTTATTAAAAATATTTTGTTTTCAAAGTAAAAAGATAAGGGTTCTGATTTTGTTTTTATTAAAATTTGTGTACTTTTCATCTTATCTTTCCAATTAAGCGAAAAGTAAAGAAAATAAGTAATTACGTGTCGAAAGAAGTTACTACGGACCCGAAATTTTATCAAATCAAATTTTGAAATACGTTGAGTAACATTCACGCGCAGAAATGGAGGCGATTCAAATATGAACCGTCGAAAGTTCACGCGCGATATATTTAATATTATTCTCTCCGCTTTTCAAAATTAATTGTCATAATTGCATTAGTGGTGACACGAAAGCCTAAATTTCCACTTTTCAAGTAAATCATGAGTTTTATAATTGTTTATTATATATCTTTCCATATAAATAGGAGTACGTGTGCATAATATTATTTACGCACACATAAAACCCATTCGTATTCCTCCCAAACTTTTCCTTTCCCTCTCAAAAAACTTATACTCTCATCAATGGCGGACACAAAGAAACCGAAGATTAAGTTTGAATATGATCCCTAATCTATCGTGAGAAAAGACTAAATTAGAAATGTTTGTAGAATGGGATATATCTACCGATCCCGAGACCGAGAGAAATTTTACGATTCGGAGTCAAGGGGACTCAAACAAGATTGTACTATGAAGCCTTCTCGAGCAAAACCCTCGATAACCTTGCCGCTGAGTTCCCGACTGCAGTAAAGACTACCAAACCGGATTAGAAACTAGGGTTCGTGACAAACGGGAAAAAGAAGAAGGTGGTAGTGTCGATTGAGGATTTGGGTGAGATATTCGGTTTAAGTGTGAAGGTGAGAATCCGTTCACGTACGGCGAGTGAATATTTGGAATGTTTTCGATTAATGGCGAGAAGAACACACCGAGAATACGATGGCGAATTTGAAGAGGCCAATGTTGAAACGACGTTATAGGTTGTTGATGTTAATCCTGTCGAAGTGTATATTGGGTGAGCAAAGCAGAGCCACGATGGCTTGACGGCCGAGACTATGCCGCCTTAGGGCCATTTATGACGGAGCCAAATAAACCGGCTAGGGTGGTGTATTCAAGGTTGTTGGAGGAGAGGAAGAGGTTTGTTAAAACCCCAATTTTGAAAGAGTTAATGAGGTGGTCTCTAAAGAATGTGACAAGTATGATGGCCAAAATCACCATCATACTCGAACATAAACCGGGCATGCATAACCTAGATCGGGAGGAAGGTGTAAAGAAGTACACCAAGCAAAAGGCTTACCGGTCAAAGATGAGAAGATCTTTGGACAATTTGATCTCAAGGAGACGAGGACGCCCTGTTCACCACCAAGACCAAGAAGAAAGGCTGAAAAAGCCAAGGCAAAAAAGTAGAGACAAAGTCTTTGGAGGATGAGTCCTCGTCTGCCGAGACAGAGGAAGAAGCTCAAGAGGAGGTAGAGAAGATAACTTCCCAAGGGGGAAGTATCTCACCGAGGTGCCGGGGTGTCCGGCAAGAAGAAAGAGTGGTTATCTCATTTGGAGATGAACACGAAGATGAGGAGGAAGCCAAATCATCTTCAATCATCATCTTCCTCATCGAAGGATACCGAGCTCCAACCCTCCACATCCCACCTCGGCGATGAAGAGGCACAAGACCGCCGCCTCGAGCCTCTAAAACGGTCTACTCCCAAAAGTCAAACCCAACCCCAACCTACATATGATCCATTCTCTTTCCTGACCTCATCCCAAACAGAGCCCAACCTATACCTTCACCTTCCCAATCCTTACGGAGAAATGGGAGCAACTAAGCTCTCACTCCGAATTGTGGGAAAGAAGTTTCGTTGAAAAAGGAATCAGCCCTAGTAGATGAACCCGATCTACTAGGAGAACTCGTGGACGTCTGGTTGTTAAGGAGGATAAGGATGGGTTCGTTTGAAGAAACAACTATCCTTATAGGTGAGGCGGAGGAAATAATTTGTCTATCCTGGGAAAAAGAAGTCCTCAAGAAGGCCAATAAATCATTTCTTGAAATCCTTACGGACGATAAATTCTATGACTACATTCTACAAAGGGTATACCTTGGGGATATGCAACCAGAGAAGGTAAAAGAGAAGGAAGATGAGGAGAAAGAGAAGGATGAGGAAGAGAAGGTTGAGGAGGAAAATGAATGGAGTGAAGAGAAGGAATCGAGAAAGAAATGGAGTAGAAAAGGCGAGAGGAAGTGATGGGTGGAGCTGCCGATGAGCCACTGAGATGGATACACTGGGAGGCACAAGCGGAGCAAATGATAGGGCGAGGAGCCACTGTGGTAGAGTCGAAGTGCCAACCACTCGAGATGCATTGGGCGAGACTCACCACCGGCTACGATTGAAGCTTTAATTCCAATTGAGGAGATAGATCTCACACTATCTTCTCAGAAGAGATTGCTCGGCCTTCATCATCCGTGTCTACATCCAATGTAGAAGCTCTTAAGGAGGAAGTGACAAATCTGAAAGCTGCTTGTCTTAATGCTTTCCAACACATTCTAGACTTTGTCACTTGATTTACCAAAGAAAACATCGATCTTTGCAGTCAAGCTCAAGACAAACATCGATCTCTATTTTTCAAGAATTAGATTTGAAGAGAAAATGGTTGCGGTAGAGCATAAAATAGCACGGGAGGAAAGCAAGCGGGAGGAATGGGTAAAGAAGTATGTTCAAGATGCTTACTACGAGATAAAGGATATGGTTCAGAACAAACCAAAAAGGCGTGGGCGAAAGAGAAGCGTCATTTCAACAAATCCTGAATCTATCCATGTCGATGGAACAAGCTTCAATGACCACAAGGCTGAAGAATGAATTAAGGAAGGCGAGAGGCTTCTCAGTCAAAATTTTCGAGAACATGAGTTAGAAGACAGCTCATCGACATGAACTCTTGGGCCAAATTGAACAAGTAGCCACTATCTGCAACACCCGTTTTGTTGATGCTAAAAAGGGGGAAGATAGTGAGCTCAAGAAAAGAGTGGATGTACAAGATGATAAAATTCTGGCCTTGAACCTAAAGATAGAAGAATTGTGCGAGGAGCTACGGAAAGTCAAGAAGCAAGGAAGAAAAAAGTCGCGAGAAGTATGAGAGAGTAATGAGGAGAATCGAGACGAAGGACAAATGCATCTCAATCCACGAGAATCGGGAAGTAGAAAAAGAACTACTGCTTGCTCAAGATCCCTGTCTCTATCCGATCAATCAAATCTCCCTCATCCTCATCTATGCCACCGGGAAAGCCAAAGTCATGAGCAAACCAAAGACCCAAGCCGAGATAGAAGAGGAGGAAAAGTTACGAAGAGGAAGAGGGAAGAAAATGAGAAATATAAGAGAAGGGATGCTAAGAATAGGAGGGAGCAGGAGAAAGCGGTGGCATGTTTTATGATAGAAAGCAACGGCGGTGGGTTCGAGACAGCCGAGATGAGCAAGGAGCCGAAGTATTCCGACCATTCCACGAGCGATGTAGTACCCAAGGAGATCTTCTTGAAGGGAGATCGGGAGATATGGAGATCATATGAGGCAGAGTGGATTTTTGCCTTCCACGTCTGCAAGAAGATCAAATGGGGACTTGAAGAGAACATCGCCTTCCATGTCTGGTTGGAAGAAAAGAATCCTATGTTCTACCAATATCTAATCGACTTTACTCATCAGAATTCAATTCCGATGTGGTCGCACCCGCCTATGCTCCGATGGAACCTCCGAGAACAAATGATGGTCGTCTGGACCATGAAAGAGTCAAGCGACTGATTATCAAAGCGGCGAAGGCGACTTAGCGAAGGAGGTGAAAGCGGTGTCTCGAAAGAGAGTCTTCGGCGCTCGGTATACGAGAAGAAGACAGGTGAGTACGACTAAATCTTATTCCATAATCCTTGTCGATTGCTTGCTCGATCTGTGAAAATATGATGAATGATGATGTATCTCGAAATCTGTGTGAATATACTTTTGAACATTCTTACGATTTTATTGTTTAACTAACTTGCTTTAATTTTCTAATCGGTTTTGGTGTAACTATCTGAAATAAACTTGATTAAAAATTCATAACACTAAATCATTTGTAATTCACTAATCTTGATTACCTCGTTTTTTCTGTCTCTCTCATTGTGATCTTCCAACCGAGAAATTTGTTGCTCGATTATCCGACTATGTGATCTAAGTGCATATGTTGTGGAATACTTATCTTCTAAGATTACTAACACGTTTCTTTTCGTGAGCTATGTTTTAACATCATCAAAAAGGGAAATTGTTAGGAAGAAAGTTGTATTTAGTTTTGATGAGTTAAAATGTAAAATAGGATGACCGATTGAGAATCTTGTATAGGCAGTGATGTAGTAATGATATGTAAATAAAACCAAGTACAAAAGAATAGACAAGGATACACAAATTGTCGGATGAAGACAAGGAGTCGACGAGGACAAAAAGTCAGACGATGACAAGAAATTAGATGAAGACAAAGTAAGGAAGGCGAGGCGAGGTCGAGAATGACAAACAAATAGTCATCTAGGCGAAGAATAAGACGCAGAACAAGGTGAATTAAGACTAAAAGACAAGACGATGAAGTGTTATAAAATTTCAAGAGATTTCAAGAAGCAATTACAACTAACCATGAAGAAGTTACAAGATTCGAGTTAGTTTGTTATAACTAAGCGAAGTAGAATCGGCAAGGAAGTTATAACTACCAACAAAGATCTCTATAAATAGATCTAGAAATTAGAATAGAATTAACTTTTGTAATCTCACAAATTCACTAGTATTCTCAACACACAAGTAGCATTCAAAATATTGTAATCACGCACGAGCGTTCTTTACGTTCTTAATTCTTAGTGTTTGTAGAACACTACTCACGAATATCTTCAAGCCATTAGAATTCAGAATTTAGTGAAGAAGATTGTAAAGGTGAAGAACTACAATCGTAAGTAAGTAAGTAAGAAGGAAGAAGAAAGAAAGTAAGTCGAGACCCTTCTTCAAGTTGAAGGAGGAGAGTGGACGTAGGATCGTTTGATCTGAACCACTATAAATTGTTGTGTTCTTTGGTGCTTTCTTTACTTACCTATTCTTAATCAACTTTTAATCAAATTCAATTTGATTCATAATCAGACTTGTAATCAGATTGCTTTTGATCCGTTTAAATTGAGTTTAAACTTGATTTCCGCTGCGTAAACTTTGGTTCCTTGAATTGATTTTCTAAGTATTGAAAAAGTTGGAAAATCTATTCAACCCCCCTCTAGATTTTTCCTAGAAGGTTGCAACAAGTTCTTTAATAATATACTCAATCCGTGGGACCAACGAGTAACAAAATCCTATCCTCAAATCATTAATAGTTGTTCTTATTTGATAGTGGAGGGTGATAAAAGGGTTTAAGGGTTTAATTTATCGGACGCTTTGCTGACTTGAGGTAGGTAGAAATTCATTTGCACCTACAATGCATAAATATAATCATTTGCAAATTATTTATGCTTAATTGGTGATATGTGAATATTATATGAATTGTGATACTTAATTGATATTCAACGATTATTGTGGGAAGAGCTTGTGAGCTCTATATTTTATGTGGATTGAATATGCGAGTTCAATTATTCGAATTGAACCCTGTGATTTTCATTATTGTGTAATGAACTTGTGAGTTCAATTATACCGATTATTGTGAAATGCACTGTGAGTTTAATGATTGTAGAATGAACCTATGAGTTCGGTGGTAAATGTGAAATGATTCTATAAGTTCAATCATTGTGAAATTAAATCGGTGAGTTCATTGATTTTTGTGAAATGAACAAATATGGGTTCAGTTATGATGAAATGAACATGTGAGTTCAATGAGTTGTGAAGTTTGTTAAATAATTTGTGGTGCATTGCATCAAGCATATCACGCATTAACATAAAATTATATTTGAAGCATTTGACCACTTGTTAAACATCGAGAGCGGAAAGGGCGACCTAGGAGTTAAGGCAACCGAGGAGAACCTAGCGTATGCTACCTAGATTAGGCCACTAGGGAAACCTAGGAGTTAAAGCAACCAGAGAGAATCGGCGTATGCTACCTAGAGTGGGCCAGCGTTAGCGGAAGGGGCGACCTAGGAGTTAAGGCGACCGGTGGGAATCGGCGTATGCTACCTAGAGTGGGCCACCGTCGGCGGAAGGCGACCTAGGAATTAAGGCGACCGAGATAGAATCGCATATGCTACCTAGAGTGGGCCACCGTCAACGAAAGGGACGACCTAGGAGTTAAGGCAACCAGGTTAACACGGTGTATGCTACCTAGAGTGGCCACCGTCGGTATGATGATGTTTGAGAGCGGAAGAGGTGACTGCGAGTTAAGGCGATCGGGGAGAACTTGGCGTATGCTACCTAGAGTGGGCCATCGTTGTGTATTATGATGTTTGAGAGTGGAAGGGCGACCTAGGAGTTAAGGCGACCAAGGAGAACCTGGCATATGCTACAGGTGGGTCATCGTCTTATATGATACATTTATATTGAGCTCGTGTCGGTGCATTGTAGTGAGTCGTGGCCCTAACGAGTGTTTCATAAATAAATTGATGATTTTAAAGAGAGTGTTTTGTGCATTGGGAGGTTTTCGAACTAATATCGCATCATGCATAATTTACATTTCTTGAGATTTAAGTCTCACTCGGTTTATGCATTGTAGGTAATCCTGGTGAACATTGATGAGGTTATTGGACAAGTCATGGAGCTCTTACATTTTGAGTAGCTTTGTACATAGATGACGACACTGTTGGGCGGGACCATGGCTTATTTTGCTTCTACGCTATTATATATTACGTCTGTTTTGGATATGTACTGTATTGAATTATAAACAAATGTACTAGTGGGTTGATGTGTGAGTTTTGTGGATTGTTGGTACGTTGGACTCTAGTATGGATGTGAACAAGTTATGTTTTGAGTATGTGATAATGTTATGTTGAAAAAAAAATTGGCAAGTTTGCAATTATATTATGCTTATATCTGTTTTAAGGTTGGTTGTGTAAGTGTGGTCGTGTCGGTCTATTTCAATTTCCTATCTAGTATGCTAAAATATGTCCTATTTTTAATTCTAAAATATGATTAATATAATATATTTTTATTTAAAATTAATATTCTATAGTATATATAACTAAAATTTTTAATAAAACAATTAATTTCCTTCAAATCAATTTTACATTAAAACTTATTTACGTAAGTCCTTATCATGCCTAATGATCAAATAAAATAAAAATGCCATCATCGGAGTTCATATCTAAGAAATCAATAGACAAATAGTAAAGTAATGATCGATGCGTACAAAAAGAAGAGATGTGAAACTAATCCTATATCTTCTAGAAGATTAAGCTGAGGAGTGCGTAAGATTTGTCAATGTTGGAACCACCGATCGCCGACTCTATGAAATTATTAGATTCGGAATCACAGATTACATAAACGCAGCGGATAGGATTGTACCTTTATTCACCGTAATAGGTGAAGACGAACCCGATTCTAAGGTCGAAGCTGCGATCGAAGGATGAACCTCGAACCTCATGGTCTTCGCCGTATTCCTATCCCTTTTCCTTGGACATCGAGTGGTCGACGATCCTCCAAGGAATCAGAATCCTCCTCTCTCGATCTCACGTATTTTCACACCTCTAGAGGCTCGATGTAGGGTTTATTTATAGGCTACAATAGGGACCCTAAGGAGGAATTACGGTTGGGCCTCCCGATGGGCCTAAATGTCCCGTGTTCAATCTGAACACTCAACTTAAGCCCATCAATTATAACTCGGTCCACTAAAGAGTTATAATTGAATTACCGTCCTAATCCCATATTATAATATGAGCTCCTTTATTATGTGTACGTTTATTTCCCGAGTTTAAGATATCGAATGTCCATAAATTCATTAAATTACGACAACTTAATTAATTTATATCTAATTCCAAGAGTAGTACCACTCATCTTTATTATTATGTCGGATTAAATCCACTGCAGGTTTACATAATAATCTTTATGAGCTCCTCAAGGGGACATCATCATCCTAAATAATTAGGACACGAATTCCTTCTATAATCAACGGCACACCATATAAACAGTGCTATCTCCCAATTCACCGAGCCTATTGATTTAATAAATCTCACTCATTGGCAAATTAAAGAAACAAACACCGAGTACACGTGCTCGTTATTATATAGGGATTAAGAAGACGTACATCCACAATAACAGAGGTCTTGTTCTTTTATATAGTCGTACAAATTGAACAACCTCATATGGTCCCGCTCAATGCATACAAAATGTACTAGTGTAATTTTATAGTCAAGATAGACTAATACCAAATTACACTACAACCGTTCCAATGGTTTGTTCAAATCCATCACGGTTGTGAGCTATTATTTATAATCTATAAGGAACTCGATAGCATGATCTTACGTGTGACACAACACACCATATTATCTACGGTATAGATTAATCTGGACAAAACAATGATATATGTAACAATCATAAAAAGTAACTTTTTTATCATAAAAATCTCATATCAAAAAGATGTTCATACAAAAAGTTAGGCTTATAGTATACATCCTAACGATCGAAATGGCCATCATACGGGTGTCACGCAAACACTAATTTCATGTTGAAATCCCATTTATCTGGATCGTGCTTCGCCTAGATAATCTCCTATTTATCCGTCATTAACAATTTGTAGAGCTCCTTCAAATAACACGACACTATGATACACAAATAATTAAAGGTCAACAAGTAATATATGTATTGTTCGGTTAAAGAGAGGAAAAATTGCATCGTGGTTCTTTATTTTTTAAAATTTGGTCACAATAGTTAAAATAACGACCAATTTTTGCGATTATATATTTTTGTAATTTTGGAACCAATTTTGCAGTTAATTTTTGTAATTTTGGGACCAAAAAAATGTTAAGTATTTAATGATCGAGATTAATCTTGTCCGTTCAAGAAAAAAATCATATTTTTCGTGTGTGTTCTACTATGTGTGTTCTATAATTTGGGTTTGTGACATGTGGAAGGTTAAAGAAATCCATCAAATCATCATGATTGATAGATAAAAAAATGGAATATATATGGGAACTGTACACATAAAAGGAATGGAATTGGTTACAAGGAAACAACAAGAAAGATTCAAAGAAAAGTAAGTACCCTATAGGTAAAAATTGAAAGGAAGCATGCATTCTCATAGAAATAAACCCAGTGAATAATATATAGCCCTTAAGTAATAGTTAATAATTACCATGGATCCGTAGGAGGCATCTTGCGATTTCAAGATTGAGGAAAGCCTCATCATAAGCATAATGCACTTGCTCATGGGAGAGATTATGCAGCGACCCTGGGCTAGTAAGATCCGCATCCGGCATCTCCACCTCCACCCGGTAAGAATCGAAATCAATTGTGTCTCTTGCACGTGTCTCGGCTCCGGCTTTGTTGCACCGCCCGCCGCGACCGCACCCAATTCTATGCACTTCACCGGCCCTTCAAATGTAAAGTGTCGTTTCAACCTATTCATCTTGGAGCGTATGTCGATGCCTACGAAAGCGTTGTTGTGGTTGAAGAGGAATTCGTCGAGTAAGAGGGGATAAAACATGGTGAAAGTAAAAAAATAAATTAAATATTATTTATTTAAATAATCCACACATGAAGTGCACATGGATGAGCAAAGTTATTTGACTAACTTCCTTATGAAAATCATTCATATTTCATGCCATGTAGAAAAGAAGGCGAGGTGCTTCATCTTCTCGCTCTCTCCCGATTTCACCCTAACATACGAGATATAAGTATCACACATATGCTCAATCTCGAAGGGCATTTAAATGGTGAATATATGAAAGCAATTCGAATAATACGTGGTTGTGTTTCGACTCGGAGGATCACAATAGGTACGTAGAATCCAACCCGGCTCGATCTATTCCATTGCGTTAAAGATTAGTGAATCCCGACCATTGATTTTCCAACACATAGGTTCACCGCACCGAAGACCATGCGGTGGCTGCCCACGCAAAAGCGGGACGGTGCCGAGGTAGGCGTCGTCATCGTCGTCTAGTGGGGTCATGAGGCTTTCCCGCAACTTCGACTTGAAGCCCACGAAGCGTGTGAGAGGCTCGTGATCCCCGATCCACACCGTCGGGGCTCCGGAGAAGTCTGTGGCGATGGTAAAGATTCGGTCCCCAAGATGGTAACAACATAGCGACGCTCGATCTCTTTCTCATCATAATCGTGGTACGGTCTAATGCTGCTTGTTGACGGCGGCTCCATTTTTAGGTGATGAAAGCTATGGCGCGGTAGTCGGTTAAACAATGAAAGTCAACGGTTTTACGCAATACGAGGAATGACCAAAATTGAGCCCTCTAATTATGAGCGGTGATATATGAGAGTTTTTTTATCAGCTTTTCTTATATTTTCCTAACTTCTTTTTTAAATCCAGATTTTATTTTAAATGCTATTATTTTTATCAAGCTTAATTTAATTTCTTCTAAAAATATGTAGTTACCTTTTCACATACCTCACATTTATTTGGTAATTCAAACAACCTCATACTAATCCACACGTAACCTAATTCATTATGAGCAATTGCAGTATAAAATATATTCTTTATGTTCTATAAAAGTTTTCATTGGAAGAGAACATATAAATTAGGGAAGTGGAAGAATGAGTAGATTTTTGAGAATTAATTTCAGAAATCTTATATATAAAATAAAGGAATAAGTTGAATTGTTTTGTATGTGTGAGCATAAACACTATGCCATTTTTGCAAATACATAGCGATTCTTAGCCCACCTTGCCACCGGGTTCCTCACTTTAGTAGGAGATTCGGGTTCGATTCCCTTTGGGAAGCGAATTTGGAGTTGGAGGTATAAGGAGACTTGGTGAACTAACTTCTCACCACTAACAACTAACATTTACCGATAAAAAAATGTTTTAAGAAGGGGTTGTACATGGGGATATTAAAAGTGCGCTTTGAGATTTAAGTCAATTTCGTCCCATAACTTTTCCATATTTGTGAAATTGTCCCGTATATTGTGAATTTGCTAATTTAGTCCCATAACTATTTAATTTTATCCAATTTTATCCTAAATCACCGGAAATTACATTATAATCATCAATTGATGCCCCTTGAGCACTCCTTGATGTTCGCGTCGCTAAAATATGAGCAACTCATGTTGTTTTGTATCCACTATGGGATAGTGGGTCACCCCTAAGTTTGTGCAAGTCCGCTCCGCATAGCGTTAAGAAAAATGGGAAAAGGGCTCTTACGTGAAGCCGCCGCCTTCTATCGCAAGCCATGGTAAGTGGGTTAGGAAGGAAACAATGGCCATCAACGAGCGTAACATTGACAAGGAGCAAGGGTTTGGCTACACAAAATCCCTTTGAGGCTTTGGCGGAACTTGAGGATAGGGAACAAATTAATGCCGCCACCGAGAAAGAGACCCTTCTCGGATGACAATGACCAGTGTATGGACACCTCTTCCGAACCTCCAGGTGTCGGTCAATTTTCATTGACGAGGAATGAAAATGTGCCACCGTCCGAGCCCTCTAATAGCACCTTCTTGTCTTCGATTGATAAGAGAGGCCGAAAACTTGCCATCTAGGGATGTGACGAGAGAGTTGCAAAGGTCTCAACTAATCTTCCTAATGTACCTTTCCGGAAGTGGAACGGGTCCTAAGGGTCTCTTATCAACGGTTCCACCTCTAGGGGGACGAAAGGCTTTCTTCCAATGGTTTTACCGTGCTTGAGGGTTTGGAGGAGAATAGGATAAGCTCGCGGGTTCATGAGAACTACGATGCGAAGGTCGAGCAGATGGTGGAATTTTTTCCAATGGAGGCCAATGACCTCAGTAGTTGACAAATCGGGAAGCGGGTACTATCATTGGTTCGTCTTCGAACTCTAGTAGCTCAAAACTTGTTCATGCCTCTAAAGCTACTCACAAAAAGAGAAATAATCATGCTAAGATAATTATTCCTTGAGGAGTTTAAAGTTTTTCCCATCCCACAACTTTCACCTTTTTCTCAAATGGTCCTACTTTAGTTAAAAAATCAATTTAGTCTCATAATTTCATGGATTTTTCAATTTACGCTCAATTTTCGCGGAGACACCCGAACGACATCGTTTTGGCAAGTGTCGTGCACGTGAGTATTAAATTTGTGGGAGACCATCTAATTTGTTGACACGGAGTCCTACCTGATGAATTTCGTTTATGTGTCAAAATTCATTAAAAATAAATTTTCACTTCGCTTTTGCTCAAATTTAAAAACGCTCCTCTCCTCCTTCATTTTATTAGTTGCATTTCTCTCCCAAATACTTCCTCCCCCAAATCTGCGAAAACCCTAATTGAAGCCTAACGCTCAAATGACAATTATTAGGGAAAATCACTTGAGTCAAACATCTAGTGGCAACAATGAGAATATATTTTGTAATTGCCATCGTCTAGCGACTATCGCAACCACCAGAAGGGCGAGAATGTCGGACAAAGGCTTTTTTGGTTGTGAAAAATATCCGATGCGTTTCGTGTTTTTATGAGAGTATTAGTTCGGTTTTGTTGTGGTTTCAGTTTAGGGTTTGAGCAATTTAGTATAATTTTGTTCAAATTTTAACATAATATATTTTCATAAATTTTATTAGAATTCTGAATTTTGTAAATGTTTGCGGTGGATTGACCCTCAGTGTGCGATAGAGCTAAGCAAATAATCCCTGGTTTATTGAAGAGAATAAATGAATTGTGGACAAAGAATTATAACCTTGAAACAATGTCTAAGAAGTTGGGTGAAATCTCAAGGATTTTGTAGGATGCAAAAGGTAGATTGAAGGATGAAAATAGAGAATTAAAGCAAGAAAATATTTTCTTTGAGGTTGCAGCTTAAGGCTAATGAAGAGAAGTTGGCCAACTCAAACAAACTATTCAAAATTTTGTTGAAATTATCATTTGTAATTTGTGTCTGTTGTATTTTGTTAAAATTATCCATTGATGTTGTTAGTGATGGTTCTAACAAGAACATTAAGATGATAGGTTGATCTTAGTTTGGATGTATGATTGGAGTGAATTGATACATGTTTTTAGGGCCTATTTTAGTGCAAAAGTGAGCTAAAGTGTATTTTTGTGCCTAAATGTGAAAAGTATCACTCTTTTGCCTAAAAAGTATTACTTTGTGAGATTTTGATATTTTTCGTCCGTTTTGCAGTGTAAATCGGTGGAATTTTGCCAAACCGAGAGTACCGTTATTCTTAGAATGAAGAGACGAACATCCGGATGAAAACGAGGGTCGGGCCCAAAGCCCTTCTCGATGAAAATTCCCTGGTCTCGAGCACAGTCGAGGGAGCACGCACCTCGAGTCGAGGGTCAGCCTGGAGGGAAAGAATTTCAAAATTGCAGGAATCTCGACTCGAGGAGGAGCCTCGAGTTGAGGGATGGGAAATTGGCATATTCCTCGAGTCGAGGGTCGAGCCTCGACTCAAGGCAGAGAAATTTTGAAGAAGCGTGGATGCGACTCTTAGGCCTCGACTCGAGGGCACGAAGCTCGAGTTGAGGAGTGCCCAAAACTGAATTTTGCAGTTTTAAAGCCACTTGAAGACAAAGCAGAGCATAACTTGATTCTAGCGATTTAGAGCAGTTTCAGGAGGTTCCTTAGGCGAATTTTGCACTTTGTAGCTTGATTTCCATTGTAATTGCCATAGATTGTTAGAATTAGATTAGATTCTACATTTAGTCCATTAGATTAGTATTTTGATTGATTGTAATTGAAGATTCCAGCTGTGAATTGGGAGTAACGGAGTTGAATTGAAACATTGTAGAAGATTAATCATTCCTATTTTTGTCTATTGAAGTTCAATTGGTGATGTTCTTATCCTTTGCTCTTTTTAATTCATTGCTTGTATTGATTAGATTGTTAATTGCTTTCTTAGATTTTCTACCCATGGCTTTTGCTTGTAGCACCATGGGCTAATAGCTTTGTGCTTGAGATAATTGAAATTAGGGATGAAGTGATTGCCTCATGCTATGATTGTTGATAATTGTGATCAATTGAATTAGCTTGCTTCCTAATTGTGATTCTTAATTGTGCTTCATGAAAAATTGTCTCTTTTGATTAATGGTTGATCACCCTAGCAATAGGCGAGAGTTGAGCTAACGTGATTAGGTGTTAATCGGGTTTCAATTTTGCATGATTGTATGAATTGGGGACTTCTACATTGAGAGATGGGAAGAACTAAGGATACTCACATCAGACATTGTGATATTAATGGAGTGATTAATTTCATGATGATTTATGCTTTCTAATTTGATTGATTTGCATTTGGATACAATCATAGCTTGTTAATCATGGATTCCTTGATGGAGATTATCCCTTGCACCCAAATCCCCATTGATTTTAGTTTATTTGATCTTGCATATTAGGTGTTTAATAGATTGTTTGCATAATCTTGCCATTTAATTTCTTGCATTCTTAGAGAGATTTTAGTCTTATTTCTTGTTGCAACTTTAGCCATCTAGAACTCTTATCCTTGAATTTCGTTTGCATACTTTCTTCCTTGGGTTCGATATTTTGCGATTGGTCTTAAAAGCTCTTGCCTTATACACTCCAATCAAATGGCGCCGTTGCGGGGAGTTAGTTTTTGCGCCTATAAGTGAGATTTGAGGATTGTTTGAAGTTGCTATTTGTTGCTTTTGTTTTTGTTTTTGTTGATTTTGTTGGTTTGAAGTTGATACTTGGATTTGTGGCATTGTAGGTGTATGTGTTGGTCCGGAAAGTTGAGTTGATTAAAACCTTGAGAATGCTTTCTAGAACAAAATCTAGAAAGGGGGTTTGAATAGATTTTGTTGATTTTTCAAATCTCAAAAATCAATCCAAAGTATCGAGATTAAGCACGGATTAAGATTAAATTCTCAACTTCTTATAAGATCAAAAGCAAGGTTGATATCTTGATTTTAGTTAAGATTCTGAATTTAACCCTTGATGAAACACAAATTGTAAATCAAACAGAAAATAAAGAAAGCAAGAAATAACACCAGATTTATAGTGGTTCGGATTTTAAAATCCTACATCCACTCTCCTTCCTCAATTTGAAGAAGGGACTCTGCTTACTACTTACTTTCTCACTTCCACTTACAACTTACAACTTGTACAAATCTTCAAATCTTCAATCTCCTAGACTCTTCTTCTAGAAATCTAACTAATACAATGTATATCGGATTTTGAAGATTACGAAAAAGTGTTCTTAAAACACTTAGAACTCTTTTAAATCTCTCTAGAAACTTCTTGTGAAAAGATTGTGAAATCGAGTAGTGACTTGTGTAAATCAAATATGCATAAGTATTTTCTCTATATCTGAAAAATGAAAAACCTAGACCTATATATAAGTCTGAAAAGTCAGTTAGTTTGTTAGTTAGTTCTAACAAACTTGAAAGCTACTTAACAAACTTAATCTTGAAAACGCTTAAAACCTCGGTGATTCTTCCTACTCAAATCTGCACGACTTGGTGAAGATTAGCCTTTCTTATTCTACTCGGCTTATCTTGACCTCGTCCGAGCTCTTCATATTTGTCTCCTGCAGATGACTAGACTTGAGCTTGTCTCCGGATGACTTGTCATTCCTCGTCTCAGTGACTTGAACTAATCTTGACCTAGTCTAATCGGCTTCGTACTAGAACTTAGTCTTCGATTCTACATCATAGTCTGCTCATCCGGAACAGTCTTTTAACTCATCAAAACAATCTTGGTCTAACAGCATGCTAACAAGATCGAGTGGTGTTCCACCCTTGCCACTAAATCCGGAAATCGAGGCTACATTGAGAAGGAATCGTGTGAGAAGAAGAAGGGAAGCTATGGAAGGTGAAGATCAAAGGCATGAGGAAAGACTAGTGGGCGATCCTCAAGTTGAGGAGGTACATGGACAAGGTGAAGGAGGAGTAGAACATGGAGGTAATGGGAACCATTTCCATGCTCAAGTTGACCCTTTCCCTCAAGGGATGCCACCACAAAATTACCCCTACCAAAATCCATATCCTTATCCTCCACAACCTCATCAATATCCCTACTATCCACCCCATCCACAACAATTTCCACCATACTATCCCCATATGCCGTATAATCAAGAGCCACAATATCATGAGCCACCTCACATACCAAATGCGCCACCACAACCCGTAAATGAGCCACCACCTCAAGGAAGGCCGTTGAGAGAATTCTTTGAACCAAAACTTAGAGACCACTATGATGGGATAGCAAGGCCGAGGATAGATGCTAATAACTTTGAGATAAGTCCCGCTTTGGTGAGAATGCTTAGGGAGAAGCAATTTGAAGGAAGAGATGAAAATGAGTGCCCACATCAACATATGGCACAATTTCTTGAGATTGCCGACACTACAAAATACCATGGGGTACCCGAAGATGCGAAGAAGTTGAGGCTCTTTGCCTTTACATTGAAAGGAAGAGCAAAAGCATGGCTTAAATCATTACCGCCGGGACCATACGTACATGGGAAGAGTTGTCCAAGAAATTTTTGATGAAGTTCTAGCCACCGTCAAAGACCGTGCAAGCTAAGGAGCCTATTTCCCACTTCCGACAAAAGAATGGGGAGACGATACCGGAGGTGTGAGAGAGGTATGGCATGTTACTTATCAATTGTCCTCAACACGGTTTTCCGGAGGAGCAAACCATTATGTACTTTTGCAATGGTTTGACGGATGGGGATAGGTCATTTTTGAATGCTTGTGCTAATGGATCGATTTGGTCTAAAACTGTGGGGCAAATGAATGAAATAATGGAGAACATAGCTCAAGATTCATTCCAAGTGTCGGTTAATAGGGGAGCACAACATAGGGTGTCACAAGTTGATGAAATCGAGTCGATGAAGAGTATGATGATGACTATGATGGACCGATTGGGAGCTCTTACTACTTCACAAGGCCAAGCAAGTGTGAGTCCATCCGTTCCTCATGTTGATGTTTGTCCAAGTCCATTACCGGTTGAAGAAGTGAGTTTTATGGGTAGGCCTCCATTCCAAGGAGGCTATCAAGGCGGAAACTTTCAAGGGAATTATCAAGGAGGAAGGCCTTACCAAATGCCTTACCAAAATAAGGCCACAAGGAAGCTACCAATCTCAACCGCAAGCTCAATTTAATGGGAATACATGGAGGAGACACGAAAATTTTTCATATGCCAATCCGAGAGCCGCCGTTCAATTTCCTCCCGGGTTTGATCTGGGTGCAAAGGCTACCACGGAGGAGATATTGGGGTTGATTGTGAAGAAATTGGAAGCTAATGACTCAAGGCTTGATGATATAGGGAATAAATGGACACTCGTTTCAAGACGATCGAGCATCAAGTAGGGCAACTTGCTACTACCGGTTGGAAAGCTCTCGTCTACGGTGGACCATCTCCAAAACAAAGGAAAGTATCCATCCACTACCGAGCCGAACTCTAAAGAGTTTTGTAGTGCAATCAAGCTAAGGAGTGGCACTAGCTATGAAGGTCCAAAAATGTCCAAAGAAGGGGAGTTTGAAGAAGAGGTGGTAAATGGACAAGAAAGAGTGGTTGTGGAGGAGAAGAAAAGTGAAGAAGAGGTGAAAGTGAGGGGAAATGCAAAGAAGGAAGAAAAATCGAAGAATGAATGGGGAGTTCCAATGAAGGCTAATCCAGTTCCGTTTCCAAAGAGACTAGAGAGGAAGAAACTTGATGAAGAGTTTGGTAAGTTTTTAGAGATTTTCAAGAATTTCCATGTCGATATTCCACTTTTGGAGGCCTTTGAACAAGTTCCACACTATAAGAAGTTCTTGAGAGAAATTATGTCCAAGAAAAGGAGTTGGGATGAAAAGGGGATGCTCAAGCTAGTGGAAGAATGCAAAGAAATCTTGGAGAGACACTTGCCACAAAAGAAAAAGGACCAGGAAGCTTTATTATCCCATGTGAAATTGGAGAGAAGGTAAACATTCAAGGCTTGTGTGACCTAGGAGCAAGTATTAATGTGATGCCATTGTCCGTGTTCAAGCAATTGGATCTAGGAGAGGTGATTCCTACGAACATCAATCTTCAATTAGTGGATCAATCATATGCTCAACCATTTGGGATCATTGAAGATGTGTTAGTAGGGGTTGGTAAACTCATATTCCCAGTGGATTTTATTGTCTTAGACATGAAGGAGGAACTTGAGGCACCTATTCTCTTTGGTCGACCTTTTCTTGCAACGGGCAAGGCTATGATTAATGTGGAGAAAGGAGAACTTAAGTTGAGTTCAAATGGTGATGAAGTTACATTCACAAGAGCTCATGAGGAAGAGGTTGCTCAAAGCAAGGTAGAGAAGAAGACGTGTGGATACATAGAGATTGTTGATGAATGCCCTTCCATTGAAAGGGAAGTTTCTACACCTATTACTTCTATTAATCCTTTAGTTAATGAGCATTTCCTTCCCTCTTGTAAAATCATTTCTAACAAGTCTTGTGTTTCCCTTGATGATGGTAGGAAGGAGAAAGTGATAAAGGACCCTTTGCTTGACCCGGTGAAAAGAGAAGGAAGAAGATGAGAAAGATTTGACCAAACTTGAGCAAGGCTCAAGTTTGGGGGTATTGATTGAGAAAAAGGCACCACTTGAGAAAAGAAAGGAAGCTTTGAAATAGGAGATCAAGTGGTGTGGTGTGAATCAAATTGGAGTCGGCTACTTGGAGTCGAAAGACCAAAGGAGGTGCTTACGGTTAAAGAAATCAAAGAAGGAGGAAAGCTACTCCTAGAGGATAAGTGGGGGTGTTGCTTTTTGCAAAGGAACATCTAGTGAAGCACAAGGCCGATCTCTATATTGACAAAGAAAGGGAAGTATGAACTCTTTGAGTTCCGTCCAGCTGATTGGAGTGTATAGGGTAAGAGTTATTAAGACCAATCAACAAAATATCGAACCCAAGGGAAAAAGTATGCACATGAGGCCCTAGAAATACTAGTTCTTAGTGACTAGATTTGCAACAATGGTTAGGAATAAAAACAACAAAACATAAGCAAAAATACAAAACAACAAGCAATCAAATGATCGAACACTTAGAATGCGATAACAAAAACAACAATAAATGGTGGGATAGAGGTGCTAGGATTAACATCCATAAATGAATCATCAATCAACAAGCTACAATTGAATCAAATTGCAAATCAACTAAGATAGAAAGCATAAACCATCATTAAATTAATCACTCCATTAAAATCACAATGCCTAATGTGAGTATCCTTAGTCTTTCCCATCTCTCAATGTAGAAATCCCCAATTCATACAATCATGCAAAATTGAAACTCGATCAACACCTAATCACGTTAGCTCAACTCGCCTATTGCTAGGGTGATTAACCATTAATCAAAAGAAATAATTTTACACAAAGAACAATTAAGAATCACAATTAGGTAGAAAACTAATGTGAGTATCCTTAGTGCAACTAATCTTTCAATTCCAAAGCACCCAATCCACACATTCATACACAATTATCACCCGATTAACACCGGATCACGTTAGCGCAACTCGCCTATAGCTAAGGTGATCAAACACTAATCTAAAGAGATAATTATGCATGAAGCACAAATGAGAATCACAATTAGTAAGCAATCTACTCAATTCATCTCCAATCATCAACAATTATAGCATCATCAATTTCAATTAACCCAAGCACAAGAGAGATTTAGCCCATGGTACCACAAACAATACCAATAGGGAGAAGATAGAATTGATCAAACACAAAGCAAATCACAACAATTAAGAAATTAAAGAGACAAAAGAGGAAAAACATCACCAAATGATCTTCAATTAACAAAAATAGGAATGCTTGAGTCTTCAACACCAATCTCCATATGAAATACAAGCTTGAATTGAATGAATTACAATGATCAAAATGTTAATCTAATGCTAATCTAGCAACATCAATTGAAATCTAATCCTACATCTAACTTCTACTCTAATCTAAGATGAAAATTGGCTTGGGGCCCGAGAAATCGCCCAAAACCGCTACTAATCGGTACTCTGAAAGTTCTATCTATGCTACTATGCTTCAAGTCTTTAAATACCGAAATTCTCGGAAAACTACCCTCGAAGTCGAGGATCGTGCCTCGACTCGAGGTCCCTGCATTTCTTCCTCCCTCGACTCGAGGGTCATGTCTCGAGTCGAGGCTGCTGCCTTTGTCTCATCCCTCGACTCAAGGGTCATGTCTCGAGTCGAGGCTTCTGCCTTTTCCAAATTTAGTCCTTTCGCACATCCCTCGACTTGAGGCTCTTGCTCCTCGACTGCAGCTCGAGTCCAGGCACTTTTCTCACACGGGGCTTCGGCCCCGACCCCTGTTTTGTCCCGGATGTCCGTCTCTTCATTCTAAGTCCAATGGTACTCTCGGTTTGGCAAAATTCCACCGAATTACCTGCAAAATGGACGAAAAACATCAAAATCTCACAAATAATACTTTTAGGCAAAAGAGTGATACTTTTCACATTTAGGCACAAAAACTAACACTTTAGCTCACTTTTTGCACTAAAATAGGCCCTAAAAACATGTATCAATTCACTCCAATCACCGGCAAAGGACGTTAAACCTAGCGCTAGATGGGAGGCAACCCATCGCTTTATTGCTTTGATGTGTTTGTTTTGTGTTTGTGTGTTGTCTTTTTGTGGAATTTTTGCCTTGGATTTTTGGGAATTGCTCATGCTTAGGAGAATAGGTTAGTTGATGGATAAAGTATTTGGGATATTGAGCTTAATTGTTGATATCATCTAAGGGTTGCATACTTTTATCATTCCCATACTTAATTTTGAATGCATATCTTCATTCAAGTTTGGGAGTGTGTGTCATTTAGGGTAGAAATGCATCTCTTAGTGATGATTATTTGATGACTATTTATGGCCGTTTGTAGGTATCACTACGAGGATTGAAAAAGGATCAGAATTGCAAGAGAATTGAGGAATCGAGAAGGAAATGAGAGCTTAAAAGTTGGTGAAAATGAACATAAAGGAAGAGAACCCGGTCTCCTCGATCGAATGAGCGACCGGGCTTAAATCGAGGACCAAAACGGTAATTTCTTGCATATTTGGGTTCGTTAGGGCGTAGAGGTTATTTTTAGGAGTTTCGGGGTCGGGTCGTGCCCGAGAATCGCAAAATTCCACTGGACTCGACCCTAGGTCGAGCTTGCATAGTCCCCGAGTCGAGGCATTGACACTTAGAAAATATTTTGAAATCGGCACATCCTCGACTCGAGGGAGGAACCTCGAGTCGAGGCTTTTGAAAAATTGGGGAACCTCGAGTCGAGGCCTGACCTTCGACTCGAGGCTGGTGTTTTTATAAAAATGCAGATGCGCTTCGTAACCCCGACTCGAGGGTTTTCTCGGCGCTCACGATCCCTTCGCCGTCTCTACCCTATTTCTGTCAAGTTCACACCATTTTCACCGTGTAATCACCATAATTTCATCACATTATTATCTTAGTGCATTAAAGAGTGGATTTTGAGGATTTTTGCATCCAATTTTGGGGTTTTGGTGAGTAGTGCGTGGGTATCCAATTTGCTCATTTCAAGTCGATTTATCCCAATTAAGGTATGTAATTTCGTCTAAATTGGCTTTCGATTTCATGATTGGTGTATGATTATTGCTTGGGTGTTGATAAAATTGCATGAATTTATTTGAATTGAAATTTCATTTGGGCATTTTGTCAAACACTTGGCATGCATGAATTGTGATTTTTGGGCATGATAGGATTTCCTAGTGAATTGTTGGAAAGTTTGGTCAATTTGAGGTTTATGTGATGATAGAAGTTTGTTGTTGATGATGCTTAGTGTCTAAGTGCTTGCTAGTTGGCTCATGTTTTATAGATATAATTTTTAGGAGCTTAATTGCATGATATTTGATGAGTTTAATTCTTTGGTGTTTATTGTTGAAGCCATCTAGTTAAGTATGTATACTTTGAGGATTAGTTGAGCACTTCTATTGATCATATTTGCTTTTATTAACTCATTGACCATTTGTTGAGGATTTATTGCCTAGTCACTAGGAATTTTGTTAAGCTTGGATGTACTATTGTTGACTCGTCAATGTTTAGAGTGATATTTTGAGCTTGCATTTTAATTGTGGGACTAATTTGTGCTTTTGGGATTATTTGTGCAGGAACCATGTTTAGGGAGTGGATGGCCACAATTATTCGGATGCCGAGATCCGAGAGAGAGAAAAGGCGATACGCTTTGCACACCGGATGCCCGCCGAATTGGGAATTCAGTGGGATGATTATAAATGGAGGAAGCATATCATCCTCTATGCCGAGTTGTACAAGAAAGTGGTAAAAACCCAATTAGTCGATCATAACTGCATGCTATCTATGGGGATTGAGGATGATATCCCTCGACTATTTGAGCAAGTAGGCATGGGAGGCTTCTTAGCCAAGAGGCCTCGGACCCATCTTGGACTCACTCTCAAGTTCCTATGCACGCTTAAGGTCCACAAAGCTAGGAGGAACAAGTTTGCGAGGAAAATCACTTTTGAGCTTATGGGGAATGAATATGAATTGACTTTGGACGAGGTAAACGAGATCCTTGGCGCGCCATCGACCCCGATAGATCATTGCTCAACATTAGGGAGGAGTACAATGCCAAAAAGTTCTGGAGGTGCGTTTCTCGATTCAGGGGCACCTAGCCAGGCTGAGTTCGTACATGGGAAGTCTAAGAGAACGCACATTCGAACCCGGTGGTCCGATACTTAGAGAAGATCCTTGCGAGTACTATATTCGCGAGATCGGAAGGAGGAGCCGTTGTTTCGAGGAGCTGTATGTCTTGTGGTGCTTCTTACATGGAGTGAGATTCAACACCGCCGCATACCTTTGCTACTTGTTTGAGAGAGCGACGAGCACAAAATTCAAGAAGATCAACTTTGGAGGAATGATTACCTTGATAGTGAGCATCTCGGGATCCCTACTCATAACCTCGCGGCATTAGATGGTCCAGATCTTACTACGAGATACGATGCGACGCATGAGGACACTTGATCGCATCGGTAGGACGTGGTATTTTCAGTAGCACCACGGTGGCGATTCCCTCTTCCTAATAAGAGGTTAACGACGGTTTTTGGATCCATCGCTTTTGTGATCATCAACCTTCGCATGTGGTCGCAGCGTCATACATCGATGCCATAGATGCTTACACGAGGGAGCATGGGGATGTGCTTCGAGATGAGGGGGATGATGATGATAATGCAGCCAGCAGTGTGTTCCGATTCTGATTCTTCCGATCATGAGGGATGCAGTGAGAGCAGAGGTTGAGGAGGAGGTTGAGTCTAAGGACGAGGATGACGAGGAGCCGGAGCAGAAGAGTCGTTTGTCCAGATGGAGGAGGATTATCAGCCGAGAGATCAACATGTACCGGGCAGGACGAGATGAGGAGTAGAGAGTATGAGGCGGGGAGTTCATCTCGCAGACCGTGGGTTTTGACCGAGGAGATGTGGGCTGACAATCGGAGGATGCATATTGAGAGTCTCGACCCGCCAGATGAGATGTACCGGATGATGGAGGAGTCTCGTAGATTCAATGAAGAGACTAGGAGGATGCAGGAGGAGTCACCGAAGACTCGTAATGACATGTATGCCCTCCTACAGCAGATGAGCTCGTGGAACTTCGGGCCGAGCTATCCTCCTCCACCGCCGCCGTCCGACTATTAGGGCTACCCCCTATCTCTCATTCCCTCTCCTTAGTTTTTAGATGCTTATCTTCTTGGTGAATTGTACTCTTATTTGTGATGATTGTACTTTTGATTGATTTGATGATGTGATGATGTGATGATTTTGATGTTTTGGATTGATTGATGATTTTAATGATGCTATGATTCTCTTGATTATATTTGAGCTTATTGTCTAGTGATGATTGTGATTTGATGATCCTTTAGATTCCTTATTCATATGATTCCTTATTATTTGATTTATCTTGAGCTTAATTGTGGATTTATTGATATATCTTTGAGTATCATTCATGTGGTAGTGAGTATGCTTGGATTATGTACATGAGCACTTGAGTTTGATTTGCAAGACTTATTGGATTTCGATTTGATCATGAGTTGATTTGTGGCTTGAAGCTAGCATTCTTGATTTATTATGTGAAGATGAATGTGATTGATAATGTCATAGGATGTATACTATAAGCCTAGCTTTTGTATGAACATCTTTCTTGAGTATGAACATCTTTTTCATATGAGATTCATTATGATCAAAATACTTATTGTTTATGATTGTTATATATATCATTATTATGTTCAGATTAATCTATACCGTAGATAACATGGTGTGTGGTGTCACACGTAAGATCATGTTATCGTGCCTTATAGATTAAAAATAATAGCTCACAACCAAAATGGATTTGGACAAATCATTGGAACGGTTGTAGTGTAATTTGGTATTAGTCTATCTTGACTATAAAGTTACACTAGTACATTTTGTATGTATTGAGCGAGGACCATATGAGGTTGTTCAATTTGTACCGACTATATAAAAGAACAAGACCTCTGTTGTTATGGATGTACGTCTTCTTAATCCCTATATAATAATGGGCACGTGTACTCAATGTATGTTTCTTTGATTTACCAATGGGTGAGATTTATTAAATCAATAGGCTCGGTGAATTGGGAGATAGCATTGTTTATATGGTGTGCTGTTGATTATAGAAGGAATTCGTGTCCTAATTATTTAGGATGATGATGTCCCCTTGAGGAGCTCATAAAGATTATTATGTAAACCCCTGCAGTGGATTTAATCCGACATAATAATAAAGATGAGTGGTACTACTCTTGGAATTAGATATAAATTAATTAAGTTGTCATTAATTTAATTAATTTATGGACATTCGATATCTTAAACACGGGAAATAAACGTACACATAATAAAGGAGCCCATATAATAATATGGGATTAGGACGGTAATTCAATTATAATTCTTTAGTGGACTGAGTTATAATTGATAGGCTTAAGTAAAGTGTTCGGACCGAACACAGGATATTTAGGCCCATCAGGAGGCCCAACCCTAATTCATCCTTAGGGTCCCCGTTGTAGCCTATAAATAAACCCTAACATCGAGTCTCCAAAGGTGTGAAAACGTGAGATCAGAGGGAGGCGGATTCTCGATTCCTCGAGGATCGCCGACCACTCGACGTCCAAGGGAAAGGGATAGGAATACGGCGTAAGACCGTGAGGTTCGAGGCTCATCCTTCGATCGCAGATTCTGACCTTAGAACTGGTTTATCTTCACCTATTACGGTGAATAAAGGTACAATTCTTTCCGCTGCGTTTGTGTGATTATGATCCCGAGTCCGATATTTTCGTAGAGTCGGCGATCGGTGGTTCCAACAAATGCTTGATTCATTGCTCAATTTAAGCCCGTGAGCTTTTGTGCCTTAATAATCGGACATCTTATACGGTTGACATGATTTCTTTGTGAGTGCATTATTCATGATTTGTATGCTAGAACTTGCCACTAGACTTAATGATATTGATCTTTGTGTGATGTCTTGAAAGTGATAAGAGGCCATGTTTGATATGTTGAGTCACTTTGCCAAAAGTTTTCCACACCAAATACATTTGATTTCCTTAGTGAGCCATGTTGAGCCTTATGATCCTTATTCTTTGGCAAGCCAAGTGAAATTGAAACCATTTAGCCTATTTTTATGAGCCTTTCTTGTCCTATATTTAGTTGAGCTTGAATGTTGGCTAATGATGGTGATTTGATTGCTAAGTGTGGGAAGATAATGTGCTAAGTGATGAAGAGAAAAAAGGTTGTAAAGAAGAAAAGATTGAATTGTGAAGAAGAAATGTGAACATTGAAGTAGAGAAAAGTTCAATTTGTGAGCTTAAAAGAGAAAGCTCAAGTGAATGGTGGATTGATCATTGAAGTTCAAAAGGAAGAGTGTGCTTGCTGAAAAGAGAAGAGATGTGTATTGAAATTATTAGCTTTCATTCAAGTCTCTACTAATTAGTTACTCTTATCCATAAATATCCCACCTTTCCAAAGAGCTTACATTACAACCTAGAGAAAGACCTCTTTTGATTCTTGATTGATCACAAGTGATTCAGATTGAGATTAAGTCTTTTAGCAAGCATATGGTGTACTTATTCATGAATTTGATGATTGAGTGCTTTATACCTTTATACACTTGAGTGAAGAGTGAAAAACTCCATGGAAGGAGCAATGTGTTGAGTATTTGATTGAGCATTTGTTTGAGCATGATTCATCTTGATGGCTAGTGGATAGTTGCATTAATACAAGTGTTCATTGATGAGTTCGATTGTCTTTTATTTTGTCTATGGTGTCATGTGACATAATTGCAATCAATTCACTCCTTTGTTCTTAGTTTCTACGTTGCTCGAGGACGAGCAACAATTCAAGTTTGGGGGTATGAATGGAGTGAATTGATACATGTTTTTAGGGCATATTTTAGTGCAAAAAGTGAGCTAAAGTGTGATTTTTGTGCCTATATGTGAAAAGTATCACTCTTTTGCCTAAAAGTATTACTTTGTGAGATTTTGATGTTTTTTCGTCCGTTTTGCAGGTAAATCGGTGGAATTTTGCCAAACCGAGAGTACCGTTATTCTTAGAATGAAGAGACGAACATCTGGGATGAAAACGAAGTCGGGCCCGAAGCCCTTCTCGATGAAAATTCCCTAGTCTCGAGCACGGGACGAGGGAGCACAGACCTCGAGTCGAGGGTCAAGCTGGAAGAAAAGAATTTCAAAATTGCAGGAATCTCGACTCGAGGGAGGAGCCTCGAGTCGAAGGATGGGAAATTGGCATATTCCTCGAGTCGAGGGCTGAGCCTCGACTCGAGGCAGGAGAAATTTTGAAGAAGCGTGGATGCGACTCTTAGGCCTCGACTCGAGGGCCTGAAGCTCGAGTCGAGGAGTGCCCAAAACCGAATTTTGCGCTTTATAGCCACTTGAAGACAAAACAGAGCATAACTTGATTCTAGCGATTTAGAAGCTTTCCGAGGGAGGTTCCTTAGGCTAATTTTGCACTTTATAGCTTGATTTCCATTGTAATTGCCATAGATTGTTAGAATTAGATTAGATTCTACATTTAGTCCATTAGATTAGTATTTTGATTGATTGTAATTGAAGATTCCAGCTGTGAATTGGGAGTAGAGGAGTTGAATTGAAACATTGTAGAAGATTAATCATTCCTATTTTTGTCTATTGAAGTTCAATTGGTGATGTTCTTACCCTTTGCTCTTTTTAATTCATTGCTTGTATTGATTAGATTGTTAATTGCTTTCTTATATTTTCTACCCTTGGCTTTTGTTTGTAGCACCATGGGCTAATAGCTTTGTGCTTGAGATAATTGAAATTAGGGATGAAGTGATTGCCTCATGCTATGATTGTTGATAATTGTGATCAATTGAATTAGCTTGCTTCCTAATTGTGATTCTTAATTGTGCTTCATGAAAAATTGCCTCTTTTGATTAATGGTTGATCACCCTTGCAATAGGCGAGAGTTGAGCTAACGTGATTAGGTGTTAATCGGGTTTCAATTTTGCATGATTGTATGAATTGGGGACTTCTACATTGAGAGATGGGAAGAACTAAGGATACTCACATTAGGCATTGTGATATTAATGGAGTGATTAATTTCATGATGGTTTATGCTTTCTAATTTGATTGATTTGCATTTGGATACAATCATAGCTTGTTAATCATGAATTCCTTGATGGAGATTATCCCTTGCACCAAAATCCCCATTGATTTTAGTTTATTTGATCTTGCATATTAGGTGTTTGATAGATTGTTTGCATAATCTTGCCATTTAATTTCTTGCATTCTTAGAGAGATTTTAGTCTTATTTCTTGTTGAAACTTTAGCCATCTAGAACTCTTATCCTTGAATTTTGTTTGCATACTTTCTCCCTTGGGTTCGATATTTTGCGATTGGTCTTAAAAGCTCTTGCCCTATACACTCCAATCAATGTAATTTTGTTGGATTTGGCAAAATGAATTTAAGTTTGATGCAAATGAATGTAATTTTTTTAATGTAATTTTTAATATACATATATCACATTCTTGTTGGCAAAATGAATGTAAGTTTGATGCAAATGAATGCAAATGAATGCAAATGAATATTGTTATTTTTGATGCAAATGAATGTAATTTTTTATGAATGTAATTTTTGATATACATAGATCACATTATTATTGGCAAAATGAATGTATTGTTTGATTTATATATATGCCATTCTTATACATACCTCTTCACCAATTCCATCACAAAATAACCATTATATAGTAACCAATTCCATCACAAAGTAACCAATTCCATAACAAAATAACCAATTCCAACACAAAAAAACCATCACAAAATAACCAATTCCATTAGATATACTTGTTCAAAACGACCAATTCCATCACAAATATTTGTTCAAAATGACAAACTAACAACCAGAAATACTTGTTCAAAATGATAAGTTAACAATCCTAATATTTCTTGTTCAAAATCACAAGCTAACAACCACAAGTTAACCATAAAAAATAGCTATTCAAAATGATAAGTTAACAATCCTAATATTTCTTCAATTCAAACTGACTCCATCATTTTTTCCCTTGCCCTTCTTAATTGAACTGGTTTGCAAAAATAGATCTATTGTTAGGAGAAAAATGTATTTAGTTTTGATGAAGTTAAGTGTAAAATAAGATGACCAATTTGAATCATTGTATAGCCGGTGATGTAGTGAAAACTTAACTTGTAATAGACTAAGTAGTTAAGCTAGTATGAAGGACTAGAAGACAGTATAAGGACACACACAAGTAGACAAATGAGGACAAGTCAAGTCTGAAGACAAGGTAGGAGATGACAAGACACCTCAAGAATTATAAAATATGGAGACATGAAGAAAAACAGATGAGGTGGACCGTATCTGAAGATGAGGAAAGTAGAGAGCTTAAAGCGTTAGAAAATCAAGATATTTCAAGAACGGTTATAAGCGATCAAGAAGCGATTACAAGACTCGATTAATTGGTTACAACAAACTAATAAAGAGCCAACAAGGAAGGTACAACTACCTGATGAGAGTGAATTGAAGCACGATTTGTTGTGGTATTTTTGTGCAAAAGTGGTGAAAAGTGTTAGTTTTTGAGCTTAAAGGTGTAGAGTATCACTCTTTTGTATGAAAAGTATCACTTGTGTAGAATTAATGGATTTTTGATGTTTTTGTCCCGTTTTCAGGTAAATATGTGGAAATTAACCAAACCGAGAGTACCGGCATTCATACGGCGAAGAGACGAACGAGACGAGCAAAAATGGGGGTTGGAGCTGGAAGACGGGTCGAGAAAATTCCCTGGACTAAACCTTTGGTCGAGGTCCAGGAGCCTCGACCCGAGGGTGCCGCTGCTTCAAGATTAGGCCAAAAGAGAGGAGAAAAGTCGGCAAGCTCAACTCGAGGGCTGGAAGCTCGAGTCGAGGCAGGCCTTTTTAAGAAAAGTGCATCCACGATTTAAGGATGCTCGACTCTAGGGCCTTAAGCTCGACTCGAGGGTGCCAATTTTTGAAAAATTTCCTTTTTAATCCATTTGAGCGGAAAACATAGCATAACATTCCCCATAGCAATTACTTACAGTTTTGGGGCGATTTCTCAGCCCCAAGCCAATTTCTCCTTGTAAGTAGATTAGATTGATAGATTTAGATAGATTTCCATTAATTGTTGCTTAAATTAGACTTTGATCCATTAGTTTTCTCAATTCAAGTTGTAATTCAAGTGAAGTGAAGATCTCATTTGAAGATTTAAGCATTCAATATATTGATCATTTTGGCATAATTGGTGATGTTCTTCCTCTCTACTCATTTCAATTTCTTAATTGTTGTGATTAGCCTTTCGATTATGCAATTAGATTTTGTACCCATGGACTTTGCAATGTGCTCCATGGGCTAATTCACTTGTGCTTGGGATAATTGAAATTGAAGATGAATTGATTACTTGTGCTACGATTGATGGTGATTGTTGATCAATTGAGATAGTTAGTGCCCTAATTGTGATTCTAATTATGCTTCATACATTTTTTTCTCTTTAGATTAGTGTTTGATCACCCTAGCAACATACGAGAGTTGAGCTAACGTGATTAGGGATTAATCGGGTTATAATTATGTATGATTGTATGAATTGGGTGCTTCTTAATTGAGATATTAGTTGCACTAAGAATACTCATATTAGGCATTGTGTGATTAATGGAGACTTAATTGCACGATGGTTCTATGCTTTCTATCTTAGTTGAATGACAATTTGATTCAATCATAGCTTGTGATCATTGATTCCTTGATGGAGATTATCCCTTGCACCCCTATCCCCAATGATTTTTGAGAATTTTTAGATTGTTAATTGTTCTAGCCTTTCTTTTGCGTAATTCATAGCTTGTTGTTGTTGATTGATTTTAATTTTAGCATTTTGTAGTGTAATTGGGCCAAAATCGTATTTGCAACAATAGTCATTGATAGCTCACATTTCTAGGGACTTATGGCCATGCTTTTCCCTTGGGTTCGATAAACTTGGTTGTCTTAGTATCACTTACCCGATTTTACCGCAATCAAAATGGCGCCGTTGTCGGGAATAGTTTTTGCGCCTAAAGTGAGACTTAGGAATTTGTTGGATGTGGCTACTTGTTGCTTTGCGTTTTTGTTTGTTTTAGTATTTTTGTTTTAATTTGATACTTGTTATCTTGTGTAGATGGATGGATATGGCTCATACGCATGGAATCAAGATTATTATCAAGATATTATGGTTTATCCTCCACACTATGAAGGATTTGGCTACGATAATTGGAGGAACTTTGAGGATAATTATCTAATGCAACAAGTTCCCTCCGATTATCAAGATTGGAGATGCGATGAAGTTCCTCCCGTACCTGAAGATATGTTCCCGTATTATTTGCATTATAATCAAACATTCGATCCACGGGGTGGATTTGAGTTTCAAGGAGCATCGGAAGGAGATTTTTACGATAATGGGAGAAGCTATGAGTATTACTATCAAATGCCACAAGCTTCCTCTCATTATGAAGAATGGAGAATCCATGATGTGAGAGCTATCTTGAATGAGATGCTTGGAATGTTGTTGAAGAGAATTGAGGAAAATGGCCCTAGATGTGAAGAAATGTTTCCACTTGTATGAGAACATTTATGAGACCAAAGCAATGGTTGATGCAATAATAGATGGGAACATAAAGATCACCGAAGCTCAATTCAATGTTTTAAGAAGTCAACTCAAATATTTTCTAATCCAAGTAAAGAACATAACCATCATGGAGAATCATCAAGAAGAAGGAGGAAGAAAATGAAAGTGAAGATGATGAAGAAGAGGGTCCAAGCAAGAAGTATGAAATAGAAAATTTCCTTGTTAAAAGTGATAAAGGGAATGTCCATTGATGGACATGAGCAACAATGAACAAGAAAATCTAGAAGCATCGAATGAAGCATTGAAGAATGAAATGAGCATTTCTATACCTTCAAACTCTTCAATTTGTAATTTAATTGAGATTGATGCTTCTATTGATTTTATTCATCGTAGTTGTCGACTCCGTGTCCCATAATTATTCAATGGGTTGTGAATACATTGATGCATTCAAGTCACCTTTTGAAAAGAGAACATCGTAGTAGTCAACTCGTGCCCCATAGTTACTCGGTGACATAGCATCTAATTGTGAGCTTTAATTAATTGCATTTGAGAGAAGTGTGTCCAAGATAATTTATATTAATCACAGGTTCTAATACTATTTACACGGGAGAGTTCGAAAACACTAAATATTACAATACATAGAAAAATTTAAATAAATTGTTCTAGTGTTGTCACAAATGTTGGCACATTTGTTACAACACACAGCAATAATAGGTCTAATTAGTGCATAAACCTAAAGATATTTTAAGAGAAGAAAACCTCTCATTATCAAGTGCTTTAGTAAAAATGTCTGCAATTTGCTTCTCGGTAGGAATGTATTCTAACTTTACAACTTCTTTTTCTACAAGGTCCCTAATAAAGTGGTGTCTTATACTTATATGCATAGTTAATGAATGTTGCACAGGGTTCTTAGATATATTAATTACACTTGTATTGTCATAATAAACAGTAATAGTATTGCTCTCCAAACCGTAATCATCGAACATCTTCTTAAGCCATAGAAGCTGAGTACAACAACTCCCTGTTGCAATATATTCAGATTCGGTCGTGGATAGGGAGATACAATTTTGCTTGCGGTTGTGCCAAGAGACAAGATTGTTTCCCATGTAGAAACATCCTCCACTTATACTCTTTCTATCATCACTATCACCTGCCCAATCTGCATCACTATAACCAGTCAAGGAACAATTAGTGTCTTTGCTATACCATATTCCATAATCACATGTGCTTGCCACATATCTAATGATCCTTTTAACAGAATTCATGTGTGATTCTTTAGGATTAGCTTGATAACGAGCACATAAATAAACACTAAACATGATGTCTGGCCTACTATAAGTCAGATACAAAAGACTACCAATCATCGATCTATACAATGTTGGGTCAACATTCTGCCAACACTTGTCGTTACACAATTTTTGTGTCGATCCCATATGAGTCTTCATGTGTTTAGCATTGTCTAAACCGAACCTTTTCACAAGATTTTTGGCATATTTACTTTGAAAAAGAAAATACCATCATTGCATTGTTTAATTTGAAGACCTAAAAGTAATTCAAGTCTCCAACCTTCGACATTTCAAAGGTAGAGTTCATTTCATGCACAAATAATTCAAGCATTTTCTCACATGTAGAACAAAATACAATGTAATCAACATATATTTGAGCAATCATAATATCATTTCTAGAATGTTTTATAAACAAAGTCCTATCAGCTTCACCTCTATAGAAACCGAATTCAACAAGAAAATCAGTTAATCTACCATACCATGCCCTAGGTGCTTGCTTTAAACCATATAAAGCCTTCTTAAATTTATAAACATGATCAGGAAATTCATGATCCTCAAAACCTTTAGGTTGTTCTACATATGCTTTTTCCATAAGAATTCCATTTAGAAATGCAGCCTTGACATCCATTTGATGCAGTTTTATATCAATGTAACATGCAATAGCAAGTAATAGTCTTATAGATTCAATTCTAGCCACCGGAGCAAATGTCTCATCAAAATCTATACCTTCTACTTGTGTGTAGCCTTGTGCAACTAATCTAGCTTTGTTTCTCACAACATTACAGATTCATCGGTTTTGTTTTTGAAGATCCATTTGGTACCAATTATATTCACATTATCAGGCCTAGGTACAAGCATCCATACATCATTTTTATCAAATTGATTTAATTCCTCATGCATTGTATTAATCCAGTTTTCATCTTTCATTGCTTCATCAATATTTTTAGGTTCATTGAGAGAATGAAAACATTCAAAGTTTTCATCTTACCACATGTCTTACATCAAAACTCAATTTCCTCCTTGTTTTAACACCTTATTGAGGCTTACCTATGATTTGTTGTTGTGAATGATTTTTGAGAATTTTAGAAGATGGTACTGTAGCAGGATAAGACATAATTCTTTTATTCTCTGGATGTTGAGGTGATGTTGCTTCGGATGTGGCCACATTTGTAGTAACATTCTCAATCGATTCCGAAATATCGAACCTTGCATCTGCTCAATAAGATCAGTCACATCTTTTTCAATGGTTTTATCTCGCAAGAATTGCATTATCATCAAAAACAATATTCATAGACTCTTGAACAGTATCGGTGCTAAGATTATAAACCCTAAAATCTCATCTTGTTTCTAGCATAACCAAGAAAGAAACCCTTATCACTTTTTGAATCAAATTTATGAAGTCTGGTCTCTATCATTCAGTATGTAACAAACATATCCAAAGACATGAAATTATTTTAGATTGGGCTTTTTTTATTCAAAAACTCATAAGGTGTTTTGATAGAATTAGGTCTCAAATAAACTCTATTTGATATATGACAGGCAGTATTCAAAGCTTCAGCCCAAAATCTTTTTGAAAGTTTCTTGGATAAAAGCATCACTCTAGCCATCTCTTGTAGAGTTCTATTTTTCCTTTCGGCTACACCATTTTGCTGAGGTGTTTTAGGAGAAGAAAACTCTTGAATTATACTCTTATCTTCACAAAAATTAGTAAATAAGTTGTTCTCAAACTCCCTACCATGATCAGACCTTATTCTCTTCACCTTAGTGTTATAAACATTTTTAAACCGTTTATAGAGAATTTTGAATACTCCAAAAGCATCTGATTTCTCCTTAAGAAATTCAATCCATGTAAACCTTGAATAATCATCTACTATGAAAAAGAATATCTCTTACCACCAATGCTTTCAGTCTCCATTGGTCCCATTAAATCCATATGTAAAAGTTCGAAGCAATGTTTTGTAGAACAATGTGTCAACATCAATTTGACAATATTCCTATAATGAGCATGTCCAAGTTTTTGATGCTAAAGTATACTTTCATCAGTTTGAACATTAAAACATGCTTGATTTGAATCAATCAAATAACAATTATCAATCGATCTATTACCAACCATAAGAAAACTATCATCATTATTTAACACATAACATGAACTTTTATCACACTTTACATGCAAGTCATCATCACATAATTGACTAATACTAATCAAGTTTGCAAATAAACTATTAATATTTAAGACTTTTGTCAAGTTTGAAAAACCGAAACATTTAATGTACCTATTCCAATTATTTTACCTTTTGAACCACCTCCATATGTAACATTTCCACCATCATAAACCTTATAATCGGTGAGATAACTTTCCTCACCGATCATGTGCCTAGAACGCCCACTATCAAAGTACCATAAACCCAGAACACATGCTTTAAAGAGGTATAGAAAATATTACATACAGAATTTGACTTTTTCACCCAAGTAGATTTTTGAACAGATTTCTGTGAAAATTTTTGAAGCTGTCTGTTTCGAATGTTGAGCAGAATGTGGCAACATTCAAACAGACATTTTAGCAAATTTCTTATCCTGTTTCATTCTTAAATAGTTCGGTCTCTTATGTCCTTCATAACAATAATGACATACATCCTTCTTTTCGTAAATATTTTTGATTTTTCAAGTTCATCGAGAAGGTTTTTTAAACACAACAGTTTATTATTGCTTAGAAACTGAGTAATGTTACCATTATAACCAAGACCATGTTTACTTGTACTTCCAATTGTTAGTGCATCATCAAGTTTTGCTGAATGATGAGAGTGAATTGATGCATGATTTTTGAGCTAATTAATTGCAAAAGTGATGAAAAGTATTAGAATTTGTGCTTTAAGGTGTAGAGTCACTCTTTTGCATAAAAAGTATTATTATGTGGAAATTAATGGATTTTTGATGTTTTTCATCCCGTTTTCGGGTAAATCGGTGGAATTTGACCAAATCGAGAGTAGCGGCATTCATACGGCGAAGAGACGAATGAGATGGGCGAAAATGGGGGTCAAAGGTGGAAGACGGGTCGAGAAAATTCCCTGGACTTGACCTTTGGTCGAGATCCAGTGAGCCTCGACCCGAGGGTGCCGCCGCCGCGAAGATTAGGCTAAAAGAGAGAAGCCTCGACTCGAGGGGCTGAAGCTCGAGTCGAGTGAGGAGAAATGTTGGCAAGCTCGACTCGAGGGCTAGGAGCTCGAGTTGAGGCAGCTTTTTTTTAATAAAAGTGTGGGCACGATTTAAGGAAGCTCGACTCGAGGGCCTCGGGCTCGAGTCGAGGGTGTCGATTTTTGGACAATCCCCTTTTTAATCAATTTGAGCGAAAAACAGAGCATTACCTTCTCCATAGCAGTTACTTATAGTTTTTGGGCGATTTCTCCGATTCCTAGCCTAATTGTCCTTGTAAATTGATTAGATTGTTTAGATAGATTTCCATTAATTGATGATTAGATTAGACTTTGATCCAATAGATTTTCCAAATCAAGTTGTAATTCAAGTGAAGTGAAGATCCATTTTGAAGATTCAAGCATTCAATATAGTGATCATTTTGGCTTAATTGGTGATGTTCTTCCTCTCTACTCATTTCAATTTCTTAATTGTTGTGATTAGCCTTTTGATTATGCAATTAGATTTTTCACCCATAGATTTTGCAATTTGCTCCATGGGCTAATTCACCTCGTGCTTGGGATAATTGAAATTGAGGATGAATTGATTGATTGTGCTTTGATTGTTGATGATTGTTGATCAATTGAGATAGTTAGTGCCCTAGCATTTTTATCTCTTTAGATTAGTGTTTGATCACCCTAGCAACATGCGAGAGTTGAGCTAACTTGATTAGGGATTAATCGGGTTATAATTGTGCATGATTGTATGAATTGGGTGCTTTGTAATTGAGAGATTAGTTGCACTAAGAATACTCACATTAGGTATTGTGTGATTAATGGAGACTTAATTGCATGATGGTTCTATGCTTTCTATCTTAGTTGATTGGAAATTTGATTCAATCATAGTTTGTGATCATTGATTCATTGATGGAGATTATCCCTTGCACCCCTATCCTCATTGATTTTTGAGAATTTTTTTCTTTGCTACTTGTTCTAGCTATCTCTTGTTAATTCTTAGTTTTCTTGTTGATGTTGATTTAATTCTAGCATTTTGTAGTGTAATTAGAGCCAAAACCATATTTACAACAATAGTCATTGGAAGCTCATATTTCTAGGGACTCATGGCCATATTTTTCCCTTGGGTTCGATAAACTTGGTTGTCTTAATATCACTTACCCGATTTTACTACAATCAAAATGGCGCCGCTGCCGGGGATTAGTTTTTGCACCTAAAGTGAGACTTAGAAATTTATTGGACATGGCTACTTGTTGCTTTGTGATTTTGTTTGTTTTGTTGTTTTTGTTTGAATTTGATACTTGTTATCTTTTGTATATGGATGGATATGACTCATACACATGGAATCAAGATTATTATCAAGATAATATGGTTTATCCTCCACACTATGAAGGATTTGGCTACGATAATTGAAGAAACTTTGAGATAATTATCTAATGCAACAAGTTTCCTCCGATTATAAAAATTGGAGATGCGATGAAGTTCCTCCCGCACCTCAAGAGATGTTCCCGTATTATGAGCATTATGATCAAACATTCAATCCATGGGGTGGATTTGAGTTTCAAGGAGTATCGGAAGGAGATTTTTATGACGATGAGAGAAGCTATGAGTATGACTATCAAATGTCACAAGCTTCCTCTCATTATGAAGAATGGGGAATCCATGATGTGAAAGTTATCTTAAAGGAGATGCTTGGAATGTTGTTGAAGAGATTTGAGGAAAATGACCCTAGATGTGAAGAAATGTTCCCCTTGTATGAGAACATCTATGAGACCAAAGCAATGGTTGATGCAATGATAGATGGGAACATGGAGATCACCAAAACTCAATTCAATGTTCTAATAAGTCAACTCAAATATTTTTAATCCAAGTCAAGAGCATAACCATCATGGAGAATCATCTACAAGAAGGGGAGGAAGAAAAAGAAAGTAAAAATGAAGATGAAGAAGAAGAGGGTCCAAGCAAGAAGAATGAAGTAGAAAATTTCCTTGTCGAAAGTGATGAAGAGGAATGTCCATTGATGGACATGAGCAACAATGAAAAAGAAAATCTAGAAGCATCGAATGAAGCATTGAAGAACGAAATGAGCATTTCTAAACCTTCAAACTTTTTAATTTGTAATTTAATAGAGATTGATGCTTCTATTGATTTTATTTTACCTCTTGTGAACTTTGATTATAGGAAGGAAGTAATAAAGTGTTTGGGCATCCTTGGGAAAAGTAAATGGAGAAAGATGATAGTACGAGAGAAAGAGGAGGATCCACCGTCTACCAATGATGAGAACCTCCATGATTTTGAAGCTCAAAGGATGAGATATAATGGCAAGGAGGACCGATATCCTTGGTCATTCCGATGAAAAGAATTTGAAATGAATAAATAACGTCCGCAAATGACGTTAAACTTAGTGTTAGATGGGAGGCAATTCATCCTTTTCTTGTTTTCTTTTGTTTTTGTCTTGCTTTGAATAATTGAGTCTTGTGATCTTTGTAGGAAGTGGGAAGTGCTAGGAAGCTTGATGAGCCCTACATGTTTGAAGGAAAATGGATTTTGAAGACTTTATGGTACAACACTTCCTTTCAAACTTAGACTTGTCTAAGTTTGGGGGAGGCGTTCTTCCTTCCTTGCCTTTTTTTTTTTTTTTGTGCTCCTATATGATTTGGGGTGTGATTTGTATTGAACTTTAATTGTGGATTTATTGCATATATTTGAGTTACATTTGTTGATATAGGGAGATTGTGATTGAGATTATGTACATGTGCACTTGTGCTTGATTTGAAGGATTAATTGAACTTTTGATTTGATCATGAGTTGATTTGTGGCTTGAAGCAAGCATGATTAATGGTTATGTGATGATGAATGTGATTGAAAATGCTTGATTCATTGCTCAAAGTAAGCCCGTGAGTTTTGTGCCTTAAGAATCATACATCTTATACGGTTGAATTATTTCTTTGTGAGTGCATCATTCATGGATATGTATGCTAGAACTTGCCTTTGGACTTGTTGAAATTAATCTTGGTGTGATTTCATGAATATGATAAGAGGTCATGTTTGAATTGATAAGTCACTTAGCCAAATTTTTCCCCACCAAAACATTTGATTTCCTTATTAAGCCATTTTGAGCCTAGTATCCATATTCTTTGGCAAGCCAAATGAAATTGAAGCCATTTGCCTATTTTTATGAGTCTTATTGTCCTATTTTTAGTAGAGCTTGATTGTTGGCTATAAATGGTGCTTTGCTTGTAAAGTGTGGTGGAAAGATGACGTGCTAAGTTGATGATTGAAAAGATGAAAGAAAGGTTGAGATGTGAATTGAATTGTGAAAAAAATTGTGGAAATGAAAAGAAGAAAAATTCAATTTGAGAGCTTAGATGTGAAAGAAAGCTCAAAAGAATGATGATGATTGAACTTTTAAAAGTATGAAGAAGAAAGAGTGTGGTTTGATAAAGAATTGGAATAGAAGTGTATTGTATTGTTTAGCTAACTTTCAAGTTCTCTACTAATATGAGTCACTCTTACCTAAAGTCACCTACCCATTTCAAAGAGCCTACATTACAACCTTGATGAAAGACCTCTTTGATTCTTGATTGAACACAAAAGAAAATGATTGAGATTGAGTCCTTTGGTAAGCTTATGGGGTACATGTTTGTGAATTTGATGATTGAGTGTCATTTTTACCTTGATACACTTGAGAGATGAGAGAAACACTCCATGGAAGGAGCAATGATTTGAGTATTTGATTTTGCATTTGTTTGAGCATAATTCATCTTGATTGCTAGTTGAAAGTTTGCATAGATACTTGAGATCATTGATGAGTTTGATTGTCCTATTTTCTTCTATAGTGCCATGAGACATAATTGCAATCAATTCACTCTTTTGTGCTTATTTGTTTCGTTGCTCGAGGACGAGCAACATTTAAGTTTGGGGCTATTTGATGAGAGTGAATTGATGCATGATTTTTGGGGTAATTAATTGCAAAAAGTGATGAAAAGTGTTAGAATATGTGCTTTAAGGTGTAGAGTATCACTCTTTTGCATAAAAAGTATTATTATGTGGAAACCGATGGATTTTTGATGTTTTTCGTCCCGTTTTCGGGTAAATCGGTGGAATTCGACCAAACCGAGAGTACCAACATTCATACGGCAAAGAGACGAACGAGGCGGCAAAGACGGGGGTCGATAGTGGAACACGGGTCGAGAAAATTCCTGGACCTCATTTGCGAAGATTAGGCTAAAAGAGAGGAGCCTCGACTAGAGGGGCTGAAGCTCGAGTCGAGTGAGGAGAAATGCCGAAAGCTCGACTCGAGGCCGGGAGCTCGAGTCGAGGCAGCTGCTTTTAATAAAAGCGTGGGCATGATTTAAGGAAGCTCGACTCGAGGGCCGCAAGCTCGACTCGAGGTTGCCAATTTTCAAAATCCCCTTTTAATCCATTTGAGTGGTAAACAGAGCATAACCTTCTCCATTACAGTTACTTACAGGTTTTGGGCGATTTCTCCGATTCCTAGCCTAATTCATCTTGTAGATTGATTAGATTGTTAGATTTAGATAGATTTTCATTAATTGTTGATTAGATTAGACTTTGATCCATTAGATTTTCCAAATCAAGTTGTAATTCAAGTGAAGTGAAGATCTATTTTGAAGATTCAAGCATTCAATATAGTGATCATTTTGGCTTAATTGGTGATGTTCTTCCTCTCTACTCATTTCAATTTCTTAATTGTTGTGATTAGCCTTTTGATTATGCAATTAGATTTTTCACCCATGGATTTTGCAATTTGCTTCATGGGCTAATTCACTTGTACTTGGGATAATTGAAATTGAGGATGAATTGATTGCTTGTGCTTTGATTGTTGATCAATTGAGATAGTTAGTGCCCTAATTGTGATTCTAATTGTGCTTCATGTATTTTTATCTCTTTAGATTAGTGTTTGATCACCCTAGCAACATGCGAGAGTTGAGCTAACGTGATTAGGGATTAATCGGGCTATAATTGTGTATGATTGTATGAATTGGGTGCTTCGTAATTGAGAGATTAGTTGCATTAAGAATACTCACATTAGGCATTGTGTGATTAATGGAGACTTAATTGCATGATGGTTCTATGCTTTCTATCTTAGTTGATTGGCAATTTGATTCAATCATAGCTTGTGATCATTGATTCCTTGATGGAGATTATCCCTTGCACCCCTATCCCCAATGATTTTTGAGAATTTCTTGTTTGTTACTTGTTCTAGCTATCTCTTGTTAATTCTTAGTTTTGTTGTTGTTGTTGATTTTAATTATAGCATTTTGTAGTGTAATTGGAGCCAAAACCGTATTTGCAACAATAGTCATTGAAAGCTCATATTTCAAGGGACTCATGATCATACTTTTCCCTTGGGTTCGATAAACTTGGTTGTCTTAATATCACTTACCTAATTTTACCACAATCACTGAACTTTCTGAATATCTTTTGAAATTCAGTGTTGTGCCTTTAAGCTGCTCTTTGAGGTTGCATATCTCCATATCATTCTTTGTCAATATGACCTCAAGCTTTATTACCAAATCCTTTTGATATGACTCTTCAATAGTCATGTCTTTCAAGGCTTTCTCGAGTGAATTTCAACTCCTTTTCAAACTTTAGATAACTAGTCTTACAATCTTTGCAAACATTGATAGAAGTACTGTTTCATCTACACAAGAACTTGAGAAACGATTAACTTCTGGAACTTCCAATGTTTCCTCAAATGTTGGCACATATGACTCGACATTAGAATCATCCAGTAAATTATCAAGAGTATCATCATATAAAATTCTTGCAAAAAAGCATATTCTTCATTTTTATAAGAATCATCTTCACAATCAGACTCATCACTTAAGGTAGCATTGAAATTTACCCTTTTTCTCAAAAGAGTGTTGGCACATTCATTAGCATAAACACCGAAATCAGAACATGCATCACATTTAATATTTTTCTTATATTCTGGATCATATTTGATCTTGTTACCTCTATCTGTCTAGGTTGATTAACGTTCTATTTTTATCGAACAATTGATGATTGGAGTGAATTGATGCATGTTTTTAGGGCTTATTTGAGTGCAAAAAGTGATCAAAATGTTAGTTTTTGTGCATAAATGTGTAGAGTATCACTTATTTGCCTAAAAAGTATTACTTGATGAGTATTTGATGTTTTTCATCCATTTTTCGGGTAAATCGGTGAAATTTTGTCATACCGAGAGTACCGGCATGCTTAGAATGAAGAGACAGACAAGACGGGCGAAAATGGGGGTCGGAGGTGGAGTCCCGCCCGAAAAATGCCCTGGACTTGACCTCCGGCTCGGGGCGAGAGGGCCTCGAGTCGAGGGATTTGATGGAGGGAAGAAATTTCAAAAAATGAAGCTGCCTCGACTCGAGGGAGGAGCCTCGTGTCAAGGGATCAAGAATTTGGGCATCCCTCCGGCCGAGGCCGAGAGGGCCTCGAGTTGAGGGATCAAGAATTTGGGCATCCCTCGAGTCGAGGCGAGCCTTGACTCGAGGCAGGAGGATTTTTGGAAGAAACGTGATAGCGACTCTTGGGCCTCGACTCGAGGGCCCTAAGCTCGAGTCGAGGACCCCCAAAACTGAAATTTTCAGATTTTAATCCATTTGAAGCCAAAACAGAGCATAACTCATCCATATCGGTTTAGAGCGGTTTCTAGGTGGTTTCTTAGGCGAATTTCTCACTTTCTAGGTTAATTCTACTTGTAATTGCACTAGATTGATAGATTTAGATTAGATTGAAGCTTGTAATCATTTGATTATCATTTTGATCCATTAGTTTTGAAGATTCAAGTTGTAATTGAAGAGTAGAGAATTGATTTCCAAGCATAGTGGAAGATTGAAGCATTCTTATTTTTGTTAATTGAAGACCAATTGGTGATGTTCTTATACTTTTCTCTATTAAATTCATTGTTTGTGTTGATTAGCTTGTTAATTGTTTTCCTAGATTTTTCACCCATGGCTTTTGCACTTAGCACCATGGGCTAAAAGCTTTGTACTTGGGATAATTGAAATTTGGGATGATGTGATTGCCTCATGCTATAATTGTTGATAATTGTGATCAACTGAATTAGATTGCTTCTAATTGTGATTCTTAATTGTGCTTCATGTAAAATTGTCTCTTTAGATTAATGGTTGGTCACCCTAGCAATAGGCGAGAGTTGAGCTAACGTGATTAGGTGTTAATCGGGTTACAATTTTTGCATGATTGTATGAATTGGGGACTTCTACATTGAGAGATGGGAATGACTAAGAATACTCACATTAGGCATTGTGATTTTAATGGAGTGATTAATTTCATGATGGTTTATGCTTTCTAATTTCATTGATTCACATTTGGATGCAATTATAGCTTGTTAATCTTGGATTCCTTGAGGGAGATTATCCCTTGCACCCCATTCCCCCATTTGATTTAGCTTGTTTGTTATTGCCTTCTAAGTGTTTGATCATTTTGTTGCATTAGTTCTAGAATTTAATTCTTGCCATATAGTGTAGAATTTAGTCCTAAACCCATGCTTGCAATAATAGTCACTTAGAACTTGTATCCTTAGGGCCTCGCTTGCATACTTTCTCCCTTGGGTTCGATATTTGCGATTGGTCTTAATACCACTTGCCCGGTTGCTACTTCCAATCAAACGACGCCGTTGCCGGGAGTTAGTTTTTGCGCCTATAAGTGAGACTTACGGATTGTTTGTCATGACTACTTGTTGTTTTTATTTGTGTTTTTGTTGGAATTTGATACTTGAATTGGTGGTATTGTAGGTGTATGATAACAAGGTCAAGTGGTATACCACCCTTGCCACTCAATCCGGAGATAGAAGTGACTTTGAGAAGAAATCGTGGTAGACAAAGAAGGGAAGCTATGGAAGGAGAAGATACAATGAATGAGGAGAGAGTGGTTGGTGAACTACAAGGTTAGGAGTTGCATGGTAATGGAGAGGGAAAAGTAGAAAATGGAGGTCAAGGGATTAATTTCAATGCTCAAGTTGGCCCTTTCCCACAAGGGAAGCCACCACAATACTTTCCCTACTAAAATCCATACCCTTACCCTCCACAAGCTCACCAATTCCCATACTATCCACCTCATCCACAACAATACCCACCATATTACCCTCAAATGCCATACAATCAAGAGCCACGATACCATGAGCCACCGGACATTCCAAATCCTCAACCACAACCCATGAATGAGCCACCACCACAAGGGAGGCCATTGAGAGAGTTTTAGCCACAACTTAGAGAGCACTATGACGGGATAGCAAGGCCCAGGATAGAAGTCAATAACTTTGAGATAAGTCCCGCTCTAGTGAGAATGCTTAGGGAGAAGCAATTCGAACGCAAAGATGAAGAAGAGTGCCCACATCAACATATGACACAATTTCTTGAGATTTCCGACACAACCAAGTACAATGGGGTACCGAAGATGCTAAGAAGTTGAGGCTTTTGCCTTTACACTCAAAGGGAGAGCTAAAGCATGGCTTAATTCATTACCTTCCCGGGACCCAAGTGCGTACATGGGAGGATTTTTCCAAGAGATTCTAATGAAGTTCTACCCACCGTCCAAAATCGTGCAAGCTAAGGAGGATATCTCCCACTTCCGACAAAAGAATGGAGAAACAATACCGGAGGCTTGTGAGAGGTATGGAATGCTACTTGTGAATTGTCCTCAATACGGTTTTCCGGAGGAACAACCCATTATGTATTTTTGCAATGGTTTGACGGATGGGGATAAGTCGTTTTTGAATTCTTGTGCTAATGGATCTATTTGGTCAAAAACGATTGGGCAAATGAATGAGATAATGGAGAACATAGCCCAAGATTCGTTCCATGTGTCGATTAATCGGGGAGCACACCATAGGGTGTCACATGTTGATGAGATAGAGTCTATGAAGAGCATGATGATGACTATGATGGACCGATTGGGAGCTCTTACTACTTCATAAAGCCATGCAAGTGTGAGTCCATCCATTCCTTATGTGGATATGTGTGCAAGTCCTATGCCGGTGGAAGAAGTTAGCTACATGGGTAGGCCTCCATTCCAAGGAGGCTATCAAGGCAACTATCAAGGTAATTTTCAAGGATGAAGGCCCTACTTAATGCCTTACCAAAATAGGCCACAAGGAAGCTATCAAACTCAATCACAAGCTCAATTCAATGGCAACACATGGAGGAGACATGAGAATTTTTCATATGCCAACCCTAGAGCCGCCATCCAATTTCCTCCCGGATTCGATCCGGTGCTAAAGCGCCTAACAATGATGGAAAGGCCACTACGGAGGAGCTCTTGGGGTTGATAGTGAAGAAGTTAGAGGCTAGTGATTCAAGGATTGATGATATAGGCAAGCAAATAGACACCCGTGTCAAGACTATAGAGCATCAAGTGGGGCAATTAGCTTCTACGGTTGGTAAAATTTCTTCCACGGTGGATGATTTGCAAAAGAAGGAGACAAGAGAACATTGTCAAGCTATTGAGCTTAGAAGTGGTGCACGGCATGAAGGACTAAAAATGCCTTCAAGTGATGAGAAAGAAGAGGAAGAGAAAAAGGATGAAGAGGGTTGTGTTGAAGAGAAGCAAGAGGTCATGGAAGAGGAAGAGAAGAAGAAGCCTAAGTGGTTGACGGTAAGAGAAGAAAGGGGGAAGCCTATGCTTGTTGAGATAAATGCTAAGGGAGTCCCAAAGACGGTTGTTCCCGTACCTTATCCTCAAAGATACATGAAGAAGGCATTGGATGAGAAGTTTGCTAGGTTCCTTGAGGTGTTCAAAACATTGTATATCAACATTCCATTCTCGGAGGCCCTTGAGCAAATGCCCAACTATGCTATGTATCTCAAAGACTTGCTAGCAAAAAGAAGGAAGATTGAAGAGCCGGAGTTAGTGAAATTGACCAAAGAGTGTAGTATCGTGCTTCAACAAGAGCTTCCACCAAAGTTGAAAGATCCGGGAAGCTTTACTCTCTTGTGTGACCTTGGTAATGGATTGGAGAAGCATGCCTTGTGTGACTTAGGGGCGAGCATCAACTTGATGCCTTTGTCCATGCTCAAGAGGCTTAATCAAGGGAAGCTAGGGGCAACTACCGTAACCCTCCAACTTGCCGATGGGTCGACCACTATTCCAAGAGGTGTTGTAGAGGTTGTCTTGGTCAAAGTAGAGGATTTTGTGTTTCCGGCGGACTTCATAGTACTAGAGATGGAGGAAGACAAGGATGTACCCTTGATTCTAGGGAGGCCTTTTCTAGCTACCGCAAGAGCGGTGTTTCATGTGAACGAGGGAATGTTAACTTTGAAGCTTGATGATGAAGAGCTTAGTTTCTCAATGAAAGATGCTATGAAGCACCCAATGGGGAAGGAGGAGTGCCATGCGGTGGATGTGATTGATACATGCTTTCAAGAGGCTTGGGAAAACTCTTCTTATACCCTTCTTTCTAGTGATTATGTTATTCCTTCTTATGATGATGTGTCTAATTATTCTTGTGATGCATATGTTTTTGATAGGGATGCATTGGACGTGGAGGAAGTGAAGGAGATAAGTTTTGAGGGATTTCCTAATCAACCTTGGAAGAGCAATGAGGAAGGGAAGCCACTTGAAGAAAAGGTGAAAGGAGCACTCAAGCCCTCCCCGAGCACCTCAAGTATGCTTACTTGGAGGAGAATGAAGGTTGCCCGGTAATTGTGTCATCATACCTTACATCAAACGAGGTAACCAAATTACTTGATGTGCTTCGTAAACATAAATCCGCCATAGGTTGGTCCATTGATGATTTAAAAGGTATAAATCCTTCTATTTGTATGCATAGGATTACGCTTGAGAAGGACCATAAACCCGTAGTGCAACCCCAACGGAGAGTTAACCCTAACATACAAGAAGTAATTAGGAAAGAAGTGGTTAAATTGTTAGATGCTAATATGATCTTTCCTATTTCCGATAGCCCATGGGTCTCTCCATTGCATGTCGTAGCTAAGAAAGGGAATAACGGTAATTAAGGGTGAAAATGATGAATCTATTGCAACAAGGGTAGCTACGGGGTGGCAAGTTTGTGTTGACTATAGAGTGCTAAATAAGGCCACGTGCAAAGACCACTTTCCTTTACCTTTTCTAGATCAAATGCTTGATAGGTTAAGTGGTTTTGAGTACTATTGCTTCTCGGATGGTTATTCCGGTTACAATCAAATTATGATTGCACCTGAAGATCAAGAAAAGACTACCTTTACTTGCACGTATGGTCCGTTTGCTTGGAAAAGAATGCCCTTTGGACTTTGCAATGCCCGCAACCTTTCAAAGATGTATGATTGGAGTGTATAGGGTAAGAGTTATTAAGACCAATCAACAAAATATCGAACCCAAGGGAAAAAGTATGCACATGAGGTCCTAAAAATACAATTTATTAGTGACTAGAGTTGCAACAATGGTTTTGGTACAAAAACAACAAAAACACAAGCAAAATTACAAAACAACAAGGAGCAAGCAATAGATCGAACACTTAGAATGCGATAACAAAAACAACAATAAATGGTGGGATAGAGGTGCTAGGATTAACATCCATCAATGAATCATCAATTAACAAGCTACAATTGAATCAAATTGCAAATCAACTAAGATAGAAAGCATAAACCATCATGAAATTAATCACTCCATTAAAATCACAATGCCTAATGTGAGTATCCTTAGTCTTTCCCATCTCTCAATGTAGAAATCCCCGATTCATACAATCATGCAAAATTGAAACTTCGATTAACACCCAATCACGTTAGCTCAACTCGCCTATTGCTAGGGTGATTAACCATTATTCTAAAGAGACAATTTCACATGAAGCACAATGAAGAATCACAATTAGGAAACAAACTAATGTGAGTATCCTTAGTGCAACTAATCTCTCGATTCCGAAGCACTCAATCCACACATTCATACACAATTATCACCCGATTAATCCGGATCACGTTAGTGCAACTCTCGTCTATAGCTAGGGTGATCAAACACTAATCTAAAGAGATAATTATGCATGAAGCACAAATGAGAATCACAATTAGTAAGCAATCTACTCAATTGATCTCCAATCATCAACAATTATAGCATCATCAATCAATGCATCATCAATTTCAATTAACCCAAGCACAAGAGAGATTTAGCCCATGGTACCACAAACAATACCAATGGGAAGAAGATAGAATGGATCAAACACAAAGCAAATCACAACAATTAAGAAATTAAAGAGACAAGAGAGGAAAAACATCACCAAATGATCTTCAATTAACAAAAATAGGAATGCTTGAGTCTTCAACACCAATCTCCAAATGAATTACAAGCTTGAATTGAAAGAATTACAAGGATCAAATGCTAAACTATGGCTAATCTAGCAACAATCAATTGAAATCTAATCCTAAATCTAACTTCTACTCTAATCTAAGGAAGGAATTGGCTTGGGGCACGAGAAATCGCCCCAAAACCGCTACTAACTGCTACTATGAATCTTGTCCTCGCTCTATCTGAATCTGCCTGCTTAAATACGAAATTTTGGAAAAACCTTCCTCGAGTCGAGGGTCAGGCCTCGACTCGAGGCCCCTGCAAAATCCTCGCCCTCGACTAGAGGGTCATGTCTCGAGTCGAGGCTCATGCCATTTTCTGAATTTGGTCCTTTCTACACATCCCTCGACTCGAGGCTCTTGTCCCTCGACTGCAGCTCGAGTCCGAGGGCACTTTTCTCACACGGGGCTTTGGCACCGACCCCATTTTCGTCCGGATGTCCGTCTTTTCATTCTAAGAATACGGGTACTCCGGTTTGGCAAAAATCCACCGAATTACCTGCAAAATGGACGAAAACATCAAAATCTCACAAATAATACTTTTTAGGCAAAAGAGTGATACTTTTCACATGTAGGCACAAAAACTAACACTTTAGCTCACTTTTTGCACTAAAATAGGCCCTAAAAACATGTATCAATTCACTCCAATCATACCCCCAAACTTGAATTGTTGCTCGTCCTCGAGCAACGTAGAACTAAGAACAAAGGAGTGAATTGATTGCAATTATGTCACATGGCACCATAGATGAAAAATAAGAAAATCGAACTCATCAATGATCACTTGTATCAATGCAACTATCCACTAGCCATCAAGATGAATCATGCTCAAACAAATGCTCAATCAAACACTTAACACATTGCTCCTTCCATGGAGTGTTTCACTCTTCACTCAAGTGTATCAAGGTTTAAAGCTCTCCATCATCAAATTGCATGAACAAGTACACCATATGCTTGCCACAAGACTTAGTCTCAATCAAAATCAATTATGATCAATCAATAATCAAAGAGGTCTTTCTTCTAGGTTGTAATGTAGGCTCATTGGAAAGGTGGGATGTTTTTGGATAAAAGTGACTAAGTAGTAGAGTCTTGAATGAAAGCTAGTCCATACAATGCACATCTCTTCACTTTTCATCCAAGCAACACTCTTTCTTTTGAACTTCAATGATCATTCCACCATTCACTTGAGCTTTCTCTTTTAAAGCTCACACATTGAATTTTTTCTTTTCTTTTCAATGTCACTTTTTCACAATTCAATCTTTTCACAACCTTTCTTTTCTTTTATGCTTCATTCATCACTTAGCTCATCATCTTCCCACACTTAGCAATCAAATCACCATCATTAGCTAAAATTCAAGCTCAACTAAATATAGGACAAGAAAGACTCATCAAAATAGGCTAAAAGGTTTCAATTTCACTTGGCTTGCCAAAGAATATGGATAATAGGCTCAACATGGCTCACTAAGGAAATCAAATGTATTTGGTAGGAAAGTATTTGGCAAAGTAACTCATCATATCAAACATGGCCTCTCATCACTTTCAAAACATCACACAAAGATCAATATCAACAAGTCTAGTGGCAAGTTCTAACATACAAATCATGAATGATGCACTCACAAAGGATTACTATCAATCGTATAAGATGTACGATTATTAAGGCACAAAAGCTCACGGGCTTAACTTGAGCAATGAATCAAGTATCATCAATCACATTCATCCTTACATAATAAATCAAGAACTAGCTTCAAGCTACAAATCTACTAATGATCATATCAAAATCCAACTAGTCTTGCAAATCAAACTCAAATGCTCATGTACATAACCCCAAACATACTCACTACCACATGAATGATACTCAAAGATATATCAATAAATCCACAACGAAGCTCAAATCAATTCTAGCCCAAGAAATATACAAGTGCAAGGAAGATAAGCTAAGGTAAGAAAAACACCTCCCCAAACTTAGACAAGTCTAAGTTTGAAAGGAAGTGTTGTACCAATAAGCCTTTAAACTCCATCTCTCTTTAAACATGTAGGGCTCATCATGCTTTTATGCACTTCCCTCTTGCTCTTGCATTTCCTTGCAACTCCAATGGCTTTCCAATTCATCTAGAAAGTGTACCTACAAATGGGCATAAGAATCATCAAAACATTACCACTAAGAGATGCAAGAACCAAATAACGACCAACACCCCCAAACTTAAATGATAGCATGAGTTCAAAGTTTGGCTCAAAATATAGGCAACTCATAATGATATCAACAATAAGCTCAATATCCCAAATGTATCACTAAAGCAAAGAGCATTATTTCTAAAGCATGAGCAATTAAGTAGCAAGCCAAATCTTCCTCAAACAAAGCAAAAACACTAATCTACCAAAAGCACACAAAGAACAAATAATAAGGATGGGTTGCCTCCCATCAAGCGCTATTTTTATTGTCATTTGCCGGACTTATTCGTTCACATCCAATATCCTTCATCGGAATGGCCAAGGGTAGCGATCCTCCTTCCCATTATATCTAGATCTTTGAGCTTCATAATCCAGGAGGTTCACCGAATAGATAGGACAACCATCGATAGATATGCAAAGTGTCCATGGTTGTTCCCCTTTTTCTCTTGCCATCCTTCTCGATTCTTCTTTCCTTTCAAGGATGCCCAAGCGTTTCTTTAATTCTTCCCTATAGTCAAAATTCACAAGAGTCATAATCAAATCATAAGAAGCATCATTTTCAATAAAATCACTATTTGAAGAGTTGAGGGTATAGAAATGCTAATTTCGATCTTCAAAGCTTCATTCGATGCTCTTTGATTTTCTTCTTCATTAAAGCTCATGTCCATCAATGGACACTCCTCTTCCTCACTTTTGACAAGGAAGTCTTCTACTTTTACCTCATTGCTTGGACCACTTTTCTACATTTCTTCTTTCATTTTCTTCCTCCCCTTCTTCTTCTTGATTCTCCATGATGGTCATGTTCTTTACTTGGCGTAGGAAATTTTTGACTTGACACTTTATAAACGTGAAGTGGACTTCGGTGATCTCCATAGTCCCCTCGATCCATGAATTGACCATTGCTTTGGTCTCATAGATTTCCTCATACAAGGGAAGCATTTCATCACACCTAGTGTCATTTTCCTCAATTCTTTCCAACAATACTCCAAGCATCTCATGCAATATAGCTCTCATATCATAGAGTCCCCATTCTTCAATTTGAGGAGAAGCTTGTGGCATTGGATAATCATTCTCATAGCTCCTCCTTTCATCATAGTAAGCTTCCTCTTCCGATGCCCCTTGAAATTTGAATCCCCAATCTTGATTGCATGCTTGATCATAAGGCTCATAGTATGGGAACATCTCTTGAGGTGGGGGAGAAATTTCTTCACTTATCAATCTTCATAATTGGATGGAACTTGTTGCCATTGAGAATTATCTTCATAGTTCCTCCAATCATTGTAGCTCAATTCTTCAAAATGTGGAGAATACACCCTACTATCTTGATAATATTCTTGATTCCACAAGTATGAGTTGTATCCTTCCATCTAGACAAGATTTCAAAGTATCAAATTCAAACAAAAATAACAAAACAAACACAAACACAAAGGCAACAAATAGTCACTTCAAACAATTCCTAAGTCTCACTTAAGGCGCAAAAACTAATTCCCGGCAACGGCGCCATTTGATTGGAGTGTATAGGGTAAGAGTTATTAAGACCAATCAACAAAATATCGAACCCAAGGGAAAAAGTATGCACATGAGGTCCTAAAAATACAAGTTATTAGTGACTAGAGTTGCAACAATGGTTTGGTACAAAAACAACAAAACCACAAGCAAAATTACAAAACAACAAGGAGCAAGCAATAGATCGAACACTTAGAATGCGATAACAAAAACAACAATAAATGGTGGGATAGAGGTGCTAGGATTAACATCCATCAATGAATCATCAATTAACAAGCTACAATTGAATCAAATTGCAAATCAACTAAGATAGAAAGCATAAACCATCATGAAATTAATCACTCCATTAAAATCACAATGCCTAATGTGAGTATCCTTAGTCTTTCCCATCTCTCAATGTAGAAATCCCCAATTCATACAATCATGCAAAATTGAAACTTCGATTAACACCTAATCACGTTAGCTCAACTCTCGCCTATTGCTAGGGTGATTAACCATTAATCTAAAGAGACAATTTCACATGAAGCACAATGAAGAATCACAATTAGGAAACAAACTAATGTGAGTATCCTTAGTGCAACTAATCTCTCGATTCCAAAGCACCCAATCCACACATTCATACACAATTATCACCCGATTAATCCCGGATCACGTTAGTGCAACTCTCGTCTATAGCTAGGGTGATCAAACACTAATCTAAAGAGATAATTATGCATGAAGCACAAATGAGAATCACAATTAGTAAGCAATCTACTCAATTGATCTCCAATCACCAACAATTATAACATCATCAATCAATGCATCATCAATTTCAATTAACTTTCAAGCACAAGAGAGATTTAGCCCATGGTACCACAAACAATACCAATGGGAAGAAGATAGAATGGATCAAACACAAAGCAAATCACAACAATTAAGAAATTAAAGAGACAAGAGAGGAAAAACATCACCAAATGATCTTCAATTAACAAAAATAGGAATGCTTGAGTCTTCAACACCAATCTCCAAATGAATTACAAGCTTGAATTGAAAGAATTACAAGGATCAAATGCTAAACTATGGCTAATCTAGCAACAATCAATTGAAATCTAATCCTAAATCTAACTTCTACTCTAATCTAAGGAAGGAATTGGCTTGGAGTCCCGAGAAATCGCCCCAAAACCGCTACTAAGCTGCTACTATGAATCTTGTCCTCGCTCTATCTGAATCGCCCTACTTAAATACAAAATTTTGGAAAAACCTTCCCCTCGAGTCGAGGGTCAGGCCTCGACTCGAGGCCCCTGCAAAAATCCTCGCCCTCGACTCGAGGGTCATGTCTTGAGTCGAGGCTCATGCCATTTTTCTGAATTTGGTCCTTTCTACACATCCCTCGACTCGAGGCTCTTGTCCCTCGACCGAGCTCGAGTCCAAGGCACTTTTCTCACACGGGGCTTTGGCACCGACCCTGTTTCGCCCGGATGTCCGTCTTTTCATTCTAAGAATACTGGTACTCCCGGTTTGGCAAAAATCCACCGAATTACCTGCAAAATGGACGAAAAACATCAAAATCTCACAAATAATACTTTTTAGGCAAAAGAGTGATACTTTTCACATTTAGGCACAAAACTAACACTTTAGCTCACTTTTTGCACTAAAATAGGCCCTAAAAACATGTATCAATTCACTCCAATCAATGTATGATGTCCATTTTCATGGTTTAATTGAAAAGATTATGGCGGTATTTATGGATGATTTTTCATTTTCGGTGAGTCATTTGATAATTGTCTTACTAATCTTGACATTGTTTTGCAAAGGTGTGAGGATACAAACTTGGTGCTCAATTGGGAGAAGTGTCATTTCATGGTAAAAGAAGGCATTGTTTTGGGACATCATGTGTCTTCAAGGGGCTTGCAAGTGGATAAGGCCAAGATCGTGGCTATTGAGAAGTTGCTCCCTCCTAAAGATGAGAAAGGAATTCGATCTTTCCTTGGTCATGCCGGGTTCTACCGGCGATTTATTAAGAATTTCTCTCAAATCTCTAAACCTTTATCTCATCTCTTAGAAAAAGATGTTCCATTTGATTTTAACGATGAGTGTTTGATTGCTTTTAGGGCATTGAAGGAAGTGTTGACTAGTGCTCCCATTCTCATTACCCCGATTGGACAAAGCCATTCATCCTCATGTGTGATGCTAGTGATTTTGCAATGGGGGTCGTTTTAGGGCAATTGAGAGAGAAGAGGTTTCATGCCATCTACTATCGTCCAAGACTTTCAACCCGGCGCAAGTCAACTACACCACAACCGAAAAGGAAATGCTTGTGGTCGTGTATGCTTTTGATAAGTTTTGGCCCTATCTTGTGGGGTCGAAAACTATTGTGTACACCGACCATGCGGCGATTCGGTACCTCATGTCAAAAAGATGTTAAACCCTGGTTGATTAGGTGGATTTTGCTCTTGCAAGAATTTGACATGGAGATAGTAGACAAGAAAGGGAGTGAGAATGTTATTGCGGACCACCTTTCAAGGCTTGAAGGAATGGAATAGATGAAGGGAGATGTAGAAGAGGTAGAAGAGATTTTGAAAGGGAAGTGTGAACTCTTTGAGTTCCGTTCGGCAAAGGACGTTAAAAATAGCGCTTGATGGGATGTAACCCATCCTTTCTTGTTTTTTCTTGTTGTTGTTGTGTGTGTTGCTTTGAATAATTGTGTCTTGTGATCCTTGTAGGTTGTGAGACTCGCTTGGAACTTGGGGAGCTCTATGCATGTTTGATGGAAGATGGAGTTGCAAGGCTTATTAGTACAACACTTCCTTTCAAACTTAGACTTGTCTAAGTTTTGGGGAGGTGTTCTTCTTACCTATATTGATCTCTTGGATTCCTTTCATTTTGGGATAGTTTTTATCATGAGCTTAATTGTGAATTTATTGCATATCTTTTAGTATCATTCTTGATGTAGTGAGTATGCTTGGATTTATGTACATGTGCACTTATGCTTGATTTGCAAGACATATTGAATTTAGATTTGATCATGAGTTGATTTGTAGCTTGAAGCTAGCATGCTTGATAGTTATGTAAAGATGGATGTGATTGATAATGCTTGATTCATTGCTCAATTTAAGCCTGTGAGCTTTTGTGCCTTTATAATCATACATCTTATACGGTTGATTTGATTTCTTTGTGAGTGCATCATTCATGGATTTGTATGCTAGAACTTGCCTCTAGACTTGTTGATGTTGCAAGCCAAGTGAAATTGAACCCAATTGCCTATTTTGATGAGCCTTCTTGTCCTATGTTTAGTAGAGCTTGATTGTTGGCAAGAGATGGTGATTTGATTGCTAAGTGTGGATGAAATTGATGTGTTAAGTGATGAAGGGAAGAAAGGTTGTGAAAAATTGAATTGTGAAAAGAATGTGTTGCAAATCAAAAGAAAGAAAAATTCAATTTGTGAGCTTAAGAGAAAGAGAGCTCAAGTGAATGGTGGTGATTGATCTTGAAAGGCATGAGAAGTGTTGATTGATGAAAAGTGAAGAGATGTGTATTTTATTGATTAGTGAACATTCAAGTCTCTACTACTTAGTCACTCTTATCCAAAAACATCCCACCTTTCCAAAGAGCCTATATTACAACCTAGAAGAAAAACCTCTTTGATTCTTGATTGAACACAAATGATTTTGATTGAGATTAAGTCTTTTGGCAAGCATATGGTGTGCAAGTTTGTGACTTTGATGATTGAGTGCATGATACCTTAATACACTTGAGAGAAGAGTGAAACACTCCATGGAAGGAGCAATGTGTTAAGTGTTTGATTGAGCATTTGTTGAGCATGATTCATCTTGATTGCTAGTGGATAGTTACATTGATATTATTGATCATTGATGAGTTCAATTGTCTTAATTATCTTCTATGGTGCCATGTGACATAATTGCAATCAATTCACTCCTTTGTGCTTAGTTTCTACATTGCTCGAGGACAAGAAACACTTCAAGTATGGGGGTATTATGATTGGAGTGAATTGATGCATGTTTTTAGGGCTTATTTGAGTACAAAAAGTGATCAAAATGTTAGTTTTTGTGCATAAATGTGTAGAGTATCATTTATTTGCCTAAAAGTATTACTTGATGAGTATTTGATATTTTTCGTCCAATTTTCAGGTAAATCGGTGGAATTTTGCCAAACCGAGAGTACCGGCATGCTTAGAATGAAGAGACGGACATGAAGGGCGCGGGGTCGAGGCGGAGTCCCGCCCGAAAAATACCCTGGACTCGACCTTTGGTCGAGGCCGGAAGGGCCTCGAGTTGAGGATTTGATGGAGGGAAGAAATTTAAAAAATGAAGCTGCCTCGACTCGAGGGATCAAGAATTTGGGCATCCCTGCAGTCGAGGGCCGAGGGTCTCGAGTCGAGGGATCAAGAATTTTTGCATCCCTCGAGTCGAGGCTGAGTCTCGACTTGAGGCGGGAGGATTTTGGAAGAAACGTGATAGCGACTCTTGGGCCTCGACTCGATGGCCCCAAGCTCGAGTCGAGGGACCCCCAAAACCGAAATTTTCAGATTTTAACCCATTTGAAGCCAAAACAGAGCATAACTCATCCATATCGGTTTAGAAGCGGTTTCTAGGTGATTTCTTAGGCGAATTTCTTACTTCCTAGCTTAATTCTACTTGTAATTGCACTAGATTGATAGATTTAGATTATATTGAAGCTTGTAATCATTAGATTAGTATTTTGATCCATTAGTTTTGAAGATTCAAGTTGTAATTGAAGAGTAGAAAATTGATTTCCAAGCATTGTGGAAGATTGAAGCATTCTTATTTTTGTTAATTGAAGACCAATTGGTGATGTTCTTATACTTTTCTCTATTAAATTCATTGTTTGTGTTGATTAGCTTGTTAATTGCTTTCCTAGATTTTTCACCCATGGCTTTTGCACTTAGCACCATTTCTAAAAGTTTTGTGCTTGGGATAATTGAAATTAGGGATGATATGATTGCCTCATGCTATAATTGTTGATAATTGTGATCAATTGAATTAGATTGCTTCCTAATTGTGTTTCTTAATTGTGCTTCATGTAAAATTATCTCTTTATATTAATGGTTGGTCACCCTAGCAATGGGCGAGAGTTGAGCTAACGTGATTAGGTGTTAATCGGGTTACAATTTTGCATGATTGTATGAATTGGGGACTTCTACATTGAGAGATGGGAAGAACTAAGAATACTCATATTAGGCATTGTGATTTTAATGGAGTGATTAATTTCATGATGGTTTATGTTTTCTAATTTCATTGATTCACATTTGGATGCAATTATAGCTTGTTAATCTTGGATTCCTTGACGGATATTATCCCTTGCACCCCATTCCCCATTTGATTTAGCTTGTTTGTTATTGCCTTCTAAGTGTTTGATCATTTGTTGCATTAGTTCTAGAATTTTATTATTGCCATATATTGTAGAATTTAGTCCTAAACCCATGCTTGCAACAATAGTCACTTAGAACTTGTATCCTTTAGGCCTCGCTTGCATACTTCACTACTACATTTTTGTTAATAGATAACCAAGCATAGATAACGGATATTTTTAAATCCGTTATCTATGATTTGTAAATCCGTTATCTAATCTCTCTCCGTTATCTCTGTCATTGAAAAAAATAAAAATGCGCTCATAGATAACGCATTTTTTATGTGGTTATCTATGCTTGGTTATCTAAGCAATTTAATTTATTTTTGAATTAAATTTTTAATCATAGATAACGGGTGTTTTAATTTTTATATATCCGTTATCTGTGTTTTGTTATCTAATAATTATAATTTATTTTTAATTCAAAATCAATAATTATTTTTAATCATATTTAACGGATTTAAAATACCCGTTAACCATTTTCGTTATCTAAGCCGAAAATCGGACTTAGAATATTTTCACCCTAAATTCGTTGTTCCCCTTCGTTCTCCTCCCAATTTGCCATGTTTCAGCCCTAATCGCCGTTACGCCGCATTCTCCTCCCAAATCGTCGTTCTCCCTCGTTCTCCTCCCAAATCGCCGTTCTCCCTCGTGTCCTCCCAAATCGTCGTTCTCCTCAAAATCGCCATTCTCCTCCAAATCGTTGACCCTCTCAACGGTTGACCGACGGCGTTGGTGTAGCGTTCTCCACCAAGTCGCCGATGGCGGCCGCCCTCTCAACTCGCCGTCGACGTCGTCTGCACATTAACAGGTAGAGTTTTTCGCCGTCTCGGTTATTTTTTTATCTTGCTATATTGTGTGTTTGGGAATCTTTAATCTATATTTTGAATTCTTGCACAGATTCAAGTATATTGTGTGTCTTGTTCGAATTCGTGTATGCAGATTCAGTAATTTCTTTATTTTCTTGCTATATTGTGTGTGTGGGGAATTCGTGCCTCGTGATAATCCATATTTTGAAAGAATTAATTTGAGATTATAGCCTTGTGTATACGAGATTACATTTGTTAATTTTTTAAAGATTTTCTTTACTTATATTGTGTCTCTCAATTAATAGTCATATTTCTTCATGATTAATTGAGGGAGTCGATGATATATGAAGGGCTATGGACCACGGTCCTTGAAGAGAAAGCAGAGGCTTTTCAAATTTGTTGAATCAAGAAGTTTTGATGAGTTAAAAAGCAGCTCGAGTGATTAGTCAACCTGAAGAGCAAAGCGAGAGAATAAGTTTATAAGATAAGGTGATCGAGACGGGGTCAAGCACCGACCTAGTCGGTGAGGTGCGATAGCATGCTAGTCATCTCAAGACAAGCTCGAACCTAGTCATCTGCGGGAGACAAACATGAAGAGCTCGAGACGAGGTCAAGATAAGCCGAGTAGAATAAGAAAGGCGAGTTTTCACCAAGTCGGTGCAGATGAGTACGAAGAATCGAGTGAGGTCAAAGCGATTTCAAGTTTGTTAGAACTAACTAACAAACTAAGCTGTCTTTTCAGGACTTATAAATAGGACTAGATTTTATTCTTCAACACACTTATGCAAGTTTGATTTTTCACCACGATTCACTATTGATTTCACGAGTATTTTTCAAAAGAGATTTCAAATATTTTCTAAGTGTTTATAGAACACTTCACTTCATATCTTCAAAAACACATCTTGTTCTTAGAGTTAGATTTCAGATAGTTGATTAGATTGTTGAAGAGTTGAAGATCGATTTGTAATTTGTAAGATTGTACGGTAAGTAAGTAGCGGCTAGTGAAGACCCTTCTTGAGTATTGGAGAAGGAGAGTGGATGTAGGATTGTTATAATCCGAACCACTATAAATCACTGGTGTTATTTCTTGCTTTCTTTAATTTCTGCTCTAATTACAATATTGTCAATTCAAGATTAAAATTCAGAATCTTAACTAAAATCAATATCACCTTTGCTTTTGATCTTGTTAAAAGTTGAGTTCTCAATTATATTCCATTGTGATAATCGATACTTTGAATTGATTTTGGAAAGATTTGAAAAATCTACAAAATCTATTCAAACCCCTTTCTAGATTTTGTTCTAGAAAGATAACTCAAGGTTTTATTCAACTCAACATTCCGGGACCAACAAGTGGTATCGGAGCGGTGTTAAGTCATTACGATATTGTTTTTAGGTCTTGAACAAGATTCTGAAATTATCTTGATTTTCTTCATTTTTCTTCTTTTTCTAACAGTGCTACTAATTAGCTTGTGGAGTATTTTGTTCCTTTGTTTCATCATGTCATCGGGAAAAACAAAAGTCCAGGAACCTTCCTGAATTCTCTATTGAAGATTATGATTATTGGAAATTTAGGATGGAGAATCACCTAAAAGCCATTCATGATAGGATGGAAGAGGTTCTTGAGGAAGGTCCTATAAAATTCTATCATGGAGGCACCAAAGACTGAGCTGAATCACCGAATCGAGAACTAGACAAGAAAAGAAAAGTTACTGATTGACAAATGATGAAAGAAAGGTCCACAATCTTGACCAAGTAGCTCGAATCGAAATCATTGAGACTCTAAGTAAGGATTGGATAGAAAAAGTTAAGAGATGCAAAAGCGCTAAAGAGATGTGGCAAACTCTAGCCAATGTTTGTGAAGGATCTCGAACAGTCAAAGAAAACAAGCTTGATCTGTTCTACATGCTTTTGACACATTCAAAATAAAGGATGGTGAGACTGTAGATCAACCGGATGTGAGATTGACTAATCTTGTGAACAAAGCAGCCGATTTGGGTAAGACTTACACCGAGAAAGAAATTAACAACAAGATACTCGGTATCTTTGAGCAAAAGATGGAGAGAGAAAGCCAATATTCTCAAGGCAACACAAAACTTGTCATCAATATCACATCACACTCTCTTCTCTCATCTTAAAGTCTGTTAGATCAAGATTGTTTTGATGAGTTAAAAGACTATTCCAGATGAGCAGACTATGATAAAGAAGCAAGACTAAGTTTTAGTACTAAGTCGATCGACCGAGTCGAGGATAACTCAAGTCACCAAGACGAGAAATCACAAGTCATCTGGAGACAACCTCAATCCTAATCATCTGCAGGAGGCAAGTATAAAGAGCTCGACGAGGTCAAGACAAGCCGAGTAGAATAAGAAAGGCGAGTTTTCACCAAGTCACCGCAGACGAGTAGGAAGAATCGGTGAGGTCTCAAGCGAGTTTCCAAGATTAAGTTTGTTAAGCGAGTTTCAAGTTTGTTAGAACTAACTAACAAACTAAGCTGTCTTTCAGGACTTATAAATAGGTCTAGGCATTTCATTTTTGAAAGATATAGAACACTTATGCATATTTGATTTTTCACACTATTTACTACTCGATTTCAATCACAATCTTTTCACAAGTATTTCAAGAGAGTTCTCAAAAGTTCTAAGTGTTTTTAGAACACTTTTCTTGTAATCTTCAAAATCCAATACTCACCGTAATAGTTAGATTTTAGAAGAAGGGTTTAGGAGATTGAAGATTTGAAGATTTGTACATGTTGTAAGTTGTAAGTGGAAGTAAGAAAGTAAGCGATTGCAGAGTCCCTTCTTCGATTGAAGAAGGAGAGTGGATGTAGGATTATTAAAATCCGAACCACTATAAATCCTGGTGTTATTTCTTGTTTTCTTTAATTTCTGTTCAATTTATAATTTTGTCAATTCAAGATAAAAGTTCAGAATCTTAATTAAGATCTAAATATCGGTGTTGCTTTTGATACGTAAAAAGGTTGAGTTTAAAATTGTTTCCATTGTGTTTAAATCGATATTTTGAATTGATTTTGAAAGATTTGAAAATTCTACAAAATCTATTCAAACCCCCTTTCTAAATTTTGTTCTAGGAAGCTAACTCAAGGTTATTAATCAACTCAATTTTCCGGGACCAACAAGTGGTATCGGAGCGGTGTTAAGTCATTACGATATTGATTTTAGGTCTTGAACAAGATCTGGATTTATCTTGATTTTCTTCATTTTCTTTCATTACTAACAGTGCTACTAATAAGTTTTTGTGGAGTATTTTGATCTTGTTTCATCATGTCATCGGGGAAAAATAAAAAGTCTAGGAATCTTCCTGAATTTTCCATTGAAGATTATGATTATTGGAAATTTAGGATGGAAAATCATCGAAGGCCATTCATGATAGAATGGAAGAGGTCCTTGAGGAAGGTCCTATAAAGTTTTATCATGGAGGCACCAGACTGGAGCAGAGACAATTTGAATCAAGAACTAGACAAGAAAAGAAGAGTTCGAATTGACGAATGATGAAAGAAAGGTCCACAATCTTGACCAAGTAGCTAGAATGAAATCATCGAGACTCTAAGTAAAGACTGGATAGAGAGGGTTAAGAGATGCAAAACAGCCAAAGAGATGTGGCAAACTTTAGCCAATGTTTGTGAAGGATCTGATCAAGTCAAGGAAAACAAGCTACGATCGATTGCATACATTTGAAACATTCAAAATGAAAGAAAATGAGTCGTGGATCGGTTTGATGTTAGGTTGACCAATCTTCTCAACAAAGCAATGACCTTGGAAAGAATTATTCAGAGAAAGAGATTAATAACAAGATTCTGAGATCATTAACCAAGAGATGGAGGGAAAAATCCAATATCCTTAAAGCAACTCAAGATTTATCCTCTATTACTCACCATACTTTATTTTCTCATCTTAAAGCTTTAGAGTACGATATCCAGATAGAAGATGAAGAAGATGAGATGGAGTCAAGTACCTCATCCAAGTCTGTTGCCTTTGTCAAGAAAGAAGACAAGGTGTCAACAGAGTCCGTAGGAGCCGATCTATCTCTCGAAAGAGCATATGGCTTTACTTACAAAAAGGTATGATAAATTGAGAATGAAGTATAAGAGAAATAAGTTGAGATTTGCGGAGTAAGGATAGACAAAGATCCAGATCGAGATAGGAAGGTGGATAAATCTTCAGATGATGACAAAAACAAGAGCCGACAAGAAGATACAGATCACCTGTCAAGAAATACTTCCTCCCGAGATCGACAGGAGTGACATTTGCTATACATGCAACAAGCCTGGACATTTCAGCTATGACTGTCCTCAACCGACTCCTAAAGGAAGGGAAGAAAAGAGGAAGAAAAGAGACAGGAGATTTGCGAGATCAAAGAGCTTTATTGGCTCAAGAAAAAGAGCCAAAGAAATCATCATCATCCTCATCATCCTCATCCGATTTTGGATCGGATGATGAGATCTGTCTCATGGCTAATGAGGTAATCTACTATTCATCTTCGGATAATGATTCTTGTCGATGCATCTCGATCATGACCAAACTGTTATTCATGAGTTATTGAGAGATTTAAAGACATCTTTAGCTGCTTATAAACAGCTAGAGACAGAGAATTTGTTTTTAAAAGATCAGATTCAAATTCTAAATAAAGGCAAGCGGTGATGAAGCTCAGAGACTGAGGAAACATTCAAGGGGGAATGTTTTCTTGATCAAGCTAGTACATCACCAGTTTACGAAAGGTTAGAAAATGAATTGAAAATTTTAAAAGACAAATTTGATGTAATCTGCTGAAAATGAATTAATTAAGAAAGACAATGAGAAGCTAGTCTTCAAAATTAGTCGACTTAATAATTCACAATCGAGAATAGATCATATTTTTAATACTTCTCAAAAATCTCATGACAAGACAGTCTTGGCTATGATAGGAACAATAAATCGAGATGTCCAAAAACCTAGAAAATTTGTGAAAGCATCTGCTCAATCAAAGGATATTAAAATTGGTCCATGGAAACCAACTAGTCGAGATAAGGACTACATCTTCCGATCGAAACCAAGAATTCAGAAAACTCCCTATCGTACTAGAAGGAATTCAAGAACCAAAATAAGAAGATTTTCTTATTATAATTCCTTTGATGGAAGAAGCAAATGCTATCCTACATTTCCTAAGTTTAGGAAAATTACTCAATCTGAATACAACAAGTTATCATTCAAAAATGATATAATTGTAGCGATTTGGTAGAAAACTTGAGTCTGATTTATTATCTAAAGATGAGATGTTCATTTGGATATCTAAAGTGATTCTTGACCCAAAAGGACCCAAGATCACTAGGGTACCTCAAAACTAATGCTTTTCTGTGATTCACGGGGATCATCACTCAAGGAAGAGATCTTAGCTTCAATATGGTACATTGATAGTGGTACATTTCACAACATATGACTCATAACAAGAAGTCATGAAGGATAACTTGTGGTCCAAGAGTTTTATTTGGTGATAATAATTGTGATCCACTAAAGGTGTAGGTACTTTGATTATCAAGGATATTCGGGTATCCGAGGTATATTTTGTTGAAGGTTTGAAACATAATCGCTATCTGTTTCTCGAGTTTGTGATAAAGGTTTTCTTGTAAAATTCTCAAGGGATAAATGTGATATTTTAGATAATTCCTCGTATAAGGTACTATTAAGCGGCTTCAGACATGGTAATGTCTATGTGGCCAACTTCAATAGTTGTCCCAAAGATACTTGTCTCGATAGCTAAGGGTGGAGAAGATCTAAGTGGCTATGGCACAAGAGGCTTAGTCATCTCGAATTTCAAGACCCTTAGTAAGTCAAGCAAAAGAACCTTGTCAAGGGATTACTCGAAAACTCTTATCCACTGATCTTAAATGTGATGCTTGTCAAAAAGGTAAACAGCCTAGACACTCATTTAAGAGTATTAACTCCTCTTCATCCGAAAGAGTGTTGCAACTCCTTCATCCGGATCTGTTTGGACTGTTTCACCTCTCGATTTCGGTGGAAAGAAATATACTCTTGTTGTAGTAGATGACTTTTCTAGATACACTTGGGTTATATTTCTTTTCAAGAAAAGTGAGACTATGAACAAGATTCCCGATCTGTCTGCATAAATTCGAGAATGAAAAGGGTGTTAATATTATTAAAATAAAGAGTGATAAGGGCACAAAATTTTTGAATTCTTGTTTATCTAATTTTTTCAATGAGTGTGGAATTATTCATGAGACATCTTCAGCAAGAAATCCTCAACAAAATGGAGTGGTTGAAAGAAGGAATAGAACTTTGAAGGAAGCCCAGGAGCATGTTAGCCGAGTATAATACCCCTCATAGGTTCTCGGGTGAAGCCATCAACACGACTTGCTATACCCGTAACGAGGTGCTTAGTTGTCAAAGACAAGGGTAAGACTCCTTATGAGATTTGGAAGGGTAAGATTCCAAGGATCTCATACTTCAAAGCTTTTGGTTGTAAGTGTTTCATCCATAACAATGGAAAATCTAAGTTAAGAACTTTTGATGCTAAAGCGGTGATGGAATATTCTTGGGATATTCTAATACTTCAAAGGCATTTAGAGTTTTTAACAAGACAACCCTTTGTGTGGAGGAAACCCTCATGTTGTTTTTGATGAGTTGTATTCCTTCTCGTATAAAGTGGATCAAATTTCTCAAAATCTAGATAAAATTGAATTGTCCAAGACTAAGCATAGAACCGTCTATCTACCTAGTCTTGATTCGAGAATCGAGATGAAGAAGAATCCCCATCCGACAATCGAAGACAACTGCTCGCACTCCTTGAATCAGACACCTTTGACATCACCGATCGGCGGGGTTAGCTGATGAAGGGGAACGTCACCGAGGTAGAGTCGAGGAGTTGCCTACTGAAACTCAAGATGAGGATCCTTCTCCTCACATAGGCAAAAGGATGAGAAGCTATCATCCATCCGATCGATTATAGGAGATCCATCTAGTAGTGTGCGGACACGAATGATGCTAGACTCGAAAGTCTTTTCGGTTGTTATGTTTCGCTTCTTGAACCCAAGTCTATTGAGGAAGCCCTATCGCACCCAAATCGATAACAACCATGCAGAAGAAGCGCATCGCTTGAAAGGCAAAATGTATGGGATCTAGTAGAAAGACCCTTACACATAAAGATTATAGGCACCAAATGGGTGTTTAAAAACAAAACAGATGAGAACAATATTATTGTTCAAAATAAGGCAAGACTGGTCCGCACAAGGTTATTCACGGTCGAGGGAATAGACTATGATGAAACCTATGCTCCAGCTTGCGATTAGAAGCAATAAGATTGTTCTTGGCATTTCTTTGCATATAAATCTTTCAAAGTCTTTCAAATGGATGTTAAGTCTGCTTTTCTTAATGGTATGTTACTTGAGGAGGTCTATGTAGAGCAGCCTCACTGGGTTAAAGACCAATAACAAGGTCTATAAACTCAACAAAGCTCTATATGGACTGAAACAAGCTCCCGCAGCTTGGTATGATACTCTATCTGATTTCTTGACATCAAATGGTTTTTCTAAAGGTAAGATTGATAGAACTTTGTTTAGAAAGGAAGTAGATGGCAACATCTTACTAGTTCAAATTTATGTAGATGACATAATTTTTGGTTCACCTAATCGAAATTATGTGAAGAGTTTAGCATTCTCATGAAAAACGAGGTTTGAAATGTCAATGATGGGAGAATTAACATACTTTCTAGGCTTACAGATTAAACAGATGAGTAAGGGTATATTTATACATCAGTCTAAGTATGCTAAGGATCTGATTGAGAAATTTGGAATGACAACTAGCAGAGAAGTTAAAATACCTATGGTAACTAACTTCTCAATGGATTCGAATGAGCAGGGATACCCACCGATGCAACGGAGTATCGTGGACTGATTGGATCTCTTCTCTATCTCACCGCAAGGCACTGCATATAGCTTTTGCGGTTGGGGTATGTGCAAGATTTCAGTCTAATCCCAAGAAAACTCATCTGGAGACGGCTAAGAAAATTCTTAGATATCTCAAAGGAACCTTGCAAGTAGGGTTATGGTACCCAAATGATGATAACTTTGAAATGACAGTTATTGATTCGGACTTTGGAGGATGTAAGATTGATAGAAAATCCACTTACGGAACTTGTCAATTCTTAGGCAACAAATTAATTTCTTGGTTATCCAAGAAATGCACATCTGTTGCCACCTCTACAACTGAAGCCGAATACATGGCAGCTGGAAGTTGTTGCTCTCAACTCCTCTGGATTAGTCAACAGCCTTAGAGATTATAATATTCAAACATCACCGTCCCTATTTATCGTGATAGTAATAGTGCAATAGCAATGACTTACAATCACATTACGCATTCCAGATGTAAGCATATAGATATTAGGCATCATTTCATTAGGGATCATGTTGAAAAGAATGACATTAGGATTGAGAAAATTGCCACGAGAATCACAAAGAGAGTGATATTCTTACAAAACCATTAAGTGAATCTAGGTTTAAAGAAATGTGCTTAGAATTAGGATTACTTGATGCATCTTTAGCGGTTTCTAATATGTGTGCATCTGTTTTCTTATTTTCTTTTCTTTTCTTTAAATTAATGTCTAGAAAGAATTATCGGACTAGATATGTGTCAAAGGACAATCGGGTAGGCGATATCATTGATCTCCTTTTAGGAATCAAGAATCAAGGATTAGTCATATTGACCTTATCTGAATTGATAATTACTTGTCCGACATTGAGTAAATCAGACAAGGACACAATAGTCACCGATCTTCCGAGAAAACCAGATGACTATTTACATCCTATCTCGATTTATCTTAAGCTTCGATGGTTTCTTTTGAGTATATGTTTTTGCGGGAACATGTCACGAGATCATCTTGTTTCATCTCTTCTTATTCAAACCTCTTTATTCTGTTATTTTTGTTTCTAAATAAACTGCATTTTTCAAAATTGTTGAACAACCATGTTTTAGAAAAGTAAACCCGAGTCTGTTTTGTTTAAACTCGTTTTAAAATTGCTAAAAAGTTACATCGAGCTGTTGATTTTCAAAATCGAGACGGTTACTATATCGGATGTTTTTCCAAATCCATCTGTTTTTAAACTAATCTATTTTTCAAACTCATCTGTTTGAAAACCTTTAGTTGAAGTAAGATACCACTTGGTCGACGTCGAGGTATACTTACTTCTCTGCATAAAGTAACCTATATCGGTCAAATCAACGGACTATAAAGTAACTATTTACGCATTCCAAAGGCGATTAACATTCACGCGCTGAATCCTAATCGCTTATCTTAGTTTTTAACCGTTGATTAATACTCGGTAAAAACTTTTTGAATAAATGGCTCGAATTAATTCAAGTTTTCAAAAATGGCGGTTTCTCTTTCCAATCTTCCCCCTATAAATGCATCTTCTTCTTTCCTAAATCATTTTCTTTCCATTCTCGTAAAACTCGCATATATTTTCAAACCCTTTTCAAATTCACAAAACTTTCAAATGGAATCCTCTTCCAAAACCACCAAAACTTTCAAACCTAAATACATTTCCACAAATATTTCTCTTTTCAAAATGAATGAGGAATATTTCAAAAACCGTTTAAAAGCGTAAATGTATGTCGATTTTGAAACAACCAATGACCTGAATCGGCGAAATTCTTCGTCTTCTCGAAGCATCACGACTCGAAGTTTTCTATCTATGAAGTCTCCGCAAAGTAGAACGGCAGATTTGCTAGGGGCGAGTTTCTCGCAAGAATGGAGGATACCCAGGATGGGTTTGATACCTCTGTGGATGGGACGACTACGAAGTTATTCTAGGAGAACATATCCGAGGATTTTGATACGTCAATGGAGGGAGTTAATCCATTGGCGTACAAAGAGGATGAATGGGAAGAGTCTTTTGATATGATGGCGAGGGTTACTTACGGGGGAACTCGCAGAGATTTAAAGAAGAACCTGTTAAGAAGGAGGTTTAGGTTACCAATGACGATAGTTACAAAGGCAGTATTGGGTGAGCAAAGCTCACATGATGGGTTAACCAAACCCAGATTGTGTGTAATGCGAGCCATTTTAGATGGTGTGCAAGTGAATTGGGTAGACTTACCGATTTATAAGGCGAGGGAGGAGAAGAAGCGCCTCACTTTCAAGTCATCTCCGAGGGCTGGATTCCTACTTCAACAATCGGCTTATTCAACAAAATCACTGTTTTAATTGAAGGGCTTAATAGGGAGGCCGACGAGAGTGGGTACCAAAAAGTACTCCAAGCAAAAGGGAATCCTCACCAAGGATGACAGACTTGGAGGAATTCCGCACTCGAGATGACGAGTCCGATCTTGCAAGGGCTCAAAGACAGAGTTAGCAGCTGCGGAGGTCCAACAACCGGGTGAACCGGTTGAGGTGGCCCCGATTGAGGTAGAAACAGAGGGACATGAGGCGGCAGCACTGAGGTCGCACCTCAAGTAGAATCTGCTGAAAGCAGTGCTGCAGTCCCAAGGACGTTTGAGAGGAGCAAAAGGAGGTGGTGAAAGCAGTGAGAGAAGAAGAAGGGAGAAAGTTCATCTGCAGCTATTCACAAGGCATCTCGAGATGAAGAAGAGGAGGAGGTAGAAATTCCATTGGTAAGGAGGCCAAGACGCAGGCTACTCGAGCTCAAGGATCCACCATATCCGGAGGGTCGGAGCAGCGGATGGAGTTGACAACCCCTGCTACCAGAGGAGGTCCCAGTCCTTCAAATAGCAGGTGAGGTTGGTCAGCTAGAGGTCCCACTCTCCCCAATCAAGGAAGCTGCTCTTTCCCTATTCCGAGGCGAGTACAAGTCTTTCTCCATCTCCTACCTTATCTCTGTACAGCGGTGAAGAAATGCCCCAGTGGCATTTGAGCCTTTGACTTCGGCACTGAAATCCCACCACGGTCAAATAGGCAATGAAGGAGTATCCCAGGTGGTACTCCGTGAGCCTCTCCAACAGCTCTACCTCCCCAGTCCAAATCTAAATCCCACCCATAGAATCTTCACCCCCACCAACAACATCCACAAAACCATCTCCTCCACCCTCATCTGAACAAATACCTCTCCCCACAGTCCAAACCTCACCAATACCAATAATATCCTACTCTTCTCTCCCAACTATTCAAACTCGGCTATTTCTCTCCCACCCACTCAACGGAACCCATACCCTTCTCATCTGATTCCTCATCCGAGGATGATGACACCGATCTAAGCCCTACCACCGCTATCTCCTCAATTCTATCCCTTGTCGAGAAAAAGATCAATGCTACATTCGGAAGGAAGATGGAAAGGAAGACAAGGAGGATGATTAAAGTCAATTCTGAGACACCATGATAGCCAGCATGAGAGAAGTAGAGGTAAACTTATACGATAAAATCATATCTACTACTAACTCTGTGTTGGTGATAAAGTAAAAGCAATGGAGGCTGAGCCGATAGCCTTAAAAGAAGAAGTAAAAGGATATAATCAGCTGGTAGTGGGTGAAATGGCCTTAGATCACTCGAGACTTCGAGGCCAAGTGCAATGTATTGGATGAAAAACTCACACCTTGGCGAGATGAAGTTAAAAAGGGGAAAAAGGCTGAAGCGGAGAAGAGACAAGCCCTCACACTGTGGTCGAGGAGACCAGAAAGATGTAGGCATGAAGGCCAACACACTGATCTGGAGGCAGCCGGGGAGAAAGCTCGAATCAAGTCGATGAGCTGGCTGCTCTCCAGTGAGGGTGAGTCAATTAGAAGAAGCTATTAAGGAAGATGAGGAGAAGAGAAGGGAATAAGAGGAGGAAAGGACCGAGAAGCTCTTGGCTCGGCTAAAAGAATCCGAATCAAGGAGCCAAGGGGAAGGGAAAAGAAGTAGCGATCAGAGCCCGGATCAGGTGAACTTGTTACATTTCTTGCTAAAGGAAAAGGAAAGAGGAAGGCTGATTATTCCAATCTCTCGTAAGAAGCGAGATCAAGAGAATTAAGAGAGAGATAGAATATTTTGGCAAGAAAGAAAAGAAGAAGCAGAGAAAGAAGAAAGACTCCAACGTCTTACGGAGTCTTCTTGAGCGGAAATGGTTAGTCAAGGATCAAGGCGGCGGGAAATTCAGGCCATTCCACAACACGTCTGCTCCTCCTAAGTGGCTTGCGGAAAGTATGCTACTGAATACGAGAGAGAAAAATCTGGAGGGAATGTGGATATACTACTGGTATATTCTCAAGGGCCGGAGCATCTCGGCAAGATCTAGATTTAGCTTGGCATGAGTGGATGGAGAAGGTAGATGCGGAGTTCTATCATCGTCTGCTGGAAGAAGCCGATGTAGAGTTCAACGTCAACCTGATCTCTCCGGCTTTTGAGTATGCCATCCCTGCCAGAAATCGATGGATCCTGGATCTAGACTGGGTCAAGGGTATTTTGAAGAAGGCAGAGGCTGAATCTGGACTTACTCAAGATGAAGATCTCAAGCGGCTTAGGAGGCGTGTATTCAATTGGGCGATAATTCCAGATGAAGACCGGTGGGAAGACCCATTAGAAATAGGATTTTTCTTTTCCTTATCTTTCTTTTCTATTATCTTCTCAACTGTAATCTTTGTAAATCCAATGTGAATATACTTTGTTTGATTCATTTTACTTGTCTTATTTTCTTAAAGTTATTTTCTTGCTTTTAGAAAAACTTAAAATTTTCTTAAGTATAAGTCATCCGAGAATTTTATCTCTCGAGACTTAAAATTTTTTTTTAAAATTTTTTAACTTAAGTATTAAGACTCATGTGTTTTCCTAAGTTTTTTTAAGGGAATCTAAAAAATTTAAAGTTTTCTTATGTGAATAAATCTTTGTAATGTGAAGAATGTGCTTTGATATATACCTATCTATTAATCTTGATAAACTCTCGAACTAACTTCATGTGAGTGTGTCTATTCTTGTAGGTTTTAACTTCATCAAAAAGGGGAAATTGTTAGATCAAGATTGTTTTGATGAGTTAAAAGACTATTCCAGATGAGCAGACTATGATAAAGAATCAAGACTAAGTTTTAGTACTAAGGTGATCGAGACTAAGTCGAGGATAACTCAAGTCAGTGAAGACGAGAAATCACAAGTCATCTGGAGACAACCTCAATCCTAATCATCTGCGGGAGACAAGTATAAAGAGCTCGAGACGAGGTCAAGACAAGCCGAGTAGAATAAGAAAGGCGAAGTTTTCACCAAGTCATTGCAGACGAGTAGGAAGAATCACCGAGGTCTCAAGCGGTTTCCAAGATTAGGTTTGTTAAGCGGTTTCAAGTTTGTTAGAACTAACTAACAAACTAAGCTGTCTTTTCAGACTTATAAATAGGTCTAGGCATTTCATTTTTGAAAGATATAGTAACTCCTAAGGCTGAATCTAAGACTAAATCAAAGATCTATCCTAGGTATAATAACTTTGATGGAAGAAGCGGATCATATCCATTCTTACCAAGATTCAAGAAAATTTCAAAAGATCAACTAAATCAGATTGATCTTGAAAGTCTTATCTTAGTAGATAGATATGGATGCAAGCTTCAATCTATGGGTTTAAGGAACATTGATATTTTTATCTGGATTCCTAAGAGTCATCTTAACATGAAAGAACCCAAAATACAAAGGGTACCTAAGCAATAAACTTGTGATTGCAGGAAGACAAAAAGATAGTTGATAGAGGAGACATTCTTGAGGTCATCTGGTATATTGATAGTGGCTATTCAAAGCACATGACCTATGAAAGACGACTTCTCTCTAACCATCAAACCATTGATGGACCTAGAGTGATGTTTGGTGATAACAACTTTGGACTTACTAAAGGTGTAGGAACACTAATGATTGGAGATGTTCATGTTCAAGAAGTTTACTACGTGGAAGGATTGAAGCACAATCTATTATACATTTCACAATTTTGTGATAAAGGGTTTTGTGTCAAATTTACTCATAATGCATGCTATGTTTTAGATGGTTTAAACGAAAATATTCTATTAGCTGGAGTAAGACAAGGTAACATCTATGTTGCTAACTTCAAAAGTTGTCCTAAAGATACTTGTCTTGTTGCTAAGAGTTCAGATGACTTAAGTTGGGTGTACGCACGACTTGGTCACTTAAACTTCAAAACTCTTAACAAAATAGCAAGGAAATCTTTAGTTAAAGGACTTCCTGATAAAATATTTTCAAAGAACCATGTATGTGTTTCTTGTCAAAAAGGAAAAGCGGACCAGAGCTTCTTTTAAAACAATAAGTAATCCTTCTTGAGAAAGAATTTTGGAACTTCTTCATATGGATCTGTTTGGTCCAAGAACTCCTCTCGGCTTTAGTGGAAGAAAATACACCTTAGTAATTGTTGATGATTTTTCAAGATTTACTTGGGTAATATTCTTATACAAAAAGAATGAGACTATGATCAAGATTCCGTAATTTCTTAAAAAGATTCAAAATGAAAAAGGATTAAATATTGTTAAAATTAGAAGTGATAAAGGTACCTGAATTTCTAAATAAATTGATTTCTAACTCCGCATTGAGAATGGTATAGCTCGGGAAACATCTGCGGCAAGGACTCCACAACAAAATGGAGTTGTTGAAAGAAGAAAGCAGGACCTTGAAAGAGGCGGCTAGATCAATGCTATACGAATTCAACACTCCTCATAGGTTTTGGGCGAAGAATACACTGACTGCTATGTTCAAAATAGAGTCTGATTGTTAAGGATAAGTGTAAAACTCCCTATGAAATTTGGAAGGGAAGATCTCCCAAAATTTCATATTTTCATATATTTGGTTGTAAATGTTTCATACACAATAATGGGAGATCTCAATTAAAAACTTTTGATGCCAAGATAGCAGATGGGATATTCTTAGGATACTCATCTATATCAAAGGCATACAGAGTTTTTAATAAGACAACCTTGTGTGTAGAAGAAACACCTCATGTGGTATTTGATGAATCTTCTTTTGAGTTTGATAAGACAGAGACATCACAAAGATATCGGATAACTGGATCGATGACTATCAAAAGATCAACTATAAAATTCTACAATCAGAATCGATTCAGATGAAGAGGAAGTACACGACAAAGAAAAGGAACACGAAAGAAATTCCTCAACAATCGATTTACCAACCGATCGACGACCAATGACATATCGGTGATCAAGTAGAGTTATCAAGGTAATATACAATCATCTCGAAATAAATAATTCGGACAAGACATTATCCACCGTAAAAGATAAAGGTAAGAAAGTAATGTCATATCACCCGGTGAGCAGATAATTGGAGATTTAGATTCGTGTCCAGACGAGGACCCTACTAAATCAAGATTGTATGTTCAGATTGCTATGTGTCATTACTTGAACCTAAATCAATTACGTAAGCTCTAAGCGATTCCAACTGGATTAATGCCATGCAAGAAGAATCAATCGGTTTCAAAGACAAGATGTGTGGGAGCTTGTTGAAAGGCCTCATCATCAAAAAGTCATTGGAACTAAATGGGTCTTTAAAAACAAAAGGGATGAAAATAATGTTGTGGTTAGATATAAAGCCGGACTAGTTGCTCAAGGTTATTCACAATCGGAGGGTATTGATTATGATGAAACCTTTGCACCCGATGCTCGTCACGGAAGCCATAAGATTATTTTTAGCCTATGCGGCTTTTAAAAGATTCATAGTTTTTCAAATGGATGTTAAATCAGCCTTTTTAAATGGAATCTTAGTCAAGAAGTTTATGTAGAGCAGCCACTGGCTTTGTCAAAGGAGACAAGGTTTATAAACTAAGGAAAGCTCTATATGGACTTAAACAAGCACCAAGAGCTTGGTATGACACCTTGTCTGATTATTTAATTCAAAATGGTTTTGTTAAAGGTAGAATTGATAGAACTCTTTTTAGAAAAGAATTTAGTTGTGATCTTTTATTAGTTCAAATTTATGTTGATGATATAATTTTTGGATCAACTAACATATCTTTGTGTGAAGAATTTAGTAGTCTTATGAAAAGCAGATTTGAAATGTCCATGATGGGAGAAATGACATATTTTCTTGGACTTCAAGTCAAGCAGACAAAGAAGGGAATATTCATAAATCAAGCCAAATATACAAAAGATCTTATTGAAAAATATGGAATAGGTACCAGTAGAGAAGCTAAGATACCTATGATGACAAATTTTTCTATGGATCTAGATGAGAAGGAAGAAGACACTAATCGATCGAGTATCGAGGTCTTATTGGTTCTTTATTATATTTAATCTGCTAGTAGACACTGATAATTCTTTTGCGGTTGGAGTCATGCTAGATTTCAAGCTAATCCTAAGAAAAGCCATCTTGAAGCAAAGAAAGAAAATCCTCAAGTATTTGAAATGAACAGTAAATGTTGGGTGTGGTATCCAACCGATGACAACTTTGAGTGTCTGGATACTCGATTCAGATTTTGGTGGGTGTAAGATAGATAGAAAATCTACATCCGGTACTTGCCAATTTCTTGGAAGTAAGTTAATTTCATGGTTGTCTAAGAAACAAACCTCTCGTAGCTACTTCTACAATCAAGCCGAGTATATGGCGGTGGAAGTTATTGTTCACACCGATCTGGATAAGTCGCCAGCCTAAGGGACTATAATATTATCACCAAAGATGTACCAATCTTTTGTGATAGTAATAGTGCCATAGCTATTACTCGTAACCCGATTCTTCATACAAGATGCAAGCATGTAGATATCGAGACACCACTTTATCCGAGACCATGTAGAGAAAGGAGATATCGAGACTTGAAAAGATTTTGGTGACTTTCAAAGAGCAGTACATCTTGACAAAACCATTGGCAGAGACAAGGTTTAAAGAATTATCTGTAGAATTAGGATTATTAGATGCTTCTTTAGTAAATCTCTAATTTTGTTTTTTTTTTTAATTCTTGTCTCTCTCGATTTAGTTTATTATGTCTAGAAAGAATTATCGGACTAGATCGTGTCAAAGGACAATCGGGTAGGTGATATCATTGATTTCCTTCTTAGGAATCAAGAATCAAGGATTAGTCATATTGACCTTATACGACATGATAATTACTTATTCGACATATAGTAAATCGAGACAAGGGCACAATAGTCAACTGATTTTCGAAAAGCAGATGACTATCTCGCACCCTATCTCGATCTACCTCAAGCTACTAATGGTTTTTATGAGTCTATGTCTTTGCGGGAATACATCACAGATCATCTTGTTTCACCTCATCCGAACATTTTTTTAAAATTAAGTCTCGAGTCTGTTTATTTAAAAAGAAAATTGTCTTTAAGATGCTAAAATTTTTTTACTTAAGTCATTTTTAAAAATCGTGACAGTTCTTGTATCGGATGAATTTTTAACTCATCTGCTTTTCAAACTCATCGATTTGCAAACCCTTAGCCGAAGTAAGGTAACCCTAGGCCGACGGGTATACTTACTTCCTTGCATAAAGTAACCTACATCTGTCAAATCAACGATCTATAAAGTAACTATTTACGCATTCCAAAGGCGATTAACATCCACGCGCCGAATCCTAATCGCTTATCTTAGTTTTTAACCGTTGATTAATACTCGGTAAAAACTTTTGAATAAATGGCTCAGATTAATTCAAATTTTCAAAAATGGCGGTTTCTCTTTCCAATCTATTCCCCTATAAATACATTTTCTTCTCCAAAACATTCTTTTCACTTTCGTAAAATCCCAAACACTCTGCAAATTTTCTCAAATCCTTTCTAAATCAAGATATGAGCACTTCTTCAAGAGGAATAACATCAACAATGGTGGATGTGCATAATGAAACCTACAATAAGAAGGTGAAGTCGAGATGTACGTCGACTTCGACACCACCACCGATGGAGAATCCGGAAATCTTGTCCTTATTGGAGAGGGCTGGATTGAGGACCTTTTGTTCCAAGAAATCCCCTTCCAATAAGACACCTGGATATGCGAGGGATAGAGTTTTATGTCAATGGGACATACGAAGATGGTGTTTTCCACACCGGGGTATATGGAGAGGTCTTGGCTGTTTCTCCGTGAGAGGTGGCCAGAATTTTTGATACAAGCGGTGAAGGAGTGAACCCCCTCACCTACAAGTCTCGATGAATGGGTAGAATCATTTGAGATGATTGCCGGAATTCTATGAAGGACCGTGATCGGAGCTAAAGAAGAAAATGCTTCGCGGAGATATTGCCTTGATGACCATTGTCATGAAGGTGATACTTGGAGAAACGAGCTCTCATGATGGGCTCGACCAGGACCTAGACTCTGCGTCATTCGAACAATTACGGATGGAGTACAAGCCAACCGGGCTGGTTTGTTATTCTTGGATAAGCTGAGACGGAAAGAAAGCGTCTGGAGGTTGTGAATGGGAAATGGCATGCGAAGTCGATCACCAGTCTTTTTAACAAAGTGAGTTTGTGATCATGGAGGACTTCTTTGTCGGCCGAGATAAATTGGTTAGACGGGGTCCGAGCTTACGAAGCGTAAGGGGATTCGACCAAAGATGAACCACTCGGGGCTCCAGTGATTCGATGATGGTGGAGCTGAGGTAGGAGTTCGAGCTCTAGGCGAAGAAGAAGGCGAGGAGGAAGAGGAAGAAGATGTGGAGGCAGAGCTGCCGCAATGAGCTCACCGAGGCCTTCACCGATGAAGTCAAGGAGAAGGCACCAAAGAGGCGGAGGTTGGTGAAAACCTCGGGGTTGGGTGGATCATCTGCGGAACAGCCAACTCTTCTTTACGAGGAAGTGTCCACGCTGCAAATTGCAGCTCGGGTGGTCCAGTGGAGGAGGTCCAAGAAATGCTCGAAGGGACCCCTCCCCCATCCGTGAACAGTACATTTCTCCCCTCCCCTCTCCAACCCACACCGGCAATGAAGAGGTATCCCAGTGCTGGCACCTCGAGCCTGCGAAACAGCCTACTCCCGAAATAGTCCAAATTCCAACCTCATCTTCCCTCCCCCAAACTCAAACCTCATCTCCTCCACCATCCCCATCCCATATAATGTCCTTCCTCTCTGGACCGATTCGCCCCAACCCCCATTTCCATATCTCCACCAGCCTTACCCACAACTTCTCAACCCCAACCCACTTTACCCCAAACAATCTCATCTCCCCCACCTACCACTTCACAAATCCCACCTTTACCATCATCACCCCCACCGTAAATCCCACCTCCACCATCGAAACCCCCACCTCATCCACCCCAGCTGAACCTCCTCATGTGGATACCTCAAACATCTTTGGGGATATTCCCATGAGCTCCCCGATCCAATTTCTCCCACCACCTCTTCCTCATCCGAATCGAGGAAGAGGCCGGACAATTCTTGCCATCTCCTCTGCCTTTGAAAAACTCCACGGCGAGATCATATCCCGAGTTCGAGAGGATGATGGAGAAGAAAACACGGAAAGTGATTCGAGCAATCCACAGATACCATGCTCGCCAACATGCAGATTCTTGAGGTCAACATGACCGAGAAATTTATCGGCCAATCTCAAGACCGCCTGTTGGTTCCAGTGAGTGCGCTTGAGGAGGAAGTCAAGGCACTAAAAGAAAAAACACGACAATGAAATCGTGGTCTCAACACTCACATCTCGATCAAAGCGATTTGAGACAACGTTGTGCAGCAATAGAGGCCCAGCTTGCTATTAAAGATGAAGTTAAAAAGGGGAAGAGGCGAAAGCGAGAATGGAAACCCTCACAGTGGTGTCATGTCATTAATCGACAAGCTCGATACAAAGGCGGAACCAGTGAGTTGGAGGCAGCCAAGGTGGAAATCAAAATCAAATCGAGATGAATTGGCTGCCTTGCAACCGAGGGTAACCCAGTTGAAGAGGCCATCCGAGAGGATGAGGAGAAGAGAAGGAAGGAGGGACGAAGAGAAGACAGAGAAGGCTGGCAGCTCGCATGGAAGAGTCGAGGAACCGGAGCCCAAGGGCAAAGGTAAAGGGAAAGCAAAGCGGCGGTGAGAAGTCTCCATCGGCCGAGCGAGATGATCAGCCCCAGATCACCGAGCGCAAGAGAAAGGAACCAGATTTCTCCAACTTATCACCGAGCGATCAAGAATCGATCTTTGAGAAGGAGATGTTTGAAAAAAGAGAGAAGAAGAGGTCAAGAAACTGGGAAGGCCGAGCCGAAGTGGGACAGGGGATACTCGGAAGTGGGTATCCAAAGCTGCAAATGAAGCGGACTTCCGCCCCGTCCATCGCACTACAGACTCCTCCGAAGATGGTATCAGGAAATACACCAAATAATACAAAAAGCAAGCCACTGGATGCCAAATGGATGTATTATTGGTACATCTTGAAGGCATCACCATCTGGAGCAGCCAACGAAGACATCGGTGGCATGAATGAATGGAGAAGGAGGACGCCGATCTTTATGGGAAGCTGCTCGATGAGGCACATAATGTGTTCAATCAACGATCCGATCGCACCAGCATGAGCGAGTCACCCCAAGCCGAAAGAAGACGGTTCTCCGATCTGGAATGGGTCAAAGCGATCGTGGCTAAAGCGAAAGGGAATCCGAGCTCACGAGATGAGAGTGATCTAAAACGGCTTAGAGCAAGGATTTTGGTGGCTAAACATTCCAGAGGTCGACTGATGGGGAATCGATAGAACAGGATTTTTCTTTCCTTATCTTTTATTTTCTATCAGTTCTCTTATTTTGTAAATCAGAAATTTTTTGTGAATGAATATATTCGGACTTATGTGAATTATGTGTATCAGTTTCTTTAAAATTTTTTAAGAAAATTTTAAAATTTTTCTAAGTATAAATCATCCGAGAATTTTATATCTCGGAATTAAAAACTTTTTCTTAAAATTTTTTTCTCTAAAAGAGTCTAAAAGACTTAATTTTTAAAAATGCCTTGAATGTGAATGAATCATTGTAGTGTGAAAATGTGCTTTGACTTACCTATCTCGATTGATTTAACTAAATCTAGTACTAACTTCATTTGTGAGTATGTTTCTTTATTATAGGTTTTAACTTCATCAAAAAGGGGGAAATTGTTGAATCAAGAAGTTTTGATGAGTTAAAAAGCAGCTCAGATCGATCACGAACTCAAGAACAAAGAGAGAATAAGTTTATAAGATAAGGCCGATCGGACGGGGTCAAGCACCGACCTAGTCAGAGGTGAGTGCAGTAGCATGCTAGTCATCTCGAAGACAAGCTCGAACCTAGTCATCTGCGGGAGACAAACATGAAGAGCTCGACGAGGTCAAGATAAGCCGAGTAGAATAAGAAAGGCGAAGTTTTCACCAAGTCACCGCAGATGAGTATGAAGAATCGGTGAGGTCAAAAGCGATTTCAAGATTAAGTTTGTTAAGCGAGTTTCAAGTTTGTTAGAACTAACTAACAAACTAACTGTCTTTTCAGACTTATAAATAGGACTAGATTTTATTCTTCAACACACTTATGCAAGTTTGATTTTTCACACGATTTACTATTGATTTCACAGAGTATTTTTCAAAAGAGATTTCAAATATTTTCTAAGTGTTTATAGAACACTTCACTTCATATCTTCAAAAACACATCTTGTTCTTAGAGTTAGATTTCGAGATAGTTGATTAGATTGTTGAAGAGTTGAAAATCGATTTGTAATTTGTAAGATTGTACGGTAAGTAAGTAAGCGGCTAGTGAAGACCCTTCTTCGTAGTATTGGAGAAGGAGAGTGGATGTAGGATTGTTATAATCCGAACCACTATAAATCCCTGGTGTTATTTCTTGCTTTCTTTAATTTATGTTCTAATTACAATATTGTCAATTCAAGATTAAAATTCAGAATCTTAACTAAAATCGAATATCGGCCTTTGCTTTTGATCTTGTTAAAAGTTGTGTTCTCAATTATATTCCGATGTGATAATCTGATACTTTGAATTGATTTTGGAAAGATTTGAAAAATCTACAAAATCTATTCAAACCCCCCTTTCTAGATTTTGTTCTAGAAAGATACTCAAGGTTTTATTCAACTTAACATTCCGACCAACAAAATTAATGAGGAATCTCAACTTTAATGGTGAAAGTGTATCCGAGCCTTATACCCCAAGTGGCCAAAGTTCGGGTGCATTTGCTCCATCGAGGGATACTATTCTCCGGAGTTTAGGGGGATTTTGGAGCTGGACTTTTGGATCTACATTCAATGGATGATACAGAGCTCTTATCCGATGTACGCTATACTTCCTATCCGCTTTGAGAATTATATTCTTCTAGTTGAACTAGAAATGTCCAGCTAAAATGAAATAATTTTATTTATTTTCAGCAAGTTATCTCAGAGCCATTTGAGCCATCACCTTTCATGCCTGCTTATTGCAAAGCAATTGAAAGTGACTTTGATGGGGCCCCAAGAAGCAAAGCGAGAGGTCTATTAGATGCGTAAGCTCTGTTAGATCATCTTTAATGACAAATAAATTAGCACAAGGGAAAACAATGTGGCTAAGATTAAAGTTGTGGTATGTGTTGTTGTAGATTACCTCGCAAATTGTGCACTTGGTGTAGCAGCTTTATTAACTATGAAGTTTGTTCGAGTTCGGAAGAGGCCTATAAACAAGAAGGAAGTCTCACGCAAAGAGGAAGATATTGTGTCTGTGTATGATGATGCCTATTTAACAGTCTATGAGCCCAAGTTAAAGGTCCGAAAATGCTTTTGACATCTTGTAACATTATAATACCTTACATTTTTCGTTAGAATCTCAAAGAGTATGTGCGTGCATTTATTATAATACTCTTTACTGGCATTGGAACTCACACTTGAGAATAATGCCATAGGTTGACTTTATTTGCCTACGTAGAGAAGCATGAGTTCTGTTTTGATCTTTGTCCTAGATGAGCAAGTTACAAATGATGAGGTAATACCTCCTACGATGATAACTTCATGCTAAAAAAGAGTGTTTTCCACTACATATCATGTTTATTCTCAATTTTAATAATTTCTCCGATATTTTTCCTTAGTAATAATAGTATTATAGTACAATAGTAAAATGACTTTTTCCCTTCTTTTACATTGGTAATTTTTTGGGGGTAGGTTTACATCCCTTAGGAATGGGGTCGGGAGTTGGCCTAGGTTGGGGAGGCAGACAGTGAGTTCTAGTTTCGTATATGCATGTATTCACAGATTTTCGTTGCATGTCTAAGCGGTATATCGTAATCTTGTGGAGCCAATAATACCCATCATCTTTCAACGCACTAAAGCAACATGTTTTGCGTGCGGTCGACAGTGTGCATCTCTCTCTTTTCTTGGTTTAATGTCATTGATTAACAATCTTACCTGATGTGCAAATCTAGTTTGTTATAGGCTCCAAGATATATTTATATTTTATCATGTCTAGGTTCACCATGTTTCCTTACTCGTTCTTCTCTTGAGGGAGAATACCCCCAGGTTACCTATGAAAATTAGATATACAATTATGTGACAATTCCTTTTGACTTGCATGTGACCATCAATTAATTAGCTAGATTGTGTTTGTTGTATGTATCTTTAGATTACGATTAAAAATGAGTCTCGCGATGTGGTTCCTGGAGGTGGTTCCTCGACTTGTTGATCTTCTATTAAGATTGTCGAGTTGCTGGAGATGCATTTTCGAAATGCAGGATGGAAACTTGTCTTAGATTATTGGAATCTCAACAATTTGGCATTGTATTACTCAGCCAGGTAATTAAGGCTTTCATCATTGTACCTAATTATAATTACGTGTCTCGATGCCGCATAAAATTAAATAATTTTACCCTTTGTATTACTATTAGCATATTTGATTCTTGAGTGTAACAGAGTTGTTTTCACCTCTTGTGACCTTGTTTAAGTTATCAATGTTGCTTGGGCTAGGTTTTGAGTAATATAACCTTACAATGGGTTTCAAATCTTTGAGCTATTTATTATTGATTTTAAGATCCATCCAAACATTGGCGGTTTTATGAAATGAGAGAGATGTTGTCATAGTATAATTTGTTAATTACCATGATTTCCTTCTCACATTTAGAAATCTTTTTCTTTTCTTTTTCTTTTCATCTGTTTGTCTTGAGTGTATACTTGCTTTCAAGACGTAATTGATTGCTGCTCTTCCGGTTTGTGCTCTTTTTGCTTGTTTCCAACAACCGATAGAGGCGCCAAACATCTTCGGCCTATCAACTTTGAATATTTATTCCTGTATGTTTTCCCTCATTGTTTATATATTCCCTCTGTTACAATTTTGATTGCTCGAGAGAGAAGTGACACAAATATTAAGAAAATAATTATTTATTAGTATTAAAAGGTATAAAGCGAAGGACAAATGGGTATTTTCAGCTTTATTGAAAGGAGTTATTTTAAAGTCAACCTTTTTGAAAGCGTTAATTGAGTGACATTGAGGTGTAAATAAGAAAAGTTTACAAGGGTTTAATTTAAGAGGATAATGTTGCTTTTTGCTATTTTGGGTATGGGAAAACAAAAATAAGAAGTCCATTTTTTTATTTTGAGCAATGAAACATAGGACAGGGGAGTATATGTTTCTCATGTTTTTCTTAATTACCGGAATAAGATTTGTATTTGTGATTATACACATAGTTCTGCATCAAATTATCCATAAAATTGAGGGGTTTGCATCTTTCATCACATTTGAAATTGGCATATGTTAGCATCGTAATCAGCTTTTAGGCTCCATTTGGATGGAGTGGATTTGAAATCAAGTGATTTGAGAATAATATACATGCATTTACACAAACTAAAATGGAAAAAAGTCAAATGAATGGATTTGATTCACTCAAATATTAAACACAAGTGAAAGAAGTGAGAGGATTTCAAATGACTAGGTTTTGTGGGGTATTTGAAATTCTCCTTTTGAAAAAGAATTTAATTGATTATGAGCAAATGAGTGTGCAACTTTTTTATGCCATCGAGAAACTGAGCTCAGAGAATTCTTGTATCAAGTCATGTTTTACGTATTCCTACTTTAATTTAGATTCTACAAATTCTGGTATCTAACTGAATCTCTTGTCCCTGTTTTTTCCAGGAAGTGGCAAAACGTACACCATGCAGCCATTACCTCTCAGAGCATCAGACGACCTTGTCAGATTGCTGCGTCAGCCAGTTTATCGTAATCAAGGAGTCAAGTTGTGGCTGAGCTACTTTGAGATATATGGTGGAAAACTATTTGATCTACTGAGATATAGGAAGTTAATATTCTAACTCGGTATCCTCTTTCTTGTACTGAAGTTCATTAATTATGTATGTCTTATTTTATAGTTCATGGAGAAAACATACACCAAGGATGAAATTGATGAAGTGCGGTCGGAGTGGGCCCAGTTTCTTCAATTATATGTTACCGAGTAGTAATTGTTATTGAGTACTTTGTTGAATTATTGTATGAATATTTTATTTTTGACGGAATTATTGTATGAATATTTTATTTTGACAGAATTATTGTATGAATATTGACTTTTGATTTGATGATGAAATTCATGCATTCTGCTTTTTTCTTTTTATTTAGTAAATTTAATTGTTTTATATTAAATCAAAATATATAAAATAAAATAGATAATGTATATAATAGATAACGGATATATATCGTTATCTTTGCTAAAATAGATAACGGATATATTTATTAATAGATAACGGATCTTTACTCTAGATAACGGAATTATATATGAACAGATAACAAAATAATTCATTATCTTTTTAAGGAATAGATAACGGATATAAATAATAATAAATAACAGATATATTATGTTATCTTTGTAATGAATAGATAACGGATATACTTAATAATACATAACGAATATCTTTGGTTATCTATTTAAGGAATAGATAACGGACATCACAAGTATAGATAATGGATATATTTGGTTATCTATTTAAGGAATAGATAACGGACATCACAAGTATAGATAACGAATATATTTGGTTATCTATTTAAGGAATAGATAACGGACATAACAAGTATAGATAACGGATAATATCCGTTATCTATGAGCATCTTTTCGACAGTGGGCGCACATAGATAACGGATATTTTTGATTTTTTATCCATTTTCTATGAGCGCCCCACATAGATAACCCCCGCCTAGATAACCATTGATTTTACGCATAGATAACGGATAATATCCATTTTCTATGCCAAAAATGTAGTAGTGCTTTCTCCCTTGGGTTCGATATTTGCAATTGGTCTTAATACCACTTACCCGGTTGCTACTACAATCAATTGGCGTGAACTACCGGTGTGATTTCTATCTTGATTCTTAATTTGCAAATTATTTATAAGTCTATTTGCTCTCTTTTTCAAAAACGCATTAAACTCGCTTAGTCAAGAATGCAATGTTATCGGCATTGTCGGCACAATCATCGACAACATCTTCATCGTAATCAATTTCGGTAAAAAGCGATTGTTTATCAAAACTCGAAGATGTCTCACTTCGAAACAGATTTTCTTTTCAGATTTCTCATTATCTTTTTGGGAAAAATTCATTTCATACGTTTTCAAAATACTAACCAACTCATTTGTGTGATAGCATCGCACATATTTTAGCATCAAAACGTTTAGGAACAGTTCTTAAGATTTTATGTACTAACCTTGTATTGGATATAGCTTCACCAAATGCTTGAGATTCATTAGAAATCTCAGTGATTCTTTCATTGTAGGAGGATAAGGTCTCATCTTCCTTCATTCTTAGATTTTCGAACTTGGTACCAAGCATCCGCAACTTTGTCCTTCTAACACTCTCGTATCCTTCACAATGTTCTTGTAATCTCTCTCATGCTTCTTTTGCGTAAACACAATTAGAGATTATTTTGAACATGGAAACATCCGTAGATGTGAATATGGCATTGAGAGCCTTTGAATTGAAGCTGGCCGTGGTCACCTCATCATTTGTCCATTCTATCTCCCTCTTGATTTGAGCTTGTATTATCGGTAGCTGGAACTGTTGGTGGAGTTCATCCAGGTTAAAATACTCCTCCATGCACGTTCATCAATGGACTTGATGTACATGCGCATCTTAGGCTTCCAAATCACATAATTCGTTCTATCAAGAACTGGTGGCCTAACTGGACCTATCATAGGATATTCCATTGCAATAAATCAACACCAAATATAGGATCGAAACTCGGGATAACGAGTTCAATGGCTCAGTGCCAATTGAAGGTGTGCGTGAGTGTTGTGAGAATGTTGTCACGAATGTTGGCACATTCAAAGGACAACACGTAAAAAAATAAATGATCGAAATACACAGTGAAGTCTTAAACACTTTGCAAGATGGATATCAAAATTTTATATAGACTATGAATAAGTCTATACCGCTAATCGCGAAATATCACTAGTAATTTTTAAGTGATACAATCGGTGAAAACATAAGCCACACCATGAATAGATCTCTCGTATATAGTGACTAGATATTGATCAATCTAACCTATCACTAATACAAATAATGATCCAATGTTGAGTGAAATGTTGAAACATTCACCAACGGAAGTACCGAGATAGAAACGCATAATAAACTCACTAATCTATGCCAATAGGCTATGCTAGATTGTGTTTCTCTCAACTCCAAGTTTTAATCTTCATAGCAGTAGTGTATATATAAATAATCTGAACACTCTTAGTGCTTGAAGATAACTTCCACATCTCCCGTGAAAATAGGTAACTTCTTTGTAACTTTCTCATGTTCTTTTCAACTCCTCACTCTTGCCTTTTCAACCGCATGACTTATGGAAACTGTCATAAGTCTTCAAACCTGTAAAAACAAGACATTGAACAAGACATTTCGTGGGTTAAGGGTTAGTGGAAGTGGAAGGAGGAATTTTGATGTTGTGACCAGAATGTTGGCACATTACGAGTAACACTTGTCACTAACATCAACATATAATACTATAAATATATATATATATATATATATATTGTGTAGATAACATGTAGTTAGCTATAACAAGATTTTCTCAACAAATAAATCTCTCTCCTTTTAAAAAGTGGCGATTTTTTCTTTCTTTTCTTTCAAAGATTTAAATTTTTAATTTAAAATCTTATCTTTTAAGTGTGAGATTTTGTATATCCAAATTTCCTTTTTATCTTAACAAAAATATCTCTCTCACCTTATATTTATTTTAAATACACGGTTGTGCATTAAAAACACGCCCCAAAAAAAAATTCTTCATTCACCGTAAATTCATGTTTTCCCTCCGAACATCGAATATATTTTTCTCTCATTTCCTTGCGGTTTCGGTGTCAAGGAGGTCACACTCTAAAATATTTATCAAGGATAATCGGGTGAGGTTTTCTTATTTATATATTTACTTTGTCACCTTTACATATTCATGTGAATTTAATTGTTGCTTGTCACATCGTATGTTATGATTTTCGTTAACGCATGTTATGGCTTTTCTAGTCATTCGTTAACGCATGTTTATTTGCGCCGTGCATCGTTGGTTTAGCCGGCGCATTGTTGGTATAGCCTGCATCCTTGGTTTAGTCAAGGAACAAGTATTGAATATGAATGTTATGTAAGTTGATGGTTTTATTTATGTGTGATATTTAAGCGTGACAAAGGGACCTCACCGAAGCTAGTGGTTTTTCTCACCCAATATCTTTAATATTTTTTTCAGAGTGAGGAGTTGTTGGCGGGAAGAGGCGGTGGATGACATTTGATTAATATTATAAATTTTTATAAACTTTTATTTCTTTATCAATTTTTACACAAGTAAAGTTTAATGAAATAATATTATTTTTATACGAATTGAGATTTTAAAATAAATTTCTTTTAGAAACGATTTTAAATTTTAAAGTCTTCCGCTGATTGTCAAAATTATTATATTGTCAAATAAAGTTGTAATTTTTTTCTCAAGTTAAAATTTTTGTTCGCGCCTTTTATCGAAGCAGGATCTACGTTCTTGTAGACTTGAAAAAAAAAAACTTTTTAGAATCTTGTTTTTGAATAAAAATAAAATCATCCATTTTAAAATTTATAGTCATGACATCCGCCATCTCCCATCGCCGCACCTCCAATATGGCATGACATGAATATTTATACACTATACTACTTTTTGATCATGGAAAAGATGATCACATGATATATGGTACATGTATTATGATACATAGTAAGTTTCATTCAAAGCTATTATATGTTATAAGATCATGCAAATAAGTATGTTAACTCCGTGACTTTTTTTTTTTTAAAAAATCAACATATGCATGCATCGTTTTAGTAATGATTTTCGAGGACGAAAATTATTCTAAGAGAGGTAGGATGTAACACCCCTAAAATTCTGAACTTAGTTATTTTAAGATTTTAAAAATTAATTGTTAGATCAAGAAAGTTTTGATGAGTTAAAAGGAGCAGGTCAAGATGATCGGGACGACCACGAAGAACAGTGAGATCAAGTCCTTATACTAAGCCGATCGACTAGGTCGAGGACGGATCAAGTCACCAAGACCGAATAGTTGCAAGTCATCCGGAGACAAGCTCAAGTATAGTCGTCTACAGGAGACAATAATGAAGAGCTCAACGAGGTCAAGACAAGCCGAGTAGAATAAGAAAGGCCGAGTCTTCACCAAGTCACCGCAGATGAGTAAAGCAGAATCGGTGATGGTTAGAGAGCAGCTTTCAAGAATAAGTTTGTTGAGCAGCTTCTAGTTTGTTAAAACTAATTAACAAACTAACTGTTTTTTTCGGACTTATAAATAGATCTAGGCACTTCATTAAAATACACGAATTATTCATTCAAGAATATATTCTCACAATTCACAAGTTTTCGATAAGCACAAAATTGTTTTCAAGGATTTCTTCATAGATCTTTCTAAGTGTTTATAGAACACTATCTTATACTTCTTCAAATACACTTCTATCACTATAAAGTTAGATTTCTCGAGAATAGTTTAGTAGTTTGAAGATTTGAAGATCTTTGTATGTTGTAAGTCGTACGATTGGAAAGTCAAGAAGTAAGTCGGTGGAAGAGACCCTTCTTCAAAGTTTGAAGAAGGAGAGTGGATGTAGGATTTTTATAATCGAACCACTATAAATACAGTGTTCTTTATTGCTTTCATTTACTTACTTGTTTCTTTTCAATTTCCAGATATTAATCAAAGATTAATTTAAGAATTCAAGTTAGAACTAAAATATCGATTGTGCTTTTGATCTTAGTAAAGTTGAGATTAAATTGAATTTCCGTTGTGTTACTTTGGTGTTTTGAATAAGTTTTAAATGATTTGTAAAAATCTATAAAATCTATTCAACCCCCTTCTAGATTTTATCCTAGAAGGCTAACTCAAGTTTTCTTTAATCAACTCAACTAATCGGGACCAACAAGTGGTATCAGAGCGTTGTTAAGTCAGTTTCGTATATTGATTTTAGATCTTAACCAAGATTCTGAAATTTATTCTTGATTTTCTTCATCTTCTTTATTTTTACTAATCGTGCTACTAACAAGATTGTGGAGTGTTTTGTTTTTCTATCTCACCATGTCTTGTGCAAGAACAAGAAATCCAGAGTCTACCTGAATTTTCAATAGAAGAATATGACTATTGGAAATTCGGGATGAAAAATCATCTCAAGGCAATCCACGATAGGATGGAGGAGGTTCTTGAAGAAGGACCTATTAAATTTTATCATGGAGGCACCAAGAATGGCACCGAGTCACCAAACCAGAGTCGACAGAGAAAAAGAGTTTAGAATGACAAGTGATGAGAGGAAAATCCACAACGTAGATCAGGTAGCTAGGATCAAATCATCGAAACTCTAAGTAAAGACGGGATTGAAAAAGTCAAAAGATGCAAATCAGCTAAGGAGATGTGGGCGTACACTTGCAAATGTTTGTGAAGGATCGACCAAGTGAAAGAGAATAAGGTGCAATCTGTATTACATGCCTTTGATACCTTCAAGATGAAGGAGAATGAAACAAAGTGGATCGCCTAGATATGAGATTAACAAATCTTCTCAACAAAGCAACTAATATAGGGAAGAGTTATACGTAAAAGGAGATCAATAATAAGATACTCGAGATCTTTGACCAAGAGATGGAGAGACAGGGAGATTTGCAGCATCAAAGGGCTCTTCTCGCTGAAGAAAAGGAATCAAGAAAATCATCATCATCATCATCCTCATCCGATTTTGGATCGACGATAAGTTTGTCTCATGGCTAAAGAGGTAGTCTATTATTCTTCTTCCGATAATGATTCCTATAAACTGCTTTCATAATGATCAAACTATTATTTAAGGATTATTGAAAGATTTAAAGATGTCCTTGGTTGCTTATAAACCGCTAGAAACAGAAAATTTGACAAAGATCAAATTCAGATTCTAGCCAAAGGTAAGCAGTGGTGAACTACTCAGACCGAGGAAACATTCAAAGGGGAATGTTTAACTCAGCCGAGGCTAGTACATCAGCCACCTTGTCCGAAAGACTAGAAAATGAATTGAAATCTTTAAAAGACAAATTTGAGATGATCTCTTTGAAAATGAATTAATTAAGAAAGACAATGAGAAGCTTGTCTTCAAAATAAGTCAACTTAATAATTCACAATCAGCAATAGATCACATCTTTAATACTTCTAAAAATCCCATGACAAAACAGTCTTGGTTATGATAGGAATAATAAATCGGATGTTCAAACCTAGGAAATTTGTGAAGGCATCGAAAACCCAAAAGAGATTAGAATTGGTCCTTGCAAACCACTTAGTCGATAAGGATCGCATCTCCCGATCACGAAAACAAAAATTCAGCAGAGGACTCCTTATCGCACCAAGAGAATTTCAAGAACTAAGACAAGAAGAAATTCTTATTATAGTCCTTTTGATGGGAGAAGCAGATGCTATCCTACTTTTCCTAAGTTCAAGAAGGTTACTAAATCGAATACAATAAATTGTCATCTTCATGTGATATAATTGTAGACAGATTTGGTAGGCAACTTAAGTCGATTTATTATTTGGAAATGAGATATTTGTCTGGTTACCTAAAGTGATGTTTGACCCTCGAGGACCCAAGATCACTAGGGTACCTTATAACTAATCTGCTTTTCAGATCCATAGGATCATCACTCAAGGAAGAGATCTTAGCTTCTATATGGTATATAGACGGTGGTTGTTCACAACATATGACTTATAACAAGACGCTACTATCAAATTTCCGAGAACATTGATGGTCCTAGAGTATTATTTGGAGAAAATAATTGTGGACAAACTAAAGGAGTATGTACTCCGATTATCAACGATATTCGTGTATCTAAGGTATATTTTGTTGAAGGTTTAAAACATAATCTGCTATCTCTGCTTCCCAACTTTGTGATATAGGCTTTCTTGTAAAATTTTCCAAAGATAAATGTGATATCATAGATAGTTCCTCGACAAGGTACTTCTAATCGGCTTCGTACATGGTAATGTCTATGTGGCCAACTTTAATAGTTGTCCTAAAGATACTTGTCTGATAGCTAAGGGTGGAGATGACCTCGGTTGGCTATGGCACAAGAGGCTTAGTCATCCGAACTTCAAGACCCTTAGTAAGTCCGGCTAGAAAGAATCTTGTTGAGGGATTACCCGAGAAACCTTATTCTACCGATCACAAGTGTGATGCTTGTCAAAAAGGTAAACAGCCTAGACACTCATTTAAGAGTATTAAGACCTCATCATCTCGAAAGAGTTTTACAACAACTTCATCTTGATCTGCTTTGACTGTTTCTCCTCTCGCCTTTAGTGAAAGGAAATATACTCTTGTTGTGGTAGATGATTTTTCTAGATATACTTGGGTTATATTTCTTTTCAAGAAGAATGAGACTATAAACAAGATCCCGATCTGCTCGCATAAATTTAAAATGAGAAGGGTGTTAATATTATTAAAATCTGGAGTGATAAGTGGCACCTTTGAATTTTTAAATTCTTGTTTATCTAACTTTTTCAATGAGTGTGGAATTATTCATGAGACATCATCAGCAAGGACTCCACAACAAAATGGAGTGGTTGAAAGAAGGAATAGAACCTTGAAGGAAGCACAGAGCATGTTAGCCGAGTATGAAATCCCTCACAGTGTTCGGGCCAAGCCATCAATATAGCTTGTTATACCTGCACAGTGCTTGGTTGTTAAAGACAAGGGTAAGACTCCATATGAGATCTGGAAGGGTAAGATTCCAAGAATCTCATATTTTAGAGCTTTTGGTTGTAAATATTTCATCCATAACAACGGAAATCTAAGCCGAGAACTTTTGATGCTAAGGCGGTGATGGAATATTCTTGGGATATTCCAACACTTCCAAGGCATTTAGAGTTTTCAACAAGACAACTCTTTGTGTGGAGGAAACCCCTCATGTGGTCTTTGATGAATTATATTCCTTCTCGTATAAAGTGAATCAAATTTCTAATGGTCTAGATAAGATTGAACTAACCAAAACTAAACATAGAACAAATCTATCTACCTAGTCTTGATTCAGTATTCGGATGAAGAAGAATCCCCATCTGATAGTCGAAGACAACTTCTAATCGGCACCCCATCTCGAGGAGACACCCTTGACATCGACGATCGGCGGGGGTCGGTAGATGAAGGGGGAACGTCGGCTCGGTAGAGTCGGATGAGTTGCTGTTGAGTCTCAAGATGAGGACTCTTCTACTCAAATAGGTAAGAGGATGAGAAGTTATCATCCATCTCGACCGCAGTTATTCGAGACCCATCGAGTAGTGTGCGTATTACACGAATGATGTTGGATTTTGAGAGTCTGTCACTTGTTATGTATCACTTCTCGAACCTAAGTCTATTCAAGAAGCTCTATCGAGTATCCAAACTGGATAACATGACCATGCAAGAAGAACTGCATCAGTTTGAAAGGCAAAATGTTTGGGAATTAGTGGAAAGACCTTACATAGAAAGATTATAGGCACCAAATGGGTGTTTAAAAATAAAGCAGATGAGAACAACATTATTGTTCGTAATAAGGCAAGATTGGTAGCTCAAGGTTACTCACAATCAAGGGATAGATTATGATGAAACCTATGCTCCAGCTTGCGATTAGAAACAATAAGGGTGTTCTTGGCATTTGCCGCTTATAAATATTTCAAAGTCTTTCAAATGGATGTTAAGTCTGCTTTCCTTAATGGTGTGTTACTTGAGGAAGTCTATGTGGAGCAACCTCCTGGGTTTAAGATCAATAACAAGGTCTATAAACTCAATAAGGCTCTATATGGATCAAACAAGCTCCCGAGCTTTGTATGATACCTTATCTCGATTTCTTGATATCTAAAGGACTCTGTTTAGAAAGGAAGTAGATGGAAACATCTTGATAGTTCAAATTTATGTGGATGACATTATCTTTGGTTCACCTAATCTGAAATTATGTGAAGATTTTAGTATTCTCATGAAAAATAGGTTTGAAATGTCAATGATGGACGAATTAACATATTTTCTAGGCTTACTGATTAAACAGATGAGTAAGGGTTTTTATACATCGACTAAATATGCTAAGGACCTAATTGAGAAATTTGGGATGACTACTAGTAGAGAAGTTAAAATACCTATGGCAACTAACTTCTCTATGGATTCGTATGAGCAGGGATACCCACTGGATGCAACGGAGTATCGTGGACCGATTCGATCCCTTCTCTATCTCACCGCAAGTAGGCCACATAGCCTTTGTATTTGGGGTATGTGCAAGATTCCAATTTAATCCCAAGAAAACTCATCTCGGAGTCTGCTAAGAAAATCCTTAAATATCTCAAAGGAACCTTGCAAGTAGGGTTATGGTACCCGGTGATGACAACTTTGAGCCGATTGAGTTATTCAGACTCAGACTTTGGGGGTTGCAAGATTGATAGGAAATCCACTTCAGAACTTGTCAATTCTTGGGCAACAAATTAATTTCTTAGTTATCTAAGAAACAGACATCCGTTGCCACCTCCACAACCGAGGCCGAATACATGGCACTGGAAGTTGTTGCTCTCAACTCCTCTGGATTAGTCAATGACTTAGAGATTATAACATTCAAACATCATATGTTCCTATTTACCGTGATAGTAATAGTGCAATAGTCATGACTTACAACTCGTTCTCGCATTCTAGGTGTAAACATATAGATATTATACATCATTTCATTAGAGATCATGTGGAAAAGAATGATATTAGAATTGAAAAGATAGCCACCGAATCACAAAGAACAGACATTCTTACAAAACCATTAGCCGAGTCTAGATTTAAAGAATTGTGCTTAGAATTAGGATTACTTGATGCTTCATTGGCTGATTTTTTATTATCTTTGCTTGCATCTCGTTAATTGTTTTCCTCATTTCTTTCATTCTTTTCTTTAAATTAATGTCTAGAAAGAAAGAATTATCGGACTAGATATGAGTCAATGGATAATCGTAGCCGATATCATTGATCTCCTATCTTGGAATCAAGAATCAAGGATTAGTCATATTGATTTTATCTGACTTGATGATTACTTATTCGACATTGGTAAATCAGACAAGGACACAATAGTCACCGAATTCTATAGATTCGTATGACCATTGCACTTTATCCGACTTACCCTAGCTACTAATGGTTTCTTTGAGCCTGTGTTTTTACCGGAACAGATTACCAATCAGATTGTGAAATAAGACAACATCAACTCTACTATTAAACTCCTCATCCTGTTTACCCTCATCCGATAGAACAAAACGTGTCTTCAAAATAAACTTGAGTGGTGTTTTTAATGGTTGGAGAAACTAGTTGGAGAAACTGTTCTTAAAATTTTTAATCTCGAAGTCTGCTTATTTAAAATAAAAATCATTCTTTAACTTGTCTTAAAATTTGCCAAAATAAGAACAAAATTAGATCGTGTTAAAACCTGCATAAGGTCGTTTATTAGACGATTTTGTAACCTTGTCTGCTTTCTAGAAAACCTTTATGCAAGAGAACCCTAGGCTAACGACAAGGGTATTAACTTCTCTCGCATAAAGTAACCCTATTCTCGTCAAATCAACGACCTATAAAAGTTACTTTTTACGCATTCCAAACACAAGTTGTTTTACACGCTACCGAATCCCAATCGCTTATCCGATCTTTAACCGTTGATTCAAAGACAAGAAATCTTTCAAATTGAACGGCTCTTAATAAACGCATTTTTTTAAAACGGTTTCTCTTTCCAATTCTTCCTCCTATAAATACATCTTCTTCTTCACTTAACCATTTTTACTTTTAGAAAACTTGAAACTTCCCCGTAAAAATCCCAATTTTATACACAAACTTACCATGGCATCCTCTTCTAAAACCACCAAAACCCACAAACCCACATATATTTCCACAAACATTTCTCATTTTAAAATGAATGAGGAGTTTATCAAAACCGTTTAAAAGCGAGAGATGTATGTGGATTTTGAAACCACTCGAGATTCGGGGACCGCAGAGATTCTCCGTCTATTGGAAGCGTCGAGGTTAAGGGGATTTCTGCCAATGAAATCTCCCCGTAATAGAACGGCTGATTTGTTGGGGGCAGAATTCTTGGCGAGAATGAGAGATACCTGTGATGGGTTCGACACTTCAAGAGATGGAATGACGCCGAGCTACACCAGAGAAAATATTGCCGTAATCTTCAACACATCAATGGAGGGAGTCAATCCATTTACTTACAAGGAGAATGATTGGGAGGAATCGCTCGAATTGATGGCAAGGGTTACATACAGAGGAACCCGGAGAGATTTGAAGAAGAATCTTCTTAGAAGGAGGTTTCGGTTATTCATGACAATGGTGACAAAAGTCGTGTTGGGTGAGCAGAGCTCACATGATGGGTTAACCAAACCTGCATCGTGTGTGATGCTGGCCATTCTCGATGGGGTACAAGTAAACCGGTAGATATGCTGATTCACAAGTGAAGGAGGAGAAGAAACGACTTACTTTCAAGTCGTCTCACGAGGGCCGGATACCTAAGTCGATAGTCACCTATTCAACAAAATAACAATGTTGATCGAAGGGATGAATAGAGAGGCTGACTGAGAGTGGGTACAAAAAGTACTCCAAGAAGAAGGGGATCCTCACTAAGGATGATAGGCTTGGAGGAAACCTGCACTGCACGATGAGTCCGATGTCGCTAGAATTCAAAGGTCGGAGGCAAAGACAAGCATCTCAAAGACAAGCAATTGAACTCGAGGCAGCCTCCTTCACCGAGGCAGAGACAGAGGAACCCGAGGAGGCAGCAATGGGGTCGCTACACAAGAGGAAGCAACAGTGCTTCCAATCCAGAGATGCCGTTAGCCCCAAGGGTCTCCTGAGGAGAAGGAAGAGACGGCTAGTGAAAGTTGCGGAGAAAAGGAAAGGGAAGGTTCATCTCGCTGCTCCTACCACGTAAGCCTCGGAAGAAGAGGAGGTAGAGGAAGCTGATATTCCATTGGTAAGGAGGCCCAGATGAGCATCTCAAAGCTCAAGGCACCACAAAATCTGGAGGATCTCGAGCAATAGACGGACACAGCAACCTTGCTACTGCAGGAGGTTCCTCGTGTCAAGATAGCAAAGCAGAGGTTGGTCGCTTGAGGTTCCCCTCCCCAACCAAGGAAGCCGCTTCTTCCCTCAATCCTCGAATCAGTACAAGCCTATCTTCATCTTCTTCTTTATCACCTCGCACTGCAATGAAGAAGTGCCCCAGCTGGCATTTCGAGCCTCAAATTCAGCCTGTAATCCCATCCGTCCAAACAGTAATGAAGAGGTATCCCAGCCGGTACCTCGTAACACACATCACCTCAACCACCAACACCACTCATACAAGCCTCATCTCCCATTCCCACCCCCACAATACAAACTCAACCATCACCCCCATCAATCGAACCAATTCCTCTCCCAACACCCAAGCCTCACCTATTCCCAATATATCATACTCCTCTCTCCCAGCCTATCCGCACACATCCTACCCCTCTCCCACCAACTCAAAAGAACCAATCCCTTCTTCGTCCGATTCCTCATCTCGAGGAAGACGACAGCGACCTAAGCCCTGTCTCCGTCATCTCCTCAATCCTCACCCTTGTGGAGAAAAAGATAAATTCAACTTTCAAGAAAAATGAAGAGGAGGACAAGGAGGATGGTCGAAGCAAGAATCGACACGATGCCGGCCAAGATGAGAGAAGTAGAGGTAACCTTATCTCGATAAAATCATATACATTACTAACTCAGGCCGGGCCGACATAGTGAAAGCAATGGAGGAGGAGCCGAGGGCACCGAAAGAAGAAGTAAAGGGTTACAATCGGATGGTGGTGAATGAAATGGTCAGAGACTACCGACTTCAGAGTTAAGTACAATGATCTTAATGTAAAACCGACAAACTTGGCTGAAGTTAAAAAGGGGGAAAAAGGCGAGCAAGAAAAGAGACAAGCCCTCACACCGTGGTTGAGGAGACCAGAAAAGAGGTAGGCACAAAGGCCAACACACCTGATCTCGGGAGGCAGCTAAGGAAGACTTGAAACTCAAGTCCGATGAGCTAGCCGCTCTCCACCGAGGGTAAGTCAATTAGAGGGGGCGCTGAAGGAGGATGAGGAGAAAAGGAGAAAGGAGGAGGAGGAGGGAATCGAGAAACTCTTGGCTAAGCTTAAAGAGTTTGAATTTGAAGAAGCCAAGGGGAAGGGCAAGGAAGTGGCAGCCAGTGAGCCAAGATCACCGATATTCATTCCAGCTACCGCTAAGGGAAAAGGAAAGAGGGAGGCTGATTATTCCAATCTTTCGCAGGATCGGATTAAAAGAATAAAGAGAGAGATGGAATTTTATGGAAAGAAAGAAAAGAAAAGGCAGAAAAGAAAGGATGCAAACGCTTTTCGGAGCACCGCCGAGTGTAAATGGCTAATCAATGATCAAGGCAAGGGGGAAATTCAGACCATTTCACACGATGTCCGCTCCTCCTAAGTCAAGCCATGGAAATACGCAGATGAGTATAAAAAGAAGAATCTGGAGGGAATGTGGATATACTATCGGTATATTCTCAAAGGCCCCTGAGCAACTCAGCAAGACCCTCACTTGGCTTCGCACGAATGGATTGAAAAGGTAGACGCAGACTTCTATGCTCGGCCGGAAGAAGCCGATGTGGAATTCAACGTCAACCTAATCTCTCCAGCCTTTTCGAATATGCCATCCCCGCCAATAAACTCCGATGGTACCCTGGACCTAGACTCGGGTCAAGGGAATTATAAAGAAGGCAGAGGCCGAGTCTGGACTTGCTCGTAAGGAAGAAATCAAGCGGCTTAGAAGGAGAGTATTCAACTCGCGAATTATTCCGCATTTAAGACCAATGGGGAGTCTAATAGAAATAGGATTTTACTTCTCCTTACTTTACTTTTCTATTAGTCTTCTCTTGTAATCTTTGTAAATCCGATATGAATATACTTGACCGATTTGATTTACTTGTCTTATTTCTTAAAGTTTTTTTTTCTCGCTTTAAGAAAACATAAAAATTTTCTAAGTATTAGTCATCTGAGAAAATTATAATCTAAGACTTAAAATTTTCTAAAAAATTACCTAAGTCTAAAATTTTCTAAGTCCTAAGACTTAAAATTTTTCTTAAGTCTAAATATTTTGAAAGAGTCTAAAAGACTTAAAAAAATTTCCTCATGTGAATTGAATGTTGTAATTTGAATGAATCTGATTTTCAAGATGAATGTGTTCTAATATGCCTATCTCGATAAATTTTAATTAACTCTAACTAACTTCAACTGTGAGTGTGTCTCTTTCTTGTAGATTTTAACTTCATCAAAAAGGGGGAAATTGTTAGATCAAGAAAGTTTTGATGAGTTAAAAGGAGCAGCTTCAAGATGATCGACGACCCTCAAGAACAAACTGAGATCAAGTCCTTATACTAAGCCGATCGTACTAGTGGCGAGGACGGATCAAGTCACCAAGACCGAATAGTTGCAAGTCATCCTGAGACAAGCTCAAGTCTAGTCGCCTACAGGAGACAATAATGAAGAGCTCGGGCGAGGTCAAGACAAGCCGAGTAGAATAAGAAAGGCCAGTCTTCACCAAGTCACCGCAGATGAGTAAAGCAAAATCACTGATGGTTAGAGCAGCTTTTCAAGAATAAGTTTGTTGAGTAGTTTCTAGTTTGTTAAAACTAATTAACAAACTAACTGCTTTTTTCAAACTTATAAATAGATCTAGGCACTTCATTAAAATACACGAATTATTCATTCAGCAATATATTCTCACAATTCACAAGTTTTCGATAAGCACAAAATCGCTTTCAACGATTTCTTCATAGATCTTTCTAAGTGTTTATAGAACACTATCTTATACTTCTTCAAATACACTTCTATCACTATAGAGTTATATTTCTCGAGAATAGTTTAGTAGTTTGAAGATTTGAAGATCTTTGTATGTTGTAAGTTGTACGATTGGAAAGTGAGTAAGTAAGCTAGTGGAAGAGACCCTTCTTCAAAGTTTGAAGAAGGAGAGTGGATGTAGGATTTTTATAATCCGAACCACTATAAATCCGTGTTCTTTATTGCTTTCATTTACTTACTTGTTTCTTTTCAATTTCAAAGATATTAATCAAAGATTAATTTCGTAATTCAAGTTAGAACTAAAATATCGGTGTGCTTTTGATCTTAGTAAAGTTGAGATTAAATTGAATTTCCACTGTGTTACTTTGGTGTTTTGAATAAGTTTTTAAAAGATTTGTAAAATTCTATAAAATCTATTCAACCCCCTTCAAGATTTTATCCTAGAAGGCTAACTCAAGTTTTCTTTAATCAACTCAACTAATCGGGACCAACATTAATAATATTAAAATATATATATATATATATATATATTGTGTAGACAACACATAGTTAGCTATAACAAGATTTTCTCAACAAATAAATCTCTCTTCTTTTAAAAAGTGCCGATTTTTTTCTTCCTTTTCTTTCAAAAATTTAAATTTTTAATTTAAAATCTTATCTTTTAAGTGTGAGATTTTGTAGATCCAAATTTCCTTTTATATTAACAAAAATATCTCACTCACCTTTATATTTAGTTTAAATACACGGTTGGGCATTAAGAAAACACACCCCAAAAAAAAAAAAATTCTTCATTCACCGTAAATTCATGTTTTCCTCCGAACATCGAATATATTTCATCTCTCATTTTCTTGCGGTTTCAAAGTGTCAAGGTGGTCACGCTCTAAAATATTTATCAAGGATAATCAGTGAGGTTTTCTTACTTATGTATTTACTTTGTCACCTTTAAATATTCATGTGAATTTAATTGTTGTTTGCCGCAACGCACGTTATGATTTTCGTTAACGCATGTTATGGCTTTTCTAGTCATTCGTTAACACATGTTTATTTGCGGAAAACCGTGCATCGTTGGTTTAGTCGATTGCATCCTTGGTTTAGTCAAGGAACAAGAATTGAATATGAATGCAATATAAGTTGATGGTTTTATTTATGTGTGATATTTAACTATGACAAAGGGACCTCACCGAGCTAGTGGTTTTTCTCACCCAATCTCTTTAATAATTTTTTCAGACCGAGGAGTCATGGAAGAGGCGGTGGATGACATTTGATTAATATTATAAATTTTTATAAACTTTTATTTCTTTATCAATTTTTACACAGTAAAGTTTAATGAAATAATATATTGTAAATTGCTTTTAGACACGATTTTAAATTTTAAAGTCTTCCACCGATTGTCAAAATTATTTTATTGTCAAATAAAGTTGTAATTCTTTTCTCAAGTTAAAATTTTTGTTCACGCCTTTTATTTTAAAATTGTTATTTATTTTTGAAAATTGGGGTGTGACAACACATCCCCATATTTAGTTTTCAAGAAACACCCATCAACACCTAACAAAGGTCTACACCCACTTAAAAATCCCCATTTCATGGCAAACAAAGACATATAAAACCTATCAAACCTACAATCCTCAATTGTGCCTAGGATAATGGTTGACCTCGGATTAGTTTTCCTATGTTCCTCATCATATGACCACAATTTTGAATGTTGGACATCGTGATCCCCTTCTATTTTAGCCAATGCCTTAACTTTGGTCTTGTAAGCCGTGTGCATAGATATTTCACATCTAATGTTATGAGATACATCCAACACAAACCTAGAAATATCCCTTCCCCATCAGACACAAACCTCTACATAAATTTCTCACTCAACCAAGTTGAAGTCAAATTTTTAACTTTTTGAGAAGGTGCACAAATGTGTTTGTTGTAGTACTTTCTATTCGAAATGTAAGTTCATTTTCTTTCTTCAATGATTGAATATGCCACTTACAAGACTCGATCAACACATTTAGCATAAATTATTCTTTTTCTATTTTTGGGAAAGTGAGCACTCCTCCTAAGATTAATGCATGTGACTGGACAACTTTTTGAAATATTTTTAGAGGCAAAAATCTGACTTAATGTAAATTTAGGCTTGAATGATTTGTGGATTAAAAATAGGAACAGGTCCTCATTTTCTTCCTTAGACAATCTGTAGTCATCAAAGTTATCCCCACCCTCAATCAAATCACTATCACTCTCACTATCATTCTCTAAAGGACTCTTACCCTTGTCATTCACAGGTTTTTTTAAACCCCCCCACCACTAGTTGATTGTACTTGTAAAGAGTCAACTTTCATATTAATATACACTCGTACTCGAACAATATTTCTACTATCAATTTCGGACAAATCAGCTTCCACATTATCCACAAAACTCTCAAATACCTCATCATCGTCATCACTTAGTTGATTACCAATTACAAAATCAAAATTCTCAAAAGAATTATAATACGAGTCATTTTCAAACCTGCTCATCTAGTACCTCTTCTTCTAGTACTAATGTCTCCACATACACACTAACTTCTCTAAGAACCAAATATATTTTTGCCCATCTATTAAGATCATCATCATCACATACAAACTTGTATCCCCCATTTATCAGTTTAAAGAATTTACACTCTCCTTTAACACCAGCTTGCTTACACCACCATACAAAACACTCATCTTAAGTACTTCATTAGACTTTACCCAATCAAATACTAGTCTATCACCACCATCAAATATAGTATCGCATATTTATAAAAGACCCCCAAAATGAAACACAACCGTAAGATAATCACTTTTAGGGTCTGTATATAAAAACAAAAACAAAAAAAAAAAGAATACAAAAGTACATTAGATTTCATTACAATAACTCCAAACGAAAAGCTTTAGAGAATGGGATCACATGGACAATAATATTATTCTATTATACACATACTTTAATACAAAACCATTAAAAAGCCAATGCTTTAAATAATTTAAAAGAGAAACAAATCATTGACTCGTAATACCCCGAACCCAAAATTCCTAAATTATTATTATTTTTTAAATAATTAATTATTGTATGAAATATATGTATTTTTTCGACGATGTAATTTTTCAGTAAACGGGCGAGCATTCTGAGGAAGCACTCCTAGCACTTTAAAGTATAATGAAAAATTGAGGTTTAATTTATAGTGAGTATAATATAAGACTTAATTGCTATTCAAAGAAGAATTATTGAAAATTCTTACCAAACTCGTGTTTTATCGAACAAAGAATAGTGCTTAATAAATAATAAAATTCGACGACGACAATGCTATTGCGTCTAAATAATATGAATTACCAAAATAATAAATTTAACAATGCATGAAAAATTATGTGATATAATTTACGAAATTAAATAATGTAGTTATCTTATTTTTACGTCTTAGTAATTCATGAAATAATTTGTGGTGAATTAATATGTTTTCAAATATTTATTTTGGTCCCGATTAGTTGAGTTGATTAAGAAACTTTGATTTAACCTTCTAGGACAAAATCTAGAAGGGGGGTTGAATAGATTTTGTAGATTTTTCAAATCTCTTAAAATATATTCAAAGTACCAGATGTACACTTAATTCAATATTAAACTCAACTTTATTAAGATCAAAAGCAAACCGATATTCGATTTTAACTTTGATTCTCAAATTAATCCTTGAACAATAAATTGGAAATTGAACAGATAAGTAAATAAAAGCAAAGAAGAATACTGCATTTTATAGTGGTTCGGATTATAACAATCCTACATCCACTCTCCTTCTCCAACTTGAAGAAGGGTCTCCACTATCCGCTTACTTACTTACTTCACAATCGTACAACTTACAACTTACAATCTGATCTTCAACTCTTCAAAACTCTAACCAAAATTATGAAATCTAACTCTAAGATAAAGAAGTGTATTTGAAGATGTGCAAGGAAGTGTTCTACAAACACTTAGAAAAATTTATGAAGAAATCTTGGAAAACTATTTTGAGCTTTTTGAAAACTTATGATTTGAGAGAATAACTTTTTGGAAAATATCTTGTGTGTTCTGTGTATTACGAATGTTACGTATGACATATATACTTAATGAAGTGCCTAGACCTATTTATAAGTCTCGAAAAGACAGTTAGTTTGTTAGTCGGTTCTAACAAACCGAAAACCGCTTTAACAAACTTAATCTTGAAAACTCGCTCTAGACCTCACCCTGATTTTACTCTACTCGTCTGCGGTGACTTGGTGAAGACTTGCCTTTCTTATTCTAATCAGCTTGTTTTGACCTCGTCGAGCTCTTCATGTTTGTCTCCTGCAGATGACTAGACTCAAGCTTGTCTTCGACGACTTGTACTCTTCCAGACCTCACCGACTAGACCGGTTCTCAACCCCGTCACGATCGGCTTAGCTTATGATCTCAATCTCGCTTGTTCTTCAAATCGTCCGATCATCTCGAGCCGCTTCTTTTAACTCATCAAAACTTCTTGATCCAACAATTTCCCCCTTTTGATGAAGTTAAAACCTACAAGGAAGAAACACACTCACAAATGTGAAGTTAGTACTAGAGTTAGTTAAGATAATCGGATAGGTATATCGAGCACTTATTCTCATAACAACAGATTCATTCACATTAAAACACTTAAGAAAAATTAAGTCCTTTAGACTCTTAATTTAAAAAAATTTGAGTCTTAAGACTTAGAAAAATTTTAAGAAAAAGTTTTTAAGTCTCGAGAGATAAAATTCTCGGTATGATTTATACTTAGAAAAATTTTTAAAGTTTGTTCTTAAAGCGAGAAAAAAACTTTAAGAAAATAAGACAAGTAATTCACATAAGTCTAAATATATTCATTCACAAATTTGCAGATTTACAGATAGATGAACTGATAGAAAATAAAAGATAAGGAAAAGAAAATCCTCTTCTATCAAATTCCCCATCTGCCGCTTCTGGAATGTTCAGCTTGAAAATCCTCGCTCTTAGCTGTTTAAACTCATCCTCATCTCGTGAGCTTGGATTCCCTTTCGCTTTGGCTATAACAGCTTCGACCCATTCCAGATCTAGAGAGCCATCTTCTTTCAAATTAGGGGTAACTTGCTAATAGGGCAGTGCGACTAAATCGCAATTGAACACATTATGTGCCTTATCAAGCAGCTCTTCCCATATAGGTCGGTGTCCTCCTTTTCCATCCATTCATGCCACTCATATCCTCATCACCGCTTCCAGATGGAGATGCCTTTAAGATGTACCAGTAGTACATCCATCCGGCATCCAGGGTTTTCTTCTTGTATTCGCTTGTGTACTTCCCCTGAAACCATCTTGGGAGGAGCCGACGTGCGATGGACAGGCGGAAGTCCACTTCATCTCACGCTTTGGATACCCACTTCCGAGTATCCTGTCCCCACTTCACTCGCTTTCCCAGCCTTCTTCAGCCTCTCTTCTTCTCCCGCTTCTCATACTTCTCCTTCTCGGCGTGGATTCTTCCGATCTGCTCACCGAGAGGTTTGAAAATAGTCGAGCTCCTTCCTTTTGCGCTCGGCTCTGGGGGTGATCACTTTGCTCGGTGATGAGGACTTTTCCACTGCCTTGCCTTTACCCTTGCCCTTGGCCTCGGGTTTTTGTGACTCTTTCATCTTGGCCAGCAGTGCCTCGAGACTTCTCTTCCTCCTCCTTCCTCCTCTTCTCCTCATCCTCTCGGATGGCCTCCTCTATCTGGGTCACCCTCGGTTGCAAGGCAACACCTCGTCGATTTTATTTTGATGTCTGCTTTGGCTGCCTCCAACTCACCGAGTCTCGCCGAATCTACCTTGTCTGTGAGTGACAAGACTCCAACCGTGAGGGTGTCCATTCTTCCTTCAGCCTCCTTCCCCTTTTTAACTTCATCTTGGAGGGTCTGAGTCTGTCTTTTCCAAAGTCAACAACGAACCACGAAGTCGATCGATCGGATGTAAGTGCGTTGACCAGGACTTCGTTGTCGGCTCCCACCTTCTCGCTTAAGTGCCTTGACCTCCTCTTCCGTGTCACTCACCGAGAACCAACAAAGAAGATCTGAGATTGGGCCGATAGGTTGCGTGAAATGTTGACCTCATCTTGAGCAACCAACAAAGCAGTTGTTGAGACCATGAGTAACCTTGAGCAACCAATCTTGCCTTATTTTGAACAATAATGTTGTTCTCATCTGCTTTGTTTTTAAACACCCATTTGGTGCCAATAATCTTTCTCGTAACGGTCTTTCCACCAATTCCCAAACATTTTGCCTTTCAAACCGATGCGCTCCTCTCCCGCATGGCGCTTATCTAGTTTGGATCAGATAGAGCTTCCTCAATAGACTTAGGTTCAAGAAGCGACACATACCACCGAACAGACTTTCGTATTCCAAAGCATCATTCGTGTCCGCACACTACTAGATGGGTCTCCTATAATCTGATCGGATGGATGGTAGCTTCTCATCCTTTTGCCTATATGAGGAGAAGGATCCTCATCTTGAGTCTCGGTGAGGCAACTCCTCCGACTCTACCTCAACCGACGTTCCCCTTCATCACCGACCCCCGCCGATCACCGACGCCAAGGGTGTCTGTTACGATGGAGTCTCGATCGAAGTTGTCTTCGATTATCGGATGGGGATTCTTCTTCATCCGATTCTCAATCAAGACTAGGTAGATAGACAGTTCTATGTTTAGTTTTGGTCACTCAATTTTATCTAGACTTTCGTAAATTTGATTCACTTTATCCTTGTCTTTAACAACCAAGCACTGCTCGGGTATAACAAGTTGTGTTGATGGCTTCACCGTAACTCGTGAGGGGTTTCAGACTCACCTAACATGCTCCCGGCCGCTTCCTTCAAAGTTCTAATTCCTTCTTTCAACCACTCCATTTTGTTGAGGAGTTCTTGCTTTGAAGATGTCACATGAATAATTCCACACTCATTGAAAAAGTTAGATAAACAAGAATTCAAAAATTATGTGCCCTTTAACACTTCTTATTTTAATAATATTAACACTCTTTTCATTCTCGAATCTGCCTAAACAGATCGTGGATCTTGCTAATAGTCTCATTTTCTTGAAAAGAAATATAACCCAAGTGTATCTAGAAAAATCATCTACTACAACAAGAGTATATTTCCTTCCACCGAAACCGAGAGGAGAAACAGGTCCAAACAGATCCGGATGAAGTAGTTGCAACACTCTTTCGGATGAAGAGGAGTTAATACTCTTAAATGAGTGTCTAGGCTGTTTACCTTTCTCGACAAGCATCACATTTAAGATCGGTGGATAAAAGTTTCTCGGTAATCCCTTGACAAGGTTCTTATTAGCCACCTTACTAAGGGTCTTGAAATCTCAGATGACTAAGCCTCTTGTGCCATAGCCACTTATATCCTCTCCACCCTTAGCTATCATACAAGTATCTTTGGGGCAACTATTAAAGTTGGCCACATAGACATTACCATGTCCAAGCCGCTTAAAAGTACCTTATCCGAGGAATTATCTAAGATATCACATTTATCCTTAGAAAATTTGACAAGAAAACCCTTATCACAAAGCTGGGAAACAGATAATGATTATGTTTCAAACCTTCAACAAAATATACCTCGCATACCTGAATATCCTTGATAATCGCAGTACCTACTCCTTTAGTCCGACCACAATTATTATCTCCAAATAATACTCTTGGACCATCAATGCTCTAGAAATTTGATAACAACCTCTTGTTATGGGTCATGTGTTGTGAACAACCACTACAAATGTACCATATGGAAGCTAAGATCTCTTCCTTGAGTGATGATCCCCGTGAATTCAGAAAACAGTTAATTATAAGGTACCCTAGTGATCTTGGGTCCTAGAAGGTCAAGCATCACTTTAGGTAACCAAATAAAGATCTCATCTCCAAATAATAAATCGAGACTTGGTCTTTCTACCGTTAGGATTAGAATTTGTATGTTTTGATGATGTTCCTAAAACCTAAGTGTAATAGGATCGCTTGAACTCGTTAGTCACCGATGATCTAGATAGGGTTTATGTCTTAGTATAGTTAAACTTGCTAGGCTTGACCTGAAGAGGCTGTATTGATTGAGAATCAAGGTCACTGATAAGAAGACTTAAGGATTTAAGAAAGATCTCATTCAAGTCATCTAGAAAGGCATCGTGAAGATAAAGAAGAGATAATAAGACATATGCAAAAATGGTGTTATCAAGAAAGGTTTAAGTGAAGATAGCAAGGTTGGAATCCTGCTACAAAGCAAGCTTTGGAACTCGGCCGAGCAAGGTGTAAGGTTGCTAAAGTTGACTTTGAGAGATTCATTAGGGTTAACGAAAGTCGAAGGATAATTCGTAGATATCCATAATCAATCTAGAGAAGATTGGATTATCAATCAAGATCAATCAAGATATAATTGATTGATATCGCATAATCAATTATCCAAAGTCAAACAAATCTTCCAACGATCACTTACCATTTCTTTGAAGACCTGATTGACAAATTAGTCTAACGGCTAGTCAATTTCAGGATCATATAAAAACTGAAGTGGAGGATTTTTAATATACATACGCGCGAGAAACATCAAGAAAAATCGATCTTCACTCATAACAATACACGTATAATTCTTCGTACTTAAATCGATTCAATACGTTGATACTCTTAAAAGAGAGTTATTTTTGGTCAAGGAAGTGTAAATCACCTTTCATTATCTCCGCATTTGCGAGAAAAGGTTGTTTGTTTCGCATCTAAGAGTTAACACTCGAAGATCACATTGATTGTACCAAGGGCGTAAAACTTGTTAAACTTCCCGTGATTGAATCCTCGAGGAGATTAGAGTAGACAAGACCAGTTTTGGTGGATAGTAAGGCCCTGTGGAATCGGGGAGAGTGGACATAGGATCGTTATATCCGAACCACTATAAAAATCTCTCGTGTCTTTACAAGCTTTCGCATTCATACTTATAATCGCTTCCTTCATCATTGTTTTAATAAACTTGCACTAAACTTGCTAAGTATTCATCTCCAAGGTTTTCATCAAAAGGGTTTTTTCAAATACACACGAGATTAGCTTACGCACCATCGGAAGACTTCGAGGTTCCAAGTCTCGCGATCAAACCTAGCACACTCGAGTACCTTGTCAGAGAAGACTTCAAAGGCTTCTAATCTCACACTCAGCTCACGAAAAGTCGAAAAAGTTTTGAGTGTGGTAAAGTCTATTCAACCCCCTTCTAGACTTTCCACCTCCTTACACATCTCGTCCGGGACCAACAAGTGGTATCAGAGCAAAGGTGGTTCAATCGACCACCGGCTTTGGTTACCAATAGTCTTTGAGGAAAGACCTGTTGTGGTCACCTTGAGCAGGATCTTTTTGAAAAAAAAACCATTTTCATAAAACTCATTGCATTCTATGCATATTGTTTTTATTACTAACAATGAGTTCTCTTAAGAGCAGAAAAGAAAGCTACCAGAGTTTTCTATTGAAGACTATGACTACCGGAAATTCCGCATGGAAAATCATCTTGGTGCAATTCATGATAGAATGCTTGAAACCCTTGAAGATGGACCAATAAAGTTTTACTTTGAACCAGTAAGTTCTCGAAGTGGTGGAGTAGAAGCATCTACTCGACGTAAGATTGAAAAGAAAAGAAGTGAGATGTCAAATGATGAAAGGAAACTATTTAATCTTGACCAAGTTGCTCGGACCGAGATCATAGAGACACTAACCAGAGCTTACAGGAAAGTCAAGACATGTAAGACCGCCAAAGAAATGTGGGAAACTCTAGCACTCATGTGTGAAGGATCGGAGCAAATTAAAGAGAACAAGTTGTAGTCCGTTCTACATTCATTCGACACCTTCAAGATGAAGTCCGATGAGACAATAGATCAATTGGACTTAAGACTCGACAAATATCATCAATAAAGCAAGTTCTTTGGGAAAATCTTACACCGAGAAGGAGATCAACAACAAAATATTGAGATCTCTAACTAGCAAATGGAGAGTCAAGATTACAATGATTATAGATACAAAAGAATCGAGCAAAATCAGTCATCATGAGCTATTTTTGCATTTAAAAGCTCATGAATATGATCTCAAACAAGAAGAAGACGAGGATGAAGGGAATTCAAATTCCACGGAAAGGAAGTTGCTTTTAAAGTCACTTCAAATCAATCATCTAAAGAACCTATTGGAGAGGATTTAAGCTTGAAAGAAAAGATGGCTTTGCTAACCGGAAAGTTTGATAAAATGAATTCAAAATTTGGGAAATATAGAAGACATTGGAAGAATACAAAGAAAGCTGGTTTCTGCATTCTAAACAAATCTTCAGACAAGAGATCGAAGATTCCAAAGAAGACAGAGATAGCCCAAGAAGAAGAGATTTCTCTCCTAAAAGGGATTCTAGCCCAAGAAGATCTTCAAGAAGTGATGCTTGTTATAATTGTCATAAATCGGGACATTTCAAATATGATTGTCCAGATTTAACTCCTAGAGAAAGAGAAGAAAAGAGATTGATGAGGAACAAAAAGTTTGGCCGACAAGCGTGCTTTAGTGGTCAAGAGGAGGATACTCTTTCAAGTGATTCAACATCATCTTCGTGACTTCTTCTGCATAAATGATCTCGTGTCTTATGGCAAATGGAGATGAGGTATTTTCGATTCCCTGTTCTTCGCCCACTTCTCGTGTTTCTTTTGCGTAAGAGTTTGACCATAACTTTGTTGATAAGTTAATGGAAGATCTCAAAATTGCTATAAACGCTTACAACCGTGTGGAAAAGGAGAATGTGAGCTTGAAAGAAAAAAATTGATCTATTTACACAAGAATCTATTAGCAAGACATCCGAGACACTACTGTATCTTAATCGTATAACTTCGTAAGAGTTAAACACTCTTAAAGTGAAGTATACCGAACAGGTCTGGTAGAAAGGTTGCTTCCGAGAATCTTGAGAAAACCGATCGCTTGAAAATTCTACAACCAAAGTTCGATGAACTTTTCCATCAGCATGAGCATGTAAAATCAAGTGAGGAACGCTTAAGTTTGAGGTTGAATCAACTGAACAAAGCTTCTCATGCAGTTCAAACAATAGTTGAATCGTCTCAAACACCTAACGTAAAGAAGGGAATTGGTTTTACCATTGCTCAATCCTCACAGTTCAAACAAGTGTACTTAAGAAGAGTACACATGTTAAGGGTAATGATTTGGTAGGAGAGGGTTCCAAACCTAAACTTACCGATAAGGGTAAAGGTTGTTGACCCAAAGAAATCACTGAATGGGAAGAAGAGTAGTTATACTCAACAACCTAAACAACCGATGAGGTATCAAAAGAAGGGGGAATCCCAACTTAAGAAACCTCAAAGAAGGTCGAAGTAAACGTCACCAAACCATCTCCGAGGAGATATTCTCACCGAAGACTACACAACCTAAGCAAACTTTAAAGCTTGCTGAACGGCCTACTAAGCCTTACGTGGCTGTGAGATATGAATCTTTTGATGGCTCAAGTAGACGTATCCTTATCATCAAAACCCTCGGACCATTGCACGGCCGATCACTCCGCATGAAGCCCTTAGAAGGGTCAAGTCTTCCGGAAGGAACATACGACACCCATAGACATACATTCAAGAAGGCACCAAAGGATGAGATTGTCTATGTTGATATATATGGAAGAAGGATAAGATCTTCAATTTAATAAGAAGAGTCTATTCCTATGGATTCCTAAAGATCGTGCTAACTCTCAAGGACCCAAATCTAAAGGGTACCTAAAACTTAACTAAACGTGCAGACGCCGTGGGACATGAAAGATAGGTTGCCGGAAATATCGTCCGGTACTTCGGCTGGGTGTTCAAGCATATGACTGGAAACAAGCAACTCTTGAGCTCAATAAAATCACAAAATGGCCCACGGGTGGTATTTGGAGACAATAACTTTGGGATAACCAAAGGTGTTGGGACTCTATACATTGGAGATGTACGTGTTGAGGAAGTTTTCTACGTGGAAGGATTAAAGCATAACTTGCTTTCGCCACAATTCTGCGATAAGGGATACTCAGCTTAAGTTCTCTAGTTCTCTCGTGTGTTGTTTTGAGTGGTTTAAATGATCAGCGCTTTTAACCGGCTTGAGAAAGGGCAATGTTTATGTTGCGAATTTCGTAAATGTTCAAGCAATACATGCCTTGTAGCAAAGAGTACTTCGAAGCTAGCTGGTTATGGCACAAGAGACTTAGTCATATAAATTTCAAAACGCTAATCAAGATAGCCAGGAAGTCTCTTGTAGAAGGTTTGTCAAATGAAGTTTTCTCAAAAGATCGATCTGCGACTCGTGTAAAAAGGAAAGCAAACTAGAGCCTCTTTCAAAGAAGTTTTTGTACCAACGTCAAGTAGGGTACTACAATTACTTCATATGGATCTATTTGGTCCTCGTATCTCCGTTAAGCTTCGGTGGTAGAAAATATACTCTGGTGGTGGTAGATGACTATTCAAGATTCACATGGGTGATATTTATGTTCAAGAAGAATGAAACCATAACAAAGTTACTGTAATTATCAAGAGATTACAAAACGAGAAAGGAGAAAATGTTGTAAGGATCGAAGTGACAAAGGAACAGAATTCCTAAACTCTCACATAGCAACGTATTGCAAAGAGGCCGGGATTCAAAGCATGAAACGCTCGCGGCTCGCACTCCACAGCAGAATGGTGTTGTTGAGAGGAGAAATAGGACACTCAAGGAAGCCTGCCCGAACAATGCTAGCAGAGTATAATGTCCCTCGCAGGTTTTGGGCAGAGGCCGTGAATACGATGCTATACTCGGGATCGAAGCTTGCCGATCAAAGAACATGGAAAGACACCATATGAGTTATAGAAAGGTAGAATTCCTCGTGTCTCTTTCTTTCGTGTTTTTTCGTAGGTGTTTCATTCATAACAATGGAAAATCCAAGTTAAAAACAGCTTGATGCCAAGGTTGCCGATGGAATATTTTTAGGATATTCCAAAGACAAGCAAGGCCTATCGAGTTTTTAACAGTAAAACCCTTGTTTTGGAAGAAACACCTCATGTGATTTTTAATGAATCTATTGTTGAGTCTAAGGACAAAGGACGAGAAGAGTCTCGTAGCGTAAGGATTTGGGAAACTAGAACTCAAGGATAAGACAAAATATGTCAAGGTTCACTTGCCCGCTTTAGACTCGATTCTAAAGATGATCAAAGAAACTTCTACGTCAAGAGACTCAAGCAAGACAAAGTCTCTGAAGAAACCTCTAAGGCTGGATGACTCACCAAGAACACCAGATGTAAATTTATCAAATCAAGGGGGAATGACGCAAGATGATGTTCCAACAATACCTTCGTAAGAGTTAAACGTATCTAATAGAAGGAATTGGATGATTGATCATCCTAGTGACTTAATCTTAGGAATCCTCAAGATGGAGTAAAAACAAGAAGGAAAATCAACCTAGATGGTTTATTTAGCTGCTATGTTTCTCTACAAGAACCTAAGAATATTGAAGAAGCATTGTTGGACACAAACCGGATAGAAGCCATGCAAGATGAACCGAATCAATTCACACGACAAGATGCTTGGGTACTTGTTGATAGACCAAAACATCAAAAAGTGATTGGAACGAAGTGGGTTTTCAAGAACAAGAAAAATGAGAAAGATGAAGTCACCAAAAATTAAGCAAGGCTTGTTGCGCAAGGTTACTCACAAATCGAAGGAATTGACTATGACGAGACGCTCGCACTGTAGCTGATTGGAAGCTATAAGATTATTCCTTGCGTACGCAGCATATATGAAATTCAGAGTATATCAAATGGATGTAAAGTCTGTGTTTCTAAATGGAGTTCTAGCCGAGGAAGTATACGTTGAACAACCCCAGGTTTTGTTCAAGGAAATAAAGTCTATCGTCTAAAGAAAGCTCTATATGGACTAAAGCAAGCTCCTCGAGCTTGGTATGACACACTATCGCAGCTTTTACTTGATCATGGATTCAGTAAAGGAAAGATTGATCGAACCTTGTTCTGTAATTGAAGAAGAACGAGATATTCTATTAGTATAGATCTATGTGGACGACATCTTCTTTGGATCTCCAAACAAGAAGTTTTGTGAAAAATTCAGTGAATTGATGCAAAGTAAGTTTGAAATATCTATGATGGGAGAAATGAATTATTTCTTAGGCCTTCAAGTCAAGCAAACTTCTAAAGGAATATTCATAAACCAAGCAAAGTATACCAAAAACATGCTAGAAAAATTTGGAATGTTAACAAGCAAGGATGCAAAAATTCCAATGATAACAAACTATAAGATGGATCCAGATGAGGATGGTGAAAGTGTTGATCGCACCATGTACAGAGGATTAATAGGTTCCTTGTCAGATCTAATGTGCAAGCGGACTGATATTTCCTTCGCAGCTGGAGTATGCTCCGTATTTCAAGCCAATCCAAAGAAAAGTCATTTGGATGAAGCAAAGAAGATTTTAAAGTATCTCAAGGGTACAACAAACTTAGGTCTTTGGTACCCTCGCCGATGATAACTGAACTCAAAGTGGATATTCCGATTCGTATAATGGTGGTTGTAGAATTGATAGAAAATCAACCACGGGCACATGTCAATTTCTTGGAAGTAAGCTGGTTTCTTGGTTTTCTAAGAAGCAAACTTCAAAGTGGCTACGCCAACTACGTATGGTAATATATGGTCACGGAGCCGTTGCTCACAATTACTTTGGATAAGTCAACAATTGCAAGACTATCACATTGTCACTAAAGAAATTCCTATCTTTTGTGATAGCAATGCCATTGCTATTACTCGTAATCCAAGATTTCACACAAGATGCAAGCATGTGGATATATGTCATCACTTTATTAGAGATCATGTCGAAAGAAAAACATTCGAATGGAAAAGATTCATACAGATCGACAGAGAGCAGACATTCTTACGAAACCATTGGCGTAAGCACGGTTTAGAGATCTATTTGTAGAATTAGGTCTACCGGATCCAGAAAATCATGTTAACACATTTCAAAAAGGCTACTAAGTATAAAGCCTCAAGAGATCATTAAGCTTGTCAAGAGAACATTAAGCTCGCCAAGAAAGCATTAAACTTGGCAAGAGAGTATAAAGCTTGTCAAGAGAACTTCAAAACTCCGCCGCAGAAAGTTCTAAAGCTTGCCGCTACAATACTCGAAGTGGTATCGATTGATTACAATATCAACTCGACGTATATGTTTCTCTCTCTCTTTTCTCTCTCTCGTTTTGCTCTTGTTTATTTGTTTGAAAAATATTTTGGTATAAAATATTCCTTTGTCTATGTGGTTAAAATAATTTTCTAACATTTTATTCCTTCGCTTATCCTCGGCATTGGGAAGTAATTCGTGAATTGTCAAATCAAATCTTTTAACCACAAATTATGGGGTAATCTTTCCTTAAAATATTATTTTACATCCTATTTCTCATGACCCGAAAATCTTTTAATTTTGGAAAATACCTTTTCGAATCCAGAGCCGAGGACAAGCGCTTTTGAATTCGAACCATTTAATTCAGAACTGCTCGATCCGATCGCAATATGCAAATCAACGCTCAAATCTTATTTTGTAATTTAAAATTTAGCGGTTTCCTTCTTCTCTCTTATAAATTGATTTTCTCGTCTCTTTCTCTTTCATTACTCCTTATCTTCATTCTCTATTTTTCCTTCGTCTAAATTTGATCAATTTCTGCGTTAATATCCATGGCTCCAAAACAATCTTCTTCTTCAAAAAGGTCGCAGGGAAACACAAGACTCTAGACCCTTTGGCCCTTTCTGAGAAAGTGAGAAGCTTAATTATCGGTGGATTTTCGAACAACCGGACAAAGCAAAGTGGAGATTTTAAATCTCTTATCTCGATCGGGGTTTGTTTCAGTAATGTTCGGCTCATTCTTCGTAACGACGGACTCTTGATGCCTATGTTGTTCAGTTTCGTTCGTGGTGAGTTTGGACGAACAAAGATCAAAACGGCGTTGTTTGGTCAAAGTTTGACCATCGACGGCAGGATGTTCATGAACACTTGGGTTTGTCTCTTCAAGGCATTGACCCGTAATCATATATGTCGGAAAATCATCTCGAAGCCTTTTGCTCTCTAGCGAAAACTTCATGTCGTCATCATGTGTCGGACTTGAAGAAAGCATATCTCAAGCGGAAATATAGATCGTTGTTTGATATCATGGTAAAGGTTATGTTTGGGGAACGACAGAGTATGGACTCAGTGAGTCGAGGCGTCTTTGTGCTTTGAAGGCAATTGTGGATGGAGTGGAGTGTGATTTGGTCAAGAAATTCTTTGAGATTCTCGCAGAAGGAAAAGAATCGGTTCTTTCTTGACCGAGGTGGACGGCCATCCAGAGGTTAAGGTGTGGGCTGTAGAACAAAGATGTTTACATGTCAAATAAGATTACAAAGGTGTTCGGAGAGGGTGATGCCTAACACAGCCGTGGGACCCTAAGTGGACGAAACCATATACTAAGGCCAAGTTTATGCCGAATAAGGATGAGGAGCTCAGTGGTCCTCCCGATTCTCGATGATGAAGAAGATCAGCTGAAGTTGAGGAAGAGTCTCCGATGTGTTGCCAATTACGGAGGTTGCTCCCGCGATCGATGATATCAGAAAGATGAGATGGTGAAGGATTCGGATAACCCATCTAAGAGTGTTAGTGAACAGCACCGGCAAGTTCCAAGGCTGCTAGTTCGGGAGAAGACTCACAAGTCTTACGGTAGCGAAGATCGATTCCGATCTCACAGCTACCACAGAGGAAGGCAAAGAGGTTAACTATGGTAACTCGGAAAGATTACGTGAGCAATCGTACGAGAGGAGCATGTATGCCTCCTAAGGTATCTCCTGGCAAGAAAGGTTCGTCTACGGTGGATGCAATGGAGGTTGATGATTCTCCAATATCGGATGATGAAGAGATGGTCTCTCATGAATCTGGGTGAGAAGGAACAAGTACCAATTCCGTTTCCTTCTCTTTCCGAGATTCCTTCTTCTTCAAAGTCAGCCGCACCGATGGAAGTTGGCGATGATGTTGCGGGTATGGGTGCCGCCGAGCCTATCACCCAGGTTGCCGAGGGTGATCTCGGAGAAGATGTGATTCAACAGATCCGTTGGAGTCTCCAGTACAAATAGTAAACCTTCTTTGGTAAAATACGTGGACCGCTTGAGCGGTGTTTGATGGCCGAGGCTTCTACTTGGGTGGACAAAGCAAGTTTCCCAGATTGCAAGATTTTTCGGAGGAGCGTAGCTTGTTGATAGATATCCTGGTATGGAAGAATGCAAGGCTTGGAGCGATTGATGATCTCATTCTTTTGGCAAATGAGATTGGTCACAATGAGTTCTCTCTGTGGGAGTTTGAGCTACAGATCAAGGCGGGCTTAGCGAGCATTTGATTTAACCTCGGACCATCGATTGCTCGCCTAGTTGCTCGACCGTTGGATGAACCAGAGCCTCAGAGAGGATGGTTTAGTTCCTCCTTTTACAATGATCAAGAAATCGAAAAGGTGTCTCTTCTATCCCTCCTCCTCTTCCCGATTTTACATCTCGTACGCTTGCCCAACTTTATGCCTCGTTGTTGTTCATGAGGATTTGTATAACTCTTACTCGCAAAGTTTGGAGTTAACACAACAATATGCTTCAATGTTTTCTCAGTATTGGCTGCTAAATATACCCCTCTTGCTGAGTCTATTGAGTCTTCAAAGTCCTACATCGAAGCCGCCATTCGACGGCCCTCCTTGATCCGTCAAACCGCCGGCGATATATTTTCTCGAGCAACAGGAGACTATCATCGAAACTCTTTCCGCATGATGTTGAACAACATAAATGAGGTTAGAAAGCACGTTGAGAGTGTAAAGGCTGAAGGGGAGAAAGTCAAGCTACTCTCGGGAAGGTGTTTCTTGAAAGAGAGTCGATTGAGGACAGATTTCGGACAAAGATGGAGGATCGATTAACGAAACTCGGTGGCATGGAGGCGCAGCTACGAGAAGGAATTGATCGAATGCGGCCATCCAATCCTCTATGCCGGAGATGGGAAAACAAATTGCTACATCGTAAGAGGCGAATGCCGATTGACGGAGACGGCCACATCGCAGAATGACATCGCATCTGCTATTCAAGCATATGCTACAAATCGATGAGAAGATTGCTTCTCCAATAGCAGCTGAGTTTGAGCTGAAAAAGTTTACAGAGAAGTTTACAACATGATGACGGGATATTCTTTCCAAGATGCCGAGATGGAAGCTCACTGGACCCCTCTTTTGAATGATGTTAAAAGGGGGAAGGCCAGTTGAGAACCGAGATGGTTGAGAGAGATGAGGCAAAGGATAAAGAATTGAAGGAGGTGAAAGATAGGTCGAGGCAATGAAAATTTTTTTCCCGGAAAGGAAAGAGAAGGCTGATTTGAAGAAGGCTTTGCGAGAGTCTCGGCGTGGGCGAAGGTCAAAGTTCCCAACCGTTAAAAAGGAGAAGGTTGGTTAAGATGTCTGAAAAAAGTTGAAAAAGGGAAGTCTCGTTGAAGAAGAGTTGGAAGCTTTGCATGAGGAAGCTTTCCTTGCCGATTTAGAAACTAGAAGGATGGAGGAAAAGGACACTACAAGATGATCAAACTCCTCGGAAAGCAAGGAAAAGAGGTGGATGTTTTGGACTGTAAACGAGAATAAGATGTTCATACCGAAGAAGGTTGTTGCAAAGCCACCGTATCAAAGAAGAAGCGAGTAGGAAAGGAAAGAAGCTCACTGGAGCAGAGGCCGAGGAAGACTTTATCCTCCCCACAACACCGATGGATATGTGGATGATTGCTGCCCTCCCAAGAGGATTGAGGATCGGAAAGCAGAAAGAGAGATTTCATTTGCTCATACTATGTGTGCAAAAGTATCGGCATCGGGGCCACAACAAATGAAACATTCTTTGCTTGGATGGAGGAAGCATAGTGATCTTTGGGCAGAGATTTTGAAAGCTTCGAATTCAACCTAAACCTTCAAGCGCCGTATTTTGAAAAGATCCCTACTCCAAACACAGATGATGGAAAGTTCGACCACCGAGTGTTCGCAGGACGCATAAAATCTGCTAGGCCGAGGTCGGCCCACCTATTGGAACAGATAACAGGGAACTCTATGATAGAGTGTACGAGTGGCTGAATGTTCCAACAGGTTTCAAGGTATGACTGAGGAAGATTTGAAGGTTGCCGGTTGGGAAGCTAGATTGCTGTTTGGGGAGATAGTCTCATTGGACGGGAAACCGATGTAGTCTGCTTTATTTTGTGCTTTTCTTTGTTATCTCTTTCTCTTTTTGCATTTCGATTTTGTAAAATGTACTGATATCTCCATATTAATAGAAGTGAATGTTTTGCGCCAAGACAACTTCTCGTTGTCATCCGATTTCGTTTGAGATCTTTTTAAAAGGTGTCTTCTTGTTTTCTTTTCGAGCATCTTTGCTTATGTGCAGTTCTCAAGAAGGTTTTAACATCATCAAAAAGGGGGAATTTGTTAGGATTAGAATTTGTTTGTTTTGATGATGTTCTTAAAACCTAAGTGTAATAGGACCACCAACATGTTAGTCACTTGATGATCTAGATAGGGTTTATGTCTTAGTATAGTTAAACTAGCTAGGCTTGACTCAAGAGTCAGTATTGATTGAGAACTCAAGGTCGCTGATAAGAAGACTTAAGGATTTAAGAAAGATCTCGTTCAAGTCATCTATAAAGGCATCGTGAAGATAAAGAAGAGATAATAAGACATATGCAAAAAGGGTGTTATCAAGAAAGGTTTAAGTGAAGATAGCAAGGTTGGAATCCGTGCTACAACAAGCTTTGGAACCGGTGGCCGGAGCAAGGTGTAAGGTTGCTAAAGTTGACTTTGAGAGATTCATCGGGGTTAACGAAAGTCGAAGGATAATTCAGAGATATCCATAATCAATCTAGAGAAGATTGGATTATCAATCAAGATCAATCAAGATATAATTGATTGATATCAAATAATCAATTATCTAAAGTCAAACAAATCTTCCAACGATCACTTACCATTTCTTTGAAGACCTGATTGACAAATTAGTCTAACGGCTAGTCAATTTCGTGGATCATATAAAAACTCAAGTGGAGGATTTTTTAATATACATACGCGCGAGAAACATCAAGAAAAATCGATCTTCACTCATAGCAATACACGTATAATTCTTCGTACAAATCGATTCAATACGTTGATACTCTTAAAAGAGAGTTATTTTTGGTCAAGGAAGTGTAAATCATCTTTCATTATCTCTCGTACGAGAAAAGGTTGATTGTTTCGCATCTAAGAGTTAACACTCGAAGATCACATTGATTGTACCAAGGGCGTGAACTTGTTAAACTTCCCGTGGTCGAATCCTCGAGGAGATTAGAGGAGACAAGACCAGTTTTGGTGGATAGTAAGGCCCCCGTGGAATCGGGGAGAGTGGACGTAGGATCGTTATATCCGAACCACTATAAAAATCTCTCGTGTCTTTACAAGTTTTCTGCATTCATACTTATAATCGCTCATTCATCATTATTTTAATAAACTTGCACTAAACTTGCTAAGTATTCATCTCCAAGGTTTTCATCAAAAGAGTTTTTCAAATACACACGAGATTAGCTTCCGCATCATCGTAAGACTTCGAGGTTCGAAGTCTCGCCGATCACACCTAGCACACTCGAGTACCTTGCCGTAGAAGACTTCAAAGTCTTCTAATCTCACACTCACTCACGAAAAGTCGAAAAAGTTTTGAGTGTGGAAAGTCTATTTAACCCCCTTCTAGACTTTCCACCTCCTTACACATCTCGTCCGGACCAACACTACCAAATCTGTCTACAATTGTATCACTTTTAAAAGATAACTTGTTGTATTCAGATTTAGTAATTTTCCAAAACTTAGGAAATGTGGGATAACACCTGCTTCTCCCATCAAAAGGATTATAATAAAAATTTCTTCTTATTTTGGTTCTTGGATTTCTCTTAGTCTAATAAGGAGTCCTCGTGAATTTTTGTTTCCAAGTTGGGAGATGCAGTCCTTACTTGACTAATTGGTTTCCAAGGACCAATTTTAACCTCTTTTAATTGATCGATGCTTTTACAAATTTCCCGGGTTTTTGTACATCCGATTTACTATTTCTATCATAACCAAGACTGTTTTGTCATAGGATTTTTGAGATGTATTAAAGATGTGATCTATTGCTGATTGTGAATTATTAAGTTGACTAATTTTGAAGACTAGCTTCTCATTGTCTTTCTTAATTAATTCATTTTCAGCAAAAATTAATTCAAATTTGTCTTTTAAAGTTTTCAATTCACTTTCTAATCTTTCGTGTAAGCTGGCCGTTGTACTAGCCTCACTGGGAAAACATTCCCCTTGAATGTTTCCTCGGTTCAATAGTTCATCACCGCTTTCCTTTAATTAGAATCAATTTGATCCTTTAAAGCAATTTTCTGTCTCTAGCTGTTTATAAGCAGCCAGAGATGTCTTTAAATCTCTCAATAATTTATGAATAACAGCTTGATCATAATCGATGCAGATCGACAGAATCATTATCGAAGATGAATAATAGACTACCTCTTTAGCCATGAGATGATTCCATCATCCGATCCGAAATCGGATGAAGATGATGATGATGATGATGATGATTTCTTTGACTCCTTTTCTTCAGCCTAGTAAAGCTCTTTGGTCTGCAAATATCTTGTCTCTCTTTTTCCTTTTCTCTTCTCTTTCTTTAGGAGTCGGTTGAGGATAATCATAGCTGAAGTGTCCGGCTTGTTGCATGTGTAGAAGTGTCACTCCCGTCCGATTTAGGGCTGGAAGGATTTCTTTTGACAGTGATCTCGAATCTTCTCGTCGGCTCCCGCTTTTGTCATCATCTGTAGACTCATCTTCCTTTCTTCTTGATTTGGATCTTGATCTGTCCCTTACCTGCAAATCTCAATTTATTTCGTTTATACTTCATTCTTAATCATTATACCTTTTGGTGAGCAGAGTCATCTCGCTTCCTTCGGAGATAAGTCACCTCCTACAGACTCGGTTGACATCTTGTCTTCTTTGCCGACAAAGACAACGACTTGGATGATGTGCTCGACTCCATCTCATCTTCTTCATCCTCTATTTGAATGTCATACTCTAGAGCTTTAAGATGAGAGAACAAGGTATGGTGAGTAATAGAAGATAAATTTTGAGTTGCTTTAAGGAAATTGAATTTTTCTCTCCATCTCTTGGTTAATGATCTCGGTATCTTGTTATTAATCTCCTTCTCTGTATAGTTCTTTCCAAGGTCACCGCTTTGTTGAGGAGATTCACAACCTTACATCTAATCGATCCACGGATTCATTTTCCTTCATTTTGAATGTATCAAAGTCGTGTAAGACCGATCGCAGCTTATTCTCTTTTACTTGATACTGATCCCTTACAAACATTTGCCGAGTTTGCCACATTTCTTTGGCTGTTTTGCATCTCTTAACCTTCTCAATCCAGTCTTTAATTAAAGTCTCATAGATTTCAGTTCGGGCTACTTGATCTAGATTGTGGATCTTTCTTTCATTATTTGTCAATTCGTAACTCTTTTTCTCTTGTCCGGTTCTCGACTCACCGATTCAGCGCTGTGCTAGTGCCTCCATGATAAAATTTTATAGGTCCTTCTTCAGAACCTCCTCCATCCTATCATGGATGGCCTTGAGGTGATTCTCCATCCCGAATTTCCAGTAATAATAATCTTCAATAGAAAATTCAGGTAAATTCCTGGATTTCTTACTTTTTCCCGAAGACATGATGAGATAAAGAAATAAAATACTCCACAAAACTTATTAGTAGCACGCTTAGTGATAATAAAGAAGATGAAGAAAATCAAGAAAATTTCGGAATCTTAGTTAAGACCTAAAATCAATATCGTAATGCCTTAACACCGCTCCGATACCACTTGTTGGTCCCGATTAGTTGAGTTGATTAAGAAACTTTGATTTAACCTTCTAGGACAAAATCTAGAAGGGGGGTTGAATAGATTTTGTAGATTTTTCAAATCTCTTAAAATATATTCAAAGTACCAGATGTACACGACGAATTCAATATTAAACTCAACTTTATTAAGATCAAAAGCAAGCTGATATTCAGATTTTAACTTTGATTCTAAATTAATCCTTGAGCAATAAATTGGAAATTGAACAGATAAGTAAATAAAAGCGATAAAGAACACAAGATTTTATAGTGGTTCGGATTATAACAATCATACATCCACTCTCCTTCTCCAACTTGAAGAAGGGTCTCCACTATCCGCTTACTTACTTACTTCATAATCGTACAACTTACAACTTACAATCTGATCTTCAACTCTTCAAAACTCTAACCAAAATTATGAAATCTAACTCTAAGATAAAAAGTGTATTTGAAGATGTGCAAGGAAGTGTTCTAAAAACACTTAGAAAAATTTATGAAGAAATCTTGGAAAACTATTTTGAGCTTTTTGAAAACTTATGATTTGAAAGAATAACTTTTTGGAAAATATCTTGTGTGTTCTGTGTATTCTGAATATTCGTATGACATATATACTTAATGAAGTGTCAAAACCTATTTATAAGTCCGAAAAGACAGGTTAGTTTGTTAGTCAGTTCTAACAAACTGAAAAGCTTTAACAATCTTAATCTTGAAAAGCTGCTCTAGACCTCGGCTGATTTTACTCTACTCATCTGCGGTGACTTGGTGAAGACTCTCCTTTCTTATTCTACTCCGCTTGTCTTGACCTCGTCGAGCTCTTCATGTTTGTCTCCGCAGATGACTAGACTCAAGCTTGTCTTCAAACGATTTGTACTCTTCCAGGACCTCGGTGACTAGATTGGTTCTCAACCCCGTCCGATCAACTTAGCTTATGATCTCAATCTCACTGCTCTTCAAATCGTCGATCATCCGAGCTTCTTTTAACTCATCAAAACTTCTTGATCCAACAATTTATTTGATGGCTCGTTTAGTGACTAAATGATACTGTTTAGTAGTTTAATTGTAGTAAATACAAATAGGAAAAAAAAGAAGAACAAGAAGAAGAAGAAGTAAGTGAATTATTTATTCACCACATAATTTTCCTTGGCCGTGAATAACCCACGTGTCCTTTTCTTTCTATATATCCAAAGTCTCAAAGAAAATCCATGTATTGGTCAACCATACAGCTTCAACAATTTATCCTCCAAAGAAATTCCCTTTTCAATTGAAACATCCAGCAGCAAGTTGCTTTCTCCTCAAATAAAGACACATGATTTAAGATGGAGTTCTTCTTCTTCTCCTTCTAAAAACTTGACTCCTCCTTTTTCCATAGGAAGCTTGATCCGCTTATAGTTCTTTCCAAAGAACAAGAAGATCATCTTTCATTATCCAGACTCAAGCTCATGGTATGGTGAAAACTTTTGATCCAAGAAAAACAGTCCACTCTTCCCTTTGCATCAAGTTCATTATCTAACTTTCGATTCGTCTTTCTTTTGTTAATTCTTGAAGTCCTCAAGCCACCCTGCATTTTGACCATCTTAACAGCTCCAAAGAATCATATTTCGTCCAAAGAATCAAAAGAAAACAGAGAAGGAAACTGCAAAGGTTGCTAAACTAACTATGCTTATAATCGTGTTCGATTAATTTACGTCGAAATCGTTGAACGCTTTAACTTGTTAATTTCTGTAATTTTCAGCTTAATATATGTTATTTGATGAGTATACTACATATGTGAAGCTTTGCATTAGAGTTTTGATCGAGTTATGATGGGTAAAATCATTGACGAACATGCTACGTGACAAACTTATATGTTTTGGAGCCCCTACTTTGATGTTATTTATCCTCTGCTCCATAAACATTTTTTTAAAACAAAAAATACATGTTCTCCTATTGGCATACTATAAGTGTGTAAAAATTGGTATTGAAAGGGCCTACCTTTTTAAGAGGAAAAAAAAATTATGGAAGTTCATGGAAAATTACTTCTTGAAAGCGATTTTGAACCATGAACTTGATGAGCTTGGTTACCTTGTTTGCTAGCATCTAAAAATCTTGAAAAAATCATGAATGATCTTCTTACAATCTAGTATAACGTAGGACAATTTCAGAATCATCGGAGTTATCATCTAGGAGAAATAAATCTTTGAAATGGGTGTGATACAAATCGGCCGAAAAACATGACTGTGATTTAGAGGCATGTTCTATGATAAGTCTAGTACAACATATTTAAATTTTGTACATTTTGGCCTTGCCAAAATAGAGATATGAATTTTTTTCTAAAACCTGTACAGAGCGAGGATCAATGAGTTCATCATCATTTCTTGCTAATCTGGTGTTAATCCGTAATGAATTAGGCTTAGGACCCTTAATAAACTTTGTTCAATGTTTCGTCATGTATAACATAGTTTAATTTTATAAATTTTGGACTTGTCTAAATGCATCTTCTGTAATTTTAAAGATTATGTGTCAGCTTTTCCATGTTTATTTGAAAATTATGAAGTGTTAGATCAAGTAAAGTTTTGATGAGTTAAAAGATTAATCCAGATGAGCGGACAACTATGAAGAACAGTGAGATCAGTGCTCATACTAAGCTGATCGAGACTAGGTCAAGGTCCGATTAAGTCACCGAGATTAGAAGTTGCAAGTCGTCGGAGATAAGCTCAAGCCTAGTCATCAACAGAGACAATAATGAAGAGCTCGAGACGAGGTCAAGACAAACCGAGTAGAATAAGAAAAGTGAGTCTTCACCAAGTCACCGGCAGACGAGTAGAGTAAAATCACCGAGGTCAAGAGCAGCTTTTCAAGATTAAGTTTGTAAAAGCGATTTCCGGTTGTTAGAACCGACTAACAAACTAACTGTCTTTTCGTACTTATAAATAGGTCTAGTTTTTATTTTGTTAAACACTTATGCAAATTTGATTTACACACTATTCACTACTCGTATTTCGATCAAAATCAATTCACAAATATTTCAAGAGAGTTTTCAAAAAGTTCTAAGTGTTTATAGAACACTTTATTTGTAATCTTCAAGATTCAATATTCACTGTAATTGTTAGATTCACGAGAAGGAGTTAGGAGTATTTTGAAGAATTGAAGAAAGTTGTAAGTTGTAAGTCGTAAGTAAGAAAGTAGTGTTAGAACAAGATTGTTTTGATGACTTAAAAGACTGCTCCAGATGAGCAGACTATGGTGAAGAACTCAAGACTAAGTTCTAGTACGAAGGCTGATCGAGACTAGGTCAAGATTAGTTCAAGTCACTGGAGACGAGGAATGACAAGTCATCCGGAGACAAGCTCAAGTCTAGTCATCTGCGGGAGACAAGTATAAAGAGCTCGTGCAGAGGTCAAGATAAGCCGAGTAGAATAAGAAAGGCTAATCTTCACCAAGTCACCGGCACGAGTAGGAAGAATCACCGAGGTTTTAAGCAGCTTTCAAGATTAAGTTTGTTAAGCGGTTTCAAGTTTGTTAGAACTAACTAACAAACTAACCGACTTTTCAGACTTATATATAGGTCTAGGTTTTTCATTTTTCAAGTAGATATAACACTTATGCATATTAGATTTACACAAGTCACTACTCGTATTTCACAATCTTTTCACAAGAGTTTCTAGAGAGATTTCAAAGAGTTCTAAGTGTTTTTAGAACACTTTTTCTCAGTAATCTTCAAAATCCAATATACACTGTAATAGTTAGATTTCTAGAAGAAGAGTCTAGGAGATTGAAGATTTGAAGAATTGTACAAGTTGTAAGTTGTAAGTGGAAGTGAGAAAGTAAGCGATAAGTAGAGTCCCTTCTTCAAATTGCGGAAGGAGAGTGGATGTAGGATTTTAAAATCCGAACCACTATAAATCCTCGTGTTATTTCTTGCTTTCTTTATTTTCTGTTTGGTTTACAATTTGTGTTTCATCAAGAGTTAAATTCAGAATCTTAACTAAAATCGTATTTCAACCTTGCTTTTGATCTTATAAGAAGTTGAGAATTTAATCTTAATCCACTGGTTTAATCGATACTTTGAATTGGTTTTGAAAGATTTGAAAAATCTACAAAATCTATTCAAACCCCCTTTCTAGATTTTGTTCTAGAAAGCTTACTCAAGGTTTTAATCAACTCAACTCTCCGGGACCAACAAGTGGTATCGGAGCGGTGTTAAGGTCATTCGATATTGATTTTAGGTCTTGAACAAGATTCTGAAATAATCTTGATTTTCTTCATTTTCTTTCATTCCTAACAGTGCTACTAATAAGCTTTTGTGGAGTATTTTGTCTTTGTTTCATCATGTCATCGGGTAAAAGTAATAAGTCCAGAATCTTCTGAATTTTCAATTGAAGAGTATGATTATTGGAAATTTAGGATGGAAAATCATTTAAAGGCCATTCATGATAGAATGGAAGAGGTTCTTGAGGAAGGTCCTATAAAGTTTTTCCATGGAGGCACCAAAGATCGAGCAGAGGCGGCTAAATCAAGAACTAGGCAAGAGAAGAAGAGTTCAATTGACTAATGATGAAAGGAAGGTCCACAATCTTGACCAAGTAACTAGAACAGAAATCATAGAGACTTTGAGTAAAGATTGGATAGAGAAGGTTAAGAGATGTAAAACAGCCAAAGAAATGTGGCAAACCTTAGCTAATGTTTGTGAAGGATCTCACCAAGTTAAGGAGAACAAGCTACGATCAAGATTGCATACATTTGAAACATTCAAGATGAAGGAAAATGAGTACGTAGATCAGTTTGATATGAGGTTGACCAATCTTCTCAACAAAGCGGTGACCTTGGAAAGAATTATTCAGAGAAGGAGATTAACAACAAGATTCTCGAGATCATTAACCAAGAGATGGAGGGAAAAATCCAATATCCTTAAAGCAACTCAAGATTTATCCTCTATTACTCACCATACTTTATTTTCTCATCTTAAAGCTTTAGAGTATGACATCCAGATAGAAGATGAGGAAGATGAGATGGAGTCAAGCACCTCATCCAAATCTGTTGCCTTTGTCGATAAAGAAGACAAGGTGTCAACAGAGTCTCAGTAGGAGCCGATCTATCTTTGAAAGAGCAGATGGCTTTACTTACAAAAAGGTATGATAAATTGAGAATGAAGTATAAGAGAAATAAATTGAGATTTGCGGGAAGAGATAGACAAAGATCCAGATCGAGATAGGAAGGTAGATAAATCTTGAGATGATGACAAAAACAAGAGCTGACAAGAAGATACAGATCACCTGTTAGAAGAAATACTTCCGATCCCAGATCGAGATAGGAGTGACATTTGCTATACTTGCAACAAGCCGTGACATTTCAGCTATGACTGTCCTCAACTCGACTCCTAAAGAAAGGGAAGAAAAGAGGAAGAAAAGAGACAGAGATTTGCAGATCAAAGAGCTTTGTTGGCTGAAGAAAAAGAGCCAAAGAAATCATCATCATCTTCATCATCCTCATCTGATTTTGGATCGGATGATGAGATCTGTCTCATGGCTAATGAGGTAATCTACTATTCATCTTGAGATAATGATTCTTGTCGATCTGCATCCGATCATGACCAAACTATTATTCATGAGTTATTGAGAGATTTAAAGACATCTTTAGCTTCTTATAAACAGTGGAGACAGAGAATTTATTTTTAAAGGATCGATTCAAATTCTAAATAAAGGCAAGCGGTGATGAACAGCTTTGAGACCGAGGAAACATTCAAGGGGAATGTTTTCATCGATCAAGCGATACATCATCCAGCTTACCCGAAAGATTAGAAAATGAATTGAAGACTTTAAAAGATAAATTTGAAGTAGTCTGTCTTGAAAATGAATTAATTAAGAAAGACAATGAGAAGCTTGTCTTCAAAATTAGTCACCTTAATAATTCACAATCAAGAATAGATCATATCTTTAATACTTCTCAGAAATCTCATGATAAGACAGACTTGGTTATGATAGGAACAATAAATCAGATGTTCAAAACCTAGGAAATTTATGAAAGCATCTTCAATCAAAGGATATTAAAATTGGTCCATGGAAACCAACTAGTCGATAAGGACTACAACTTCCATCTAAACCAAGAATTCAAATTAAGAATCCCTATCAGACTAGAAGGAATCCAAGAACAAAAATAAGAAGATTTTCTTATTATAATTCTTTTGATGGAAGGAGCAAATGCTATCCTACATTTCCTAAATTTAGGAAAATTACCCATTACGAATACAACAAGTTGTCATTTAAAAATGATATTATTGTAGACAGATTTGGTAGAAAATCCGAGTCTCGACTTATTGTCTGCAGATGAGATGTTTGTTTGGATTCCTAAAGTGATTCTTGACCCAAAAGGACCCAAGATCACTAGGGTACCTCAAAACTAACTGCTTTTACAGATTCACAGGATCATCACTTAAGGAAGAGATCTTAGCTTCAATATGGTACATCGACAAGGGTCGCTCACAACATATGACCCATAACAAGAAGTCGTTATCAAATTTTCAAAGCATTGATGGTCCAAGAGTTGTATTTGGTGATAATAATTGTGGTCGGACTAAAGGTGTAGGTACATTGATTATGAAGGATATCCAGGTATCTCGAGGTATATTTTGTTGAAGGTTTGAAACATAATCATTATCTGCTTTCTCGCTTTGTGATAAAGGTTTTCTTGTAAAATTTTCAAGGGATAAATGTGATATTTTAGATAATTCCTCGTATAAGGTACTATTAATCGGCTTGAGACGAGGGTAATGTCTATGTGGCCAACTTTAATAGTTGTTTCCAAGATACTTGTCGATGGCTAAGGGTGGAGAAAATGTCACTTGGCTATGGCATAAAAGGCTTAGTCATCTAAATTTCAAGACCCTTAGTAAGTGCTAAGAAGAACCTTGTTAAGGGATTACGAAAAACTTTTATCAACTGATCTTAAATGTGATGCTTGTCAAAAAGGTAAACAGCCTAGACACTCATTTAAGAGTATTAACTCCTCTTCATCCGAAAGAGTATTGCAACTCCTTCATCTGGATTTGTTTGGACTGTTACACCTCTCGGCTTCGGTGGAAGGAAATATACTCTTGTTGTAGTAGATGACTTTTCTAGATACACTTGGGTCATATTTCTTTTCAAGAAAAATGAGACTATGAACAAGATTCCTGATCTGCTCGAGACAAATTCAGAATGAGAAGGGAGTTAATATTATTAAAATCGGGAGTGATAAAGTACAGAATTTTTGAATTCTTGTTTATCTAACTTCTTCAATGAGTTTGGAATTATTCATGAGACATCTTCAGCAAGAACTCCTCAACAAAATGGAGTGGTTGAAAGAAGGAATAGAACTTTGAAGGAAGCAGCCAGAGCATGTTGGTGAGTATAATACCCTCATAGGTTACATGTGAAGCTATCAACACAGCTTGCTATACCCGAGCAGTGCTTAGTTGTCAAAGATAAGGGTAAGACTCCTTATGAAATTTGGAAGGGTAAGATTCCAAGAATTTCATACTTCAAAGCTTTTGGTTGTAAGTGTTTCATTCATAACAATGGGAAATCTAAGTTAAGAACTTTTGATGCTAAAGCGGTGATGGAATATTCTTAGGATATTCTAATACTTCAAAGGCATTTAGAGTTTTTAACAAGACAACCCTTTGTGTGGAGGAAACTCCTCATGTTGTTTTTGATGAGTTGTATTCCTTCTCGTATAAAGTGAATCAAATTTCTGAAAATCTAGATAAAATTGAATTATCCAAGACTAAACATAGAACTCGTCTATCTACCTAGTCTTGATTCGTAATCGATGAAGAAGAATCCCCATCGATAATCAAGAGACAACTTGATCGGACTCCTTGCATCAGACACCTTTGACATCACCGATCAGACGAGTCGGTGATGAAGGGGGAACGTCACCGAGGTTGAGTCGGATGAGTTGCTTGGCGAGACTCAAGATGAGGATACTTCTCCTCATATAGGCAAAAGGATGAGAAGCTATCATCCATCCTGATCAGATTATAGGAGACCCATCTAGTAGTGTGCGTACACGAATGATGTTAGACTCTGAAAGTCTTTTCGATTGTTATGTGTCGCTTCTTGAACCCAAGTCTATTGAGGAAGCATTATCGTACTCCAAATGGATAACCATGCGGGAAGAAGCGCATCGCTTTGAAAGACAAAAGGTATGGGATCTAGTGGAAAGACCCTTACACGTAAAGATTATAGGCACCAAATGGGTGTTTAAAAATAAAGCAGATGAGAACAATATTATTGTTCGAAATAAGGCAAGACTGGTTGCACAAGGTTATTCACGATGCGAGGGAATAGACTATGATGAAACCTATGCTCCAGTTGCATTAGAGGCAATAAGATTGTTCTTGGCATTTGCTTTGCATATAAGTCTTTCAAAGTTTTTCAAATGGATGTTAAGTCTGCTTTTTCTTAATGGTGTGTTACTTGAAGAGGTCTATGTAGAGCAGCCTCCGGGTTTAAGACCAATAACAAAGTCTATAAACTCAATAAAGCTCTATATGGATCAAACAAGCTCCTAGAGCTTGGTATGATACTCTATTTGATTTCTTGACATCAAATGGTTTTTCTAAAGGTAAGATTGATAGAACTTTGTTTAGAAAGGAAGTAGATGGCAACATCTTATTAGTTCAAATTTATGTAGATGACATAATTTTTAGTTCACCTAATCTGAAATTATGTGAAGAGTTTAGCATTCTCATGAAAAACGAGGTTTGAAATGTCAATGATGGGAGAATTGACATACTTTCTAGGCTTACAAATTAAACGAGATGAGTAAGGGTATATTTATACATCAGTCTAAGTATGCTAAGGATCTGATTGAGAAATTTGGAATGATTACTAGCAGAGAAGTCAAAATACCTATGGCAACTAACTTCTCAATGGATTCGGATGAGCAGGGATACCCACCGATGCAACGGAGTATCGTGGGTGATTGGATCTCTTCTCTATCTCACCGCAAGTAGGCCGACATAGCCTTTGCAGTTGGGGTATGTGCAAGATTCCAGCTAATCCCAAGAAAACTCATCCGGAGACTGCTAAGAAAATTCTTAGATATCTCAAAGGAACCTTACAAGTAGGGTTATGGTACCCGGTGATGACAACTTTGAGCTAACAGGTTATTCAGATTCGACTTTGGAGGATGTAAGATTGATAGGAAATCCACTTACGGAACTGTCAATTCTTAGGCAACAAATTAATTTCTTGGTTATCTAAGAAGCAGACATCTGTTGCCACCTCCACAACCTGAAGCCGAGTACATGGCAGTGGAAGTTGTTGCTCTCAACTCCTCTGGATTAGTCAATGACTTAGAGACTACAATATTCAAACATCAACTGTTCCTATTTATTGTGATAGTAATAGTGCAATAGCAATGACTTACAATCCTATTTTACATTCTAGATGCAAGCATATAGATATTAGGCATCATTTCATTAGGGATCATGTTGAAAAGAATGACATTAGAATTGAGAAAATTGCCACCGATTCACAAAAAGTCGACATTCTTACAAAACCATTAGTCGAGTCTAGGTTCAAAGAAATGTGTTTAGAATTAGGATTACTTGATGCATCTTTAGCTGGTTTCTAATTGTGTGCATTTGGTTCCTTATTCCTTTTCTTTTCTTTAAATTAATGTCTAGAAAGAATTATCGACTAGATATGTGTCAAAGGGTAATCAGTAGGCGATATCATTGATCTCCTTTAGGAATCAAGAATCAAGGATTGACAATTACTTATCGACATTGAGTAAATCGTGACAAGGACATAATAGTCACCGAACTCCTCAAGAAAACAGATGACTATTTACATCCTATCCGATTTACCTTAAGCTTCGATGGTTTCCTTTGAGTTTATGTTTTTGCAGGAACAGTCTCGGATAACACTGTTTCATTCTTTTATTCAAACTTCTTTATTCTTAACCCGAGTCGATCTGCTTCTTAAAAATTTGTTTAGAAAAATTAAATCTAAATGTGTTTTGTTTAAACCTGGTTTGAAAAATGCTAAAAAGTTACATTTAAATTGTTGGTTTTCGTGATCGAGAAAGTTACTCTATCGGATGACTTTCTAAAACTTATCATTTTTAAGCCGATCTTTTTCAAACCCATCTGTTTAGGAAACCTTCGGTTGAAGTAAGATATCACGTGGTGACGTCGGGTATACTTACTTCTCTGAATAAAGTAACCTATATCGGTCAAATCAACATCTATAAAGTAACTATTTACGCATTCCAAAGGCGATTGCAATTCACGCGCTGAATCCTAATCGCTTATCTTAGTTTTTAACCGTTGATTAATACTCAGTAAAAACTTTTTGAATAAATGGCTGAGATTAATTCATATTTTCAAAAATGGCGGTTTCTCTTTCCAATCTTCCCCCTATAAATACATCTTCTTCTTCCCTAAAACCTTTTCTTTCCATACTCGTAAAACCCGTATATTTTGTTAAACCCTTTACAAATTCACAAAAACTTCCAATGGCATCTTCTTCAAAACTACCAAAACTTATAAACCCACATACATTTCCACAAATATTTCTCATTTCAAAATGAATGAGGAATATTTCAAAAACCGCTTGAAAGCGGAAATGTATGTTGATTTCAAACCACAAATGACCTTAATCTGCAGAAATTCTTCGCCTCCTCGAAGCTTCACGCCTCGAGAGGATTTCTATCACTAAAGTCTCCTCGAGCAACAGCGGATTTCTTGGGTGCAGAGTTTTTGGCGAGAATGGAGGACACTCGGGGCGGTTTTGATACTTCTATCGACGGAACTACACCGAGTTATTCTCGAGAGAATATTGCCAGATCTTTGATACGTCAATGGAGGGAGTTAATCCATTGACGTGCAAAGAAGATGAGTGGGAAGAATCCTTCGATATGATGGCGAGGGTCACTTACAGGGGGACTTGCAGGGATTTAAAGAAGAACCCGTTGAGAAGGAGGTTTCGATTGTCTGATGACCGTGGTTACTAAGGCGGTCTTGGGTGAGCAGAGCTCACATGATGGGTTAACCAAACCCAGATTGTGCGTGATGCGAGCCATCTTGGATGGAGTGCAAGTGGCTGGGTGGAGCTGTTACTTTATAAGCTCAGGAGGAGAAGAAACGCCTCACTTTCAAGTCAAATGCAGAGGGCTGGGTTCCTACTTCTACTGATCAGTCTCTTCAATAAAATCACCTGTTTTAATTGAAGGACCGAATAGGGAGGCTGATCGAGAATAGGTACTAAAAAGTACTCAAAGCGAAGGGCATCCTCACAAAGGATGACAGTTGGGAGGAATTCCAGACTCGGATGATGAGTCCGATGCGGCTGCTCGAGAGGATGGCGGCTGCAGCCGTTGAGGGTCGTGGTCCAGCGGTGAACAAGTTGAGGTGGCCCAGTGGAGGTCAAAACAGAGGACATGAAGCGGCGGCGAGCGAGGTCGCACCTCAAGTCCAACCTGTTGAAACAGGCCGTAGTCCCGAGGATGTTTCAGAGGAGGAAGAGGAGGTTGGTGAAAGCTTCAGAAAAGAAGAAGGGGAAAGCTCATCTGCTGCTCTGCCAAGGTTGCCTCGAGATGAAGAAGAAGAAGAGGAAGCAAATCCCCTTGGTAAGGAGGCCAAGACGAGCAGCCCCGCAGCTCGAAGGATCCACCAAGTCTGGTAGCTCCGAACATCGATGGAACTATCAACTCGCTACTGAGAGGAGGTCCCGATCCTTGAGATAGCAGCCGAGGTTGGTCACCGGAGGTTCCTCTCTCCCCAACCGATGAACCTCGCTCTTTCCCCTATCCTGCAGAGGCAGTACTAGTCTTTCCCCATCTCCTACCTTATCTCCCATACTTGGCGGTGAAGAAATGCCTCAGCTGACATTTCGAGCCTTTGCCTCACCAAGCTCCACAAATCCAAATTGGCAATGAAGGGATATCCCAGCCGGTATCCCGAGCCTCTTCAATGACCTACCTTCCCTATAGTCCAAATCCAAACCCCAATTACAGAATCTATCCCATCCCCTTTATCCATTCCTTCTACCCAACCTCAAACATCTCTTCCAACCCCATCCGAACAAATACCTCTCCCTACAGTCCAGACCTCTCCAATCCCGATAATATCTTACTCCTCTCTTCCAACTATTCAAACACAATCTGCTCCTCTCCCATCCCCTCAACCAGAACAAATAATCTCCTCGTCCGACTCCTCAACCGAGGATGAAGACACGACCTAAGCCCAACCACAGCCATCTCCTCTATTCTATCCCTCGCCGAGAAGAAAGTCAATGCTACATTCCGAAGGAAAATGGAAAGAAAGACGAGGAGGATGGTCAAAGTCAGAATCGACACTATGCTAGCCAAAGCATGAAGGAGGTTGAGGTAACATTGTCTGATAAAATTATAGATGTCACTAACTCTGCGGGCGGTAAAGTGAAATCAATGGAGGAGGAGCTGAAGGCTTTGAAGGAGGAGGTTATGGGGGTACAATCAGTGGTGGTAAATGAGTTGGTTGTAGACCACTCGGACTTCAGGTCAAGTGCGATGCTCTGGATGCAAAACTTTCGAGACTTGGCTGCTGAAGTTAAAAAGGGAAAAAGTCTGAAGCAGAGAAAAGACGAGCCCTCACAAATGTGGGTCGAGGAGACCAGAAAGACGTGGGCATGAAGGCCAACACGGCTGACCTCGAGGCAGCCAAGGAGGAAGCTTCGGATCAAATCTCGATGAGTTGGCTGCTCTCCAGCTGAGGGTGAGTCAACCGGAGGAAGCTTTGAAGGAGGATGAGGAGAAGAGAAGGAAAGAAGAGGAGGAAAGGTCAGAGAAGCTCTTGGCTCGATTAAAAGAATCGAATCTGAAGGAGCCAAGGGGAAGGGAAAAGAAGTAGCGATGCCGAGCCCGAATCACGAACTCATTACTGTGGCTGCTAAAGGAAAAGGAAAGAGGAAGGCTGATTATTCCAATCTCTCAAGAGCAGATCAAAAGGATTAAGAGAGAGATGGAATATTTTGGCAAGAAAGAAAAGAAGAAGCGTAAGAAGAAGAAAGACTCCAACGCCTTACGGAGCACTGCTTGGCGCAAATGGTTAATCAAAGATCAAGGCGGTGGGAAGTTCAGGCCATTCCACAACACATTTGCTCCTCCTAAGTCAAGCTTGTGGGAAATATGCACTGAGTACAAAGACAAAAATGGAGGGCATGTGGATATATTTTTGGTATATTCTCAAGGGCCCCGGAGCTTCTCGGCCAAGATCCAGATTTAGCTTGGCATGAGTGGATGGAGAAGGTTGATGCGGAGTTCTATCATCGTCACTGAAGAAGCCGATGTTGAGTTCAACGTCAACCTCGATCTCTCCGGCTTTGAGTATGCCATCCCCGCCAGAAATCAGATGGATCCACTGGACCTAGACTGGGTCAAGGGTATTTTGAAGAAGGCAGAGGCTGAATCTGGACTCACTCAAGAGGAGGATATAAAGCGGCTTAGGAGGCGGGTATTCAATTGGGCGATGATACCAGATGAAGACCGGTGGGAAGATTGATAGAAACAGGATTTTTCTTTTCCTTATTTCTACTTTTCTATTATCTTCTCATCTGTAATCTTTGTAAATCCAATGTGAATATACTTTGTTTGATTCATTTTATTTGTATTAATTTCTTAAAGATTTTTTTGTCTTAAGGAAAAGCTTAAAATTTTCTTAAGTATAAGTCATCTCGAGAATTTTATCTCTCGAGACTTAAAAAATGTTTTCAAATTTTTAACTAAGTCTTGAAGACTCATTTGGTTTTCTAAGTTTTTTTAAGGGAGTCTAAAAGATCTAAAGTTTTTATATGTGAATAAATCGTTGTAATGTAAAAAATGTGTTTTGATACCTATCTATTGATCTTGATAAACTCTAAACTAACTTCACTGTGAGTGTGTCTATTCTTGTAGGTTTTAACTTCATCAAAAAGGGGGAAATTGTTAGAACAAGATTGTTTTGATGAGTTAAAAGACTGCTCCAGATGAGCAGACTATGGTGAAGAATCGAAGACTAAGTTCTAGTACGAAGTCGATCGGACTAGGTCAAGATTAGTTCAAGTCACTGAGACGAGGAATGACAAGTCATCCTGGAGACAAGCTCAAGTCTAGTCATCTGCAGGAGACAAGTATAAAGAGCTTAGACGAGGTCAAGATAAGCCGAGTAGAATAAGAAAGGCTAATCTTCACCAAGTCATTTGCAGACGAGTAGGAAGAATCAGCCGAGGTTTTAAGCGATTTTCAAGATTAAGTTTGTTAAGCGGTTTCAAGTTTGTTAGAACTAACTAACAAACTAACTGACTTTCTGACTTATATATAGGTCTAGGTTTTTCATTTTTCAAGTAGATATAACACTTATGCATATTAGATTTACACAAGTCACTACTCGAGATTTCACAATCTTTTCACAAGAGTTTCTAGAGAGATTTCAAAGAGTTCTAAGTGTTTTTAGAACACTTTTTCTGTAATCTTCAAAATCCAATATACACGTAATAGTTAGATTTCTAGAAGAAGAGTCTAGGAGATTGAAGATTTGAAGAATTGTACAAGTTGTAAGTTGTAAGCTGGGAAGTGAGAAAGTAAGCGGTAAGTAGAGTCCCTTCTTCAAATTGCGAGAAGGAGAGTGGATGTAGGATTTTAAAATCCGAACCACTATAAATCCACAGTGTTATTTCTTGCTTTCTTTATTTTCTGCTTGGTTTACAATTTGTGTTTCATCAAGAGTTAAATTCAGAATCTTAACTAAAATCAGTATTTCAACCTTGCTTTTGATCTTATAAGAAGTTGAGAATTTAATCTTAATCCATTGTGTTTAATCGATACTTTGAATTGGTTTTGAAAGATTTGAAAAATCTACAAAATCTATTCAAACCCCCTTTCTAGATTTTGTTCTAGAAAGCTTACTCAAGGTTTTAATCAACTCAACTCTCCGACCAACAAGTAGTAAGTGGTCCCTTCTTCATGTTGGAAAAGGAGAGTGGATGTAGGATTGTTATAATCCGAACCACTATAAATCTGTTGTTCTTTATTACTTTCTTTTACTTACTTGATTATTTCAATGTCCAAATTTATTAGTTGAAGTTTAATTTCAGAATTTAAGTTAAAAACCAAAATATCGCTTTGCTTTTGATCTTAATAAAGTTGAGGTTAACATTGAATTTCCATTGTGTCACTTTGGTGCTTTGAGTAAATTTTGAAAGATTTGGAAAATCTGAAAAATCTATTCAACCCCCTTCTAGATTTTTCCTAGAAGGTCGATACAAGTTTTATCCAATCTGCTCAACTAATCGGGACCAACAAGTGGTATCGGAGCAATGTTAAGTCAGTTCGATATTGATTTTAGGTCTTAACTAAGATTCCAAATTTTCTTGATTTTCTTCATCTTCTTTATTGTTACTAATCGTGCTACTAACAAGATTGTGGGGTGTTTTGATTTTCTATCTCATCATGTCTTCGTAAGAGCAAGAAATCCAGGAATCTACCTTGAATTTTCAATTGAAGAGTATGATTATTGGAAATTCAGGATGGAAAATCATCTCAAGGCTATCCATGATAGGATGGAGGAGGTTCTTGAAGAAGGACCTATAAAATTTTATCATGGAGGCACTAGCAATGGTACTCAATCACCATCGAGAGTCGACAAGAAAAAAGAGTTCGAATCGACAAATGATGAAAGGAAAATCCACAACCTAGATCAAGTAGCTAGGATTTAAATTATTGAGACTCGAGTAAAGACTGGATTGAGATGGTCAAAAGATGCAAATCAGCCAAAGAAATGTGGCGGAGACTGCGGCAAATGTTTGTGAAGGATCGGACCAAGTAAAAGAGAATAAGCTGCAGCTTGTATTACACGCCTTTGATACCTTCAAGATGAAGGAAAATGAAAGCTGTAGATCAGCTAGATGTAAGATTGACGAATCTCCTCAACAAAACAAAGTGATCTGGGAAAGAACTATACGAGAGAAGGAGATTAATAATAAGATATTGAGATCTTTAACCAAGAGATGGAGAGAAAAGTTCAATATCCTTAAAGCAACTCAAAATTTATCTTCATACTCATTATACCTTATTCTCTCATCTTAAAGCTTTAGAGTATGACATTCAAATAGAAGATGAGGAAGATGAGATGGAGTCGAGCACATCATCCAAGACTGTTGCTTTTGTCGGCAAAGAAGACAAGATGTCAACCGAATCAGCAGGAGCCGACCTATCTCTCAAGGAGCGAGATGGGTCTGCTCACCAAAAGGTATGACAGATTAAGAATGAAGTATAAACGTAATAAATTGAGGTTTGCAGGTAAGGATAGATCTAGATCCAAATCAAGAAGAAAGGAAGATGAGTCTACAGATGATGACAAGAATAGGAACCAGACGAGAAGATTCAGATCCCTGTTAAAAGAAATCCTTCCTGCCCTAAATCGGATAGGAGTGACACTTGCTACACGTACAACAAGCCGGGACACTTCAGCTATGATTGTCCTCAAATTTGACTCCTAAAGAAAGGGAAGAGAAAAGGAAAAAGAGACACAGGAGATTTGCGGATCAAAGGGCTCTTCTAGCCGAAGAAAAGGAATCAAAAAATCATCATCATCATCATCCTCATCCGATTTCGGATCGGATGATGAAGTTTGTCTCATGGCTAAAGAGGTAGTCTATTATTCATTTTCTCGATAATGATCCCCTGTAAATCTGTCTCGATAATGATCAAACCGGTATTCATGAATTATTGAGAGACTTAAAGACATCTATGGCTGCTTATAAACAACTAGAGACAGAGAATTTGACTTTAAAGGATCAAATTCAGATTCTAATTAAAGGAAAGCAGTGATGAACTATCCGTAAACCGAGGAAACATTCAAGTGGGGAATGTTTTCCCCAGCCGAGGCTAGTACATCACCCGGCTTACTGAAAGATTAGAAAGTGAATTGAAATCTTTAAAAGAAAAATTGAAACAATCTGTGCTAAAAATGAATTAATTAAGAAAGACAATCAGAAGATAGTCTTCAAAATTAGTCAACTTAATAATTCACAATCGGTAATAGATCACATCTTTAATACATCTCAAAAATCCCATGACAAAACAGGTCTTGGTTATGACAAATAGTAAATCGGATGTTCAAACCTAGGAAATTTGTAAAAGCATCCGATCAATCAAAAGAGATTAGAATTGGTCCTTGGAAACCAATTAGTCAAATAAGGATCGCATCTCCCACTTGACAACAAAAATTCAGCTAAGGACTCCTTATCGGACAAAGAGAACTTCAAGAACCAAAATAAGAAGAAATTGTTATTACAATCCTTTTGATGGGAGAAGCGAGATGATATCCCACATTTTCTAAGTTCAGGAAAATTACTAAATCTGAATACAACAAGTTGTCATTTAAAAGTGATACAATTGTAGACAGATTTGGTAGAGAGACCAAGTTTGATTTATTATTTGGAAATGAGATTTTTGTCTCAAGTTACCTAAAGTGATGCTTGACCTTCAAGGACCTAAGATCACTAGGGTACCTTATAACTAATCTGCTTTTTCGTGATTCACAGGATCATCACTCGAGGAAGAGATCTTAGCTTCTATATGGTTGTTAGATCAAGGAGAGTTTTGATGAGTTAAAAGATTAATCCGGATGAGCAAGACAACTATGAAGAACAACTAAGATCGAGTTCGGTAGTAAGGTCGATCGAGACTAGGACGAGGACCGATTAAGTCACCGAGATCGAAGTTGCAAGTCATCTGGAGACAAACTCAAGTCTAGTCATCTGCAGGAGACTATTATGAAGAAGCTCGAGGACGAGGTCAAGACAAGCTGAGTAGAATAAGAAAAGCAAGTCTTCACCAAGTCACCGCAGACAGTAGAAGAAATCAAATGAGGTCGAGAGCGAGTTATCAAGATTAAGTTTGTTAAAATAGCTTTCAGTTTGTTAGAACCGACTAACAAACTAACTTGTCTTTTCGCACTTATATATAGGTCTAGGTTTTATTTTCCAACACACTTATGCAAATTTGATTTTTCACACCATTCACTATTCGATTTCAATCTCAATTCACAAAGTGTTTTTCAAAAGAGTTTTCAAAAGTTTCAAGTGTTTATAGAACACTTTTCCTGTAATCTTCAAAATCCATTATTCACTGTAATTCTTAGATTCATAAGAAGCGGTTAGGAGTATTTTGAAGATTTGAAGAAAGTTGTTAGTTGTAAGTCGTGAAGTAAGAAAGTAGTAAGCTGGTCCCTTCTTCAAATTGGAGAAGGAGAGTGGATGTAGGATTGTTATAATCCGAACCACTATAAAATCGGTGTTCTTTACTTGCTTTTATTTACTTATCATTCAATTTCCAATTTATTGTTCAAGGATTAATTTCAGAATCAAAGTTAAAATCGAGTATCGGTTTGCTTTTGATCTTAATAAAGTTGAGTTTAATATTGATTTCCGTGTACATCGGTACTTTGAATCGATTTTGAAAGATTTGAAAAATCTACAAAATCTATTCAACCCCCTTCTAGATTTTGTCCTAGAAGGTTAACTCAAGGTTTCTTAATCGACTCAACAAATCGGGACCAACAAGTGGTATCGGAGCGGTGTTAAGTCTGTTCGATATTGATTTTTGGTCTTAACTAAGATTCGAAATTTTCTTGATTCTCTTCGTCTTCTTTATTGTTACTAACTGTGCTACTAATAAGTTTTTGTGGAGTATTTTGTTTCTTTATCTCATCATGTCTTCAGCAAAAGCAAGAAATCCAGGAATCTACCTGAATTTTCTATTGAAGATTATGATTATTGGAAATTCAGGATGGAGAATCATATCAAGGCTATCCATGATAGGATGGAGGAGGTTCTTGAAGAAGGACCTATAAAATTTTATCATGGAGGCACTAGCAATGGCACTCAATCAGTTGAATCCAGAGCCAGACAAGAGAAAAGGAGTTACGAATTGACAAATGATGAAAGAAAGATCCACAATCTAGATCAAGTAGCTCGAATCGAAATCATTTAGACTCTAAGTAAAGACTGGATTGAGAAGGTTAAGAGATGCAAAACAACCAAAGAAATGTAGCAGACTCGGCAAATGTTTGTGAGGGATCGAGATCAAGTAAAAGAGAATAAGTGCAATCGGTCTTACATGCCTTTGATACATTCGAAATGAAGGAAAATGAATATATGGATCAGTTAGATGTGTTGGTCCCGGAAAGTTGAGTTGATTAATAACCTTGAGTTAGCTTCCTAGAACAAAATCTAGAAAGGGGGTTTAAATAGATTTTGTAGATTTTTCAAATCTTTCAAAATCAATTCAAAATACCAGAGTTAAACACAAAGAGAAGATAATTGAATTCTCAACTTTTAACAAGATCAAAAGCAAGGTTGATATTCGATTTTAGTTAAGATTCTGAACTTTAATCTTGAATTAACAAAATTGTAAATTGAATGCAAATTAAAGAAAGCAAGAAATAACACCAGATTTATAGTGGTTTGGATTTTAATAATCCTACATCCACTCTCCTTCTTCAACTGGAGAAGGGACTCGCTTCGCTTACTTTCTTACTTTCAGCTTACAACTCGTACAAATCTTCAAATCTTCAATCTCCTAAACCCTTCTTCTAAAATCTAACTATTACAAGTGAGTATTGGATTTTGAAGATTACAAGAAAAGTGTTCTAAAAACACTTAGAACGTTTTGAGAACTCTCTTGAAATACTTGTGAAAAGATTGTGATTGAAATCGAGTAGTGAATAGTGTGAAAAATCAAATATGCATAAGTGTTCTATATATTTCAAAAATGAAATGCCTAGACCTATTTATAAGTCTGAAAAGACAGTTAGTTTGTTAGTTAGTTCTAACAAACTTGAAACCGCTTAACAAACTTAATCTTGGAAACCGCCTCGAGACCTCACCTGATTCCTCCTACTCGTCTCGTAGCCGACTTGGTGAAAACTTCGCCTTTCTTATTCTACTCAGCTTGTCTTGACCTCGTCCTGAGCTCTTTATACTTGTCTCCTGCAGATGACTAGGATTGAGGTTGTCTCCAGATGACTTGTGATTTCTCGTCTTCACCGACTTGAATTACCCTCGACTCGGTCCTGATCGGCTTAGTACTAGAACTTAGTCTTCGCTTCTTTATCATAGTCTGCTCATCTCGAATAGTCTTTTAACTCATCAAAACAATCTTGATCTAACAATTTCCTTTTTGATGAAGTTAAAACCTACAAGAATAGACACACTCACAAATTTGAAGTTAGTTTAGAGTTTATCAAGATTAATAGATAGGTATATATCAAAGCACATTCTTCACATTACAATAGATTTATTCACATAAGAAAACTTTAGATTTTTTAGATTCCCTTAAAAAAACTTAGGAAAACACATGAGTCTTAATACTTAAGTTAAAAATTTTAAAAAAATTTAAGTCTGAGAGATAAAATTCTCGGATGACTTATACTTAAGAAAATTTTAAGTTTTTCTTAAAGCAAGAAAATAACTTTAAGAAAAAGACACGTAAAATGAATGAAACACAGTATATTCATATTGGATTTACAAAGATTACAGTTGAGAAGATAATAGAAAAGAAAGATAAGGAAAAGAAAAATCCTGTTTCTACTGGGTCTTCCCACTGGTCTTCATCTCGGGATCATCACCAATTGAATACACGCCTCCTAAGTCGCTGATCTTCATCTTGAGTAAGTCCAGATTCAACCTCTGCCTTCTTCAAAATACCCTTGACCTACCTAGATCCGAGGATCCATCCGATTTCCTGGCAGGATGGCATACTCAAAAGCCGGAGAGATCGGGTTGACGTTGAACTCTACATCGGCTTCTTCCACAGACGATGATAGAACTCGCATCTACCTTCTCCATCCACTCATGCCAAGCTAAATCTGGATCTTGCTGAGATGCTCCGGGGCCCTTGAGAATATACCAGTAGTATATCCACATTCCCTCCAAATTTTTCTCTCGTATTCGGTGAGCATACTTTCCGCATGGCTTGACTTAGGAGGAGCAGACGTGTTGTGGAATGGCCTGAATTTCCCGTTGCCTTGATCCTTGACTAACCATTTCCGCTCGGCAAAGACTCCGTAAGACGTTGGAGTCTTTCTTCTTTCTCTGCTTCTTCTTTTCTTTCTTGCCAAAATATTCCATCTCTCTCTTAATTCTCTTGATCTCGCTCTTCCGAGAGATTGGAATAATCAGCTTCCCTCTTTCCTTTTCCTTTAGCAAGAGCCACAGTAACAAGTTCACCGATCTCGGCTCTGACTGCTACTTCTTTTCCCTTCCCTTGGCTCCTTGATTCGGATTCTTTTAGCCGAGCCAAGAGCTTCTCGGTCCTTTCCTCCTCTTCTTTCCTTCTCTTCTCCTCATCTTCCTTAATAGCTTCTTCTAATTGACTCACCCTCACTGAGAGCAGCCACTCATCGTACTTGATTCGAGCTTCCTCCCCGGCTGCCTCCGTATCAGCCGTGTTGGCCTTCATGCCTACATCTTTCTGTCTCCTCGACCACACCCGTGAGGGCTTGTCTCTTCTCCGCTTCAGCTTTTTCCCCCTTTTTAACTTCATCTCGCCAAGGCTGTGAGTTTTTCATCCAATACATTGCACTTGGCCCCCGAAGTCCGAGTGATCTAAGGCCATCTCACCCACTACCAGCTGATTATATCCTTTTACTTCTTCTTTTAAGGCTATCACCTCAGCCTCCATTGCTTTTACTTTATCACCAACACAGAGTTAGTAGTAGATATGATTTTATCGAGATAAGTTTACCTCTACTTCTCTCATGCTGGCTATCATGGTGTCTCGTAATAGCCTTTAATCATTCTCCTTGTCTTTCTTTCCATCTTACTTCAATGTAGCATTGATCTTTTTCTCGACAAGGGATAGAATTGAGGAGATAGCAGTGGTAGGGCTTAGATCGGTGTCATCATCCTCGAGATGAGGAATCGGATGAGAAGGGTATGGAGTTGGTTGAGTGGGTAGGAGAGAAATAGGCCGAGTTTGAATAGTTGGGAGAGAAGAGTAGGATATTATTGGTATTGGTGAAGTTTGGACTGTGGGGAGAGGTATTTGTTCGGATGAGGGTGGAGGAGATGGTTTTGTGGGTGTTGTTGGTGGGGGTGAAGGTTCTATGGGTGGGATTTGGATTTGGACCGTGGGGGAGGTAGGCTGTTGGAGAGGCTCGAGTACCACTGGGATACTCCTTCATTGCCTATTTGGATTGGTGGGATTTCAGTTTGAGTCAAAGGCTCGTAAATGCCACTGGGCATTTCTTCACCGCTGTACGTGAGATAAGGTAGGAGATGGAGAAAGACTTGTACCCGCCTCTGGAATAGGGGAAAGAGCAGCTTCCTTGATTGGGGAGAGTGGGACCTCTAGCCGACCAACCTCACCGCTATTTGAAGGACTGGGACCTCCTCTGCAGCGGGGTTGTCAACTCCATTTGCCGCTTCCGACCCTCCGCATATGGTGGATCCTTCGAGCTCGAGTAGCTCGTCTTGGCCTCCTTACCAATGGAATTTCTATCTCCTCCTCCTCTTCTTCATCCGAGGCAGCCTTGTGAACAGTGCAGATGAACTTTCTCCCTTCTTCTTCTCACCGCTTTCATCAGCCTCCTTTTCCTCCTCTCAAACGTCCTTGGGACTGCAGCACTGCTTTCAGCAGATTCTACTTGAGGTGCGACCTCACTGCCGCCGCCTCATGTCCCTCTGTTTCTACTTCAATTGGGGCCACCTCACTGGTTCACTGCCGGTTGTTGGACCTCTGCACTGCTAACTCCTGTCTTTGAGCCCTTGCAGCATCGGACTCGTCATCCGAGTCCTGGAATTCCTCCACTGTCATCCTTGCCGAGGATTCCCTTTTGCTTGGAGTACTTTTGGTACCCACTCTCCGATCGGCCTCCCTATTAAGCCCTTCAATTAAAACGGTGATTTTGTTGAATAAGCCGACTGTTGAAGTAGGAATCCAGCCCTCGGCCAGATGACTTGAAAGTGAGGCGCTTCTTCTCCTCCCTCGGCTTATAAATCGGTAAGTCTACCCAATTCACTTGCACACCATCTAAAATGGCTCGCATTACACACAACTGGGTTTGGTTAACCCATCATATGAGCTTTGCTCACCCAATACCGCCTTTGTAACTATTGTCATCAGTAACCTAAACCTCCTTCTTAACGAGGTTCTTCTTTAAATCTCTGCGAGTTCCCCTGTAAGTAACCCTCGCCATCATATCAAAAGACTCTTCCCATTCATCCTCTTTGTATGTCAATGGATTAACTCCCTCTATTGACGTATCAAAAATCCTGGATATGTTCTCCCTAGAATAACTCGTCGTCGTCCCATCCACAGAGGTATCAAACCCATCACAGGTATCCTCCATTCTTGCCGTAAACACCGCCCCTAGCAAATCTGCCGTTCTACTTTGCGGAGACTTCATAGATAGAAAACTTCGAGTCGTGATGCTTCGAGAAGACGAAGAATTTCGCTGATTCAGGTCATTGGTTGTTTCAAAATCGACATACATTTCTCGCCTTCAAACGGTTTTGAAATATTCCTCATTCATTTTGAAATGAGAAATATTTGTGGAAATGTATTTAGGTTTGAAAGTTTTGGTAGTTTTGGAAGAGGATTCCATTTGAAAGTTTTGTGAATTTGAAAAGGGTTTGAAAATATATGCAGTTTTACGAGAATGGAAAGAAAATGATTTAGGGAAGAAGAAGATGTATTTATAGGGGAAAGATTGGAAAGAGAAACCGCCATTTTTGAAAACATGAATTAATCGAGCCATTTATTCAAAAAGTTTTTACCGAGTATTAATCAACGGTTAAAAACTAAGATAAGCGATTAGGATTCAGCGCGTAAATGTTAATCGCCTTTGGAATGCGTAAATAGTTACTTTATAGATCGTTGATTTGACCGATATAGGTTACTTTATGCAGAGAAGTAAGTATACTGACGTCACCAAGTGGTATCTTACTTCAACTAAAGGTTTTCAAACAGATGAGTTTGAAAAGCAGATTAGTTTAAAAACGAGATGGATTTGAAAAACATCGTCTGATACAAGAACCTTTCTCGATCCTGAAACCAACAGTTTAGATGTAACTTTTTAGCAATTTTAAAATGAGTTTAAACAAAATCGACATACATTTACGCTCTGATACCACTTGTTGGTCCCGGAAAGTTGAGTTGATTAATAACCTTGAGTTAGCTTCCTAGAACAAAATCTAGAAAGGGGGTTTGAATAGATTTTGTAGATTTTTCAAATCTTTCAAAATCAATTCAAAATACCAGATTAAACACAGCGGAAGATAATTGAATTCTCAACTTTTAACAAGATCAAAAACAAGGTTGATATTCAGATTTTAGTTAAGATTCTGAACTTTAATCTTGAATTAACAAAATTGTAAATTGAACAGAAATTAAAGAAAGCAAGAAATAACATCGAGATTTATAGTGGTTCAGATTTTAATAATCCTACATCCACTCTCCTTCTTCAATCGAAGAAGGGACTCTGCATCGCTTACTTTCTTACTTTCACTTACAACTTACAACTCGTACAAATCTTCAAATCTTCAATCTCCTAAACCCTTCTTCTAAAATCTAACTATTACGGTGAGTATTGGATTTTGAAGATTACAAGAAAAGTGTTCTAAAAACACTTAGAACGTTTTGAGAACTCTCTTAAAATACTTGTGAAAAGATTGTGATTGAAATCTGAGTAGTGAATAGTGTGAAAAATCAAATATGCATAAGTGTTCTATATATTTCAAAAATGAAATGCCTAGACCTATTTATAAGTCTGAAAAGACAGTTAGTTTGTTAATTAGTTCTAACAAACTTGAAATCGCTTAACAAACTTAATCTTGGAAACCGCCCGAGACCTCGGTTGATACCTCCTACTCGTCTGCGGTGACTTGGTGAAAACTTCGCCTTTCTTATTCTACTCAGCTTGTCTTGACCTCGTCGAGCTCTTTATACTTGTCTCCTGCAGATGACTAGGATTGAGGTTGTCTCAGGATGACTTGTGATTTCTTGTCTTGGTGACTTGAATTACCCTCGACTCGGTCGATCGGCTTAGTACTAGAACTTAGTCTTGAGTTCTTTATCATAGTCTCGCTCATCTGGAATAGTCTTTTAACTCATCAAAATAATCTTGATCTAACAAGATGTAAGGTTGTGAATCTCCTCAACAAAGCGGTGACCTTGGAAAGAACTATACGAGAGAAGGAGATTAATAACAAGATACTCGAGATCATTAACCAAGAGATGGAGAGAAAAATCCAATATCCTTAAAGCACCTCAAAATTTATCTTCTATTACTCACCATACCTTGTTCTCTCATCTTAAAGCTCTAGAGTATGACATTCAAATAGAGGATGAAGAAGATGAGATGGAGTCAAGTACCTCATCCAAGTCCTGTTGCCTTGGTCGGCAAAGAAGACAAGATGTCAATCGAATCAGAGGAGTTGACCTATCTTTGAAGGAGCAGATGGCTCTGCTCACCAAAAGGTAAGTCATATTAAGAATGAAGTATACACGAAATAAATTAAGATTTGCGGTGTAAGGACAGTTCAAGATCCAAATCAAGAAGAAAGGAAGATGAGTCTATAGATGATGACAAAAGCAGAGCCGACGAGAAGATTCAGATCACTGTTAAAAGAAATCCATCCAGCCCTAAATCAGACAGAGTGACATTTGCTACACATGCAACAAGCCAGACACTTCAACTATGATTGTCCTCAATCGACTCCTAAAGAAAGGGAAGAGAAAAGGAAAAAGAGAGACAGGAGATTTGCGAGATCAAAGGGCTCTTCTAGTGAAGAAAAGGAGACAAAGAAATCATCTTCTTCATCATCCTCAGATTTGCTAAAGAGGTAGTCTATTATTCATCTTACGATAATGATTCCCCGATGCGCATCGATAATGATCAAACTGTTATTCATTAATTATTGAGAGACATAAAGACATCTCTGGCTGCTTATAAACAGCTAGAGACAGAGAATTTGGCTTTAAAGGATCAAATTCAAATTCTAATTAAAGGAAAGCAAGTGATGAACTATCCGAAACCGAGGAAACATTCAATTGGGAATGTTTTCCCAGCCGAGGCTAGTACATCACCACCTTACCCGAAAGATTAAAAAGTGAATTGAAAACTTTAAAAGACAAATTTGAATCAATCATGCTGAAAATGAATTAATTAAGAAAGACAGGAGAAGCTAGTCTTCAAAATTAGTCAACTTAATAATTCACAATCATCAATAGATCACATCTTTAATACATCTCAAAAATCCCATGACAAAACAGGTCTTGGTTATGATAGAAATAGTAAATCGGATGTACAAAAACCTAGGAAATTTTTAAAAGCATTTGATCAATCAAAAGAGGTTAAAATTTGTCCTTGGAAACCAATTAGTCAATGTTAGACCAAGTAGAGTTTTGATGAGTTAAAAGGAGAAATCCGGATGAGCAGACAATGTTGATAAACAAATTTCGATCGATTCAATTCTAAGGCGATCGAGGCTGGTCAAGAGCCGATTAAGTTAGGCTGGAGATCAAAGTCTACAAGCCATCTCAAGACAAGCTCAAAACTAGTCATCTGCGAGGAGACGATCATGAGAAGCTCGAGACGAGGTCAAGACAAGTGAGTAGAATAAGAAAGGTGAGTCTTCACCAAGTCACTACTGACGGGTAGGAAGAATCACCGAGGTCAAGAGTAGTTTTCAAGAATAGGTTTGTTAAGCGGTTTTCGATTTGTTAGAACTAACTAAAAACAAACCGTCTTTTCGACTTATAAATAGGACTAGATTTTATTTTTCTAGACACTTATGCAAATTTGATTTCACACACCATTTTTTTCTATTGATTTCACAAAGTATTTTTCAGAGAGCTTTCAAATATATTTTTTAAGTGTTTTGTAGAACACTTCACTTCACAACTTCAAAAACACATCTTATTCTTAGAGTTAGATTTCAGAAAGTTGATTAGATTATTGAAGAGTTGAAGATCGAGATGTAATTTGTAAAGTTTGTACAAAGTAAGTAAGTAAGCAACTAGTGAAGACCCTTCTTCAAAGTTTGGAGAAGGAGAGTGGATGTAGGATTGTTATAATCCGAACCACTATAAATCCTGGTGTTATTTCTTGCTTTCTTTCATTTCTGTTCAAGTTACAATTTTCTTAATTCAAGATTAAAATTCAGAATCTTAACTAGAATCTAAATATCAGCCTTGCTTTTGATCTTGTTAAAAGTTGAGTTTACAATTGTTTTCCGCCGTGTTTAATCGATATTTTGAATTGATTTTGAAAGATTCGAAAATCTACAAAATCTATTCAAACCCCCTTTCTAGATTTTGTTCTAGAAGGTTATCTCAAGGTTTTAAATCAACTCAATATTCGGGGACCAACGGTTAAGTAAGGATCGCATCTCCCAGGCTTGAAAACAAAAATACGGTGAGGTCTTCTTATAAGACTAAGGGAAATCCAAGAACCAAAATAATAAGAAAAAACTCTTATTATAATCCTTTTGATGGGAAAAGCAGATGTTAACCCTCATTTCCTAAGTTCGGAAATTACTAAATACGAATACAACAAGTTATTATTTAAAAGTGATACAATTATGCATGATTTGGTAGAGAGACCAAGTCTGATTTATTATTTGGAGATGAGATTTTTATCTGGTTACCTAAAGTGATGCTTGACCTTCAAGGACCCAAGATCACTAGGGTACCTTATAACTAATCTGCTTTTTCAGATTCACAGGATCATCACTCAAGGAAGAGATCTTAGCTTCCATATGGTACATTGATAGTGGTTGTTCACAACACATGACTTATAACAAGAGGCTGTTATCAAATTTCCAAAGCATTGATGGCCCAAGAGTATTATTTGGAGACAATAATTGTGGGTCGACTAAAGGAGTAGGTACTCGATTATCAAGGATATTCAGGTATTCGAGGTATATTTTGTTGAAGGTTTGAAACATAATCTGCTATCTGTTTCCCAGCTTTGTGATAAAGGTTTTCTTGTCAAATTTTCTAAGGATAAATGTGATATATTAGATAATTCCTCGGATAAGGTACTTTTAATCGGCTTCGGACATGGCAATGTCTATGTGGCCAACTTTAATAGTTGTCCTAAAGATACTTGTTTGAAAAGGGTGTTAATATTATTAAAATAAGAAGTGATAAGGGCAAATAATTTTTAAATTCTTGTTTATCTAACTTTTTCAATGAGTGTGGAATTATTCATGAGACATTTTAAGCAAGAACTCCTCAACAAAATGGAGTGGTTGAAAGAAGGAATAGAACCTTGAAGGAAGCAACAGAGCATGTTAATGAGTATGAAACCCCTCACAGTTCCTGGGTCAAGCCATCAACACGGCTTGTTATACCTGCAGGTGCTTGGTTGTTAAAGACAAGGGTAAGACTCCATATGAGATCTGGAAGGGTAAGATTCCAAGAATTTCATATTTGAGCTTTTGGTTGTAAGTGTCTTATTCATAACAATGGGAAATGTAAGTTCACGAACTTTTGATGCTAAGGCGGTGATGGAATATTCTTAGGATATTCTAACACTTCCAAGGCATTTAGAGTTTTTAACAAGACAACCCTTTGTGTGGAGGAAACCCCTCATGTTGTTTTTGATGAGTTGTATTCCTTCTCGAGATAAAGTGAATCAAATTTCTGAAAGTCTAGATAAAATTGAACCGACCAAGACTAAACATAGAATTGTCTATCTACCTAGTCTTGATTCAGAATCGGATGAAGAAGAATCCCCATCTAATAATCGAAGACAACTTCGATCGTACTCCACCGAATAGACACCCTTGACATCAGCTAATCGGCGGGGATCACCGATGAAGGGGGAACATCACCGAGGTAGAGTCGGGGAGTTGCCTCCGAGACTCAAGATGAGGATCCTTCTCCTCATATAGGTAAAAGGATGAGAAGCTACCATCCATCTGATCATATTATAGGAGACCCATCTAGTAGTGTGCATTACGAATGATGCTTTGGACTACGAAAGTCTGTTTAGCCGTTATGTGTCGCTTCTTGAACCCAAGTCTATTGAGGAAGCTCTATCTCGATCCAAATCGATAATCGCCATGCAGAGGAACTACATCAGTTTGAAAGGCAAAATGTTTGGGAATTAGTGGAAAGACCCTTATACAGAAAGATTATAGGCACCAAATGGGTGTTTAAAAATAAAAGCAGATGAGAACAACATTATTGTTCGAAATAAGGCAAGATTGGTTGCTCAAGGTTATTCACGGTCCGAGGGAATAGACTATGATGAAACCTATGCTCTAGTTGCTGATTAGAAGCAATAGGGTTGTTCTTGGCATTTCTTGCATATAAATCTTTCAAAGTCTTTCAAATGGATGTTAAGTCTGCCTTCCTTAATGGTGTGTTGCTTGAGGAAGTCTATGTGGAGCAGCCTCCCGGGTTTAAGATCAATAACAAGGTCTATAAACTCAACAAAAGCTCTATATGGATCAAACAAGCTCCCGAGCTTAGTATGATACCTTATCGATTTCTTGACATCAAATGGTTTTTCTTTAGGTAAGATTGATAGAACTTTGTTTAGAAAGGAAGTAGATGGTAACATCATATTAGTTCAAATTTATGTAGATGACATAATTTTTGGTTCACCTAATCAAAATTATGTGAAGAGTTTAGTATTCTCATGAAACACGGGTTTGAAATGTCAATGATGGGTGAATTAACATACTTTCTAGGCTTACAGTTAAACAGATGAGTAAGGGTATTTTTATACATCAGTCTAAATATGCTAAGGATCTAATTGAGAAATTTGGGATGACTACTAGTAGAGAAGTTAAAATACCTATGGCAACTAACTTTTCTATGGATTCGAGATGAGCGGGGATACCCACGAGATGCAACGGAGTATCGTGAATTGATTGGATCTCTTCTCTATCTCACCGCAAGTAGGCCGGACATAGCCTTTGCGGTAGGGGTATGTGCAAGATTTCAGTCTAGTACCAAGAAAACTCATCCGGAGACGGCTAAGAAAATTCTTAAATATCTCAAAGGAACCACGCAAGTAGGGTTATGGTACCCACTGATGACAACTTTGAGTGACAGTTATTGATTGGAGTGAATTGATACATGTTTTTAGGGCTATTTTTAGTGCAAAAAGTGAGCTAAAGTGTTAGTTTTTGTGCCTAAATGTGAAAAGTATCACTCTTTTGCCTAAAAAGTATTATTTGTGAGATTTTGATGTTTTCCGTCCATTTTGCAGGTAATTCGGTGGATTTTTGCCAAACCGAGAGTACCATGAGGCTTAGAATGAAGAGACGGACATCCGGGACGAAAATAGGGTCGGGGCCGAAGCCCCGGGAGAAAAATACTGGACTCGAGCTCGATCGAGGAGCAAGACCCTCGAGTCGAGGGCTATGCGAAAAAGGAAAAAAATTGGAAAAAGGCAGCGGTCTCGACTGAGGCATGACCCTCGAGTCGAGGGAGGTGAAAAGGCAAGAACCTCGAGTCGAGGCCGGACCCTCGACTCGAGGGGGTAGTTTTCCAGAAATTCGCCTATTTAAGAGGAGAAGCAGAGTATTCAGAGAATAATCTTTCATAGTAGCGATTAGCAGCGGTTTTGGGGCGATTTCTCGGGCCCCAAGCCAATTTCCATCTTAGATTAGAGTAGAAGTTAGATTTAGGATTAGATTTCCATTGATTGTTGGTAGATTAGTCATAGATTAGCATTTGATCATTGTTATCCTTTCAATTCAAGCTTGTAATTCATTTGGAGATTGTTGTTGAAGACTCAAGCATTCCTATTTTGGTTAATTGAAGATCAATTGGTGATGTTTTTCCTCTTTTGTCTCTTTAATTTCTTATTTGTTGTGACTTGCTTTGTGTTTGATCAATTCTATCTTCTTCCCATGGATTTCACCATGGGCTAATTCTCTTGTGCTTGGGTTAATTGAAATTGATGATGATTTGATTGATGATGCTATAATTGTTGATGATTGGAGATTAATTGAGTAGATTGCTTACTAATTGTGATTCTCATTTGTGCTTCATGCATAATTATCTCTTTAGATTAGTGTTTGATCACCCTAGCTATAGACGAGTTGCGCTAACGTGATCCGGTATTAATCGGGTGATAATTGTGTATGAATGTGTGGATTGGGTGCTTCGGAATCGAGAGATTAGTTGCACTAAGGATACTCACATTAGTTTGTTTCCTAATTGTGATTCTTAATTGTGCTTTGTGTAAAATTGTTTCTTTTGATTAATGGTTAATCACCCTAGCAATAGGCGAGAGTTGAGCTAACGTGATTAGGTGTTGATCGGGTTTCAATTTTGCATGATTGTATGAATTGGGGATTTCTACATTGAGAGATGGGAAAGACTAAGGATACTCACATTAGGCATTGTGATTTTAATGGAGTGATTAATTTCGTGATGGTTTATGCTTTCTATCTTAGTTGATTTGCAATTTGATTCAATTGTAGCTTATTGATTGATGATTCATTGATGGATGTTAATCCTAGCACCTCTATCCCACCATTTAGTGTTGTTTTTGTTCTCGCATTCTAAGTGTTCGATCTATTGCTTGCTCCTTGTTGTTTTGTATTTTTGCTTGTGTTTTTGTTGTTTTTGTACCAAACCATTGTTGCAACTCTAGTCACTAATAACTTGTATTTCTAGGACCTCATGTGCATACTTTTTCCCTTGGGTTCGATATTTTGTTGATTGGTCTTAATAACTCTTACCCTATACACTCCAATCAAATGGCGCCGTTGCCGGGAATTAGTTTTTGCGCCTTAAGTGAGACCTAGGAATTGTTTGAAGTGACTATTTGTTGCCTTTGTGTTTGTGTTTGTTTTGTTATTTTTGTTTGAATTTGATACTTTGAAATCTTGTCTAGATGGAAGGATACAACTCATACTTGTGGAATCAAGAATTTTATCAAGATAGTAGGGTGTATTCTCCACACTTTGAAGAATTGAGCTACAATGATTGGAGGAACTATGAAGATAATTCTCAATGGCAACAAGTTCCATCCAATTATGAAGATTGGATAAGTGAAGAAATTCTCTCCCCACCTCAAGAGATGTTCCCATACTATGAGCCTTATGATCAAACATTTGATCCATGTCTTGGATTTGAGTGTCAAGGAGCATCGGGAGGTGATTACTATGATGATAGGAGGAGCTATGAGAATGACTATCCAATGCCACAAGCTTCTCCTAAATTTGAAGAATGGGGACTCCATGGTGTGAGAGCTAACTTGCAAGAGATGCTTGGAGTATTGTTGGAAAGAATTGAGGAAAATGACACTAGGTGTGATGAAATGCTTCCCTTGTATGAGGAAATCTATGAGACCAAAGCAATGGTCAATTCATGGATCGAGGGACTATGGAGATCACCGAAGTCCACTTCATGTTTATAAAGTGTCAAGTCAAAAATTTCCTATGCCAAGTAAAGAACATGACCATCATGGAGAATCAAGAAGAAGAAGGGGAGGAAGAAAATGAAAGAAGAAATGTAGTAGAGGGTCCAAGCAATGAGGATGAAAGGAAGAAATCTCTTGTCAAAAGTGAGGAAGAGGAGTGTCCATTGATGGACATGAGCTATAATGAGGAAGAAAATCTAAGAGCATCAAATGAAGCTTTGAAGATCGAAATGAGCATTTCTATACCCTCTAACTCTTCAAATTTTGATTTAATTGATAATGATGCTTCTCATGATTTAATTTTGCCTCTTGTGAACTTTGATTATAGGAAAGAATTAAAGAAGTGCTTGGGCATCCTTGGAGAAAAGAAAGGGAGAAGGATGTTGGTGAGAAAGCAAGGAGGACAACCATCATCAAAGTGCAAGGATGTGGATGATGGGTCTATCCTACATATGAACCTCCTAAATTTCGAAGCTCAAAGATCTAGATACAATGGCAAGGAGGATCGCTACCCTTGGCCATTCCGATGAAGGATGTTGGACGTGAAGAATAAGTCCGGCAAAGGACAATAAAATAGCGCTTGATGGGAGGCAACCCATCCTTTTTATTTTTCTTTTCTTGTGTTCTTTTGGTATTTTAGTGTTTTTGTTTTATTTTTGGGAAATTTGGCTAGCTACTTAATTGCTCATGCTTAGGAAATTATGCTCTTTGCTTTGAGATTCATAGGGTATTTTGAGCTTGAATGTTAATATCATTTAGAGTTGCATATTTTTATCACTCTCATTCTAAACCTTGAATTCATGCTATCATTCAAGTTTGGGGGTGTTGGTCGTTATTTGTTTCTTGCATCTCTTAGTGGTAATTATTTGATGTGTCTTATGCCCAATTGTAGGTACACGCACTACATTTGTTTGGGAAGTGATTGAAATTGCAAAGAAATGCAAGATCAAGAAGGAAAGCGCATAAAGCATGATGAGCCCTACATGTTTGAAGGAAGATGGAGTTTAAAGGCTTATTGGTACAACATTTCCTTTCAAACTTAGACTTGTCTAAGTTTGGGGGAGGTGTTTTTCTTAATTTGCCTATCTTTTGTGTTATTCTATGATTATGGGGTTTATTGAGCTTATTGCTTATTGATGATGAGGCTATAATTGTGACTTGTATTTCTTGCATATCTTCTTGGATTGATTGATTTTGAGCTTTATTGTGGATTTAGTGTCATATTTTTAGTATCATTCATGTGGTAGTGAGTATGCTTGAGATTATGTACATGAGCATTTGAGTTTGATTTGCAAGACTAGTTGGATTTTGATATGATCATTAGTAGATTTGTAGCTTGATGCTAGTTGCTTGATTAATTATGTGAAGATGAATGTGATTGAAAATTCTTAATCCATTGCTCAATTTAAGCCCGTGAGCTTTTGTGCTTAATAATCGTACATCTTATACGGTTGATATTAATCCTTTGTGAGTGCATCATTCATGATTTGTATACTAGAACTTGCCACTAGACTTGTTGATAGTGATCTTTGTGTGATGTTTTGAAAATGATAAGAGGCCATGTTTGATATGATGAGTCACTTTGCCAAATACTTTCCTACCAAATACATTTGATTTCCTTAGTGAGCCATGTTGAGTCTATGATCCATATTCTTTGGCAAGCCAAGTGAAATTGAAACCATTTAGCCTATTTTTATGAGCCTTTCTTGTCCTATGTTTAGTTGAGCTTGAATGTTGGCTAATGATGGTGATTTGATTGCTAAGTGTGGGAAGATGATGAGCTAAGTGATGAATGAAGCATAAAAGAAAAGAAAGGTTGTGAAAAGATTGAATTGTGAAGAAAAGTGAAAATGAAAAAATGAAATGATTCAATTTGTGAGCTTTAAAAAAGAAAGCTCAAGTGAATGGTGGATTAATCCTTGAAGTTCAAAAGGAAGTGTATACTATAAGCCTAGCTTTTGTATGAACATCTTTCTTGAGTATGAACATCTTTTTCATATGAGATTCATTATGATCAAAATACTTATTGTTTATGATTGTTATATATATCATTATTATGTTCGATTAATCTATACCGTAGATAACATGGTGTGTGGTGTCACACGAGAAGATCATGTTATCGAGTGCCTTATAGATTGTAAATAATAGCTCACAACCAAAATGGATTTGGACAAATCATTGGAACGGTTGTAGTGTAATTTGGTATTAGTCTATCTTGACTATAAAGTTACACTAGTACATTTTGTATGTATTGAGCGAGACCATATGAGGTTGTTCAATTTGTACCGACTATATAAAAGAACAAGACCTCTGTTGTTATGGATGTACGTCTTCTTAATCCCTATATAATAATGGGCACGTGTACTCAATGTATGTTTCTTTGATTTACCAATGGGTGAGATTTATTAAATCAATAGGCTCGGTGAATTGGGAGATAGCATTGTTTATATGGTGTCTTTGTTGATTATAGAAGGAATCCGTGTCCTAATTATTTAGGATGATGATGTCCCCTTGAGGAGCTCATAAAGATTATTATGTAAACCCTGCAGTGAATTTAATCCGACATAATAATAAAGATGAGTGGTACTACTATTGGAATTAGATATAAATTAATTAAGTTGTCGTAATTTAATTAATTTATGGACATTCGATATCTTAAACACGGGAAATAAACGTACACATAATAAAGGAGCCCATATAATAATATGGGATTAGGGACGGTAATTCAATTATAACTCTTTAGTGGACTGAGTTATAATTGATGGGCTTAAGTAAAGTGTTCGGACGAACACAGATATTTAGGCCCATCGGGAGGCCCAACCCTAATTCCTCCTTAGGGTCCCTGTTGTAGCCTATAAATAAACTCCTAACATCGTAGTCTCCAGCGGGTGAAAAAACGTGAGATCGAGAGGAGGCGGATTCGATTCCTTGGAGGATCGTCGACCACTCGACGTCAAGGGAAAGGGATAGGAATACGGCGTAAGACCGTGAGGTTCGAGGCTCATCCTTCGATCGCAGCTTCTGACCTTAGAACTGGTTTGTCTTCACCTATTACGGTGAATAAAGGTACAATTCTTTCCGCTGCGTTTGTGTGATTATGATCCCGAGTCTGATAGTTTCGTAGAGTCGGCGATCGGTGGTTCCAACAAGATCAAAAGCAAGGCTGATATTCAAATTTTAGTTAAGATTCTGAACTTTAATCTTGAATTAACAATATTGTAATTTGAAGCAGTTAAAGAAAGTAAGAAATAACACTGATTTATAGTGGTTCGGATTTTAATAATCCTACATCCACTCTCCTTCTCCAACTTGAAGAAGGGACTCTGCTTACTACTTACTTTCTCACTTTCAACTTCCACTTACAATTTGTAAAGATCTTCAAGTCTTCAATCTCCTAAATCCTTCTCTAAGATCTAACTATTACGGTGAATAATGGATTTTTGAAGATTACAAGAAAAGTGTTCTATGAACACTTAGAACTTTTTGAAAACTCTCTTGAAATACTTGTGAATTGATTGTGATGGAGATCTCGAGTAGTGAATAGTGTGAAAAATCAAATTTGCATAAGTGTCTCAAAAAGAATAAGATCTAGTCCTATTTATAAGTCTGAAAAGACAGTTAGTTTGTTAGTTAGTTCTAACAAATCGAAACCGCTATAACAAACTTAATCTTGGAAACCGCACTTGACCTCGGTGATTCTTCCTACTGCGTCTGCGGTGACTTGGTGAAGACTAGCCTTTCTTCTTTTACTCGGCTTGTCTTGACCTCGTCTCGAGCTCTTCATACTTGTCTCCTGCAGATGACTAAAATCGAGCTTGTCTTGAGATGACTTGTGATTTCTAGTCTTGGTGACTTGAACTATCCTTGACCTAGTCTCGATCGGCTTAGTCGAACTTAATCTTTACAGCTTCTTTATCATAGTCTCGCTCATCTGGAATAGTCTTTTAACTCATCAAAACAATCTTGTGCTAACAATTTCCCTTTTGATGAAGTTAAAACCTACAAGAAAGAAACACACTCACAGTGAAGTTAGTTTACAGTTAATCAAGATTATTAGATAGGTATATCGAGCACATTTTTCACATTACAACAGATTCATTCACATAAAACACTTTTAAAAATTCAAGTCTTTTAGACTCTTTTAGAAGTACTTAAAAAACGAGTCTTAAGACTTAGAAAAAAATTTAAGTCTGAGAGATAAAATTCTCGAGATGACTTATACTTTGAAAGATTTTTAAGTTTTTCTTAAAGCAAGAAAATAACTTTAAGAAAATAAAACAAGTAAAATGAATCAAACAAAGTATATTCACATTGGATTTACAAAGATTACAGATGGAAAGATAATAGAAAAGAAAGATAAAGAAAAGTAAAATCCTGTTTCTATCAATCTTCCCATTGGTCTTCGTCCTGGGATCATCGGCCCGATTAAACACACGCTTCCTAAGTCGCCTTGAGATCTTCTCCTTGAGCAAGTCCAGATTCAGCCTCTGCCTTCTTCAAAATACCCTTGACCCGGCCTAGGTCCAGTGGATCCATCTGGTTTCCTAGCGGGGATGGCATATTCATAAGCTGGAGAAACTAGGTTGACATTAAACTCCACATCTGCTTCTTCCAAGGCCGATGATAGAATTCTTTATCCACCTTCTCCATCCACTCATGCCAAGCCAAGTCTGGATCTTGGTGAGATGCTCCGGGGCCCTTGAGAATATACCATTAGTATATCCACATTCCCTCCAGATTTTTCTCTCTGTATTCAAGCAAAGATACTTTCCATGGCTTGACTTAGGAGGAGCAGACGTGTTGTGAAATGGCCTGAATTTCTCGCCGCCTTGATCTTTGATCAACCATTTTCGCCAAAGAAGACTCTAGAAGACATTGGAGTCTTTCTTCTTTCTTTGCTTCTTTTTCTCTTTCTTGCCATAGAATTCCATCTCTCTTTTAATTCTCTTGATCTCGCTCATCTCGAGAGATTAGAATAATCAGCTTCCCTCTTTCCTTTCCCCTTAGCAGCAGCCACAGTAATGAATTCGGTGATCCGGGCTCAAAGGCTACTTCTTTTCCCTTCCCCTTGGCTCCTCCAGTTCGGATTCTTTAAGCCGAGCCAAGAGCTTCTCGATCCATTCCTCCTCTTCTTTCCTTCTCTTCTCCTCATCCTCCTTTACAGCCTTCTTCAAGTTGACTCACCCTCACTGGAGTGCAGCCAACTCATCGATTTGATTCGAGCTTCCTCCTGGCTGCCTCCGGATCAGGTGTGTTGGCCTTCATGCCTACATCTTTCCTGGTCTCCTCGACCACATTTGTGAGGGCTTGTCTCTTTTCCACTTCAGCTTTTTCCCCTTTTTAACTTCATCTGCCAAGGCTGTGAGTTTTTCATCCAATATGTTGCACTTGGCCTGAAGTCTGAGTGATCTACACGGCTCATTCACTACCGGTGATTATACCCTTTCACTCATGCTTTGGCTATCATTGTGTCTCATATGACTTTGACCATCCTCCTTGTCTTCCTTTCCATCTTTCTTGAATGTTGCATTGATCTTTTTCTCGACAAGGGATAGAATGGAGGAAATAGCGGTGGTGGGGCTTAGATCGGTGTCATCATCCTCGGTTGAGGAATCGGACGAGGAGGGTATGGGTTACATTTGAGTAGATGGGAGAGGAATAGATTGAGTTTGAATAATTGGAAGAGAGGAGTAGGATATGATTGGAATTGGTGGGGTTTGGACCGTGGGAAGAGTAACTTGTTCGGATGAGGGTGGAGGAGATGTTTGAGTTTGTATGGTAGGGATGGTTATGGGAGATGAGGTAGGTTCGGGTTGTTGGTGGGATTTGGATTTGGACTGTGGGGGAGGTAGTCATTGAAGAGGCTCTGGGATACCACTGGGATATCCCTTCATTACTGTTTGACCGGTGGTATTTCAGCCGAGTCAAAGGCTCGAAATGCCAGCTGGGGCATTTCTTCATTACAGTGCGGGAGATAATTGAGGAGATGGGGAATGACTTGTACCTGCCTCTGGAATAGGTGAGAGAGCAGCTTCCTTGGTTGGGGAGGGTGGGACCTCCACCGACCAACCTCACTGCTATCTCGAAGGACTCGACCTCTTACGGTAGCGGGGTTGATAACTCTGTCTGCTGCTCGGAGCTACTGCATTTGGTGGAGCCTTCGTAGCCGTGTCCGCTCGTCTTAGCCTTCCCACCAGAGGAATTTCAGCCTCCTCTTCTTCTTCTTCTTCGTCGAGGCATCTTTGGTGGGAGTAGAAGACGAGCTTTCCCCTTCTTCTTATCCACAGCTTTCACTAGCCTCCTCTTCTTCCTCCCCCGAGAAACCACGGGAATAGCAACACTGCTTCAACCGATTCTACTTGAGGCGTGACCTCACCTGCCTCCTCATGTCCCTCTCGCTTCGATCTCAGCCGAGGCACCTCACCGGGTTCAGCCGCTGGTTGTTGGACCTCTGCACTGCCGCCTCCAGCCTCTCGAGCTCTTGCGATCGACTCATCGCCTCGAAGTCTGGATTTCTCCAAGCCTCGTCATCCTTGGTCGATACCATTCTGCTTTGGAGTGCTTCTTCGTGCCTATTCTCCAGTCGGCCTCCCTGTTAAGCCCTTCGATTAGAACAGTGATTTTGTTAAACAGATCGACTGCCGAGGTAGGTATCTAGCCTTCTGCAGACGACTTGAAGGTGAGGCGCTTCTTCTCCTCCCTCGGCCTTGTGAATCAACAAATCTACCCAATTCACAAGAACCCCATCCAGGATGGCTCGCATCACACACAATGCGGGTTTGGTTAACCCATCATGTGAGCTTTGCTCACCCAACACCGCCTTTGTGACCACCGTCATCAACGATCTGTATTTCCTTCCCGAGAAGGTTCTTCTTTAAATCTCTTCTTGTACCCCTCTGCGACACCTCGGCCATCATATCAAACGATGCCTCCCATTCGTCCTCCTTGTACGTCAATGGATTAACTCCCTCCATTGATGTATCAAAAATTCTGGATATATTCTCCCTTGAATAACTCGAGTTGTCCCATCCACAGAGGTATCAAACCCATCCCGAGTATCCTCCATTCTTGCCGAGAAATTTTGCCCCTAACAAATCGCCGTTCTGTTTTGGGGTGATTTCATAGAGAGAAATCCCCGAGCCTTGATGCCTCCAAAAGACGAAGGATTTCAGCGCTACTGGATCTTGGGTTGTTTCAAAATTGACATACATTTCGGCCTTTAAACGGTTTTTGAAATATTCCTCATTCATTTTGAAGTGAGAAATATTGGTGGAAATGTATTTGGGTTTATGAGTTTTGGTGGTTTTGGAAGAAGATGCCATTTGAAATTTTTTTGTGAATTTGGAAAAGTATATGGAAGATATGCGAGGTTTTACGAGAATGGAAAATGATTAAGGGAAGAAGAAGATAAATTTATAGGGGGAAGATTGGAAAGAGAAACCGCCATTTTAGAAAATTTGAATAAATCTGAGCCATTTATTCAAAAGTTTTTATCACGCATAAATCAACGGTTAAAAACTAAGATAAATGATTAGGATTCAGCGCGTGGAAATTAATCGCCTTTGGAAAGCGTAAATAGTTACTTTATAGATCGTTGATTTGTGAGATGTAGATTATTTTATGCGAGAGAAGTAAGTATACCTGACGTCGGCCTAAGGTTACCTTACTTTGAATAAAGGTTTGCAAAACAGATGATTTGAAAACAAATGAGTTTGTAAAGTCATCGATAAAGTAACCTGTCGATTTTAAAACAAACAACTTAGGTTTAACTTTTTAGCAATCTTAAAATTAGTTTAAATAAACAGACTCGAGACTTAATTTTTATAAAATTTGGTTGTTCATCCAATTAATCCAAAAATATTTTTATGTGAAGTTTATTTAGGAACAAAAGTAATAAAATAAAGGAGTTTGGATAAGATGAGGTGAAACAAGATGATCGTGACTGTTCCTGCAAAGACATAAACTCAAAAGAAACCATCGTAGTTTGAGGTAAATCAAATAGGGTGCAAATAGTAATCTATTTCTTCAGAGATCGGTGACTATTGTGTCCTTGTCGATTTACTCAATGTCGAACAAGTAATTATCAAGTCGGATAAGGTCAATATGACTAATCCTTGATTCTTGATTCCTAAAAGGAGATCAATGATATCACTACCGATTGTCCTTTGACACATATCTAGTCGATAATTCTTTCTAGACATTAATTTAAAGAAAAGAAAAGACCGAGAAATAAGAAAATATTCAATAGATGCACACAAATTAGAAACCAGCCTAAAGATGCATCAAGTAATCCTAATTCTAAGCACGCTTCTTTAAACCTAGACTCACTAATGGTTTTGTAAGAATGTCTGCTCTTTGTGCCTCGGTGGCTATCTTTTCAATCCTAATGTGATTTTCTCAACATGATCTCTAATGAAATGATGCCTAATATCTATATGCTTACATCTAGAATGCGAAACGTGATTGTAAGTCATTGCTATTGCACTATTACTATCACAGAATAGGAACAGTGATGTTTGAATATTATAATCTCTAAGTCGTTGACTAATCCGTAGGAGTTGAGAGCAACAACTTCCATGCCATGTATTCACTTGATTGTAGAGGTGGCAACGGATGTCCTGCTTTCTTAGATAACCAAGAAATTAGTTTGTTGCCTAAAAATTGACAAGTTCCTGAAGTGGACTTCCTATCAATTTTACATCCTCCAAAGTCTGAATCAATAACTCATCGGCTCAAGGTTGTCATCACCGGGTACCATAACCCTACTTGCAAGGTTCCTTTGAGATATTTAAGAATTTTCTTAGCTGACTCCGGATGAGTTTTCTTGGGATTAGGCGGAATCTTGCACATACCCCAACTGCAAAGGCTATGTCTGGTCTACTTGCGGTGAGATAGAGAAGAGATCCAATCAGTCCACGATACTCGGTTGCATCGAGAGGGTATCCCTGCTCATCTAAATCCATAGAGAAATTAGTTGCCATAGGTATTTTAACTTCTCTCGCTAGTAGTCATTCCAAATTTCTCAATCAGATCCTTAGCATATTTAGATTGATGTATAAATATACCCTTACTCATCTGTTTAATTTGTAGGCCTAAAAGTATGTTAATTCGCTCATCATTGACATTTCAAACTTGTTTTTCATGAGAATGCTAAATTCTTCACATAATTTTAGATTAGGTGAACCAAAGATTATGTCATCTACATAAATTTGAACTAATAAGATGTTACCATCTACTTCCTTTCTAAACAAAGTTCTATTAATCTTACCTTTTGTAAAACCATTTGATGTCAAGAAATCGAGATAAGGTATCATACCAAGCTCTAGGAGCTTGTTTCAGTCCATATAGAGCTTTATTGAGTTTATAGACTTTGTTATTGATATTAAACCCAGTGAGGCTGCTCCACATAGACTTCCTCAAGCAACACACCATTAAGGAAAGCAGACTTAACATCCATTTGAAAGACTTTGAAAGATTTATATGCAAAGAATGCCAAGAACAACCTTATTGCCTCTAATCTCGCAATCGAGCATAGGTTTCATCATAGTCTATCCCCTCAGATCGTGAGTAACCTTGTGCAACCAATCTTGCCTTATTTCAAACAATAATGTTGTTCTCATCTCTGCTTTGTTTTTAAACACCCATTTGGTGCTTATAATCTTTACGTGTAAAGGTCTTTCTACTAATTCCCATACACTTTGCCTTTCAAACTGATGTAGTTCCTACTGCATGGCGGTTATCCGATTTGGGTTCGATAGAGATTCCTCAATAGACTTGGGTTCAAGAAGCGACACATAGCGGTGAAAAGACTTTCGTGAGTCCAAAGATCATTCGTGTCTCCGCACACTACTAGATGGGTCTCCTATAATCGATCGGATGGATGGTAGCTTCTCATCCTTTTGCCTATATGAGGAGAAGGATCCTCATCTTGAGTCTCGCAGGCAACTCCTCCGACTCAACCTCACCGACGTTCCCCCTTCATCAATCGACCCTCGCCGATCACCGATATCAAGGGTATCTCGATTCGATGGAGTCTCGATCAAGTTGTCTTCCGATTATCGGATGGGGATTCTTCTTCATCCGATTCTCAATCAAGACTAGGTAGATAGACAGCTTCTATGTTTAGTCTTGGACAATTCAATTTTATCTAGACTTTCAGAAATTTGATTCACTTTATCTCGAGAAAGAATACAACTCATCAAAAACAACATGAGGGATTTCCTCCACACAAAGGGTTGTCTTGTTAAAAACTCTAAATGCCTTGGAAGTGTTAGAATATCCCAAGAATATTCCATCACCGCCTTAGCATCAAAAGTTCTTAACTTAGATTTTCCATTGTTATGGATGAAACACTTACAACCAAAAGCTTTGAAGTATGAGATTTTGGAATCTTACCCTTCCAAAACTCATAAGGAGTCTTACCCTTGTCTTTGACAACTAAGCACCTGCAGGTATAGCAAGCCGTGTTAATGGCTTCAGCCCGTAACCTATGTGGGGTGTCATACTCACCTAACATGCTCCCGGCCGCTTCCTTCAAAGTTCTATTCCTTCTTTCAACCACTCCATTTTGTTTTGGAGTTTTTGCTGAAGATGTCTCATGAATAATTCCACACTCATTGAAAAAGTTAGATAAACAAGAATTCAAAAATTCTCGTGCCCTTATCACTCCTTATTTTAATAATATTAACACCCTTTTCATTCTCGAGTGCTGCGAACAGATTAGGAATCTTGTTCATAGTCTCATTTTTCTTGAAAAGAAATATCACCCAAGTGTACCTAGAAAAGTCATCTACTACAACAAGAGTATATTTCCTTCCACCGAAACTAAGAGGAGAAACAGTCCAAACAGATCCAGATGAAGTAGTTGCAATACTCTTTCGTATGAAGACGAGTTAATACTCTTAAATGAGTGTCTAGGCTGTTTACCTTTCTCGACATGCATCACATTTAAGATCGGTGGATAAAAGTTTTTCAGGTAATCCTTTGACAAGGTTCTTCTTAGCTAGCTTACTAAGGGTTTTGAAATTCAGATGACTAAGCCTCTTGTGCCATAGCCACCGAGATCTTCTCCACCCTTAGCTATCAAACAAGTATCTTTGGGACAACTATTAAAGTTGGCCACATAGACATTACCATGTCTCAAGCCGGTTAACAGTACCTTATCTAAGTAATTATCTAAAATATCACATTTATCACTTGAAAATTCAACAAGAAAACCTTTATCACAAAGCCGAGAAACGAGATAACAAATTATGTTTCAAACCCTCAACAAAATATACCTCGTATATCTGAATATCCTTGATAATCAAAGTACCTACACCTTTAGTCGACCACAATTATTGTCACCAAATAATACTCTTGGACCATCAATGCTTTGGAAATTTGATAACATGACCTCTTGTTATGGGTCATGTGTTGTGAACCCACTATCAATGTACCATATTGAGGCTAAGATCTCTTCCTTGAGTGATGATCCCCGTATCCCGAAAAACAAATCGCTTATAAGGTACCCTAGTGATCTTGGGTCCTTTAAGGTCAAATATCACTTTAGGTAACCAAATAAACATCTCATCTTCAAACAATAAATCGGACTCGCTTTTTCTACCAAATCTGTCTACAATTATATTATTTTTGAATGATAATTTGTTGTATTCAGATTGAGTAATTTTCCTAAACTTAGGAATTGTAGGATAGCATTTGCTCCTTCCATCAAAAGGATTATAATAAGAATGTCTTCTTATTTTGGTTCTTGGATTTCTCCTAGTCTCGATAGGAGTTTTCACTGAATTCTTGGTTTCACTGGGAGGTGTAATCCTTATCCGACTAGTTGGTTTCCATGGACCAATTTTAACATCCTTTGATTGAACAGATGCTTTCACAAATTTTCTAGGTTTTTGGACATCTGATTTATTGTTCCTATCATAACCAAGACCTGTCTTGTCATGAGATTTTTGAGAAGTATTAAAAATATGATCTATTGCTGATTGTGAATTATTAAGTTGATCGATTTTGAAGACAAGCTTCTCATTGTCCTTCTTAATTGATTCATTTTCAAGACAGACTACCTCAAATTTGTCTTTTAAAGTTTTCAATTCATTTTCTAACCTTTCAAGTAAGTCGGCTGAAGTACTAGCCTCAATCAAGAAAACATTCGCCCTTGAATGTTTCCTCGCCTCTGAGCGATTCATCACTCGCTTGCCTTTAATTAGAATTCTGAATCGATCCTTTAAAAACAAATTCTCTGTCTCTAGCTGTTTATAAGCAGCCAGAGATATCTTTAAATCTCTCAATAACTCATGGATAACAGCTTTGGTCATGATCGATGCATCGACAAGAATCATTATCTCGACGATGAATAGTAGATTACCTCATTAGCCATGAGACAGATTTCATCATCTCGATCCGAAATCGGATGAGGATGATGAGGATGATGATGATTTCTTTGGCTCTTTTTCTTCACCCAACATAGCTCTTTGATCTCGCAAACCTCCTGTCTCTTTTCTTCCTCTTTTCTTCCCTTTCCTTAGGAGTCGCTGAGGACAATCATAACCGAAATGTCCTCGGCTTGTTGCATGTGTAACAAATATCACTCCTGTCTGATCTAGGGCTAGAAGGATTTCTTCGACACGTGATCTCGTATCTTCTTGTCTCGATTTCTGCTTTTATCATCATCTGCTGATTCATCTTCCTTTCTACCTAATCTGGATCTTGATTTATCCTTTCCTCGCAAATCTCAATTTATTTCTTTTATACTTCATTCTCAATTTATCTTACCTCTTAGTGAGTAAAGCCATCTCGCTCCTTCACAGATAGATCAACTCCTACTGCACTCTGTTGACACCTTGTCTTCTTTATCGACAAAGGCAAATGACTTGGATGAGGTACTTGACTCCATCTCATCCTCCTCGTCTTCTATTTGAATATCATATTCTAGAGCTTTAAGATGTGAAAACAAAGTATGGTGAGTAATAGAAGATAAATCTTGAGTAGCCTTAAGGATATTGGATTTTTCCCTCCATCTCTTGGTTAATGATCTCGTAATCTTGTTATTAATCTCTTTCTCTGAATAATTCTTTCCAAGGTCACCGCTTTGTTGAGAAGATTGGTCAACCTTACATCTAACTCGATCCACAGACTCATTTTCTTTCATTTTGAATGTCTTAAATGTATGCAAGACTGATCGCAGCCTTGTTTTCTTTGACTTGTTCGGTATCCTTCACAAACATTGGCTAGAGTTTGCCACATCTCTTTGGCGCTTTGCATCTCTTAACCTTTTCTATCCAATCCTTACTTAGAGTCTCGATGATTTCGTTCGAGCTACTTGGTCAAGATTGTGGACCTTTCTTTCATCATTTGTCAATTCGTAACTCTTCTTTTCTTGTCCGGTTCTGGATTCACCGACTACCTCAATATCGTGCCTCCATGATAAAATTTTATAGGTCCCTCTTCAAGAACCTCTTCCATCCTATCATGAATGGCCTTTAGGTGATTCTCCATCCTAAATTTCCAGTAATCATAATCTTCAATTGAGAATTCAGAAGATTCCAAGACTTCTTTTTTTTCCCCGATGACATGATGAAACAAAGAAACAAAATACTCCACAAGCTAATTAGTAGCACCGTTAGTAAAGGAAGTAAATGAATAAAATCAAGATAATTTCAGAATCTTGTTCAAGACCTAAAATCAATATCGTAATGCCTTAACACCGCTCCGATACCACTTGTTGGTCCCTGAATGTTGAGTTGATTTAAAGCCTTGAGATAACCTCCTTAAAAAAATCTAGAAAGGGGGTTTGAATAGATTTTGTAGATTTTTCGAATCTCTCAAAATCAATTCAAAATATCAGATTAAACACAGCGGAATATAATTGAGAACTCAACTTTTATCAAGATCAAAAGCAAGGCCGATATTCGATTTTAGTTAAGATTCTGAACTTTAATCTTGAATTAACAATATTGTAATTTGAGCGAAGTTAAAGAAAGTAAGAAATAACACCAGATTTATAGTGGTTCGGATTTTAATAATCCTACATCCACTCTCCTTCTCCAACTTGAAGAAGGGACTCTTCTTACTACTTACTTTCTCACTTTCAACTTACAGCTTACAATTTGTAAAGATCTTCAAGTCTTCAATCTCCTAAATCCTTCTCTAAGATCTAACTATTTTAGTGAATAATGGATTTTTGAAGATTACAAGAAAAATGTTCTATGAACACTTAGAACTTTTTGAAAACTCTCTTGAAATACTTGTGAATTGATTGTGATGGAGATCTGAGTAGTGAATAGTGTGAAAAATCAAATTTGCATAAGTGTCTCAAAAAGAATAAGATCTAGTCCTATTTATAAGTCCTGGAGAGACAGTTAGTTTGTTAGTTAGTTCTAACAAACTGGAAACCGCTTAACAAACTTAATCTTGGAAACTGCTCTCGACCTCACCGATTCTTCCTACTCGCCTGCAATCGACTTGGTGAAGACTAGCCTTTCTTATTTTACTCAGCTTGTCTTGACCTCGTCTCGAGCTCTTCATACTTGTCTCCCGCAGATGACTAGAATCGAGCTTGTCTTCGGATGACTTGTGATTTCTAGTCTTCACCGACTTGAACTATCCTTGACCTAGTCTCGATCAATTAGTACTGGAACTTAATCTTTACAGCTTCTTTATCATAGTCCGCTCATCTGGAATAGTCTTTTAACTCATCAAAACAATCTTGTGCTAACACTACGTGACTTCTGATTGGAGTGTATAGGGTAAGAGTTATTAAGACCAATCAACAAAAATATCGAACCCAAGGGAGAAAGTATGCAAATGAAATTCAAGGATAAGAGTTCTAAATGGCTAGAGTTGCATCAAGCTCTTGGACTAAATCACTACAAATTGCAAGAATTTAAATGGCTAGATTATGCAAACAATTTATCAAACACCTAGAATGCAAGATCAAATAGACTAAAATCAATGAGGGAATAGGATGCAAGGGATAATCTCCATCAAGGAATCCATGATTAACAAGCTATGATTGTATCCAATTGCAAATCAATCAAATTAGAAAGCATAAACCATCATGAAATTAATCACTCCATTAATATCACAATACCTAATGTGAGCATCCTTAGTTCTTCCCATCTCTCAATGTAGAAGTCCCCAATTCATACAATCATGCAAAATTGAAACCCGATTAACACCTAATCACGTTAGCTCAACTCTCGCCTATTGCTAGGGTGATCAACCATTAATCAAAAGAGACAATTTTTCATGAAGCACAATTAAGAATCACAATTAGGAAGCAATCTAATTCAATTGATCACAATTGTCAACAATCATAGCATGAGGCAATCACTTCATCCCTAATTTCAATTATCCCAAGCACAAGGCTATTAGCCCATGGTGCTACAAGCAAAAACCATGGCTAGAAAATCTAAGAAAGCAATTGAAAATCTAATCACTACAAGCAATGAATTAAAGAGATCAAAGGTTAAGAACATCACCAATTAAGCTTCAATAGGCAAAAATAAGAATGATTAATCTTGTACAAGGCTTCAATTCAACTTCCCTTCTTCTCAATTCTCAGCTGCAAACTTCAATTACAATCACCAATCTACTAATCTAATGATCTAAATGTGGAATCTATCTAAATTCTAACAATCTAGTGCAATTACAAGTAAATTCAAGCTACAAAATGTAAAATTCGCTCAAAGAAACTCCTAGAAACCGCTCTGAACCGCTAGAATCAACTCCTCCTCTGCTTTGGCTTCTCATGGCTTAAAAACTGAATTTTTCGGTTTTGGGCACTCCTCGAGTCGAGGTTCGTGCCCTCGAGTCGAGGCCTAAAGTCGCTAACACGATTCTTCAAAATTCTTCTCGCCTCGAGTCGAGGCCCAGCCGACTCGAGCTCGCTGCAATTTTCATCACCCTCGACTCGAGGCTCCTCCCTCGAGTCGAGCTTGCCAACTTTTTGAAATTGTTTCCCTCCAAAGATGAACCTCGAGTCGAGGTTCTGCACCCTCGACTCGAACTCGAGATCGTGGAATTTTTATCGAGAAGGGCTCTGCCCGACTTCGCTGGCCCCGTATGTTCGTCTTTTCATTCTAAGAATCCCGGTACTCTCGGTTTGGCAAAATTCCACCGATTTACCTGCAAAACGGGCGAAATACATCAAAACCTCACAAATAATACTTTTAGGCAAAAGAGTGATACTTTTCACATTTAGGCACAAAAACTAACACTTTAGCTCACTTTTTGCACTAAAAATAGCCCTAAAAACATGTATCAATTCACTCCAATCATACCCCAAACTTGAATTGTTGCTCGTCCTCGAGCAACGTAGAAACTAAGAACAAAGGAGTGAATTGATTGCAATTATGTCACATGGCATCATAGACTAAAAATAAGACAATCGAACTCATCAATGATCACTTGTATCAATGCAACTATCCACTAGCAATCAAGACAAATCATGCTCAAACAAATGCTCAATCAAATACTCAACACATTGCTCCTTCCATGGAGTGTTTCACTCTTCACTCAAGTGTATCAAGGTTTAAAGCACTCAATCATCAATTCACAATTAAGTACACCATATGCTTGCCACAAGACTTAATCTCAATCAAAATCATTTGTGATCAATCAAGAATCAAAGAGGTCTTTCTTCTAGGTTGTAATGTTGGCTCTTTGGAAAGGTGGGATATTTATGGATAAGAGTGACTAAGTAGTAGAGACTTGAATGAAAGCTAATCAATACAATACACAATCTCTTCACTTTCATCTAGCACACTCTTACTATTGAACTTCAAGGATCAATCCACCATTCACTTGAGCTTTCTTTCTTTAAGCTCACAAATTGAATTAATTCTTTTTATGCACTTTCACATTTTCACAACCTTTCTTTTCTTTTATGCTTCATTCATCACTTTGCTCATCATCTTCCCACACTTAGCAATCAAATCACCATCATTAGCCAACATTCAAGCTCAACTAATCATAGGACAAAAAGGCTCATCAACATAAGGCTAAATGGTTTCAATTTCACTTGGCTTGCCAAAGAATATGGATCATAAGGCTCAACATGGCTCACTAAGGAAATCAAATGTATTTGGTAGGAAAGTGTTTGGCAAAGTGACTAACCATTCCAAACATGGCCTCTTATCATTTTAATGAAATCACACAAAGATCAATATCAACAAGTCAAGTGGCAAGTTCTAGCATACAAATCATGAATGATGCACTCACAAAGGAATCAAATCAACCGTATAAGATGTACGATTATGAAGGCACAAAACTCACGCTTAACTTGAGCAATGAATTAAGAATTTTCAATCACATTCATCTTCACATAATTAATCAAGCAACTAGCATCAAGCTACACATCTACTAATAATCATATCAAAATCCAATAATCTTACAACTCAAGCACAAATGCTCATGTACATAACCTCAAGCATACTCACTATATCAAGATGATACTAAAAAATATGACACTAAATCCACAATAAAGCTCAAAATCAATCAATCCAAGAAGATATGCAAGAAATACAAGTCACAATTATAGCCTCATCATCAATAAGCAATAAGCTCAATAAACCCCATAATCATAGAATAACACAAAAGATAGGCAAATTAAGAAAAACACCTCCCCCAAACTTAGACAAGTCTAAGTTTGAAAGGAAATGTTGTACCAATAAGCCTTTAAACTCCATCTTTCTTCGAACATGTAGGGCTCATCATGCTTTATGCGCTTTCCTTCTTGATCTTGCATTTCCTTGCAATTCCAATGGCTTTCCAATTCATCTAGAAAGTGTACCTACAAATGGGCATAAGAATCATCAAAACATTACCACTAAGAGATGCAAGAACCAAATAACGACCAACACCCCCAAACTTGAATGATAGCATGAATTCAAGATTTAGAATGAGAGTGATAAAAATATGCAACTCTAAATGATATTAACAATCAAGCTCAAAATACCCTATGAATCTCAAAACAAAGAGCATAATTTCCTAAGCATGAGCAATTCCTAAGAATCCACGGCAAAACCACAAAAAGAGCAAAACACAAACACACAAAAGCAATAAAACGATGGGTTGCCTCCCATCTAGCGCTAGGTTTAACGTCCTTTGCCGGACGGAACTCTAAGAGTTCATACTTCCCTTTTATCTACGAGAATGTTAGGCACTTCTTTTGGGATGGAAGGGTCCTTGTGCCTAACCAAAATCTCCTTTGTCAATAGACAACATCCCATTTCGTCTTCCACTAGGAGTTTTCCTTCTTCTTTGATCTCCTTCACTTTCAACACCTCTTTGAGTCTTTCTACTCCTAGTAGTCTCATCCAATTTGACTCCCTCCATACCACTTGATCTCCAACCACAAAATTTTCAACTTTCTTCTCAAGTGGTGGTTTCCTTTCTTCTAACACCCCCAAACTTGAGCATTGTTCAAGTTTGGTCACTTCCTTCACTCTTTTTTTTTTTTCTTCCTATCTCCCGGATCAAGCAAAGGTACATGAAGAGCCTTCTCTTTCCTAAAATCATCAAGAGAAACACAAGAATTATTAGAAATCCTATTACAAGAAGGAATAAAATGCTCATGAATTAAAGAATTAGAAGAAGTAGAAGGTGGAGAATCATCCCTATCCATTGAAGGGCACAAATCAATGATCTCTATGTAGCCACATTTATTCTTCTCCATCTTGCTTTGAGCAACTTCTTCCATTGGAGCTCTAGAAAATGTCACTTCTTCGCCATTAAAGCTCAACGTGAGCTCCCCTTGTTCAACATTCACAATGGCTTTTCCGGTTGCAAGGAAAGGTCTACCAAGTATGATAGGTGCCTCAAGTTCTTCCTTCATGTCAAGAACAATAAAATCAACCGGGAAGATGAACTTGCCAACTCCTACTAATACATCTTCAATGATCCCAAATGGTTGAGCATATGATTGATCCGCCAATTGAAGATTTATATTTGTAGGAATCACCTCTCCTAGCTCCAACTTCTCAAACACGGACAAAGGCATGACATTTATACTAGCTCCCAAATCACACAAGCCTTTGAGGTTCCCACTCTCACCAATCTCACATGGAATTATAAAGCTCCCCGGATCCTTTCTCTTTTGTGGTAAGTGTCTTTCCAAGATCTCCTTGCACTCCTCCACTAGCTTGCACATACCCTTTTCATCCCAACTCCTCTTCTTAGCCATAATCTCCTTCAAGAACTTCTTATAGTGGGGTATTTGTTCAAGGGCATCCAATAGTGGAATATCAACACGCAAGCTTTTAAAAACCTTTAAAAACTTACCAAACTCCTCATCAAGCTTCTTCCTCACAAGTCTTTGAGGAAAGGGAACCGGCTTAGCTTTCATAGGCACTCCCCATGCATCTTTCTTGGACTTCTCTTCTTCTTTCTTGGACTCTCTTCTTGCTTGCTCTTCACTTGCCTCTTCTTTCTCCACAACCACATTTTCTTCAATAACTTCTTCCTCTTTCACCACCTCTTTTTCAACATCCCCATTCTTAGGCATCTTTGGGCCTTCATAGCTAACACCACTCCTTAGTTGAATAGCACTACAAAACTCCTTTGGATTAGGCTCGGTGGTAGATGGATACTTCCCCTTGTTTTGCATGTGATCCACCGTAGAAGAAAGCTTCCCAACCGTTGTGGCTAATTGTCCCACTTGGTGCTCAATGGTCTTAAATTTTGCATCATTTTCCTCCAACTTCTTCACTATCATCCCAAGTAACTCCTCCGTAGTTGCTTTCCCCACATTATTAGGAGCTTTGGCACCGGATCTAGTACGGGGTTTGGACGGCGATTCTCGGGTTGGCATATGAGAAATTTTCGTGACTTCTCCAATTGTTGCCATTGAAGTGAGGTTGATGTGGATAACTTCCTTGGTGTCTATTTTGGTATGGCACTTGATAGGGCCTTGCACCTTGGAGATTGCCTTGATGATTGCTTCCTTGATAGCCTCCTTGAAATGGAGGCCTCCCCATATAGTTCACTTCTTCCATAGGCATTATGCTTTGAAAACTATCAACTTGAGCATGTGGTGGAGGATTTCCCCCTTGTTGTGACACGGTAAGAGCTCCAATCTTGTCCATCATGGCCATCATCATAGACTTCATACTCTCCATTTCCTCCACTTGAGACACCCGATGGTGGTTCCCCTACTAACACTTGCTTGAAACGAATCTTGAGCAATATTTTCCATGATTTGTTTCATTTCTATCACCGACTTGGACCAAATTGACCCATTGGCACAAGCATTCAAGAAAGCTCTATCGGAATCATTGAGGCCGGTGTAGAAATACATAATGGTTTGCTCATCGGAAAAACCATGTTGCGGACAATTGATGAGTAGCATACCATACCTCTCCCATGCTTCCGGAATAGTCTCTCCATTCTTTTGCCGAAAGTGAGAAATAGCTTCCTTTGCTTGCACCGTCTTGGATGGCGGATAGAATTTCATCAAGAATCTTTTGCTAAGGTCCTCCCATGTACGTACGGTTCCGGGCGGAATAGAATTAAGCCAAGCTTTGGCTCTCCCGTAAGAGTGAAGGAGAAAAGCCTAAGCTTCTTTGCATCTTCGGGTACCCCATGGTATTTTGTAGTGTCCGAAATCTCCAAGAATTGTGCCATATGTTGATGTGGACATTCATCTTCGTCCTTGCCTTCAATTGTCTCTCTCTAAGCATCCTCACCAAAGCGGGATTTATCTCAAAATTGTTGGCTTCTATTCTCGGCCTTGCTATCCCATCGTAGTGCTCTCTAGGTTGTGGCTCAAAAACTCTCTCAATGGCCTCCCTTGAGGTGGTAGTTCATTCATAGGTTGTGGTTGTGGTTGTGGTTGGGCATTCGGAATGTGGGGTGGCTCATGGTATCGTGGCTCATTCATGTAAGGCATTTGAGGGAAGTATGGTGGATAAGGTGGATAATATGGGTATTGATGGACTTGTGGAGGATAAGGGTATGGATTTTGGTAAGGAAAGTGTTGTGGTGGCATCCCTTGAAATAAAGGGTTATCTTGAGCATTAAAATTGTTCCCATGACCTCCATTGTCTACTCTTCCCTCTCCATGTCCATTCAACTCCTCAACTTGTGGTTCACCACCCACTCTCTCCTCATTCCGTTGATCTTCTCCTTCCATATCTTCCCTTCGTCGTCTCACACGATTTCTTCTCAACGTAGCCTCAATTTCGGATTTAGTGGCAAGGGTGGAACACCACTTGATCTTGTTCGCATGCACCTACAATGCCACAAATCCAAGTATCAACTTCTCACCAATAAAGTCAACACAAACAAAAATAAAAACAACAAATAGCCACTTCAAACAATCCTCGAATCTCACTTATTGGCGCAAAACTAACTCCCGGCAACGGCGCCATTTGATTGGAGTGTATAGGGTAAGAGTTATTAAGACCAATCAACAAAAATATCGAACCCAAGGGAGAAAGTATGCAAATGAAATTCAAGGATAAGAGTTCTAAATGGCTAGAGTTGCATCAAGCTCTTGGACTAAATCACTACAAATTGCAAGAATTTAAATGGCTAGATTATGCAAACAATTTATCAAACACCTAGAATGCAAGATCAAATAGACTAAAATCAATGAGGGAATAGGATGCAAGGGATAATCTCCATCAAGGAATCCATGATTAACAAGCTATGATTGTATCCAATTGCAAATCAATCAAATTAGAAAGCATAAACCATCATGAAATTAATCACTCCATTAATATCACAATACCTAATGTGAGCATCCTTAGTTCTTCCCATCTCTCAATGTAGAAGTCCCCAATTCATACAATCATGCAAAATTGAAACCCGATTAACACCTAATCACGTTAGCTCAACTCTCGCCTATTGCTAGGGTGATCAACCATTAATCAAAAGAGACAATTTTTCATGAAGCACAATTAAGAATCACAATTAGGAAGCAATCTAATTCAATTGATCACAATTGTCAACAATCATAGCATGAGGCAATCACTTCATCCCTAATTTCAATTATCCCAAGCACAAGGCTATTAGCCCATGGTGCTACAAGCAAAAACCATGGCTAGAAAATCTAAGAAAGCAATTGAAAATCTAATCACTACAAGCAATGAATTAAAGAGATCAAAGGTTAAGAACATCACCAATTAAGCTTCAATAGGCAAAAATAAGAATGATTAATCTTGTACAAGGCTTCAATTCAACTTCCCTTCTTCTCAATTCTCACTGCAAACTTCAATTACAATCACCAATCTACTAATCTAATGATCTAAATGTGGAATCTATCTAAATTCTAACAATCTAGTGCAATTACAAGTAAATTCAAGCTACAAAATGTAAAATTCGCTCAAAGAAACTCCTAGAAAGCTTCTGAATCGCTAGAATCAACTCCTCCTCTGCTTTGGCTTCTCATGGCTTAAAAACTGAATTTTTCGGTTTTGGGCACTCCTCGAGTCGAGGTTCAGGCCCTCGAGTCGAGGCCTAAAGTCGCTAACACGATTCTTCAAAATTCTCTCTGCCTCGAGTCGAGGCCCACCCTCGACTCGAGCTCGCTGCAATTTTCATCACCCTCGACTCGAGGCTCCTCCCTCGAGTCGAGCTTGCCAACTTTTTGAAATTGTTTCCCTCCGGCCTTGAACCTCGAGTCGAGGTCTGTGCACCCTCGACTCGAACTCGAGATCGTGGAATTTTTATCGAGAAGGGCTCCGGGCCCGACCCGTTTCGTCCCGTATGTTCGTCTTTTCATTCTAAGAATCCCGGTACTCTCGGTTTGGCAAAATTCCACCGATTTACCTGCAAAACGGGCGAAATACATCAAAACCTCACAAATAATACTTTTTAGGCAAAAGAGTGATACTTTTCACATTTAGGCACAAAAACTAACACTTTAGCTCACTTTTTGCACTAAAAATAGCCCTAAAAACATGTATCAATTCACTCCAATCAACTTCATTGATTATTCTTACTTTCCAAGATTACTAATATTCTTTTTCTTGAGCTGTGTTTTAACATCATCAAAAAGGGGGAAATTGTTAGGATGAAAAAGATGTACTTAGTTTTGATGAGTTAAAAGTATAAGACTAGGATGACCAGCTGAAAAATAATGTATAGCCAGGTGATGTAATGTAATCTTTGTAAAATAAACTAAGTATAGGATAGTAAGATAAGGTTGTTCAAAGGAAGTCGAGATGAAGACAAGAACAGAAAATCGCACGATGTCAAAGACGGATGAGGAGGAAGATCAAAACACACCAAGACAAAGTAACAAACAAGGTGAAGAATCGGATAGGGTATGAAGTCGGGCGAGCTAAAGAGTTAGTTAAAATCAAGAGTCGATTACAACCGAACAAGAAGCGGTTTCAAGAATTGGTTAATTAGTTACAACCACCTACAACAAGAACAAGGAAGTTATAACCGTCATCAACGGAAGATCTATAAATAGGTTCGTAGATTCGTAAATTAATAACTAAGAAAACTTAGAAATCTATCAATTTGACACTCTAAGAATTAGAAGCTCTCTTCACAAACATTTGTATACACATCATTCACGAACACACTTAGTGTTCATTCATTTTCTGGTGTTTAGAGAACACCATTTCATTTGAATCTTCAAAAGCCGGATAGAGATAGTATCATACTTGTAAGGTTGAAGATATACGTTGTAAAGGAAGGAAGTAAGAAAGAAGAAAGACAGTAAGTATAGTCCCTTCTTCAAATTAAAGGAGGAGAGTGGACGTAGGATCATTTGATCCGAACCACTATAAATTCGGTGTTATTTCTTCTTATTGTTTTACTTGTTTTCATTGATTATTTTCTTGATCGCAAATTCAATATCTCGATAAAGCTTTAGATCCTAATTGAATTGAGTTTAATCAAGAAGCTTGTTTCATTTGTAAAAGCTGTTTTTGGAGTTGATAGATCATCTAAGCTTGAAAAAGTTTTTGATAATCTATTCATCCCCCTTCTAGATTATCACTATAAGGCATCTTGTTTACGTGATTAACTCATTCTAAAGGGACCCAACATCGGCTATCATCGCCTCTTTTCCTTTGCCACCGCTCGGCCTCGGCTTTGGCTTTAGCCTCCTCCTTTCTCTCCCTGATTTTGGCCATAAATCTTTCAGACTTCAGCTCGGCTTCCTTTTCTCTGGCCAGCTCATCGCCCCTTATCGCCTCCTCGATCTCGCTCGATTCTTATCTTTAGAGGCGGTGAGCTCATCTAATTGGCTGCTGAAAGCTTAATCTGGTTGAGCTCGGCTTTAATGATCTCCACATCTTCCCCCTTTTTAACATCATCAAATAGCATAGCAAGCTGCTCCTTGATAACGGTAAAATAGGTGGAAGCCGAGGATTGATTGAGTATGATCTCATCAGCGAGAATACGATTATCGGCTTAGGTTTAGCTCTTGATTCTCCAACCTCCTTCTTTACTTCACCAGTTCTTCTTTGTGAGACAGGTTTAACGAGAATCGAAATAGAAGAAAAGAGATTTACCTCGGATGCTTTTAGCATTTCCTCCATCGTCACATCGACAATCCACGATATCTGCTGTTTTCATCGTGAGCATCTAGGTAAATTTATCCTCTACTCTCTTCTCCACTGGTTCGTAATTTATGAGAAGGTGGATCTGAGGCTGCCGGGAGGCGGCGGGGAGGTTTCGGGCAAGCCTAGGCAAACTCGCGGGAGGTTCGGGAGGCTGCTCTTCCGGCTGGGATGGTTGAAATGGAAGTGATTCCCAGACTCGAACAATTTTCTCCCAGAGATGAAGTTTTCCCAGCCTACCTCGTCAGCGTGAACAGTGCTCATCTCCTCTAGATCTCCGATCCTTAGATGATGGATCAACCATACTTCAATGGATTCCTTCATTACTTCAGGTTGTCTTGAAGTTCGGGAATTAGTTACGCCGGCCTCCTTTGAGCATCCGATCGTAGGGACGGCTCAAAGCTTCCCGCTGCATCCGTCGGAGTGCAGGGTGTGGATTGGACTTATTTGGGGAGAGGGAGTGGGATATTTGGTGGAGAGGAAGTCAAGAAAATCGAATGGTTGAGTGGAGGTGGGAGGAATTTCAGGGATGAGTAGGGCTTAAGAGGCTCGAAGTACCACGGCTGGGATACTTCTTCATCGCCTAGGTGGGTGGGGATTTATCGAGATGGAGAGATGTTCGATGATGTACGGAGAGACCTACTTCTCGGCGAGATCTTTGTCCGCTCTGAGCCGGGATCCTCCGCACTTCAACCTCTCTGTCTCTCTGCTGCCGCTATTTCTAATGTAGCGGCTTCTTCTCGAAGCAGGCTTGAGAGAGCTGCAGTAAGACTCTCCTCGATAGGTACATCTCCGGCTTTGATCGGTCTCATACGGACCTCCTTTGGAGTGGAATATCAGGTCTGGTTTCTTCAGGTTGGGTGACCTCTAGTTCCATTCTAGCTGCTTCCTCGGCCCGGTTGTGCTTCGTACATCGGCTTCAGCTGCGGTGCCTCACCTCGGGTACCTCGGCTTCACGGTACCTCGGCTGCTGTCTGGACCCCAGCCTTTGCCGCTTCATTTCTCTGCGCCCTTGCCTCATCGATTCATCATCTAAATATGGCAATCCACCCGGTCTCTCGTTCTTTGTCGGCAGCCCCTTCGCTTGGAATATTTTTTTGCCCTCCCTTGTTTGTACCCTTTTATTCAGCCCATCCATCAAGATCTGTGATCTTATTGAACAGACTCACAGCTTGGCGAGGAACCCAATCTGCATCATCGTGGTTATACACCGCCTAGCCTTTTCCTCCTTGATCTCTCCGAACAAATCTACCCCGATTCCATCATAGATGGCTCGCATGCAGCATAACCTGGACTTCGTCACACCATCATGTGAACTCGATCTCCCAGATAGACTTGGTTACAATTGTCATCAACAACTCGTATTTCCTCCTTAACATGTGTTTCTTGAGATCTCTCCTAGTTCCTCTGTATGTCACCCTTGCAAAGATGTCGAATGAATCCTCCCATTCATCTTCCTTGTATACCAATGGATTAACCCCATCCGCCGTGGTGTCGAGAATTCTAGCCACGTTTTCCTTTGTGAACTCCAACAGAGTACCCTCAACCGTTGTCTTGAACCCATTTTCGGTGAATACACTTTTACTGAAATTCGCCCCAATGAAATCCATGGTTCTGTTTTACGGAGATTTCATTGAGCAGTACCCACACAGCCTAGATGCTTCCGGTAAACCCGAGAATCTCACTAGATTCTCTATCTCGAGTGGTTTCAAAATCAACATACATCTCTCGCTTTTAGCTTGTGTTTGGCTTGACTCGACTATTCATTTTGAATTACGAGTTGGATGCGGTTATATAAGTGGGGGTCTTGAAGAAGCGAAGCCATTTGAGTAAATTTGAGAGAATGAAAAATATTCGTAAATTTTGATAAAGAAATGTGAAAGTGAAACTTTTGAAATGAAGAGGGTAAGTTTTTAAACCACGAGGAGAGAGAGAGAAAGTTGGGAAGATGATACGTGGCACGTTTTAGGAATTTAATTTTAAACCGTTAATTTATAAAGCGCGTGTAAAACATCAACGGTTTAGCGAGAAAATCGCTTCAACTTCAGGCACGTGGCCTCTACGCGTCTTGAATTGTGTAAAAGTAACCGTTTAACCTACGGATTAGACGGCTAATAGGTTTTCTTTATCATAGGTAATTAGTACCCTGACGTAGGCTAAAAGATACCTTTCTTTGCAAATAGGTCTTCTATTTCAGACTTGGTAAATAATGAGACTTGGTCAAGTGACCTTGTCTTGTGCTTTCGAAAAATTTCTCCTAGTCTGATTTTGAAAAACACAACTAAGTCACTAGTACATATTATTTTGAAATAGGTAGTCTTATGAAATTTATTTGAAAACAATAGATTTTGAGGAAGGGCAAAGGTGAGGGTTTTTGATTGAAGAGATTAAGAGACAAAGTCGGTATACCTGCTCCTGCAAGCAAACTCATCAAAACTATTAGTAGGCCGAGGTAGATCGGATAGGGTGCGGATGGTCATCTGCTTTCTAGAAATCGGTGACTATTGTGCCCTAGTCGATTTACCGAATGTCGAATAAGTAATCATCAAGTAAGATAAGGTCAATATGACTAATCCTTGATTCTTGATTCCTAAAAGGAAACCAATGATATCACTACCGATTGTCCTTTGACTCATATCTAGTCGATAATTCTTTCTAGACATTAATTTAAAGAATAGAAATGACCGAAATAAGGAATACATTTATCGATGCAAGCAATTTAAAAATCAGATAAAGATTCATCAAGTAATCCTAATTCTAAGCATAATTCTTTAAATCTAGACTCATTAATGGTTTTGTAAGAATGTCTCGCTTCTTTGTGATTCAGTGGCTATCTTCTCAATCCTAATGTCATTTTTCTCAACATGATCTCTAATGAAATGATGCCTAATGTCTATATGCTTACATCTAGAATGCGTAACGAGGATTGTAAGTCATAGCTATTGCACTATTACTATCACAGTAAATAGGAACACCGATGTTTGAATATTATAATCTCTAAGCTGTTGACTAATCCAGAGGAGTTGAGAGCAACAACTTCCAGTGCCATGTATTCAACTTCGGTTGTGGAGGTGGCAATGATGTCTGTTTCTTTGATAACCAAGAAATTAACTTGTTGCCTAAGAATTACAAGTTCTGAAGTGGATTTCCTATCAATCTTACATCCTCCAAAGTCTGAATCAATAACGATTGGAGTGTATAGGGTAAGAGTTATTAAGACCAATCAACAAAATATCGAACCCCAAGGGAAAAAGTATGCACATGAGGTCCTAGAAATACAAGTTATTAGTGACTAGAGTTGCAACAATGGTTTGGTACAAAAACAACAAAAACACAAGCAAAAATACAAAACAACAAGGAGCAAGCAATAGATCGAACACTTAGAATGCGAGAACAAAAACAACACTAAATGGTGGGATAGAGGTGCTAGGATTAACATCCATCAATGAATCATCAATCAATAAGCTACAATTGAATCAAATTGCAAATCAACTAAGATAGAAAGCATAAACCATCACGAAATTAATCACTCCATTAAAATCACAATGCCTAATGTGAGTATCCTTAGTCTTTCCCATCTCTCAATGTAGAAATCCCCAATTCATACAATCATGCAAAATTGAAACCCGATCAACACCTAATCACGTTAGCTCAACTCTCGCCTATTGCTAGGGTGATTAACCATTAATCAAAAGAAACAATTTTACACAAAGCACAATTAAGAATCACAATTAGGAAACAAACTAATGTGAGTATCCTTAGTGCAACTAATCTCTCGATTCCGAAGCACCCAATCCACACATTCATACACAATTATCACCCGATTAATACCGGATCACGTTAGCGCAACTCTCGTCTATAGCTAGGGTGATCAAACACTAATCTAAAGAGATAATTATGCATGAAGCACAAATGAGAATCACAATTAGTAAGCAATCTACTCAATTAATCTCCAATCATCAACAATTATAGCATCATCAATCAAATCATCATCAATTTCAATTAACCCAAGCACAAGAGAATTAGCCCATGGTGAAATCCATGGGAAGAAGATAGAATTGATCAAACACAAAGCAAGTCACAACAAATAAGAAATTAAAGAGACAAAAGAGGAAAAACATCACCAATTGATCTTCAATTAACCAAAATAGGAATGCTTGAGTCTTCAACAACAATCTCCAAATGAATTACAAGCTTGAATTGAAAGGATAACAATGATCAAATGCTAATCTATGACTAATCTACCAACAATCAATGGAAATCTAATCCTAAATCTAACTTCTACTCTAATCTAAGATGGAAATTGGCTTGGGGCCCGAGAAATCGCCCCAAAACCGCCGTTAATCGCTACTATGAAAGATTATTCTCTGAATACTCTGCTTCTCCTCTTAAATAGGCGAATTTACGGAAAACTACCCCCTCGAGTCGAGGGTCCGGCCTCGACTCGAGGTTCTTGCCTTTTCACCTCCCTCGACTCGAGGGTCATGCCTCGAGTCGAGACTGCTGCCTTTTTCCAATTTTTTTCCTTTTCGCATAGCCCTCGACTCGAGGGTCTTGCTCCTCGATCGAGCTCGAGTCAGTGGCATTTTTCTCGCGCGGGGCTTCGGCCCCGACTCCCTATTTTCGTCCCGGATGTCCGTCTCTTCATTCTAAGCCTCATGGTACTCTCGGTTTGGCAAAAATCCACCGAATTACCTGCAAAATGGACGGAAAACATCAAAATCTCACAAATAATACTTTTAGGCAAAAGAGTGATACTTTTCACATTTAGGCACAAAAACTAACACTTTAGCTCACTTTTTGCACTAAAAATAGCCCTAAAAACATGTATCAATTCACTCCAATCATACCCCAAACTTGAATTGTTGCTCGTCCTCGAGCAACGTAGAAACTAAGAACAAAGGAGTGAATTGATTGCAATTATGTCACATGGCACCATAGGCGAAAAATAAGACAATCGAACTCATCAATGATCACTTGTATCAATGCAACTATCCACTAGCAATCAAGACAAATCATGCTCAAACAAATGCTCAATCAAATACTCAACACATTGCTCCTTCCATGGAGTGTTTCACTCTTCACTCAAGTGTATCAAGGTTTAAAGCACTCAATCATCAATTGCATGAACAAGTACACCATATGCTTGCCACAAAACTTAATCTCAATCAAAATCATTTATGATCAATCAAGAATCAAAGAGGTCTTTCTTCTAGGTTGTAATGTAGGCTCTTTGGAAAGGTGGGATATTTTTGGATAAAAGTGACTAAGTAGTAGAGACTTGAATGTAAACTAATCCATACAATGCACATCTCTTCACTTTCATCTAGCAACACATCCTAACATGATCTTGATAAAAGTTGAGTTCTCAATTATATTCCATTGTGTTTAATCGATATTTTGAATTGATTTTGAGAGATTCGAAAAATCTACAAAATCTATTCAAACCCCCTTTCTAGATTTTGTTCTAGGAGGTTATCTCAAGGCTTTAAATCAACTCAACATTCGGGGACCAACACGTAGTCGGATAATTAGAACAATCGGTATTATCAATAGATGATTAGATAAACATGAATTAGATAAACAGAGCAATTTAATCATATAATCGGATGATTAAGAGTCGATAATCAGCATGAGACAATTAGCTTATCTTAATCAATTTGGTCATAGAAGTCTTAATGAGTCTTTTAATCAAGTTATGTTATAAGAACCGAATGATTAAGCGATTAGTTTTAAGAAAGTTTAAAAATAATCAACAGATTCTCGAAAGTAGGTCAAAAGTTCTATTCATACTCGGTTCACATCTTCAGCTTTCATGCAAGTCGGATAATGATCGGATAAGATGAGAGAGAAAAAAGCAGAGATCTAGTCATACCACCTATCCTCCTCCTAATTTTAAGCGGTCGAAGACCCGCTTCTTTAATGAGATTGTTTCACCACCCTCTGCAAGATCGGCTATAGATTACGCTTTGATAATCAGCTGCTTGATTTTCTCCAGTCCGCACGACCATCGCTTGTTAGAGGGCTCCATCTCGGGAATAGGACGGTGCAACGACGTCGCATGAAATTCGTCATGAACAATGTTGATAAGATATCGATACATCTCGGGGTCCTTCTCTTCCAAATGCCCGATTATGGAAAGCTTCATTTTCCTCTAGTCCCCATTTAATGACTTTGCGAGACGTGAAACCGAAAGATCCAGTCTACTTCAAAAGGCCTCCACCTTGCTCAGTGCGCCATTAACAGTACTTCCTTGGGGACTACTTCACTTCTATGATATGGCCAAGAACTTCTTCCCCCTGCTCATTTCTCTCTCTCGAACCCACTTTCTCAATGACCGATCATAGAATTTCCCAGCCGCCTTCTCCTGCTCCCTTCTCTTCTTGGCATCCCTTCGTTTGTACCTCTCTTTCTCCTCTCTTTTCCTCTTCCCGATTTTCTCTTCATCATCTATTTTAGCTTGGGTTTTCTTTGAAGTTTGAGCTGTTCTAGATGATCCGTAAGGAGATGTGATTGGAGCAGATCTTGCACGGGGCTTCTTTAGTCTTGGGTTCGGCTCTTGTCTTCTTTAAAGCCTTCTCGACTTGTCCTTATCTTTCCTCTTCTCCTCCTCGGCTTTGGCAGCCTCTTGAGACAGCTCTTCTATCTTCATGTTCGTGGCAATGATCTTGTCATCGTGCTCGTCTATTCTTTTTTGAGCACACTATCTTCCCCCTTTTTAGCATCAGCAAACGGGTATTGCGAGATAGTGGCTACTTGTTCAATTTGTCCCATCAGCTCTTGTCGAACATGCCTTGTCTTACGCTTCTAGCTGTTCATTTCTTTTCTTAAAGTGCCTCGGTTCTCTGGAACTCTCCGTCTATAAATTGCTTTATGATCGCTGTCTGCCTATCCTTCTCCATGGCCAGTGCATTTTCAAGACTTGATGAAATGAGGCCTCCTTAGCTTTCCAAGATTCTTTCACTTGATCCTCAACTAAATCCCCGATTTCGGTATAGGCGAAACGAACGTATTGTTTAACCCACTCATCCCGAGAGTTCATCTCCATAGCAACTTTCTTCTTCATTTCAGCCATCTGTTCCTCATGTCCGATCCTTGAAAAATAGAGGTTGATTTTTGTCTTTTCTTGAATAGCGGACTTCTATGTTTTCCTTGATAGATGATGTAATGACTCCAGAATCAGTCGTAGAGCATTCGGACTAACTCTTTTGAGATTCAACACCTCTTCTTTCAAAGCATGTTGAACTCGGATATAGACACGAGACGGGCTGCGATATCTTCGGATGGAGAAGATAGAGTTAAATCTATCATCTCCATAGGACTTTCTGCTTCGATCCTAGCTGGCTCCTCGGTTTGCGGGGACACTTTCGTCTGCTCTATTTGTGCCTCCCAGTGTATCCATCCCGGTGGCTCATCGGCAGCTCCACCCATAGCCATCTCCGGCTCCTCTTCAATTCCTCCGGTGGCCAACTCCGGCTCTTCCCTCCTTTCCTCGAGACCTCTCGGTCTCCATCATTCTTTCCTCTTCTCGACTTTTTTCTCGAGTTTCCTCCGCTTGCTATATGTCTACGAAGTATACCCTATGCGGATATAATCGAAGAACATGCTCTCCGTCAGAATATCCAAGAAGGATTTTAGCTTCGCCTTTTTGTAACTTCCTTCTCCCATAAGGACAAAGTTATTCCCTCCTACTTCAGCTATGAGGATAGCCGTCTCCTCAAAGCTTCCTCGTCCTTATCCTCCATAACAGCCACACATCTACTAACTCCTCCAACAAATCGGGTTCATTCTTCGATTGTGCTCTTTATGAAGTAAGAACTTCTTCCCAATAATTGAAGGGATTCCTCTGTTGGTCCCATGAATCCGGTGGGGTTTGGAAGAAGGGAGTATAGATGGGGTTCTTTGAAAGGTAGATAGGAAAGAAAATGGGTCGGATGAGGGTTGTGTTTGTGTTGGACTTTTGGGAGTAGACCATTTTAGAGGCTCGGAGGCGGCGGCCTTGTCTACCTCTTCATCGCGGGGTGGGATGATGAGGGTTGGGTGTCTTCACCTCGGATGAGGAAGAAGATGATGTAGAAGGTTGGGCTTCGTAGTTTGTTCGGGATCATCTCCGGATGAGATGTCCACTGGTTTCTCCTGTCCCGACACACCGGCCTCCTCGGCCGCGACACTTCCCCCTTGGGAAGCCTGTCCTCTCCTCCTCTTCCTCCTCATCCTCGGCTTCGGCCTCGGTCTCCTCGAGATGATGATTCATCTGCTAACATCGTCTCCACCTTCTTACCCTTGGCCTTAGAAGCCTTTTTCTTAGGCGATGGAGGTGGGGTGTCTCCCTCTGAGTCTGTTGGCCCGAAGGGTTTCTCATCCTTGATGAGTGCACTCTTCTCGCTTTGTGAATTTCTTTACCCTCGTCTCCCGGTCAAGCTTATCTGTTCCAATTTTGTGTTCAAGTATGATGGTGATCCTTGCCATCATACTTGTGATTTTGTAAGAGACCACCTCACCCATTCCTTTGATATCTCTTTCTTTACAAATTTCTTTTTCTCTTCCATCGATCGAGAATACACCGTCTGAGCCGGTTAATATCGGCTCCGTCTATAATGGCCCTCGGGCGGATATCCTCGGCTTAGTCAATCCATCATGACTCTGTTGTTCTCCCAAGATGCATTTTGTCAAGATGAGCATTAGAAGACGGTACTTTCTCCTTAACATCCCCTTTTTCAAATTTGCGGTTTTATTCTTCGGGATTTCCGTGCCATCATCTTATAACTCTCTAAATACTCCTCCGCCTTGTACAGAAATGGGTTGCCGCCGGTGGTGCTAAGACCAAAAATCTCACCTATATCAGCAATGGATACATGAACTTTTCTGCTCTTTTCTAAGGTTCGAATTCGGGTTTCTAACCCGGTTTCTATCGATTTTGCTCTGGTTAAAAATTCTGCAGCAATATCATCGAGGGTTTTGGGTTTGGTGGGTTTCATCGAACAATATTTCTTCAAACCTCTGGTTTCAAGAAGTTGAAGAATCTCTCTTGTTTACGGATCGGTGGAAATATCCCATTCCACATACATCTCCTATTTTGTTCGATCTCCTAGAGGCATGATCATATTCGTACTTGATTACGGATTTTTCGGTGTCCGCCATTGAAAGCTTTGGAAAGTTTTGAGAGGGAAAAGGATTTTGAGAGAATATGAATATGTAATTATGTGCGTCGGTTATTATGCACACGATTTCCAATTTATATGGAAAAATTTAATAATAAACTAATCAAAACTCATAATGACTGCAAAAGTATAGATTTTGGCTTTCGTGCCGGCATTAAATGCAATTATGCTGATTTATTTTGAAAAGTGCACGAATAATATTAAATATATCGCGTGTGAACTGTTGACGGTTCATATTTCAGAAACCGCCTCCAATTTATGCGCGTGAATGTCACTCGGTTGTATTTCAAAACTTTATTTGATAAAATTTGGTCCGATAGTAACTTCTCGATAAGAAGTAACTTGATTTGTAAAATCTTTTCGCTTAATTGGAGAGATAAAGCGAAATATTATCTCTTTTATTTTCAAAAGTATATCTTTTAAAACGAACCCTTTATTTTATTTTAAAAAAATTTAAAAAGAACCTCTTGAGTGAATTCAATTTTAATAAATAACTAATTATGATATTAAATTCACATATTAATTATGTGATCTAATAATCATAATTTTTAAACACAAAAAGTTAGAAAGACTCCTGTGATTTTAACCGTGTCTGATTGAACATTGTCTGCGCCCTTTTCTATGTATCGATCGGATGAGATATGCCTTGTTCACTTAACTAAAGATTTTAGAATCGACTTTAGATTTTCCTGAAATCAAAAACACTTGAGCTAACTTATTAGTATCTTTTGTGAGTAATTCAGACAAGGTACATATACTCATCTGTCTTTTGATCGATCACCAATTATGATGTATTTATGCGGATTACTTGTGTCTAGACAAGTAAATATCAAGTTAGTTTAAAACCAATAGATAAATCCTTGATTCTTGATTCCTTATAGGAGATCAATGATATCACTCTGTGATTATCCATGTGATTTTTAACAAGTCCGATATTACTTTCTAAACATAATATCATGAACGAGAAGGATAAATAATAAAGAAAAGATCATAGATTAGCTAAGGTAGCATCTAATAATCCTAATTCTAATGAAAGATCTTTGAACCTTGTCTCCACTAGTGGTTTTGTTAAGATGTCTCCCTTTGATAATCAGATCTTCTCTATTCCGATATTACCTTTTTCTACATGATCTCGAATGAAGTGATGACGAATATCAACATGTTTGCACTGGTATGTAAGACTGGGTTCTCGGGTAATAGTTATGGCATCAGCATTAGCTATCACAAAAGATTGGTACATCTTTGGTGATAATATTATAGTCCCTTAGCTGTTGGTCGATCCGGATCGGTGTGAGCAACAACTCCCAGTGCCATGTACTCGGCTTCGGTAGTAGAAGTAGCTACAGAGATTTGTTTCTTAGACAACCATGAAATCGGCTTACTTCCCAGAAATTGGCAAGTTTCGGATGTAGATTTCCTATCTATCTTACACCCACCAAAATCAATCTGAGTATCCCGACAACTCGAAGTTGTCGTCACCGGATACCACACCCTACATAGATTGTAATTTTCAAATACTTTAGTATCTTCTTTGTAGCTTCAAGATGACTCTTTTTAGGTTTAGCTTGAAAGCGTGCACATACACCCACCGCAAAAGAAATGTCAGTCTACTAGCACTTAAGTATAAAAGAGAGCCAATTAAACCTCTATACCGTGTCTCGATCGGTGTCTTCCCCTTTCTCATCTGGATCCATTGAAAAATTTGTCATCATAGGTATCTTGGCTTCTCGGCTAGTACTTATTCCAAATTTTTCAATAAGATCTTTGGTATACTTTGCTTGACTTATGAAAATTCCTTTCTTTGTCTGCTCAACTTGAAGTCCGAGAAAGTATGTCATCTCTCCCATCATGGACATTTCAAATCTATTCTTCATAAGATGACTAAATTCTTCACACAAGATTAGATTAGTTGATCCAAAAATAATATCATCAACATAGATTTGCACTAACAAGAGACCTTTATCGAGTTTCTTTTCTAAATAAAGTTCTATCTATCTTACCTTTTACAAAACCATTTTGAGTTAAATATTCGAGATAAGGTATCATACCAAGCTCTAGGAGCCTGTTTAAGTCCATATAGAGCTTTTCTCGGTTTATATACCTTGTCTCCTTTGACAAAACCCGGAGGTTGCTCTACATATACTTCTTCGGCTATGACTCCATTTAGAAAAGCGATTTCACATCCATTTGGAACACGATAAATCTTTTATAAGCGGCATAAGCTAAGAACAATCTTATGGCTTCAAGGACGAGCAACCGGTGCAAGGTTTCATCATAATCAATTCCTTCGATTGTGAATAACCTTGTGCAACCAATCTAGCCTTATTTCTAACCACAATGTTGTTCTCATCTCTTTTGTTTTTAAAAACCCATTTTGTTCCAATAACTTTTTGATGATGGGGTCTTTCAACAAGTTCCCACACATCTTGTCTTTGAAATTGATTTAATTCTTCATGCATTGCATTTATCCAATTTGAGTCGATTAGAGCTTTAGTAATAGATTTAGGTTCAAGCAATGATACATAACAACTAAACAGATAGTCTTGGTTTATCTGTGTCCTTGTCTGGACTCGAGAATCTAAACTTCCGATTATCTGCTCAATTGGATGATAAGTCAATACTCGTTTACCTTTATCTTTTACTGAGTATGAAGTCTTATCACGAGATATTTCCATCAATTGGTTATGTATTACCTTCGGGAATATCTTCTAGTCCATCCGGTAGTGTAGTTGTCCGATCCGATGACATGGAAGAACTCTCGTGCTCCTTATCTTTATTTGAGTCCGATGTGTCCTCCTCATATGATTCGACTGCGTAAGTAGAACTTGACTGATTTCTAGATATTCATTCTGTTGAGATCTTCGGCTATCTTGGTGACGCTATCTGTGCTTTCGCACTTGAAAGAAGTTTCGTCAAAAACAACCTGTGGTGTTTCTTCCACACATAATGTAACCTTATTAAAAACTCTATATGCTTTGGATACGTATGAGTATCCTAAGAATATCCCATCTGCAATCTTAGCATCAAAAGTTCTTAATTTAGATTTTCCATTATTATGGATGAAACACTTACACCCAAATATATGGAAATATGAAATTTTTGGTATTCTACCCTTCCAAATTTCATAAGGAGTTTTGCATTTATCTTTCACAATTAAACACCTATTTTGAACAAAACATGCGGTATTAATGGCTTCGCCCAAAACTTATGTGGAGTATCATACTCAGATAACATCGTCCTTGCAGGCTTCCTTCAAGGTTTTGTTTCTCCTTTCTACTACTCCATTTTGCTGGGGTGTTCTTGCAGATGATGTTTCATGTACTATACCATTCTCAAGACAATAGTTAGTGACAAACGAATTTAGAAACTCAAGACCTTTATCACTTCTAATCTTGACAATATTTAATCCTTTTTCATTTTGAATTCTTTTGAGGAATTCTGGAATTTTTGTTACTGAGACTCATTCTTTTTGTACAAGAAAATAACCCAAGTGAATCTAGAAAATCATCTATAATCACTAAAGTGTATTTTTTTCCACTAAAACTCAGAGGTGTAACAGACCAAAAAGATCCATGTGCAAAAGTTCCAAAATCCTTTTAGAAACAGGACCATTTATTGGCTTGAAAGAAGTTTTGGTCTGCTTTTCCCTTTTGACATGCATCACAAATATGATCTTTCGAAAATATTTTATCTGGGGTCCTTTGACTAAGGATTTCCTTGCTATTTTGTTAAGAGTTTTGAAGTTTAAATGACTAAGACGCCTATGTCATAGCCAACTTAAATCTTCGAACTTTTAGCAATAAGACAAGTATCCTTAGGGCAACTCTTGAAATTTGCAACGTAGATATTACCTTGTCGACTCCAACAAGTAAAATATTTTCGTTTAAACCATCCAAGATATAACATGCATCATGAGTGAATTTTACACAATATCCTTTGTCACAAAACCGTGAGACAGATAATAGATTATGTTTCAATCCTTCCACAAAGTAAACTTCATTAACCTCGACATCTCCAATCATTAGGGTTCCAACTCCTTTAGTTAAACCAAAGTTGTTGTCACCAAACATTACTCTCGGTCCATCTATTGCCCGATAGTTTGAAAGAAGTCTTTTCTCGTAAGTCATATGCTTAGAACATCCACGCCTATATACCGGATGACTTCAAGAACATCTCCTCTTTCAACTATCTCCTTATCTCCCCGCAATCACAAATTTAATTTTTAGGTACCCTTTATGTATTGGGTCCTTTCTCGTTAAGTTGATACTTAGGTATCCAGATAAAAACATCTAAGTTATTCAAAACCAATGATTATATCTTACAACCATATCTGTCCACTAATATTAGATCGTCTAGATCAATTTTATTTAATTGATCTCTAGTGATTGTCTTATATTTTGGAAAGAATTGATATGACTTGCTTCTTCCATCAAAGTCATTATACTTTGGAAAAGTCTTTGACTTAGTCTTTGGATTTCTTTTGGGAACATTTCTCCTCGTCTGTGTTTTCTCCTTAGAGATATCGGATGAGGTGATTTGCTCCTTAGATTTCTTTGGACTAAGCTTTGTCTTTTCCATAGTCTTAGTATCTTTGACAAAAACTCTTGGTTTGATAGGATCATTTTTTTGTTTCTATCAAAACCCAATCCGGTTTTATCAACAGCATCCGAGAGGTCTTGAAGATGTTATCAATCATAGATCGAGAGTTATTAAGATTTCCTAACTTGAGATTCAACTCTTGATTAGTCTTCTTAAAATTCTCATTCTCTGATTTGACACTTGAAAATTTAATTTTTAAAGCACTCAATTCTTTTTCTAACTTCTTGGTTTTCTCGGATGAGGAACTAGTAGTAGTCCTAGATTGACATTCCCCTTGAATGTATAATCCAAGTTTTTACTTGTTCCATCTGATATTCCTTTGTTAGATTAACAACTTGATTCTTTAAATTTAAATTTTCAGTCTCTATCTGTTTATAAGCGAGATAAAGCAATTTTCGAGATCTTTTAGAAGCTTGTTAATAAGACATGGATCGACTGAGACAAGTTATCACAATCATTATCCGAGGATGAGTAATAGTTTACATCTTTAGCCATTAGGCATATGTCATTGTCGACTCCAAAACTAGATGAGGAGGAGGATGATGATGTCTCATGTGTTTCCTCCTTTTCTCGCTAAAAGCACTCGTTGATCTCGCATACCTCCTATCCCTCTTCTTCCTCTTTTCTTCTCTCTCTCTAGGAGTAAGTTGAGAACAATCATAGCTATAGTGACCGGGTTTATTGCGGGTATAATGAGATATCTCCTCTATCCGATTTCTGACTATTATCTCCTCGTCGATTGGTGATTTATACCTTTTCACTAGATCCTTCTTTTTGTCATTATCTCAATACTTCTCTTCCTTGTCCGATTTATAATTTCGGCGATTAAACCTGTCTCTCTTGTTCCTTTTATACTTCATCTTAAGTCTCTCATATCGTCCGATCAAAAGTGTCATTTCCTCCTTGATTGATAAATCGATGCCTTGGAAATCTTGTCGAATCTTCTTGATGAAGAAATGCCACGCTTTTCGGATGTAGACGACTCGCCTCATCTTCTTCATCTTCAATGTGTATGTCATATTCCAGTGCTTTAAGATGAGAGAATAGATTGTGATGTGATATTGTTGGCCAGTTACGTGTCGCTTTGAAAATATTAGCTTTCTCCTCCATCTTTTGCTCAATGATCTGAGTACCTTGTTGTTGATTTCTTTCTCGGTGTAAGTCTTACCCAAATCACCGCTTTGTTCACAAGATTAGTCAGTCTCACGTCCAATTGATCCACGGTTTCTCCATCCTTCATTTTGAACGTGTCAAATGCATGTAAAAGCGGATCGCAGGCTTATTTTCTTTAACTCGATCTCGACCCTTCACGAGACACTTGCAAGAGTCTCCCACATATCCTTAGCGCTTTACATCTTTTAACCTTTTCTATCCAAGTCCTTGCTTAAAGTTTCAATGATTTCAGTTCTTGCAACTTGATCCAAATTGTGAATCTTCCTTTCATCATTTGTTAATTCCGCACTCTTCTTTTCTTGTTGACTTCTTGTAACCGAAGATTCGGCTCCGGTGCTTACAACTCCATGATAAAATTTTATTGGACCTGTCTCGAGAACCTCTTCCATTCCTTTAAATGATTCTCCATTCTAAACTTCCAATAATCATATTCCTCGATTGAGAACTCGTAGACTCCTAGTTTTCTTACTTTTAACAGTTGACATAGTAATTCAAAAGACTAAAAGACAACTTATCGAAGTGTTAGTGAATCAACAATAAGAAATCAAATTCCAACAAGAACTCGAAATTTCAAGACCACAAATCTTGTATCGCAATGCCTTAACAACCGCTCGATACCACTTGTTGGGTCCCTTTAGAATGAGTTAATCACGTAAACAAGATGCCTTCTAGTGATAATCTAGAAGGGGGATGAATAGATTATCAAAAACTTTTTCAAGCTTAGATGATCTATCAACTCCAAAAAAGCAGTTTTACAATGAAACAGCTTCTTGATTAAACTCAATTCAATTAGGATTTAAAGCTTTATCGGATATTGAATTTGCGATCAAGAAAATAATCAATGAAAACAAGTAAAACAATAAGAAGAAATAACACCGAATTTATAGTGGTTCGATCAAATGATCCTACGTCCACTCTCCTCCTTCAATTTGAAGAAGGGACTCTACTTACTGTCATTCTTCTTTCTTACTTCCTTCCTTTACAACGTATATCTTCAAATTCTTAGATATTATCTCTATCCGGCTTTTGAAGATTCAAATGAAATGGTGTTCTCTAAACACCGGAAAAATGAATGAATACTAAGTGTGTTCGTGAATGATGTGTATACAAATGATTGTGAAGAGAGCTTCTAATTCTTAGAGTGTCAAATTGCTAGATTGCTAAGTTTTCTTAGTTATTAATTTGAATCTCTCGAACCTATTTATAGATCTTCTCGTTGATGACGGTTATAACTTCCTTGTTCTTGTTGTAGGTGGTTGTAACTAATTAACCAATTCTTGAAACCGCTTCTTGTTCGGTTATCGACTCTTGATTTTAACTAACTCTTTAGCTCGTGTGACTTCATACCCTGTCTCCGATTCTTTACCCTATCGATTCTTCACCTTGTATGTTACTTTGTCTTGGTGTGTCTTGATCTTCCTCCTCATCCTGTCTTTGACATCGTCCGATTTTTCTGTTCTTGTCTTCATCCGACTTCCTTTGAACAACCTTATCTTACTATCCTATACTTAGTCTATTTTACAAAGATTACATTACATCAACTGCTATACATTATTTTTCACCTGGTCATCCTAGTCTTATACTTTTAACTCATAAAAATTAGTACATCTTTTTCATCCTAATAGCTGAAAAAGGGAAAGAGAAGGAGCCGGAAAAGTCGTGTCGCCTATCGACAGAGAGCCCGATGTCCAAAGCTGCTGGGAAGAGACCACTTGAAAAATCACCGAGCCTTAGGATAGAGGCGAAAGGGACCGACGGATAAAGGCAGAGAAGGTCTACTATGGCCGGAGGGAATCTAGGAGGAAGATCAAGTCAGCAAAGGAAGGCCGGCGTAATCTTGACAGATCCCGGAAGAAGTGGGTGGTCCCATCGGTCGGAGGAGGAGCAGAGCACAAGATGGATCGGACACTCAAGAAAGAACCGATGCTCCTCCAAAGATGATTGCACATCCGGCATGGGCAGGTGAGTACATGAAGTACGAGGCTAAATGGACCTTCTTACGGTATATCTCGCAAAGGAGTCGGAGCATCTTCGGATAATGAAACAATAGCTTGGCATGATGGATGGAGAAGGAAAATCCAAGCTTGTACCGTAAACTTCTTGATGAAGGAGATGAATGGTACAACGTGGATTTGGTTGCTCAATCTACTCATCCATTCCAATTAAGTTGAATGATGATGGCTCGATTGACAAGTAGTGGATCGTGTCAACTATCAATTATGGAATAAATCAAATGAAGTTGGTCGATCCAAAGGAGATTGTCGAGTGAGGACAAGGATATTTGATGGATGCAGACTCCGGAGAAAGATAGATGGACAGACTAGATAAGCCAAAATTTCCTTATCTTTTATCTTTTATCTGCTCCATATGTAAAAATGTAAATATGCTCTATATGAATGAGATGACTGTATCTTATCCGATTTACTTGTTTATTTTTTAAGCCTTCTTTCTTGTTTTAAGAAACTTAAAAATTTTTCTAAGTACAAATCATCCGAGAAATTTATCATCTCGTACTTAAAATTTTCAAATTTTTCTAAGTCTAAGTCCTAAGACTTAATTTTTTTAAAATTATTTAAAAAGTCTTAAGACTTAAAAATTTTACTTCAAATTTTTCTAAGTGTGGATAAAAGTGCTCTAACTTGAAATAAATCAATTTAAAGTGAAAATGTGTTATGATATGCCTATCCGACTATCTTGAATAACTTTGACAAACATCACCGTGAGTATGTTTCTTTCTTATAGTTTTAACATCATCAAAAAGGGGGAAATTGTTAGATCAAGGAGAGTTTTGATGAGTTAAAAGATTAATCCGAGATGAGCAAGACAACTATGAAAAAGCTAAGATCGTAGTTCAAGACTAAGTTGATCGAGACTAGGACGAGGACCGATTAGGTCACCGAGATCGAAGTTGCAAGTCATCCTGAGACAAACTCAAGTCTAGTCATCTGCAGGAGACAATTATGAAGAGCTCGAGACGAGGTCAAGACAAGCCGAGTAGAATAAGAAAGGTAAGTCTTCACCAAGTCACCGCAGACGAGTAGAAGAAATCGGTGAGGTCGAGAGCGAGTTTTCAAGATTAAGTTTGTTAAAGCGATTTTCGATTTATTAGAACCGACTAACAAACTAACTGTCTTTTCGGACTTATAAATAGGTCTTGGTTTTATTTTCCAACACACTTATACAAATTTGATTTTTCACACCCTTCACTATTCAGATTTCAATCTCAATTCACAAAGCACTACAAAAATTAGACTTTTTATGACGAATTTTTTTGCAATGATACAAAATTCGTCACAATTTGTTACTCTAAGGTGACGAATTTTATTTTAAATCCTTTGAAAACCTTGAATTTGTGACAAAATAAAATTTTGTCACAATTAATTAAAAAATCGTAGCTAATTTATAAATTTCATAACGTTGACAAGAAATTCGTCACAATAAGCTTTGGTGACGATATTCATAATAATTGTGGGACGATATTCATCGTCACAAAAATAATATATTTGTGACGATTCAATATTTTATCATAAATTATTCAAAATAATTAATGACACACTTATTTTATCACAATATTGATTGGTAACAATGTCCATTGTAATTTGTGACGATAATATTTGTCGTACAAAAAAATGTTATCATGACGATGCAATATTTTATCACTAAATATTCGAAATAATTAGTGACACATTTATTTTGTCATAATATTATTTGGTGACGATGTCCATTAAAATTGGTGACGATAATATTCGCCGTATAATATAATATTTTCACGATGATGCAATATTTTGTCACTAATTATTCAAAATAATTAGTTACGCACGTATTTTGTCACAATATTATTTGGTGACGATAATATTCATCATATAATATAGTATTTCGTGACAATGCAATATTTTGTCATTAATTATTAAAAATAATTTGTGACACATATATTTTGTCACAATATTATTTGGTAACGATGTTCATTGTTATAGGTGAAGATAATATTTGTTGTATAGTAAAATATTTTCGTGACGATGCAATATATTATCACTAATTATTTAGAATAATTAGTGACACATGTATTTTGTCACAATATTATTTGGTGATGATGTTCATTGTAATTGGTGAAGATGAATAAAATATTTTTGTGACGACGCAATATATTGTCACTAATTATTTAGAATAATTAGTGACGCATGTATATATTGCCACAATATTATTTGGTGACGATGTTCATTGTAATTGGTGACGATAATATTCGGCGTATAATATGATATTTTCATGACGACGCAATATTTTGTCATTAATTATTGAAAATAACTAGTGACACACGTATTTTGTCACAATATTATTTGATGACGATATTCATTGTAATTGGTGACGATCATATTCGTCGTATAATATGATGTTTTCAAGACAATGCTATGTTTTATCATTAATAATTCAAAATAATTAGTGACACACTTATTTTGTTACAATATTATTTATTGACGATGTTAATTGTAATTACTAACGATCATATATCTTTGTTATTTGGGTTTTGAAATTTATTAAAATCTATTTTAAACGTTAATTTTTTATTATGTAAAAAAACAAACCACTAAAGCTATAAGCTCATTATTAACAATTTTTAAATTTTATTTATATTTACGTTTCAAAGACTTATTCTAGTTTTATAAAAAAACCATATTTTGTCACATTATTTGGTGACGATGTTCATTGTTATTTGTGACGATAATATTCGTCATATAATAAAATATTTTTGTGACGATAAAATATATACTGCCACTAATTATTCAAAATAATTAATGACGCGTGTATTTTATCGGAATATTATTTGGTGACATTGTTCATTGTATTTTTCACAGCAAGAATTAAATAACTGATTTATTCAGTTTTTATTTGAACTACCTTTAACACAAACTTTCCCCATTTTCTGCATCAATTGTTCTGGAATCCTTAACATCCATGGTCTGTCCACAGTACACAAAAATGAGGAGTTGTAACCTCAAGTATTTTAGGAAAAGAAGGAATATGGAGAGAAATAGAAAATTAAACTTGTATTTTGCTTGTCATCACAAGTGTTTGTTGTGCTAATTGCTAGACACTATTTTTTTGCCCGTGAATGGGCTCTTGGTTTTTTTTTTTTTTTATATGGTAATTCATATTTTTTAAAAAAGTTCCTATTTGTATTGGATGGGTTTTTACCTATTCGTAGTTTTCATTGTTTTTTATGGCAGCATTTTGAGAAAAATAAGGTTATGTTTTATGATTTTGGTTGAGAACTTCGTGAGCTTATTTTGAAGCATGTTGTTAATACACATATTTAAAAGATTTAGTGTATCCAATTTTTGAATGACTATTTTGGCTACTCGTGAAATTCATTACCTCTTAAGATGGAGTTTCAAAAGGAAGAATGTTAGTTTCGATTTTGGTTGAGATCTTGAGAGCTTTAGTTTCGATTTTGGTTGAGATCTTGAGAGCTTTCATAGGTCTCCTCGTGGGCTTTATTTTGAGTGTGTGTTAATACACTCATTTAAAAGTAGTGAAATCATTTTTTTGATGTCTTTTTTTTTTGCTACTCGTGGGTTTCATTACATCTTACTATGGTCTTTTGAGGGAGAAGAAGGTTTAGTTTCATGGATTTGGTTGAGGTCTTGAGAACTTTCATAGCTCTCGTCGTGGGCTTCATTTTGATCATATGGTTTGAAGTAATCCAACTTCAAGATGCACTCGGTTCAACTACGGTAATTTTTATTGTAATTGAATTTATGTTCCGAGCATAAAACGTCTATTAAAAATGGTGAGTTGGATGAGATAAATTGTGGTGTTTATATTATCTGCTCAAGAAAATAAATAATAAACTGCTAATGATATTATTTTTTTGTTTGTGATTAAAATTAAACCTTTCAATTTTTGCACATAGAGGATTTAAGTTTAACCTTTACGTTTTCTCAACGAAAAATCATTATAAGTTTAACCTTTACGCTTTTTTCAACGAAAAATCATTATAACAAAAGGACGATATCAATACTTTTCTATATACAACTATAATCTATAAAACATTGTAGTAAATTTTATATAATGTAATATCCCCATATTACACCAGGGTATTGTGTTTTTTTTTTTTTATCATAAAATTCAAATTTTATATCATAGTACTTTCAATATTAAAATTACTGTCCAATTATTCTAAAATTTCAGTATCATTGACATAGAATTATAAATTGCCTACATCATTCTTCGTATTGTATAATTTTTTTTTTTTTAAATTAACGTTAAAATTGTATGCACTTAAATTTCATGTGTAAATATTTATCATGATAATCACTAAAGTGGGAAAAATAGATTGGAAGGTTCAAAGTTTAAAAATTAAATTGTCTGGTCTTAAATGATCATGAAATCTATGGTCAGAATGAATGACCTTAAACTAATACCTTATAATACAACTAATACCTTTTAGTGAAATAATTAATACACTATAAACCATTTTCACGGTATATATTTTTCCCACAAAATTGTCTTTGGCAAACGATCTTGTTCAGTTTTGTTTTGTTCGTGAGATTTGGAGTAGAAAAACACATACATGAAATAGATATAATCTTGACATGTGTAGTACAAAAATTCAATTTCATTGAGGTTTATTTTTTTAAGCAATCATTCTCCCATATTACACCCCTAATTACAATTTCTTCCCCATAGTTAAAAATAGGATTAAAAATGAATGGAACCTAATGCATAACATGAAACGGTTAGAATCTTAGGCTATAAATGTTGTTTATGAAAATTGCATAACCTTGTTTTTCTGCTCAACATAAGTCTCCTGGCAGCTGAGAAACACCAAGACATGGCCAAACATTCATGGACTCAGAGGATCAATAGAGCAGAATGTCTGTCTCTATGAATAAAACTCCTCAATCATATTCCAAATTCAGCAATAAATCTCCTCCTGAAATAGGATAGTAATCATCAATCTTCTTCCATAAAAACCTCGCATAAACAGAGAGAACAGGATCTCAAATAACTGGCCTAGAAGATGAGTCTTATTGCAAAGGAAAGCAAATAAAACACACACACAAATACACAGTTGGAAAATTATCATGTAAGGTATTCAACTTTCATCTGTCAAGAACATTATTCCAACATTTGTGAGAGACAAAATCTTGTAGATGATTCATAAGTCAATCTGATATGTCACCAATTAATCAAAACAATCAAAACAGTAGAAATATCAAAATTGTAATCCAATCTGATGCAATTCATGTTTATATATTTATGAATAACTAGTAACCACTGTCAATCATAAGAACCAAAAAAATATATTCGATATCCATATGCACAGTATACTTTAAATGAGCAAGAATTTTCTAAAATGAAAACATTACAAAGATTTGAGACGATCACAAATTACTAACGGTAGTCAATTGTTACGTTATACATGTATCGAATGCAATACACTAAGAAATCAAAGCCAACATGTCACAATGATGAACAAAAAAGGGCAATGTTACACATTGAATGTGTGTATTGAGAGACAACAATGTGCAAGAGATCTGCTCAGACAGTGTTCAGACGATAGTAATATAGAAATAGTAATATACTTCAAGTGAACCGTGTAGATTTCTTATATAAGCATAAGTATAACTGTATAACCTTCTCCCAAAAAATAGTAAATGCAATTGATGCTTAGTTATAGACTATAGCCTCCTTTATCACCAAGTAGTGAAGGAACATAAAACAAAAAACTAAGGGACCGCTTGGTTGGGGGTATTAGAATTAGGTAATGGGAATGACTAGTGATTCATTCCCATTGATGAAAAGAAAGTTGAGCACGAAAAATTTGAGCGAGAAAAAAATTGAGCGGAGGAAATATGAATGATTGTTAAATGATTGAATATAAGAGAGAGATTATGTAATCAAAATAAATTAGTGATTATTTTATTTTTAAATCAATTCCAAATTGTAAATATTACCAAGCATCATCAATGGGAATGATTAATGAGTCATTCTCAATACCTACTTCTAATATCCCCAACCAAGCGGGTCTTAAGTTTGACAGATAAAACTTGAATTAAACCTTTGATCTCATAGAAGCAAGCATATCTCTATTAAATAGAAATACAACTTATATTATTATATGCAAATTCTTGCATCAACGATTTCATTATGATATGGTTCACAAATTAGATAAATTAACATCATTCATCACTCCAACCATTTGTACACACTAATCAATATCATTCATCACTCCAACCATTTGTACAAAAATTAAAATAACTCAATACATAAATTGACTTTAATGATTATAGAAAGTAGTAGAAATAGCACAAACTTATACAATAATATGATAAACAATTAGCAGAATTGTATAAAGCAGCATTTGCAAAGTGTATTTTTGCATAACCCACGAGTACTGATCATGGGACTAAACTAAGAACGAACTAAAAATGTGTAATTCTAATCATATCATTCCTCTCCCTTAAATCATCCTTGTCCCATCTACTAGAATATCATGAACAAATTTATTTTGCTAGAGTGGTGTAGTATAACCATTTCGATATATTTTGAGTACCATGTATCCGATAACAACAACCGGCCAAATAACTTCGCTATTCAATATTACTACAGACGATTTCAGCATATCATTTAAAATTCCAAGATATGCAAATTTAGATGTACAATTCACAAACGTTAATTAAATTTCTAATCCAAAAATTATCAGAAACTCAAGCCATAATTTTATTCAAAATTAGAAGAAATAGATACCTACCAAAGGGTGGTGGATTACTGAGTATGCTTCAAGGGAAAAGAAAACCTCAGCAGAAAGAGTCAGCAGCGGGGAAAGATAGCTGAAGTCGGAGCCCGCCAGGGTCGAGGAGCAAAACAAACAGAGTCTGGACCAATCTAGTTCACCAGTCCGGAGTAGAGCAGCACTGCCCAAGTCCGTCCGACAATGTCCCGGTGTGAACAAGAGGCGGCGGCACAACCGCAAGGAGCAAGAATAGAGGAGAAAATCACAGGAACCAAAAGATGAAATTAGGGGGAGAAAAAACAATACAAAGACGAAATTAGGGCCAATAAGGGAAAACCTGAGGCGGTGGGAGAAGGAGGCAGACGGTGGCGGTGTGAGGCAGAAGACACGATACCTGAGATTTCCTCTTCTTCTTCGTGCCCGTACGTCGGAGATGAGAGTTGGGGCCGACGGAGGTGAGAGTGGCGACAGATGGCGTTGAGAGCGGCGAACGGTGAAGAGGAGAGGAGCGAAGAGAAGAGGGTTTTCTAAGAAAATTATACTGTTTTTTTATATATGTAATTATGTATTTTATCAAATTAATTATACCATTAATTGTATTATTGTTATTTATTTAAATATTATTAATTTAAAGAAGTACATATTAATTTAAACTCATCACAAATATTTCTACATCATGACAGCTCGTGGGATGATATACCGGACTTTGTCATGGATCTTGCAGCTAAGGATACGCAGATTACTTTCGTATTTGTTAATTTTTTCCTTCACAGGAGTTTTCCCTTTTTCCGTCTAGGGTTTCTTAGGAGGGTTTTATCCTAAAAAGATTTTTAGTGGGGGCTCCGCCTCCTGGATCGGCCTGATCTTATGGCTTTTTAGGTTTTCTTTTTAATAAAACAATTAATTAGACATCATGACTCCACCGCTTAAAATTAATGTATATTAACGATATTTTTACACATTGAATTTGAACGTCTAAATATAGATTGATCATATGCAATATTAAGTGTCGGTCTTAATAGGTTCAAAAAAAAGTGTCGGTCTTAATCAGTGGAAGTACATAATAACTTTTATTATAAGCGGTTAGTGTCCTGATGTAAAAAAAAAAATCTACCACATATTTAATAAATTTAAACAATATGGAAGTTTTTTAAATTAATGATATTTAAATAAATAACAATATATAAATTAATTGTATAATTTAATAAATTACCCCGTCAAAAAAAAAAATAATTTAATAAATTACATGTAAAAAAAAACCATCAATTCATGAATTTGATAATGGAAGCTTCCAATTTTATTTTATTTAGATTCGCCACGAATACATCTCATGGTGATTTTTTCCGTTAAAAACAAAAAATATGACCTTAATTAATTTTGAATGTGTTAACCAATAAATTATGATAATTCAATTGGTGTATTGCTTTTAATCATAATAAAAAATAAACCGGAATCGCATGTTCAAATCGTGTTTTCGAGACAAAAGTTTATGTGGCAAAATCACATTCTTTTATTTCAAAAACTATTTATTCTCATTCATTTTAGTTTTAAGTATTGATCTCAACAAATTATTTTTTCCTTTTAATCTCAACCATACAATTCATTCAATTTTTTCTATAAATTCTTTATCTCTTTATTTATTTCAATATGTCGTAACTAACCTTAATATTCTTCTCTTCTACCCATTTTCTCATTAGAAGAAGATGAATTTTGCATATTAGACCGGGTTTCTCACTTTTGAGGGTGACTCGGGTTCGATTCCCTTTGGGAACGAATTTGGAGTTATAAGGTGGTTTGGAGAAAAATCCCTGAGTGTTGGATGCTTCGTGAACTAATCGCTAACAACTAACAATAACTAACATTTACCGATAAAAAAAAAAGAATAAGATTGATTCATCGATTTGGAAAATTTTCTTATATATTTGTTTATATGTGTGTTTTCAACCTTATTTTAGATTTGCATTATAAATCTAACTTTCTACAATTATAAAATTATATTATTAGCATATATAAAAGTGAGGAGATAAGTTAGTGAAGTGCACTTGTCATGTGGTGCAATAATATTTTGCACATATAAAATAAAATTTAGATCTTACATATTTATTTTATTGTTTGTATTTTAGATTTTTAAATTATATGAGTTGAACTTTTTTTTTTTTTTAAGAATATATAAGTTTTGTTGAAATTTAATATAATTTTATAAATTTTAATTTCTGTGATGAATTTAGTACCTATTTAAAAATTATAGGACTAATTAAAAAATTGTAATATATTCATGTATAACAATATAATTTTCATAAATTAATAAAAAATAATAGTAAAAATAAAAATTAATAATTTAAATTTACATTATAATTTCATATTCAAAATTAATAATAATAATCAATTCGTGTATTGCATGAGAGAATTACTACTAACTTATAATATAAACTATTAATATCTTTTAATGAACAACTAATATCTTTCAAATCGGTTTTAGAGTGAAACTTGTTCAAAAAAAAAAAAAAAAAAAAACAAAACAAAACAAAAACAGCGGTTAATACTTAAAAAATGAACTTATGTTATATAGTATTATTTATAATACAATATAGTACTAGAAATATACAAAGCTTTAAGAACATTATTATATATGTTAGATAGGTAAGAAATCAATTATTTTCTTAATATGTGTGTATTAATCTAAAATGACACATATTTTGAATAGAAGAGAGTATTTTTTAAGAGCATTTTTGTAAAAATAAAAATAACAAATAAATTAAAAATTTCAAAAACTACTTATTTTCTCATTAATTTTCACCCCACCAAACAAAGACACAAAACCCTCGTAATGGACCTCCTAGTGTCTTTGCAAGCAGCCCAATCAGCGCTATAAGCTTGTAAAGCTAAAGAACCAATGCGGAAGAATAGAATAGCCCCAAGGAAGAAGTACCACGTAAATACCGCAGAACGTGAGTGACAAATTTCTCCCAATGTCTTGAATATGGATCTCGTGACAAATTGGCTAAGCCGTTGAACGGCATAAGTAAGATCGGGACGTGTCATATTCGGATAAAGAAGACGGCCAATAAGCCTCCGATATCTCTCGGGATGCTCAAGAGGAGTACCATCCTTTTCGTGCGGCGTAAACCGTGAGGGAGTGGAGTGGAAGCAGTTTGCACTCGTGAAACCCCGTATCAACAAGAATATCGTAAATATATTTATGTTGACACAAATAAGTACCCGTTGATGTTGTGGCTATCTCAACACCAAGAAAATACTTAGCGATGCCCGGATCTTTGATGGTAAACCGAGCATCCAAGAAATCCTTCACTCAAGAATCAATTGAGTGGTCGAGCTCGTAAGGAGAATATCATCTACGTATACGAGCATCGCCAAAAATGGCCATCCTTGTGCATAGTAAATAGACAATGATCAAATTTTGATTGTGACAAGCCAAAACTGATAGCTTAGCACATAACTCGAAATTCCATTCTCTAGAGGCCTGTTTAAGACCATAGAGACTCTTCACCAAAGCGACAAACTTGATTCGGTTTAGCTCGAGAATAACCCGAGGTATTTGCATGTATACCTCCTCCGATAAATTCCCATGCAAAAAGGCGTTGTTCACGTCTAATTGATGGATTTCCCAGGCCTTCAATGTAGCCAATGCTATGAAGAATCGGACTGTTACTAACTTCGCATAGCAGGGAAAAACAGTCAAAATAGTCGACACCATGAACTGTGTATAGCCTTTAGCCACTAATCGGCCTTATACCTCTCAATGGAGCCATCAGGTTTCCTTTTTATCTTATATATCCACTTGCAGCCAATAGCCTTTTTTCCTTGTGGTAAAGTAGTGACCGCCCAAGTATTGTTTAGTTCTAGAGCACCCAACTCTCTCTGCATTGCCTCTTGCCAAACAATATGTTTATTTGCTTCAACAAAATGAGTCGGTTCTCTTTGATCGATATATTTGCCAAGAAAGCTAAGTAGGATGAAGAGAGGCTGAGTGTTATCAACCGCACAAACAAAATCTTTCATCCAAAAAGGTTTAGAAATCATCGTTTGCCGCGCGTAGCTGGAACATCAACGGTAGATGTATCCAAACGGGGATCATTTTGAGAATCATTTGCGGTGTAGAAGACGACAAAATACCGGTGGAAAATGGAAATTGTGTCTCAAAGAAAACCACATCCCTGGATATTAAAACACCTTTCGGTGTCAACATCAAATAATTGAAAACCTCTTTTACCGAAACATATCCCAAAAAATACACTTTGAAGCTCTAGAACTGAATTTTGTCTTATGAGGCGGTATATTTGCCGCATAAGCCAAACAACCGAATGGTTTCATCCTTGAATAATCTGGTTTCTGTGATAAAGAACTTCGTATGGACTTTTCCAACCAAGGACAAGTAGGTAACCTGTTAATAATATAAGCGGCTGACAAGACCGAGTAAGACCAGAATTTTAAAGGAACACCCCTTGAAAAAGAATGGCTCGAGCAATTTCAAGTAAATGTCGATGTTTTCGTTCTACTACCCCATTCTGTTGGGAGTATATGCACAAGTCGTCTCATGAATAATGCCACAGGAATGTAATAAAGAGTGACATTCGGACCCCAAAAACTCAAGACCATTGTCACTTGAAGACGTTTAACCTTCTTATCAAATTGGCGCTCAACCCGAGCAAAAATTTACGTAAAATGGAGAAAACCTCCGTCTTATGGTGCATCAAAAAAACCCAGGTTGCCCGACTATAGTCATCCACCAAAGTAAGGAAGTATGGAGTATTTGTGATGGAAGGATCTCCACATGGACCCCAAATATCCACGTGAATCAAATCAAAACAATCATTGTATGAATCTCACTAATACCAAAAGGAATTCGATGGTGCTTGGCTTTAAAACAAATCTCACAAGATTTTATTTCATTAACGCATCAACAGTACATTCATTATTCAAAAAATCCAAATGTTTCAAAGTAGAAACCGAGGCATGTCCAAGAATCCGATGCCAAGAATCAAGGGAAAGATTACAAGAATGAAACTCTTTCACAAGGTGTATAGGATCTTTGTAAAATGTATAAATTTCCCTTCAACTCTCCCATTCCAAGACACCGTTCAGTCCGAGGGTCCTGTGTGAACATGAATTGGACAAAAACACATCGAACATCATTCGACGAGCATAGTCAGAGTTATCGATAAGAAATTATATTTGAAAGATGGAATATAGAGTACATCTTTCAATATAATGTCCTTCGAAATATAAACATCCCCGAGAGAATTCCACATTTTTAAGACTCCCATCAGGTAGACACACAGTCACAATCTTAGAAAGTGGAGACAAATTTTGCATAATTTGTTTATTTCTACACATATGCCGACTAGCCCCGTATCAATCACCCAAGCATCATTATCCAATTTCGTACAAGAGGAAAGAGCAAATATAGAGGATGTATCTAGGAGAGTACCCGCAAAACTCACAAACCGAGCAAAATCTTGATGAGTGTCGGACCCTTTATCCTTGGTTTTCATGAGCTTAGTTACCTCCTGCTTTTGTTGAATTAATGCAGCAAGATCCGAACTGTCTCGGTCTTTACGAAATTTGTAGAAGTATTTTGAAAAGCATTAGCCTCAAAAGAATCAAGTAGAAGTCATATTCGCAAATGATCGAGATCGTTTTCCTTAAAATCCCGATACCAGTCGGTACCCCATGAAGCTTAAAAGCGGTGCTCATCTCATGACCGTTGCCCCACAATGATCACAAATGAGCTTAGCTTTCTCTTCCTTAGAGCAGCGAATAAAGCGTGTACCCTTAGCATTGCCAAAAGTAGAAGATTTGTTACCAAAACTAGCCTTTCCCGAGATGTTAGTGTTAGCGGCCATAGCGAGAAGACTCTAGGTTTTCACCAAAAACAACATTCAATGATCTTTGCCTTTCAAAGCAGAATTATCATGGAAAAGGCTTTGTCAAGAGAAGGTAAAGGCTCAAGAAGCATGAATTGATTCTTAAAAGTATCATAACTATCATTGAGTCCCATAACAAACATATAGACCCTGTCCTCCATATATTCCTTCTCAACTTTCCTACCAATTTCACAATCACGGTGTAAAATAGGAACCACACAAGCAAGTTCATCCAACAACTTGGTAAACTTATTGAAATATTCAACAATTGTGCTATTGCCTTGAGTTAAAGTTCTGAGTTCTCTTTTAATTTTGTACTTCAAAGGACCATTACTCTCACCATATCTCGACGAGATAGTGTCCCAAAGTTGCTTAGAAGTTTGAATATGAACAAAAGTATCACTAAGTTCCTTCGACAGAGTATTCAAAATCCAAGCCAAAAGCAGTTGAATCAACTTTGTTCCACATAGCAAAATAAGCATCATCTTCATCTGGCATAGGTAACTTTCCATTTATAAATTGCAATTTTATTTTGGCACCTAGGCAATCAACATCGATCTCTTCCATGAAATAAAAGTAGAACCACCAAGAAGATGATGCGGAATGAGAATCAAACCTGGATGATCGAACCGTGTAGAAAATACGGATTATCCTCGAAATGACCAACCTCTGCGAAGTAATACCCGAAGTATCGCCAACATCAGTTGAAGCGCTGCCCATTGATTTCCATTATTCCCGGTATTCCGCCGCGGCGCCATCGAAAAATTAGGATCGGAATATAGCAAAAACAACGGAGAATCAAACAATCGGAGTGAATTTCCCAAGATCGAACCATAAACTGATACCATGTAGCAAATTTAGATTTGACATATTGAAATTTAGAGATAAACTTCAAGAACCGTCTTTCATTATTTTTGCTCAACTCAAGTGAACGTGACAACCAGAGTATATAAACACAAAACAGAGCTAACTAGTACAAGCACCTCTTACAAAGAAAGCGTTATTCTAAGAATACGTTTTATTAGTGAGACAACAAAACCAAGAATACCCTCATGATACTCTTGATCGGCCCATCTGCGTCCGCAAACCATAATTATTTTTGTGTGTATTTCTGGTTATGAATCTGAGGTAGGAGAAGTGAAGTATTATTCTATATATCTGAGTATATTTTGCCATTTTGTTGTTTTTATTTTTGCTAATCAATGTAATTCTGGCCTTAATGCTTATGGGTTTAATCAATTAGCAAATTTATGTATACTATATTGAACTTAGATCAGCCTACTTTGAGGTGTAGCACATTTTCATTTATTTTTATGCTAGCGAGCATGCCTTTTAATGTTGCCTTTTGGTTATTTTGAAAAGTGCCTAAATCTGGAGTGTGGGTTGGATTTTATCAGGCTAGCAAAGAAGCTCTTTTTGTTAAGAATATGTTCTGTATTTATTTTGTTCTTGCTTATTCTTTCCCTCTGTTCGATTTGCCGATCATGTTTTTAAATTTGCTACTTCAAATGCTGATCTAAGTATCTTTTCTGTTTTTAACTTTCAAGTTTTACCAATTGTTGTGCACCAGGTAGAAATTGTAAGCATGGTACTCTGTTCTCTGCTTTACAATTCTTGAGGTGTGCTAATTGAGTTTAACCATGTTCTTTTCTAGTCTTAATATTTCCGAATTCTGTTGTTTAATCAGACTTCCAGATGATTTTTGTTGTTTTTGGTGTTGTATGAGACCCATAATTGGCTTTAATGCTTCATTTTCATTTACATTTCCATTGTATAAATTGGTTAAACGGGAAAGAAGAGAAAGACATATCTGCTGGTTTTTAAGAGGGGCGCTCAGATCCAAGGAAAGCCTTAGGCAGTAGGTGAGTTGATGCTTTGCTGATAATTGTATGATAATTGAAGCAAGTGAAATGCACTTGTCACATGGTGCAATAATATTTTGCACATATAAAAAGAAAATTTAGTTCTTACATATTTATTTTATTGTTTGTATTTTAGATTTTAAATATATGAGTTGAAATATATATATATTTTTTAAGATGCCAGTCCCCATGACAGATACTTCTACTGATGCTGATACGGAAGAGAGGAATTTGAGGGTAATGTTGAAACTGATGCAGTATGCAATTATTTTTTTCTTTTCTGGAAGTATATTCGTTTCTTGTATCTCCTTTTGGTGTGCATTAAGAATCTTGTATTCTGAATTGACACATAGGTTCTGCTTGAATTTTTTTGCAGAATGCCTTATGCTTCAATCGTTCTAGCAGATAAAGCTCTTATGGTTGGTTGATAGTTTAATCATGACATTTGTTTCTTGTGCAGTTTCAAAACAATCAATTACATGGTATAGTTGGTTCTGATGGTAGTGATAAGTCCAGAGATCAAAAGGTTAGAACTCTTAATTTTATGTGCATACAGTTTTCGTTTCAATGTAGATGCATGATTTCAACTACACCCTGCAGACTCTTAACATGTAATGGAGTATAGCAATGAAATAAATTCTCTTCTTGGTGATTCTAAGTCTTCAGTTACTCCAACCATCGAAGACCCAAAGACAGTCTTGAATGTAACTCTTGATATTTTATTAGGTCCATTTTTGCTACATATTTTAGTACTCCTTGCTCAATTGACTATTTCATATAATGTCAGATAAATGAGGAGCCTACCTCTTTGAAAGCTGCATGGGTGCTGATGGAGCTGTTTTATGCAGACAAGCAATCTTGAACTTGGATCCCTGAACGTCTTCTTGATTGGTTAGCCTGTATGAAGCCTTTCTCTCTTCACCTACCATTCTTCATTTGTCCATGGGAAATAGTAATGTTTATTTTCTTCTACAGGATTTTGATTGTTTGTTTTCTTCAACCCAGTCCACTGTCCACGCAAGACTTGTGGATTTCCAGAAAGAACTCGTAACTATACAGGTCTTTACTATAGTATCTTCATCTTTCAACATTTCATGAACCCCTCTGTTTGCCGCTCGTATATTTGCATAGACAGCTAGACTACATCTGACCCACCATCCACTGCTGATAATATTACAAGCTCGAGAAGGCATTCTAAGTCATAGACATTATTTTGTAATTTTTTTCTTAATTTCAGCTTTGGTAGCATGGCTCTTAAATTTTTTTGCAATATTTATCTTAATTTCAGCTTTTGTTGGAAGTAATTTTAGGTTCATAGTCTGCGATTTATATTTCCTTGAAGCTCAAATGCAAATCAACTTATTTCTGATTGTTTTTATACATTATTGGAATCAATTTAAAGTTAAAATTCTAGTCAGGCGGAACAGAACAAGCAAACATTTTCATTTACTTTTTCTCACTAGACAGTTGAGAATGATCCAGAGTATTGAGAAGTTACATCGTCAGCCTTTGCAGTGGGTGGCTTGATGTTGTGAGTTATATTCAACTAATCACTTGCATTTTACTCAAAAGTAACTCTGTTGTATGCGTCTTCTGCTTTTACTAAACTTAATACTTCAGGTAAAACTGTTGCACTTGCATGAATCTTATCAGTTGGATCAGCTTGGAAGCCGTGAGGTTAGTGAGACTATAATACTTCCAGTTCTATCCTAGTCTTCTTGATGCTCGGTTTTCTTGATTATTTCTTACTTTGATTATCCAAGAACAATCTTATTGGTTATGTGAGATTGATATGTAAGATTTTCTTACTCGAGTGACATACTTTACATCTTAGAGTTTTTCGTGTTTATGGTTTTACATGGTGGACACCTTAGTTAAATTGGAGAATTTGTTAATACTATATATCTTTTACTGCATGTATTGGGAAATGAAAGTGAACAAATTACAAATACATGGAACTTAACTAGGAAGAATGTTAGCTTTTCGAAAATTTCCAAACTCTACGTACCTCTCTTATTTTTTATAGAGGAATCTAGGGTAGTATGTCTTTGCTGGAAATATTAAAGACCTAGAAAATTGGAATAAAGCTGAAAGCAATATGAAACTTGGTCGTTAGGTTAATGAGTGCATGGTGTTTAATCCAGTATGTGTAGGGAATAAATTAGTGGTTATCCTAAACACAAATTGGATAATTGCAAGGCAAAACCAAGGTAAAATAAATAAATTATTCTGGCTTCAAGTGATGAATCTGATTTTATCATCTTCTAAGTATACTCTATATATAATTGCCAACTCTTTAAGGAAATTCTTCCATGTGCATTTTTAGCTTATTTTTATTTGAAGTTACTCCCTTTTTTATGGAATCATTTGACGGTCTAGATAGTGATTACCATCACTCTGTTCACCTGCTTATACAAGCACTTAACTACGTGTTTCTTTGCCACTATAGTTCATCCTTGCAATTTTATTTCTTTTTAATGATTATGGTTGGTTATATTGCATATAATTTCGTCATAGGTGCCTATTCCTACTAGGTACCTAAAGCGATCTACAATAAATCATATGGTGAGATCCTCTTGCACCTTAGGATGGAAGTGTCAAGAGTTCTTTTATATATAAGCTATAAAATTGGAATTATATATTATTTTATTATAAATTTTGTGGTTCAAGTTGAGGACTTTGAGTTGATGTCGTTGCTGACATCAATTTTAGTCATAGGTCTCTTTTGTCGAAATACTCAAGTTCTTGGTCAATATAAGTGAACTGATTAATTCCAAATTGATGTGTGGTTTCAGAGCAACAATTTATGGGCTCTGGCCTTTATTTTTGAGTAATTTCTGTGCCACATAGCTGCTTAATAAATATTTTTAGGCTCTGGCCTTTATTTTTTAGCTTAAGCTAGTGCAATTGGGATGTAGCTGCAATGTCATTCTCACTTTCTTTTGTTTCTTTTCATGCACGTGCTATGCTCCCCAATATTTTACTCTATTTTCTTTGTAATTTTAACCATATTGTATTATTGTTCTTATATGATTTTGTTTACCTTCTACCTGACTTGTTCCATTGCATTTCTTGTTTTGTAGAATAATCTCCATGAACTTTGGGCTCTCCTTAATTTCTTGCTCCCGGAGATATTTAGTTCTGCTGAGACTTTTGATGAATGGTTCCAAATTTAAGCAGTTGAAGACATATTTATAATTTAAAATAAGTGTTGCAAGTGACCTGAAACTGGTTGCTTAAAAAAGAATATTTATATAATTATATATCAATAGATGTATTTATAAAAACAATTAAATGTTGCAGAAGAAGTAAAAGAACTAAAAGCCTGGTGTTGTCTAAGTAAAGGTTAAGTAAGATATTTATGGATAAGTTATGCAAACCTAATCCACATATTTGACCGAAATTGAAATGGTTGCATATCAAATTAATTAAATAGCATGAATGTTAAGTTCATTTTACCTGTTACTGCTTAAAGTCTTTTGAAATTAATTGTGAATGTTTGTATGTACCTAACGTCTTCCATTTTATTTACTTTGTTTCTTAGTGTTTTTATCTGCTGCATGTGTTTTTTGATTTCTTTTTCATTATCTTTTCAATAATATTACACATATTTGATTAATATTTGCTTTCAATATTATTAATATAATTTTTTTATAGGTGATATCTACGAAGAGAAGATTTTATCATCGTCATTTGAAGGGAAAAGGAATAACATCATGAACATATGTTTTATATTTTTAATTTATTGTTTCATTTAATTACAAATATTGATTGTTGCTTTCTAATGACTTAAATAAACTTTTTATTAATGCAGACTAATATTTTATCTTTATTTTAATTTTTGTAAATATTTATCTTTTTTATTTAGTAATTGAAATTAGTTTATCACGATATATGTGTAATATTTTTATAAATTAATTGAATGTTACTATTAATTTAATATATAAAAATTTAAATAAATTGTTAATAAAAGTAATTATCTCATGACGAATTATGTGTCACAAAAACATTACTTTTTTATGATGAATAATATTTTGTCACCGTATGTTAACAAACAATTACGATATATGTTGTTGCTATGCCCAATATTTTTGTGACGCTAATCATCTTCGTTTACAATATGCTATTATGACAAATATTTTATCACGATTTTTACATCTTTTAAAGACGCCAAACAATTTTGTCATTAAAGTGTATTTTTGGTGACAAAATGTGTGTCGTCGTAATATCGTTATATATAATGACGATAAAACTTTGGTCACTTTAGTGTAATTGTTTCATGACAAAAAAATTAAAATATGACAAAATATATGTTGTCACTCTATTTGAATTTTTAGTGACGATTTGTATTTTCGTCATCATTTCCAAATCATTTAGTGACAATTAAAATTTTGTTACTAAGTCACACTCATTCGACAAATTATGTCGTCATTATATATGTACATATATAACAACGATACACAATTTGTCACCAAATCACACTCGTTAGTGACAAATTATTTCGTTGTTATATATGAACATATATAACAACGATAAAATTTGTCATTAAATCACACTTATTGATGACAAACATTGTCGTCATTATATATGTGCATATATAACAACGACAACGAAATCGTTAAACTAATTGTGACGAAAACATAACGTCAATAAAATTTGACAAGTTAAGTAATATATGGATAATCGTCACAAAATAGTTAGTTTTTTGTAACAATAATTCAAATCGTCGTGTAAAATTATACTTTTAGTGACGACACGGTATATTAAGTGACGAAATTGTGATGCCTAACGTGACGATTTATATGTCACCAGTAGATAAAAAGATATAGTGACGATGACATTTATCGTCACCAAATGATAACTTTTGGTGACAAATTATAATAGTGTCACATTTACATAATACCACGCACATACAACGACGATCTTTTCAACGAAAAATTTCGTCACCAAATATTTATTGTGACGAAAAATGATATTTTCATGACGAATTTTTCGCCGTGATTTCTCAATATTCTTGTAGTGAAGTATTTTTCAAAAGAGTTTTCAAAAGTTTCAAGTGTTTATAGAACACTTTTCCCGTAATCTTCAAAATCCATTATTCACTATAATACTTAGATTCACAAGGAGTTAGGAGTATTTTGAATATTTGAAGAAAGTTGTAAGTTGTAAGTTGTAAGTTGTAAGTCGTGAAGTAAGAAAGTAGTAAGCTGGTTCCTTCTTCAAATTGGAGAAGGAGAGTGGATGTAGGATTGTTATAATCCGAACCACTATAAAATACGGTGTTCTTTCTTGCTTTTATTTACTTATCTCATTCAATTTCCAATTTATTGTTCAAGGATTAATTTCGAATCAAAGTTAAAATCCGAGTATCGGTTTGCTTTTGATCTTAATAAAGTTGAGTTTAATATTGAATTCATTGTGTACATTCTGTACTTTGAATCGATTTTGAAAGATTTGAAAAATCTACAAAATCTATTCAACCCCCTTCTAGATTTTGTCCTAGAAGGTTAACTCAAGGTTTCTTTGTTAGGTAAAGAAAGTTGTATTTAGTTTTGATGTGTTAAAAAGTGTAATATAGGATGACCAAATTTGAGCATTATGTATAGGCAGTGAAGTAAGTGTTTGAAAATAAAACTAAGTATAAGAAGTCGACGAGGTCAAGATATCGAGACTAGGACAAACCTCGGATGAGGACGGGAAATCGAGATGGGGACCGAGATATCGACTAGGACAACACAAGGAAGACAATTAAGATTCAATACGATAAACAAACACCCGGACAAGGAATGAAGACAAAGACAGGGGTGGAGCAAATAGCAGACGATGAAGTTTTAGAAATTTTTACACAAGTTTCAAGAAGCGGTTTCAACTAACCAAGAGGAAGTTACAAGATTCGGTTATACCGTTATAACCGACCAAAACAGAATTCAAGGAAGTTACAACTACCAAATGAAGATCTCTATAAATAGGGATAGAAATTAGTTTAGAAATATACTTGATACTTTGCATTCACCATTATACACATTTTGTATTCACGAGCCACAAATATTGTACACATTCACAAACGCGTTTTATACGTTTTCCAATTTAGTGTTTGTAGAACACTTTTCTTAGAACATCTTCAAGCCATAGATATTCAGTAAATTAGGAAGAAACCATTGTAAGGCTGAAGATTCGTGATTGTAAGCAAGTAAGGAAGAAGGAAGAAAGTAAGTAAGTGAAGACCCTTCTTCAAGTTGAAGAAGGAGAGTGGATGTAGGATTTTTATAATCCGAACCACTATAAATACTGTGTTCTTTATTGCTTTGATTTACTTATTTGTTTCTTTTCAATTCTCATCTTATCTATCATGATTAATTTCGGGATTAAAGTTAAAACTAAAATATCAGTTTGCTTTTGATCTTGTTGAAGTTGAGGTTAATAATCGTATTCCACTGTGTACATCTCGGTACATTGAATATATTTTGAGAGATTTGAAAAATCTACAAAATCTATTCAACCCCCTTCTAGATTTTGTTCTAGAAGGTTAATTCATGTTTTAATCAACTCAACCAATCGGGACCAACAAGTGGTATCGGAGCGGTGTTAAGTCGTTATGATATTGATTTTAGGTCTTAACTAAAATTTCTGAAATTTGTTCTTGATTATCTCGTATTTTCTTTGTTTCACTAATTCTACTAACAAGATCTTGCAATCATTGTAGTTTTTCTGCTTCACCATGTCTTCGTTAAGAGCAAGAAATCCAGAGTCCGCCCGATTTCTCAATAGAAGAATATGACTAATGGAAGTTTAGAATGGAGAACCATCTCAAAGCAATTCATGACAGAATGGAGGAGGTTCTTGAGGAAGGACCTATCAAGTTTTATCATGGTGGCACAAGTGATGGTACTACAACAATTAAACAAGAGTGAGGCAAGAAAAGAAAAGCCTCGAACTCACTAGTGATGAAAGGAAGATTCATAATTTGGATCAAGTTGCAAGAACTGAAATTATTGAAACATTGAGCAAGGATTGGATGGAAAAGGTTAAAAGATGCAAGACTGCCAAGGAAATGTGGGAGACTCTTGCGGAATCTGTGAAGGATCTGAACGAGGTTAAAGAAAACAAATTACGATCGTGCTTCATGTTTTTGACACTTTCAAGATGAAAGAAGGAGAGTTTATTAATCAACTGGATGTTAGCCGACAAATCTATTGAACAAGACAAATTGATTTGGGAAAAACATATACAGAGAAAGAAATCAATAATAAAGTGCTGAGGTCATTAAGCAAAGATGGAGAGAAAAAGCTAATATTGAAAGCCACTCAAAATCTGTCCTCAATTTCACATCACACTTTGTTTTCTCATCTGAAGGCATTAGACTATGACATCCAAATTGAAGATGAAGAAGATGAAGCAGAATCTTTAACATCCGGAAATCTGTTGTAGCATTTGTTCATCAAGATGAATCAAAAGATCTCCAAGGCATCGATTTGTCTCGTGAAGGAGGAAATGACTCTTCTATTGAAAAGATATGAAAGATTGAAGATGAAGTACAAAAGAAACAAGAGAGACAGTCAGTCGAAGGAACTATAGATCGACGAGAGATGAAAAGAGTTCAGACAATGATAGAAAGAAGGATCACCAAGGAGTCATAAGTCACCTATCGGACGAGGAGATAGTAGTCCAAAACAGACAGGAGATATATGTTATACATGCAACAAGCCTGGTCACTACGGTTATGATTGTCCTCAACTCACTCCCAGAGAGAGAGAAGAAAAGTGGAAGAAAAGAGATAGAAGGTATGTTGATCGAGAGCTCTTCTAGCTGAGAAAGAAGAAGTTCATGAGACATCTTCATCCTCATCCTCATCTAATTTTGGATCTCCGATGATGACATCTGTCTGATGGCAAAAGAGGTACATTACTATTCATCCTCGAGATAATGATTGTGATACCTTATCGAAACTAATCCTAGTCTTATTGATAAACTTTTGAAAGACTTGGAAACAACTCTATCTCGCTTATAAACGAGATAGAGACTCGAAGATTTTAATTTAAAGAATCAAATTACCGATCTAACTAAGGTCAATCAAACTAAGGAAAGTGAGAAACCAATTTGTACATTCAAGGGGAATGTCGACCGAGATGATCACTAGTTCCTTGTCCGATAAGACAGATAAGTTAGAACAAGAATTGAAGTTCTTTGAAAGTAAAATTTTCAAATATCTATTCTGAGAATGAGAGTTACAAGAAGACTAACAGAGAATTAAATCTCAAGTTAGGACTTCTAAATAACTCAAAAACCACAATAGATAAAATTTTCAATTCTTCACAAAAGTCTAGTGATAAAAGCTGGATTAGGTTTTGATAGGAGTAATAAAAATGATCTAATAAAACCTAGAGTCTTTGTCAAAGCAACTAAACCAAAGATAGAAACTAGATTTAGTCCTGGAAACCTAAGGAATTAATTACCTCATCCGATAATTCGAAAATAAGAAACAGACGAGGAAAGAAATTTCAAAGGTTAAACCTAAGACTAAATCAAAGACTTATCCTAGGTATAATGGCTTTGATGGAAGAAGCAAAACATATCCATTCTTACCAAGATTCAAGACAATTTCCAAAGATCAGTTAAATAAGATTGATCTTGAAAGTCTTATCTTAGTGGATAGATATGGGTGTAAAGCGCAATCTATGGTTTTTAGGAACATTGATATCTTTGTCCTGGATTCCTAAAAATCAACTTAACATGAAAGGACCCAAAGTACAAAGGGTACCTAAGCAATAAATTTGTGATCGGGAAGATAAAAAGATAGTTAATAGAGGAGACATTCTTGAGGTCATCTCGGTACATTGTGAGTGGCTATTCCAAGCACATGACCTATGAAAGACGACTTCTTTCTAACTATCGACTATAGATGGACCAAGAGTAATGTTTGGAGACAACAACTATGGACTTACCAAAGGAGTAGGGACACTAATGATTGGAGATATTCAAGTACATGAAGTTTACTACGTGGAAGGATTGAAGCACAATCTACTATCTGTTTCACAATTTTGTGATAAAGGGTTTTGTGTCAAATTTACTCACAATTTTGTTAATACAGCATGTTATGTTCAAAATAGAAGCTTGGTTGTTAAGGATAAGTGTAAAACTTCCTATGAAATTTTGAAGGGACGACCTCCTAAAATTTCATACTTTCATATATTTGGTTGTAAATATTTCATACATAACAATGGAAGATCTCAATTAAAAACCTTTGATGCCAAGATAGCAGATGGGATATTCTTAGGATACTCATCTGTATCAAAGGCATATAGAGTTTTTAATAAGACAACCTTGTGTGTAGAAGAAACACCTCATGTGGTATTTCATGAATCCTCTTTTGAAATTGATAAGGCAGTGGACATCACAAAGATATCGGACGATCCGGAGCAGTTACTATCAAAGAATCAACCATAAAATTCTACAATCAAGAATCGGACTCGAGATGAAGAGGAAGAATTGGACAAAGGAAAAGAATCGAAAGATTTTCCTCACCGGTGATTTGCCAACTAATCAAATGACTAGTACATCTGATGATCGGGGATCGAGAAGGTAATATAGAATCGTCTGAAATAAATAATTCGAGACAAAACTTCATCCACTGTAAAAGATAAAGGTAAGAAAATAATGGCATATCACCCAGTGAGCGAGATAATCGGAGATTTAGATTCTCGTGTTCGAGACAAGGACTCAACTAAATCAAGATTGTATGTTCGGTTGCTATGTGTCATTACTTGAACCTAAATCTATTACGAAGCTCTAACCTGATTCCAACTTGATTAATGCCATGCAAGAAGAACTAAATCGGTTTCAAAGACAAGATGTGTGGGAGCTTGTTGAAAGACCTCATCATCAAAAAGTCATTGGAACTAAATGGGTCTTTAAAAATAAAAGGAATGAAAACAATATTGTGGTTAGAAATAAGGCCGAGACTAGTTGCTCAAGGTTATTCACAATCGAGGGTATTGATTATGATGAAACCTTTGCACCGGTGGCTCGTCTGGAAGCCATAAGATTGTTTTTAGCCTATCTTGCTTTTAAGAGATTCATAGTTTTTCAAATGGATGTTAAGTCAGCATTTTTAAATGGAATCTTAGCGAGGAAGTTTATGTAGATCAACCTCCTGGTTTTGTCAAAGGAGACAAGGTTTATAAACTAAGGAAAGCTCTATATGGACTTAAACAAGCACCAAGAGCTTGGTATGACACCTTGTCGATTATTTAATTCAAAATGGTTTTGTTAAAGGTAGAATTGATAGAACTCTTTTTAGAAAAGAATTTGGTTGTGATCTTTTGTTAGTTAAATTTATGTTGATGATATAATATTTGGATCAACTAACATATCTTTGTGTGAAGAATTTAGTTCTCTTATGAAAAGCGATTTGAAATGTCTATGATGGGTGAGATGACTTATTTTCTTGGACTTCAATCCAAACAAACAAAGAAAGGAATATTCATCAATCAAGCCAAATATACAAAGATCTTATTGACAAATTTGGAATAGGTGCCAGCCGAGAAGCTAAGATACCTATGATGACAAATTTTTCAATGGATCCGAATGTGAAGGGAGAAGACACAAATCAAACCGAATATCGTGGTCTAATCGGTTCTTTATTATATTTAATCGCTAGTAGACACGATATTTCTTTTGCGATTGGAGTTTGTGCTCGATTTCAAGCTAATCCTAAGAAAAGCCATCTTGAAGCAAAGAAAGAAAATTCTCAAGTATCCAAAGGAACTATAAATGTTGGACTATGGTATCCATTGATGATAACTTTGAAATGTCTGGATACTCGATTCGATTTTGGTGGGTGTAAGATAGATAGAAAATCTACATCTGGTACTTGCCAATTTCTTGGTAGTAAGCTGATCTCATGGTTGTCTAAGAAACAAACCTCTGTAGCTATTTCCACAATCGAGGATGAGTATATGACAAATTGAAGTTGTTGTTCACAGATCTGGATAAGTCAATGCCTAAGGGACTATAACATTATCACTAAAGAAGTACCTATCTTTTGTGATAGTAATAGTGCCATTGCTATTACCTGTAATCCAGTCCTACATACAAGATGCATGCATGTAGATATAAGACACCACTTCATCCGAGACCATGTCGAAAAGGGGATATCGGACTAGAGAAGATTCTTACCGATTTTCAAAGAGCGAGACATCTTGACAAAGCCACTTGCAGAGACAAGGTTTAAAGAACTATCTATAGAATTAGGATTATTAGATGCTTCTTTAGTTAATCTATAATCTTATTCCTTGTTTTTATTCTTAGTCTCTCTCAATTAGTTTATTATGTCTAGAAAGAATTATCGGACTAGATATGAGTCAAAGGACAATCGTGTAGCCGATATCATTGATCTCCTATCCTCGGGATCAAGAATCAAGGATTAGTCATATTGACCATATCTGAATTGATAGTTACTTGTGCGACATAGGTAAATCGAGATAAGGACACAAAAATCAACCGACTTCTACGAGAATCGGATGACTATTGCACCTTAGTGACTTACTTGATTGGAGTGAATTGATACATGTTTTAGGGCCTATTTTTGTGCAAAATGTGAGCTAAAGTGTTAGTTTTTGTGCTTAAATGTGAAAAGTATCACTCTTTTGCCTAAAAAGTATTATTTGTGAGATTTTGATGTTTTTGTCCATTTTGCAGGTAATTCGGTGGAATTTTGCCAAACCAAGAGTACCATTAGGCTTAGAATAAAGATACGATCATACGGGATGAAAATGGGGGTCGGGGCCGAAGCCCCTGTGCGAGAAAAAGTGCCACTGGACTCGAGCTCCGGACGAGGACAAGAGCCTCGAGTTGAGGGATGTGCGAAAAAAGACTAAATTGGGAAAAGGCAGCGGCCTCGACTCGAGACATGACCCTCGAGTCGAGGGAGGAGAATTTTGCAGGGACCTCGAGTCGAGGCCGACCCTCGACTCGAGGGTAGTTTTCCAGAATTTTTGTATTTAAAGAGAAGAAGCGAGGCAATTCAGATACATCTTTCATAGTAGTAGTTAGTAGCGGTTTTGGGGCGATTTCTCGGGCCCCAAGCAAATTTCCATCTTAGATTAGAGTAGAAGTTAGATTTAGGATTAGATTTCCATTGATTGTTGCTAGATTAGCATAGGTTAGCATTTGATCATTGTAATTCTTTCAATTCAAGCTAGTATTCATTTGGAAGATTGGTGTTGAAGACTCAAGCATTCCTCTTTTTGTTAATTGAAGATCATTTGGTGATGTTTTTCCTCTTTTGTCTATTTAATTTCTTAATTGTTGTGATTTGCTTTGTGTTTGATCAATTCTATCTTCTTCACATGGGTATTGTTTGTGGTACCATGGGCTAACTCTCTTGTGCTTGGGTTAATTGAAATTGATGATGATTTGATTGATGATGCTATGATTGTTGATGATTGGAGATCAATTGAGTAGATTGCTTACTAATTGTAATTCTCAATTGTGCTTCATGCATAATTATCTCTTTAGATTAGTGTTTGATCACCCTAGGTATAGGCGAGTTGTGCTAACGTGATCCGGTGTTAATCGGGTGATAATTGTGTATGAATGTGTGGATTGGGTGCTTCGGAATCGAGAGATTAGTTGCACTAAGGATACTCACATTAGTTGTGATTCTTAATTGTGCTTTGTGTAAAATTGTCTCTTTAGATTAATGGTTAATCACCCTAGGAATAGGCGAGTTGATCTAACGTGATTAGGTGTTAATCGAATTCAATTTTGCATAATTGTATGAATTGGGGATTTCTACATTTAGAGATGGGAAAGACTAAGGATACTCACATTAGGCATTGTGATTTTAATGGAGTGATTAATTTCATGATGGTTTATGCTTTCTATCTTAGTTGATTTGCAATTTGATTCAATTGTAGCTTGTTGATTGATGATTCATAGATGGATGTTAATCCTAGCACCTCTATCCCACCATTTATTGTTGGTTTTGTTATCGCATTCTAAGTGTTCGATCATTTGCTTGCTCCTTGTTGTTTTTATTTTTGCTTGTGTTTTGTTGTTTTTATTCCAAACCATTGTTGCAACTCTAGTCACTAATAACTTGTATTTCTAGGACCTCATGTGCATAATTTTTCCCATGGGTTTGATATTTGTTGATTGGTCTTAATAACGCTTACCCGATTACTACTCCAATCAAATGGCGCCGTTGCCGGGAATTAGTTTTGCGCCTTAAGTGAGACTTATGAATTGTTTGAAGTGACTATTTGTTGCCTTTGTGTTTGTGTTTGTTTTGTTATTTTTGTTGGAATTTGATACTTTGATATCTTGTCTAGATGGAGGGATACAATTCATATGCATGGAATCAATATCATTATCAAGAGAGCATGGTATATCCTCCACATTTTGAAGATTTTGGATGCAATAATTGGATGAGCTTTGAAGATAATTCTCAATTGCAACAAGTTCCATCCAATTATGAAGATTGGAGATATGAAGAAATTCCTCCCCAACCTCAAGAGATGTTTCCATATTATGAGCCTTGTGATCAAACATTTGATCCATGTCTTGGATTTGAGTGTCAAGGAGCATCGGGAGGTGATTACTATGATGATAGGAGAAGCCATGAATTTGATCATTCATTGCCACAAGCTTCTCCTCAAATTGAAGAATGGGGACTCCATGATATGAGAGCCATATTGCAAGGGATGCTTGGATTTGTGTTGGAAAAATTTGAGGAAGATGATGCTAGATGTGATCAAATGTTTCCCTTGTATGAAGAAATGTATGAGACCAAAGAAAAGGTTAATTCATGGATAGAGGGGAACATGGAGATCACCGAAGTGCATTTCATGTTTATCAAGTGTCAACTCAAAGATTTCCTACGCCAAGTAAAAATATGACTATCATGGAGAATCAAGAAGAAGAAGGGGAGGAAGAAAGTGAAAGAAGAGAGGTAGAAAAGGGTCCAAGCAATGAGGATGAAAGGAAGAATTCCTTTGTCAAAAGTGAGGAAGAGGAGTGTCCATTGATGGATATGAGCTTTAATGAGGAAGAAAATCAAAGAGCATCGAAGGAAGCTTTGAAGATCGAAATGAGCATTTTATACCCTCTAACTCTTCAAATTGTGATTTTATTGAAAATGATGCTTCTAATGATTTAATTTTGCCTCTTGTGAATTTTGACTATAGGGAAGAATTAAAGAAACGCTTGGGCATCCTTGAAAGGAAAGAAGAATCGAGAAGGATGGCAAGAGATAAAGGGGACAACCATGGACACTTTGCATATCTATCGGTGGTTGTCCTATCTTTTCGGTGAACCTCCTAGACCTTGAAGTACAAAGATCGAGATACAATGGGAAGGAGGATCGCTACCCTTGGCCATTTCGATGAAGGATGTTGGATGTGAAGAATAAGTCCGGCATAGGACAATAAAAATAGCACTTGATGGGAGGCAACCTATCCGTTTTATTTTCTTTTCTTGTGTTTTTGGTAGATTAGTGTTTTTGTTTTTAGGAGATTTGGCTTGATGCTACTTAATTGCTTATGCTTAGTACATGATGCTCTATGCTTTGAAATTCATATATTGTTGAGCTTCATTGTTGATATCATTATGAGTTGCATGTATTTGGAGCCAAACTTGAATGCATGACTTCATTCAAGTTTGGGGGTGTGTGTCATTTTGGGTATAAATGCATCTCTTAGTGATGATTATTTTGATGATTTGTGATGGTCGTGTGTAGGTATACTCACTACGAGGATTGAAAAAGGATCGAAATTGCAAAGGAATCGAGGAATTGAGAAGGAAAGGAGAGCTTAAAAGTTGGTGAAAATGAGCAAAAAGGAAGAGAACCCGGTCTCCTCGATCGAATGAGCGACCGGGCTTAAATCGAGGGACCAACACGGTAATTTCTTGCATATTTGGGTTTGTTAGGGGTATAAAGGTCATTTTAGGAGTTTCGGGGTCGGGTCGGGCACGGGAATCGTCAAAAATTCCACTGGACTCAACCGAGGTCGAGAGTGCATGGCCCCGGGTCGAGGAATTTACACTTAGGCAAAAATTTCATAATTTGACACATCCCTCGAGTCGAGGGTGCCACCTCGAGTCGAGGAGTTGGTTTTTGCATATCCCCCGAGTCGTGCGTGAGGCCTCGAGTCGAGGCATGAAAATTTTCGGATCCCTCGAGTCGAGGCCTGACCCTCGACTCGAGGCGCGTGTTTTTAAATACCCGTGTCCGAGAATAGAACCCCGACTCGAGGGTTTAGCAGCGCCCGTTTTCCGATTTCTTCCCCACCCCATTTCCGTCGGTTTTGCGTCGTTTCCACCATTGAATTGTCTTCCTTTCACCATTTTATCATTTACATTGCATAAAGATAGGATCTTGAGGGTTTTTGGTATCAAATTTAGGGATTTTTGGTTGTATTTGATTGGGTGTCTTCCAAATCCATTTTTGGCCAATTCTACAAACAAGGTACGTAATTTCTTATCATCATGGCTTCAATTTTGTTGTTATATTATTATTATTGCATGGGTGTTATGATTTATGCTTAAATTCTTGAATTTGGAATATTTCATTTGGGCATTTAATCGAGCACCTTATGAACATGATTATTGTGATGAATTTGGAGCCTTGTATGAGCATATTTGGATTGTTTGATGATTTAGGAGCATGCTTAGGGTTGTATATGAGATGTTGCTCGGTTATTTTGTGAAATTTGGCTAGAAAATGCATTTTTGGCAAAGTTGGGAATTCCTAGTATAATTGTTTGGATCAATTGGTCGAGTTGAGTTATTCTTAGGATAGAAGTGTATGAATAGTTGATGCATATTTGTTTAATTACTTGCTAATTGGCCTATGATTTTTGGATTTTATTGAGCTTAATTGCATGATTATTTTTGAGCTTGTTTGTGTGCTAATTGTGGGGCCATTCTAATAAGTATACATATGATTGAGGATTTTTGAGCACTTCTATTGGATATATTTGTTTAGTTGACTCATTGACTATTGTTGAGGCTTTGTTGCTAGTTACTAGGGATTTTGTTCATTTGAGATGATTCTTAATCGTTGACTCGTTCATGGTATGCTTGATATTTTTCCGAGCTCATATTGTATTTGTGGATGTTGATTTTTGCTCTTGGGAATGTTTTGCGAGAACAATGTCTAGAGGGCCGACAGACATAACTTCTCCGAGGCGCAGATTCGCGAGAAAGAAGCTGCCATCCGATTTGCACACAAGATGCCCGATGAGCTCGGAATTCAGTGGGATGAGCATCAATGGCGGACTCATATTGATTTATATTTCGAGCTCTATAACCGGGTGGTTAAGACGAGACTAGTTGATCACGAGTGCATGATATCGATGGGGATCGAGGAGGATATTCCTCGCTTGTTTGAGCAAGTCGGGATGGGGGCTTCTTGGCGAAGAGGCCTAGGACATATATCGGACTCACACTCGAGTTTTTGTGCACAGTGAAGGTTGATAAGGCCGGGAGGGCCAAATTCCCGAGGAGTATTACATTTGAGCTCATGGGGCACGAGTACTCGTTGACTCTGAGGTCAACGAGATTATTGGAGCACCTATAGACCCCGACCGATCACCGTTGAACATTAGGAAGGAGTATAATGCTAAGAAATTTTTGAGGAGTCCCGCAAATTTAATGAAGAGACTAGGAGGATGCGGGAGGAGTCTCACGAAGACTCGGCATGACATGTACGCACTCCTACGGCAGATGAACTCGTGGAACTTCGAGGCGGGGACACTACCCTCCTCCACCACCGCCGTCCGACTACTAGGGCTATCCCCTATTCCTCATTCCCTCTTGTTGAACTTTAGATTCTGAGATTCTTGTTTTCATTTGTACTTTTGATGGTGATTGTACTCTTGACTTGATGATTGTGATGATTGGTTTTGGATTTTTGATGATTTTATTGATGGTTTTTATTATCTTGATCTTATTGAGTTGATTGTCTATTGATGATTATACCTTGATGATTTCTTTGGATTCCTTATTCCTAGGCTTTTGAGATTTATTGATTTTGAGCTTAATTGTGGATTCATGGTCATATCTTTGAGTATCATCTTGACTTAGTGAGTGTGCTTGGATTTATGTACATGAGCACTTGTGTTGATTTGCAAGACTTGTTGGATTTTGATTTGATCATGAGTAGATTTGTAGCTTGATGCTAGCATTCTTGAGTGATTGTGTAAAGATGGATGTGATTGAAGATGCTTGATTCATTGCTCAAGTTAAGCCCGTGAGCTTTTGTGCCTTAATAATCGTACATCTTATACGGTTGATTTGATATTCTTTGAGAGTGCATCATTCATGATTTGTATGCTAGAACTTGCCAATCGACTTGTGGATATTGATCTTTGTGTGATGTCTTGAAAGTGATAAGAGGCCATGTTTGGAATGATTAGTTACTTTGCCAAATACTTTCCTACCAAATACATTTGATTTCCTTAGTGAGCCATGTTGAGCCTTATGATCCTTATTCTTTGGCAAGCCAAGTGAAATTGAAATCATTTAGCCTATTTTTATGAGCTTTCTTGTACTATATTTAGTTGAGCTTGAATGTTGGCTAATGATGGTGATTTGATTGCTAAGTGAGGGAAGATGATGAGCTAAGTGATGAATGAAACATAAAAGAAAAGAAAGGGTGTGAAAAGATTGAATTGTGAAAATGTGACATTGAAGTGAAGTAAAATTCAATTTGTGAGCTTAAAAAGAGAAGGCTCAAGTGAATGGTGGATTGATTATTGAAGTTAAAAAGAAAGAGTGCTACTTGATGAAAAGTGAAGAGATGTGTTTTGCATTGATTAACTTACATTCAAGTCTCTACTACTTAGTCACTCTTATCCAAAAACATCCCACCTTTCCAAAGAGCCTACATTACAACCTTAGAGAAAGACCTCTTTGATTATTGATTGATCATAATTGATTTTGATTGAGATTAAGTCTTTTGGCAAGCATATGGTGTGCAAGTTCATGAATTTGATAATTGAGTGCTTTATACCTTGATACACTTGAGTGAAGAGTGAAACACTCCATGGAAGGAGCAATGTGTTAAGTGTTTGATTGAGCATTTGTTTGAGCATGATTCATCTTGATGGCTAGTGGATAGTTGCATTGATACAAGTGTTCATTGATGAGTTCGATTGTCTTATTTTTCTTCTATGGTGCCATGTGACATAATTGCAATCAATTCACTCCTTTGTTCTTAGTTTCTACGTTGCTCGAGGACGAGCAACAATTCAAGTTTGGGGGTATGATTGGAGTGAATTGATACATGTTTTTAGGGCCTATTTTAGTGCAAAAAGTGAGCTAAAGTGTTAGTTTTGTGCCTAAATGTGAAAAATATCACTCTTTTGCCTAAAAGTATTATTTGTGTGATTTTGATGTTTTTCGTCCATTTTGCAGGTAATTCGGTGGAATTTTGCCAAACCAAGAGTACCATTAGGCTTAGAATAAAGAGACGATCATACGGGACGAAACGGGGTCGGGCCGAAGCCTGCTGCGAGAAAAGTGCCACTGGACTCGAGCTGCTGGTCGAGGGACAAGAGCCTCGAGTCGAGGGATGTGCGTAAAAGGACTAAATTGGGAAAAGGCAGCAGCCTCGACTCGAGACATGACCCTCGAGTCGAGGGAGGAGAATTTGCAGGGACCTGAGTCGAGGCCTAACCCTCGACTCGAGGGGTAGTTTTCCAGAATTTTTGTATTTAAAGAGGAGAAGCGGGCATTTCAGAGAGCCGAGATACATCTTTCATAATAGAAGTTAGTAGCGGTTTTGGGGCGATTTCTCAGGCCCCAAGCCAATTTTCCATTCTAGGTAGAGTAGAAGTTAGAATTAGATTTAGATTTCAATTGATTGTTGGTAGATTAGCATTAGATTAACATTTGATCATTGTAATTCTTTCAATTCAAGCTTGTAATTCATTTGGAGATTAGTGTTGAAGACTCAAGCATTCTTATTGTTGTTGATTGAAGATCAATTGGTGATGTTTTTCCTCTTTTGTCTCTTTAATTTCTTAATTGTTGTGATTTGCTTTGTGTTTGATCAATTCTATCTTCTTCCCATGGGTATTGTTTGTGGTACCATGGGCTAACACTTTGTGCTTGGGTTAATTGAAATTGATGATGTATTGATTGATGATGCAATGATTGTTGATGATTGGAGATCAATTGAGTAGATTGCTTACTAATTGTAATTCTCAATTGTGCTTCATGCATAATTATCTCTTTAGATTAGTGTTTGATAACCTTAGCTATAGACGAGAGTTGCGCTAACGTGATCCGGGATTAATCGGGTGATAATTGTGTATGAATGCGTGGATTAGGTGCTTCGGAATCGAGAGATTATTTGCACTAAGGATACTCACATTAGTTTTCTACCTAATTGTGAGTCTTCATTGTGCTTCATGTGAAATTGTTTCTTTTGATTAATGGTTGATCACCCTAGCAATAGGCGAGTTGAGCTAACGTGATTAGGTGTTAATCGGGTTTCAATTTTGCATGATTGTATGAATTGGATACATTGAGAAATGGGAAAGACTAAGGATACTCACATTAGGCATTGTGATTTTAATTGAGTGATTAATTTCATGATGGTTTATGCTTTCTATCTTAGTTGGTTTTGCAATTTGATTCAATTGTAGCTTGTTGATTGATGATTTATTGATGGATGTTAATCCTAGCACCCCTATCTCATCTTTTAGTGTTGTTTTTGTTATCGCATTCTAGGTGTTCGATCATTTGCTTGCTTGTTTTTGTTTTGTATTTTTGCTATTGTTTTTTGTTTTTGTTCCAAACCATTGTTGCAACTCTAGTCACTAATAACTTGTATTCCTAGGGACTCATGTGCATACTTTTTCCCTTGGGTTCGATATTTTGTTGATTGGTCTTAATAACTCTTACCCTATACACTTCAATCATTACTCTTGATACTAACGATTTGTCCAAGTGTCTGTGATTTCAAAAAAACAAAGTTTAGTATACATCTCTACATACAAGAGAAGGTCCATTTATCCAAGTGTTCGAGAAATGCAGACGGTAATGCTATCAATTCGAGACGAGGTGAAAGTCCAGGAAGTTTCTCTTAAATACTCTAAATTATGAATATTGGGTTCATATAATTAATATACGGATTTAATAACATAATTCTCTTTAACATTTATTCAAAAATAAAGTTACTCGAGTTTGTTAAAAATATTTTGTTTTACAAAATAAAAGGATAAGGGTTCAAATTTGTTTTCTAAAATCCATAATATTTTATTTTATCTCTCCAATTAACTGAAAAATATTTTCTTAAATAAGTAACTCTGTCAGAAAGAAGTTACTACGGACCCGAAATATTATCATATTTACTTTTGAAATACACCGAGTATGCTTCACGCGCCGAGAAATGGAGGCGGTTTCGAAATATGAACCGTCTCAATCTCACGCGCGACATATTAAATAATATTCTTTGCACTTTTCAAAATAAATGTCATAATTGCATTAATGGCGATTCGAAAGCCTACATTTACACTTTTGCATGCAATTATTAATCTTATAATTGTTTATTATTATATTTGCATATAAATAGGAACTCGTGTGCATAATTCCATTTACGCACACATAAAACCCTTCATATTTTCTCAAACTTTTCTTTTCCCTCCTAAACCTTCTACATTCATCAATGGCGGATTCTAAGAAAACCAATACCAAATTCGAGTATGATCTTACTTCCATTCGTGATAGAACCAAATCGAAATGTACGTAGAATGGGATGTTACAACCGATCCTGAAACAAGAGAAATTCTGAATCTGCTTGAATCACGGGGATTAAAGAGATACCGCACGATGAAACCATCTAGAAATCATCGTGGATGATACGTGTGCCGAGTTCTTAACTAGAGCGAAAGCAACAGATCTGACTTTGGAATCTCAAATCAGAACAAAAGAGAAGAAGAGAAGGGTGGTTTTATCAATTTCTGAAATCGGAGCGATATTTGAGTCCGAGCACCACCGGCGAGAATCCGTTCACATACAAATCATCGGAATATTTGGAGAGTTTCCGAATGATGGCCGTGAGAACTTACGAGAATACGACGGCGAATTTGAAGAGGCCGATGTTAAAGAGGAAATACAGGCTTTTAATGTTGATATTGACGAAGTGTATTTTGGGAACAACAGAGCCACGATGGGCTGACCAAGCCAAGGATATCTGTCTCGAGGGCTATCTTAGACGGGCCGAGATAAACTCGGGCGAGGCTGGTTTACTCGAGGATAATGGAGGAGAAGAAAAAGTTCACCAAAACCCCAATATCGATTTAGCCGATGAAATGGTCTCTCGACCAAACATGCAAGTATGATGGCCAGGATAACCATCATACTTGAAAACAAGGTGGGGACAGACAACCTCGACCGGAGTGTTGGTGTCAAGAAGTACACAAGACAGAAGAGGCTCTTAATCAAAGATGAGAAGGTATATGGGCCGTCGGACTCAAAGGGAGATGGAGATGCTCCAGCTCCACCTCCAGCTCCAAAGAAAAGGGCTTCAAAAGCCAAGGCGAAAGAAGCTAAGATGGTGTTGGTTGATGAATCCTCGTCTGCCGAGACAGAGGAAGCGAGAGGAGGAAGCGAGAGGAGGAAGAGGAGGAGACAGCTTCCCAAGGGGAAGTGTCGCACCGAGGCCATGAGAGTATCGGGGCAGACGGAGACTGTGGATGTCTCGTCGAGGATGAATCAGAAAAGGAGAAGAAGTCGAGATCACTATCTTCATCTTCATCCTCATCTCGAGGATTGAGTACCTAAACCCTCCACATCCCAACCTGGCGATGAAGGGGCAGATGAGACCGCCGCCTCGAGCCTCTAAAACGGTCCACTCCCAAAGTCCAACACAAACTCAACCTTCATTTGATCCATTTTCTTTCCTACCCTCAACCTCATCTAAACCTGACCTATTCCTAAATCTACCCAACCCATCTGGGGTAATGGGTCCAACCGAAACCTCACCGCGGATTCTTGGAAAGAAATTCATCCTTAGACTCAAGGACGAGCCCGAGTTACTGAAAGAGCTGATAGATGTATATCTGTTGAGAAGACTTAGCTGGGTTCGTTTGAAGAGACGGCTATTTTGATAGCGAAGCGGGGCAATAACTTAGCTATCTCGGGAGAAACAAGTCCTCAAGAAGGCAAAGCTCAAATCATTTCAAGATATCCTCGTAAACTACATTTGTTGATTATATCCAACAAAGGGTATATCTTAGATGAGACCCAAGAAGTAGAGAAAGCGGTTGAGAAGGGGAAGGAAGGAGATTGAGGAAGAAAGGGTGGAGGAAGAAATAACTAGTGGAGTCTGCCGATGAGCCACCGAGATGGATACACTGAGGAGGCACAAACAGAGGTGGTGTTGAGCAAGAAACAGCTGAGGTGGAAACAGACGTGCCAACTACATCGACATACTTGGCGGATTCCCCTCCGGCTTACGTATGAGCTGAAGGCGACATTGAGGAAATAGATCTAACTCTATTTCCTCCCTCTCAAGAGAAGATCTTGTCAACCACATCTCGCGTGTATCCGACGTGGAAGCGCCGAAGGCTGAAGTTGAAAATCGAGGAATGCTTGTCTGAATGCATTCCAGACGGTTCCAAGTATCATAACCTCTTCAATAAAGGAGAATATAGAAGCCCCAGTTCATGAGAAGACCAAGATTGATCTATACTTCTACGGAATCGAGACATGAAGAGAATATGGTCAAATTAAAGCGAAGGTGGTGAAGAAATGAACTCTCAAGATGCAGGGTCAAACAAGATGTTAAAGATGCATTACGCCAAATCGGTGGCAGTGTTGAAGACCGGGTGAGAGAGTCTTGGAGAGCAAAGGAAGCTTCATTTCTTCAAATTCTATCGATGCAGCTAGCCATGGAGAAAGACAGACAAACAACTACCGTGAAATAGTTCATGGAAGATGAGTTCAGATTTAACCGAGACAGCCCATAAGAAGCACCTTGAAGCAGCTTGATCGAAAACAGATTTGTAAGAGAAGAACTCATAGGGCAGATAAATCAAGTAGCCACTATTCGTAACACCCATTTTGCTGATGCTAAAAAGGGGGAAGATAGTGAGCTCAAGAAAAGGGTTGAGTTACAAGATGATTAGCTTATGGCACTTGAACACGAGAATAGACGAGCTGTCGAGGAGCTGTTGAAGGTAGAAGAAGAGAAGAAGAAGGTGAAGAAGAGAAGTCTCAGAGAGCACCGAGGAGACAAAAAGAAGAACTACAATGAATCTACCGAGTCGATCCTGAACCCGAACTTCCACCCACCGCCGATCCTGCTCCTGTTCTTACAATCAAGTCTCCCTCATCCTCATCCAAAGCGGTGGGAAAGCCAAGGCTTCAAGCCAACTCCGAAAACCCAGTGAAATTAATGAAGAAGAAAAAATCAGAAAAGGAAGAGGGAGGACATGGAAAAACATAAAAGAAGGGATGCCAAGAAAAGACGTGAGCGGAGAAAGCAGCAGGAAAGTTCTATGATAGATCGTTGAGGAGATGGAGTCCGAGAAGGAAAAAGATGAGCAAGGCAGGGAAGTCTTCGAGGCCGGTCCATCGAGGTGAGGTGGTTCCCAAAGAAATCCTACTCATGACAGATCAAGTGAAATGGAGACCCTTTGAAGTTGATTGGGTCTTCCGATTTCATGTGTGCAAAAATATCAAATGGGGCTTGGATGAGAACGCAACATTTCACAACTGGCTGGAAGAAAGGGATCCTCAAATGTATCAATATCTAATAGACCTTGCGCATGAAGAGTTCAATGCGAGCGTAGTCGCACCTTCCTATTCTCAAATGGAACCTCCACTAACAAGAGATGGTCGACCGGATCATGAGAAATCAAGCGATTGATCATCAAGGCCGAATCCATTGTTGATCTTGCGGAAGGAGGAGAGGCAGTGTCTTTAAAGAATAGAGTCTTTGATTGTCTAAAGATACCTGAGCGAGGATAGGTGGTATGACTAGTTCTAAATCTCTCTTTCGTGATCCTTATCGATCTATATGTAATATGTGCGAATCTGTGAATATATTTGAATATCTGATTGGACTTCTCTCATAAACTTTGGTATTCTAACTAACTTGATTTTTTAAAAAAATCTTCTAAGTAAGTTGTTTATAATTTCATAACACTAACTTATCTGTAATCTTCAAATCTTATTCTATGTTGTGTTGAAGTATTTAACCCTAACTTTGATTGACTATATTGCTCTAATCATTTTTTATTGAGTATATAGCTCTGATCATCCGATTATTAAATCTATTGCTCGATTATCGACTATGTGACTTAGTTGTATACTTTGTATTATTTTTATCTTTTGAAGAGTACTAACATTTCTCTTTTCTTGAAATGTGTTTTAACATCATCAAAAAGGGGAAAATTATTAGGTAAACAAAATTATATTTAGTTTTGATGTGTTAAAAAGTGTAATATAGGATGACCAGTGAGCATTATGTATAGACAGCTGAAGTAAGTGTTTGAAAATAAAACTAAGTATAAGAAGTCGACGAGGTCAAGATATCGACTAGGACAAACCTCGAGATGAGGACAGAAATCGAGATGGGGACCGAGATATCGACTAGGACAACACAAAGAAGACAAGTTAAGATTCAATACGATAAACAAACACCCAGACAAGGAATGAAGACAAAGATAGGGTGGAGCAAATAGCAGACGATGAAGTGTTAGAAATTTTTACACAAGTTTCAAGAAGCAGTTTCAACTAACCAAGAGGAAGTTACAAGATTCGGTTATACTATTATAACTGACCAAAACAGAATTCAAGGAAGTTACAACTACCAAATGAAGATCTCTATAAATAGGGATAGAAATTAGTTTAGAAATATACTTGATACTTTGGATTCACCATTATACACATTTTGTATTCACGAGCCACAAATATTGTACACATTCACAAAGCGTTTTATACGTTTTCCAATTTAGTGTTTGTAGAACACTTTTCTTAGAACATCTTCAAGCCATAGATATTCAGAAATTAGGAAGAAACCATTGTAAGGCTGAAGATTCGTGATTGTAAGCAAGTAAGGAAGAAGGAAGAAAGTAAGTAAGTGAAGACCCTTCTTCAAGTTGAAGAAGGAGAGTGGATGTAGGATTTTTATAATTCGAACCACTATAAATATTGTGTTCTTTATTGCTTTGATTTACTTATTTGTTTCTTTTCAATTCTCATCTTATCTATCACAGATTAATTTCAGGATTAAAGTTAAAATTAAAATATCGGTTTGCTTTTGATCTTGTTGAAGTTGAGGTTAATAATCGTTTTCATGTGTACATCTGGTACATTGAATATATTTTGAGAGATTTGAAAAATCTACAAAATCTATTCAACCCCCTTCTAGATTTTGTTCTAGAAGGTTAATTCAAGTTTTAATCAACTCAACCAATCGGGACCAACATTCTTAATCGACTCAACAAATCGGGACCAACAATGGTACATTGATAGTGGTTGTTCACAACACATGACTTATAACAAGAGGCTACTATCAAATTTCCAGAACATTGATGGTCCAAGAGTATTATTTGGAGACAATAATTGTGGATGAGACTAAAGGAGTAGGTACTCACGATTATCAAGGATATTCAGGTATTTGAGGTATATTTTGTTGAAGGTTTGAAACATAATCGCTATCTGTTTCCCAACTTTGTGATAAAGGTTTTCTTGTCAAATTTTCTAAGGATAAATGTGATATCTTAGATTAGTTCCTCGAGATAAGGTACTTTTAAGCGGCTTCGAGATACGGTAATGTCTATGTGGCCAACTTTAATAGTTGTTCTAAAGATACTTGTCTGATAGCTAAGGGTGGAGATAACCTTAGCTGGCTATGTCACAAGAGGCTTAGTCATCTGAATTTCAAGACCCTTAGTGAGTCTGGCTAAAAAGAATCTTGTTAAGGGATTACCTGAGAAACTTTTATCTACCGATCTTAAATGTGGTGCTTGTAAAAAGGTAAACAACCTAGACACTCATTTAAGAGTATTAACACCTCTTCATCTAAAAGAGTTTTACAACTACATCATCTTGATGTGTTTGGACCTGTTTCTCCTCTCGGTTTCGGTGGAAGGAAATATACTCTTGTTGTAGTAGATGATTTTTCTAGTTACACTTGGGTTATATTTCTTTTCAAGAAAAATGAGACAATAAACAAGATCCCCGATCTGTTTAGGCAGATTCAAAATGAAAAGGGTGTTAATATTATTGAAATAAGAAGTGATAAGGGCACATAATTTTTGAATTCTTGTTTATCTACCTTTTTCAATGAGTGTGGAATTATTCATGAGACATCATCAGCAAGAACTCCTCAACAAAATGGAGTGGTTGAAAGAAGGAAGAACATTGAAAGAGGCATCCAGAGCATGTTAGGCGAGTATGAAACCCCTCACGAGGTTACGGGTGAAGCAATCAACACATTTGGTTATACCCGAACGAGGTGCTTGGTTGTTAAAGACAAGGGTAAGACTCCATATGAGATTTGGAAGGGTAAGATTACAAGAATCTCATATTTCAGAGCTTTTGGTTGTAAGTGTTTCATCCATAACAATGGGAAATCTAAGATAAGAACTTTTGATGCTAAGGCGGTGATGGAATATTCTTGGGATATTCCAACACTTTCAAAGCATTTAGAGTTTTCAACAAGACAACCCTTTGTGTGGAGGAAACTCCTCACGTTGTTTTTGATGAGTTGTATTCCTTCTCGAGATAATGTGAATTAAATTTTTAAAAGTCTAGATAAAATTTAACTAACCAAGACTAAACATAGAAGCTGTCTATCTACCTAGTCTTGATTCAGACTCGAGATGAAGAAGAATCCCCATCTCGATAATCGAAGACAACTTGATCGACTCCATCGAAACAGACACCCTTGACATCACCGATCGGTGGGGGTCAGTGATGAAGGGGAACGTCGGCTCGGAGTAGAGTCGGAGGAGTTGCCTGCTGAGTCTCAAGATGAGGATCCTTCTACTCATATAGGGAAAAGGATGAGAAGCTACCATCCATCCGATCAGATTATCGGAGACCCATCTAGTAGTGTGCAGACACGAATGATGCTTTGGACTACGAAAGTTTGTTCATTGTTATGTGTCGCTTCTTGAACCCAAGTCTATTGAGGAAGCTCTATCTGATCCAAATTGGATAACAACCATGCGGGAGGAAGCTGGATCAGTTTGAAAGGCAAAATGTTTGGGAATTAGTGGAAAGACCCTTACATAGAAAGATTATAGGCACCAAATGGGTGTTCAAAAATAAAAGCAGATGAGAATAACATTATTGTTCGTAATAAGGCAAGATTGGTAGCTCAAGGTTACTCACGGTGAGGGGATAAACTATGATGAAACCTATGCTCCGGTTGCAGATTAGAAGCAATATGAATGTTTTTGGCATTTCTTTGCTTATAAATCTTTCAAAGTCCCTTCCTTAATGGTGTGTTACTTGAGGAAGTCTATGTGGAGCAGCCTCCAGGTTTAAGATCAATAACAAGGTCTATAAACTCAATAAGGCCCTATATGGACTGAAACAAGCTCCCGAGGCTTGGTATGATACCTTATCGATTTCTTGATATCAAATGGATTTTCAAAAGGTAAGATTGATAGGACTCTGTTTAGAAAGGAAGTAGATGGTAATATCTTATTAGTTCAAATTTATGTAGATGATATAATCTTTGGTTCACCTAATCAAAATTATGTGAAGAGTTTAGTATTCTCATGAAAAACGAGGTTTGAAATGTCAATGATGGGTTAATTAACATACTTTCTAGGCTTACAGTTAAACGGATGAGTAAGGGTATTTTTATACATCGATCTAAATATCTTTGAGGACCTAATTGAGAAATTTGGGATGACTACTAGTAGAGAAGTTAAAATACCTATGGCAACTAACTTCTCTATGGATTCGAGATGAGCAAGGGATACCCACGGATGCAAAAGAGTATCATGGGTGATTGGATCTCTTCTCTATCTTACTTTGCCAAGTAGGCCGGACTTAGCCTTTGCGGTTGGGGTATGTGCAAGATTCCAATCTAATCCCAAGAAAACTCATCTGGAATCTGCTAAGAAAATCCTTAAATATCTCAAAGGGACCTTGCAAGTAGGGTTATGGTACCCAGTGATGACAACTTTGAAGCTGGCGGAGTTATTCGGACTCGGATTTTGGGGGATGTAAGATTGATAGGAAATCCACTTCAGGAACTTGTCAATTCTTAGGCAAAAAATTAATTTCTTGGTTATCTAAGAAAGCAGACATCTGTTGCCACCTCCATGAAATTTGAATACATAGCAATGGAAGTTTTTGCTCTCAACTCCTCTGGATTAGTCAATGACTTAGAGATTATAACATTCAAACATCATCTGTTCCTATTTCTTGTGATAGTAATAGTGCAATAGCTATGACTTACAACCCTGTTCTGCATTCTAGATGTAAGCATATAGACATTAGACATCATTTCATTAGAGATCATGTGGAGAAAAATGACATTAGGATTGAGAAGATAGCCACCGAATCACAAAGAGCAGATATTCTTACAAAACCATTAGTGAGTCTAGATTTAAAGAATTATGCTTAGAATTAGGATTACTTGATGCATCATTAGCTGATTTTTAAATTGCTTGCATCTGTTAAATGTATTCCTTATTTGTTTCTTTCTTTTCTTTAAATCAATGTCTAGAAAGAATTGTCGGACTAGGTATGAGTCAAAGGACAATCGGGTAGCTGATATCATTGATTTCCTTCTTAGGAATCAAGAATCAAGGATTAGTCATATTGACCTTATCCGACTTGATGATTTCTTATCGACATTCGGTAAATCAGACTAGGGCACAATAGTCACCGATTTTAGAAAAGCAGATGACTATCTGCACCCTATCGGATCTACCTCGGCTACTAATAGTTTTGATGAGTTTGCTTGCAGAACAAGTGTAGAAACCCTCACCTTAAATTTGTTTTTCCTCAAGACTTTTGTTTTCAAATAAATTTCTTAAGTCTGCTTATTTCAAAATAATCATGTACAAGTGACTAAATTGGAAAAAGCTGTGTTAAGTGGTGCTTTAAAAATTTTATGTTTTTCAAAATCAGACTAGGATAAATTTTTCAAAAATACAAAACAAGGTTATTTTTGACCAAGTCGATATAAACCCGATCTGTTTTAGAAAACCTTTATACGAAGTAAGGTAACCATAGGATGACGTCATGTATACTAATTACTTACGTATAAAGTAGACCTATTAACCGTCTAATCCATAGGATAAACGGTTACTTTTTACACAAATCAAGACGCGTAGAGGCCACGCGCTGAAGTTGTAGCGGTTTTCTCGCTTAACCATTGATGTTTGACACGCGCTTTTTAAATCAACGGTCAAAATTCATTTTTCCGAGATCGTGCCACGTATCATCTTCCCAACTTTCCCTATCTCTCCGGGGTTTAAAAACATACCTTCATCGTTTTAAAATTTCACTTTCACATTCCCTTGTTCAGAAAATTACTGCAAAATTTCCATACTCTCAAAAATTTTTCAATTGCATCTTCTTCTTCCTAAACACCAAAACCCCCTACTTATATAACCTCTGCAAAATCGATTTCAAAATGAATTGAAAGCGTGAAGAATAAACTCAAAGCTGAGATGTTCGTCGATTTTGACACAACCAATGAAAGAGAATCCAGAGAAATCTTAGGGTTATTGGAAGCTTCGAGATTGAGAGGATTTTGTTCACTTAAATCTCCACAAAACAAAACTGCAGATTTCATTGGAGCCGAGTTCTGGCCAACAGCGTATTCACGAGAGAATAGCTTCACAACCACCGTAGAAGGTACTTAAGCTGGAGTATACGAAGGAGAATGTGGCAAGAATCCTTGATACATCAATGGAAGGGGTAAATCCTCGACATACAAGGAAGATGAATGGGAGGAGTCATTTGACATTTTTGCGAGAATAACTTACGGAGGGACAAGGAGAGATTTGAAGAAACACCTTCGAGGAGGAAGTTCAGATTGCTTATGACAATCGTGACCAAGTCAATCCTAGGAGATCAAAGCTCCCATGATGGAGTGACTAAGTCGCGTTTGTCTGGTATGAGGGCTATATTCGATGGTATTAGGGTGGATTGGGTTGATTTCTTGTTTGAAGGTGAAGGAGGAGAAGTGAGGTTACTATATAATCTGATGGAGGAGGCTGAATGCGTCTTCAAGCTGTGAGCCTTTTTAATAAGATCACGGTATTGATGGAGGGTTTGAATAAGAGGTTTGAGACAAGAGAAGGGCTGAAAAAGTATTCTAAACGAAGGGTTTGTTAACCAAAAATGAAAGGATTGGTGGATTGCAGACTCGGATGATGAGTCGAGATGATGCGAGGAGGCGAGAGAACAGGCGGCAGTGCGATGGCTCAAAGACAAGCGGTGAGGTTCCAGCGATTGAGGCTGTAGAGCCTGCGGCAGAAGCTCTACCAGCCGAGGATCCAGCCGTGGTCGAAGTGACAGTGAGGAGGCAAAGAATCGCAGAAGGTCACCAAGGAGGAGGTCGAGGAGAAGGCTTGTCAAAGCCTCAAAAGAAGCCATCTGCAGAGCCATCTCAAGCTGCTACCAGCCAAGAATCGGATGAAGATTCGAGATGAAGATAATCGATTTATTCTTCGAGAGGAGGCCCTCGAGGACATCTCAAACATCTGAATCTTCGGGCGGCTCGGGCCGTCGAGATGGAAGCCTCTACCCTACTCTCTGAAGAAGTTCCAGTTCTAGAGATTGCAGTGAGGTTGCTCGGTTGGAGGTTCCTGCATCACCAGCCAAGGAAGCTGCACTCTCTCCTATTCGGGAGGAAGGTACCAATTCTTCTCTCTCTTTGTCTCAATCTCCACCTCGGCAATGAAGAGGTGTGCCCGGCTGGCACCTCGAGCCTCTACAACAGCCACGGTTGCCCCAAATCATCGGTAAAACTCCCACAGTCCAAACACAAACCGAATCTATCACAACTCCATCTCAAACCATCCCTCCTTCCACCCAAACCGAAATCATTCCCACTCCCACCATCATCCCACAAACCGAACAACCAACCTCATCTGCCATACCAATATCTGAAACTCAACCTTCCACCTCTCCACAAACACAAACCACACCTCCACCTGAAATAGAAATTCCTTCCTACTCTTTCCTGGAAGATATCCGAGATGAGCTCGCGATTCCTCTCCCTCAAATTTCTGAACCCCATACTCCCACTTCCTCCTCATCCGAATCCTCTTACGAGGATGAGGACGATGATCTTAGCCCCACTTCAGCCATCACTTCCATCGTAGCTCAAATGGAGAAGAAGATAAAGCAAACATTTGCGAAAAAGATGAAGAAGAAAATGAGGAAGATGGTGAAGGCGATCACGAAATGATGATTTCCGACATGAGGGACGTAGAGGTAAATCTTATTCAAAAGATTACTTCTATTACTAACTCTGTTCTTCTTTGAGAAGGTGAAAGCCTTGGAGGAGGAGGTACAAGGGCTAAAAAATTAGGTCACGGAGACTACAATGCAATTGTAGTGGACTCATTGGCTCTGGATAAATCAGACTTCGAGTCAAATGCAAAGATCTTGAGGCAGAAGCTGACTATCCTAGCTGATGAAGTGAAAAAGGGGGAACGAGAAGGTAAAAGAAAGAGAGCAGACCCTCACGGCTCTTGTGAATGAGACAAGAAAAGAAGTTGGCACTAAGGCAGCCACGTGGCTGGAGGCAGCCGGGGAAGAAGCTCAAATCAAATCGATGAGTGGCTGCACTACGGTGAGGGTCGATCAACCGGAGGAAGCTCTAAGGGAAGACGAGGCGAAAAGAAAGAAGGAAGAGGAGGATAGGTCTGCCTGCTTGCAAAAATAAAAGGGTCTGAAAAATCAGCAAGCGAGGTGAAAGGAAAGGGCAAGGGAAAGCTTGTTGAAGAGCCGGCTCTAGCCAAAGTGCTAAGTCCCAAGCTCACTCGGCGAGAAAAGAAAAAGGGAGCTCGACTATTCAAATCTTCTTGAAGAACAGATTAACAGGATAATGAGAGAGCAGGCGTGGTATGGAGAAAGGGAGAGGAAGCGCACGAAAAGAAGAATAAAGGATTAGAGATGAAGTGGAGCAAGGAGGTCGAAAATGGGAAATGAAAGGGCGAGATGAAGCCGACTTCAGACCTTATCATCGGACACTCAATCCTCCTAAGGTTGTCATTTGGAAAACTTTTTAAAGAATACAAGGAAAAGACTCTAGATGCCAGATGGATGTATCATTGGTACATCTTGAAGGGGTCGATTCTGCGGCTCGGGGCGAAGACCTCGGGTGGCATGAGTGGATAGAGAAAGAGGATGCGAGATCTTTATCATAGGCTGATTGTCGAAGCAGACAAGTTCTTGATGCCGATCTGTGTGCCCGGCTATGAGACAGGCAAACCCAAAACCAATCCTGATGGCTCTATTGACATGAAGCTGGATTAAAGGCATCATTCTTTGTTGGATCAAGAAGTTTTGATGAGTTGAAAGAAGCGGCTCGAGATGATCGAGACGACTGAAGAAGCAGTGAGATTGAGATCTTAAGCTAAGGCGATCGAGACGGGGTTGAGAACCAATCTAGTCACCGAGGTCTGGAAGATTACAAGTCGTCTGGAGGCGAGCTTGAGTCTAGTCATCTGCAGGAGACAAATATGAAGAGCTCAAACGAGGTCGAGACAAGCCGAGTAGAATAAGAAAGACGAGTCTTCACCAAGTCACCGCAGACGAGTAGAGTAAAAACAATCGAGGTCTAGAGCGGTTTTCAAGATTAAGTTTGTTAAAGTAGCTTTTCAGTTTGTTAGAACCGACTAACAAACTAACTGTCTTTTCAGACTTATAAATAGGTCTAGGCACTTCATTAAACATAGAACACACGAGTTATTTTCAAGCAAGATATTCTCTAAAAATCACAAATTTTCTAAAAGCACAAAATAGTTTTCCAAGATTTCTTCATAGATTTTTCTAAGTGTTTGTAGAACACTTCTTTGCACATCTTCATATACACTTCTTTATCTTAGAGTTAGATTTCACATATTTGATTAGGATTTTGAAGAGTTGAAGATCAGATTGTAAGTTGTAAGTTGTACGATTGTAAAGTAAGTAAGTAGCGAGATAGTAGAGACCCTTCTTCAAGTTGGAGAAGGAGAGTGGATCTAGAATTGTTATAATCCGAACCACTACAAAATCTGGTGTTCTTTACTACTTTTATTTACTTATCTGTTCAATTTCCAATTTATTGTTCAAAGATTAATTTCAATCAAAGTTAAAATCGAATATCGTTTGCTTTTGATCTTAATAAAGGTACATCTGGTACTTTGAACAAATTTTGAAAGATTTGAAAAATCGACAAAATCTATTCAACCCCCCGCCCTTCTAGATTTTGTCCTAGAAGGTTAACTCAAATTTTCTTAATCAACTCAACCAATCAGACCAACAAGTGGTATCGGAGCGGTGTTAAGGCGTTTCGATATTGATTTTAGGTCTTAACTAAGATTCTCAAATTTTCTTGATTTTCTTCATCTTCTTTATTGTTACTAAGCGTGCTACTAACAAGTTTGTGGAGTATTTTTTTTTCTATCTCATCATGTCTTCCGGCGAGAGCAAGAAATCCGAGGAATCTACCTGAATTTTCAATTGAAGATTATGATTACTTGAAATTCGGGATGGAAAATCATCTCAAGGCTATCCATGATAGGATGGAGGAGGTTCTTGAAGAAGGGCCTATAAAATTTTATCATGGGGGCACTAGCGGTGGTACTGAATCACCTGAATCTCGAGTCGGACAAGATAAAAAGAGTTACGAATCGCAAATGATGAAAGGAAAATCCACAACGTAGATCAAGTAGCTCGAATCGAAATCATTGAGGCTCGAGTAAAGACTGGATTGAGAAGGTTAAGAGATGCAAAACAACAAAGAAATGTGGCAGACTGCAAATGTTTGTGAGGATCGAGAATCAAGTAAAAGAGAATAAGTGCGATCTGCTTTACACGCCTTTGATACATTCAAGATGAAGGAAAATGAATCTGTGGATCAGCTAGATGTAAGGTTGGACGAATCTCCTTAACAAAGCTGATCACGGGAAAGAACTACACAGAGAAGGAGATTAATAACATGATAGAGTTCTTTAACCAAGAGATGGAGGGAAAAATCCAATATCCTTAAAGCAACTCAAAATTTATCTTCTATTACTCACCATACCTTATTCTCTCACCTTAAAGCTTTTGAGTATGACGTTCAAATATAAGATGAGGAGGATGAGATGGAGTCGAGCACCTCATCCAAGTTTGTTGCCTTTGTCGGCAAAGAAGACAAGATGTCAACCGAGTCTGAGGAGCCGACCTATCTCTCGAAGGAGTAGATGGCTCTGCTCACCAAAAGGTATGACAGATTAAGAATGAAGTATAAACGAAATAAATTGATATTTGCAGGTAAGGACAGATCAAGATCCAAATCAAGAAGAAAGGAAGATGAGTCAACAGATGATGACAAGAGTAGGAGCCAGACGAGAAGATTCGAGATCCCCTGTCCAAAAGAAATCCATCCACCTTAAATCGATAGGAGTGACACTTGCTACACGTGCAACAAGCCAGGACACTTCGGTTATGATTGTCCTCAACTAACTCCTAAAGAAAGGGAAGAGAAAGGGAAAAGAGAGACAGGAGATTTGCGAGATCAAAGGGCTCTTCTAAATTTACGAAAAGGAGTCAAGAAAATCATCATCATCATCATCCTCATCTCGATTTCGGATCGATTATGAAATCTGTCTCATGGCTAAAGAGGTAGTCTATTATTCATCTTCGATAATGATTCTGTAAGTCTGCATCGATAATTATCAAACCGTTATTCATGAATTATTGAGAGACTTAAAGACATCTCTGGCTGCTTATAAATAGCTAGAGACAGAGAATTTGACTTTAAAGGATCAAATTCAAATTCTAATTAAAGGAAATTAGGTGATGAACTATCCAACCGAGGAAACATTCAAGGGGGAATGTTTTCCCAGTGAGGCTAGTACATCACCACCTTACTTGAAAGATTAGAAAGTGATTTGAAAACTTTAAAAGATAAATTTGAAACAATCATGCGAAAATGAATTAATTAAGAAAGACAATGAGAAGCTTGTCTTCAAATTTAGTCAACTTAATAATTCACAATCAGCAATAGATCACATCTTTAATACATCTCAAAAATCCCATGACAAAACGAGGTCTTGGTTATGACAGAAATAATAAATCGGATGTTCGAAACCTAGGAAATTTGTAAAAGCATCCGATCACTCAAAAGAGGTTAGAATTGGTCCTTGGTAAACAATTAGTCAAGTAAGGATTGTATCTCCCAGCTTGAAAACAAAAATTCGTTGGTCCCGATTAGTTGAGTTGATTAGAAAAACTTGTAATATGACCTTCTAGGAAATATCTAGAAGGGGGTTGAATAGATTTTTGATTTTTACAAATCTTTCAAATTCGATTCAAAGTACGGATGTAAACAACGGAAATTCAATATTAGATTCAACTTTATAAAGATCAAAAGCAATCGATATTACAATATTAACTTTGATTCTAAAATTAATCCTTGAACAATAAATTGACAATTGAGCAGAAAAGTAAATAAAAGCATTAAAGAACACGGATTTTATAGTGGTTCGGATTATAACAATCCTACATCCACTCTCCTTCTCCAAACTTTGAAGAAGGGTCTCTACTATCAACTTACTTACTCACTTTCAACGTACCACTTACAAGAATCTTCAAATCTTCAAACTCCTAATCAAATCTGTGAAATCTAACTCTAAAGTAATAGTATTGTTTTTGAAGATGTATGAGAAAAGTGTTCTATAAACACTTAGAAAAAATCTTTAAAGAAATCGTGGAAAACTATTTTGTGCTTTTGAGAACTTGTGATTTGAGAGAATATCTTGCTTTGAAAAAACTTTTGTGTTCTATGTATTCTATATATCCAGTAATGAAGTGCCTAAACCTATTTATAAGTCTGAAAAGACGTTAGTTTGTTAGGCAGTTCTAACAAACCGAAAACTGCTCAACAAACTTAATTTTGAAAACCGCTTGCTCCTAGGCTGATTTTAATCTACTCATCTGCGGTGACTTGGTGAAGACTCGCCTTTCTTATTCTACTCGGCTTGTCTTGACCTCGTCCTCGAGCTCTTCATATTTGTCTCCTGCAGACGACTAGATTTGAGCTTTTCTCCGGATGACTTGTGATTCCTAGTCTTGGTGTCTTGAACCGTCCTTGACCTAGTCTCGATCGGCTTAGTACTAGAACTTAGTTTCCACTGTTCTACATCGTCATCTGCTCATAGCATTGATCTTTTAACTCATCAAAACAATCCCGATCTAACAATTTCCCCTTTTTGATGAAGTTAAAACCTACAAGAAAGAGACACACTCACAGCTGAAGTTAGTTTAGAGTTAATCAAGATTTATCGAGATAGGTATATCAAAGCACATTCTCACATAAGAACAGATTTATTCAAATCAAAGTACTCAATACATAAAGAAAGAGTTTTAAGTCTTTTAGACTCTTAAAAGTTCAAACTTTTAAAAGAAATTTAAGTCTTAGAAATTTTTTTATTTTTTTAGAAAATTTTAAGTCTGAGAAGATAAATTTCTCGGATGATTAATACTTTGAAATTTTTTTAAGATTTCTTAAAGCAGAAAAAAAAACTTTAAGAAATAAGAAAAGTAAAACAAGTCAATCAAAGTATATTCATATTGGATTTACAATGATTTACAAAGGAAAGATAATAGAAAAGAAAGATAAGGAAAAGTAAAGTCATGTTTCTATTAGTCTTCCCACTAGTCTTCATCTGGGATCATCGACCAATTGAATACGTGCCTCCTAAGCCGCTTGAGATCTTCTCCTTGGGCAAGTCCAGACTCGGCCTCTGCCTTCTTCAAAATTCCCTTGACCCGGTCTAGGTCCAGGGAACCATCCGGCTTCTTGGCAAGGATGGCATACTCAAAAGCTGGAGAGATTAGGTTGACATTGAACTCTACATCCGCTTCTTCCAATGTACCGATGATAGAATTCCTTATCCACCTTTTCAATCCATTCATGCCAAGCCAAATCTGGATCTTGCTGAGTTGCTTGGGGCCCTTGAGGATATACAGTATATCCACATTCCCTCCAGATTTTTCTCTGTACTCACTGCATATTTTCCGCAGCCAGCTTAGGAGGAGCAGACGTTGTATGAAATGGTCTGAATTTCCCACCGCCTTGATCTCACGATCATCCATTTTCACTCGGCGGTGCTCCGAGAGACGCGTTGGAGTCCTTCTTCTTTTCTCGCCTCTTCTTTTCCTTCTTGCCATAGAATTCCATCTCTCTCTTTATTCTTTTGATCTGTTCATCCGAGAGATTGGAATAATCGGCTTCCCTCTTTCCTTTCCCCTTAGCGAGCACTTGGTATAAATGTCACCGATCTCGGCTCACCGATCGCTACTTATTTTCCCTTCCCCTTGGCTCCTTGATTCAGCTTCTTTTAACTGAGCCAAGAGTTTCTCGATCTCTCCTCCTCCTCTTTCCTCCTCTTCTCCTCATCCTCTTTCACAGTTTCTTCAAGTTGACTCACCCTCAACTCGGAGAGCAGCACTCATCGAGACTTGAGTCTCAAGTCTTCCTTAGCTGCTTCCAGATCAGCCGTGTTGGCCTTAGTGGCTACATCTTTCCTGGTCTCCTCGACCACAGCTATGAGGACTTGTCTCTTCTCTGTCTCGATCATTTTCCCCTTTTTAACTTCAAAGACCAAGTTTGTCGAGTCTTGCATCTAAATCGTTGCACTTGACTCTAAAGTCCTGACCGATCCACCGCCAACTCATTTACTACTATCTGGTTGTACCCTTTAACCTCTTCTTTCAAAGCTCTCAGCTCATCCTCCATTGCTTTCACTTTGTCGGCCCGGCCTGAGTTAGTGACATTTATAATTTTATCGAGACAATGTTACCTCCACTTCCTTCATCTTTGGCTAGCATCGTGTCTATGCAACAGCTTCGACCATCCTCCTTGTCCTCCTTTTCATCTTTCTTACGAAGGTAGAATTTATCTTTTTCTCTACAAGGGAGAGAATGGAGGAGATGGCGAGAGGTGGGGCTTAGGTCGATGTCATCATCCTCGGTTGAGGAATCGAGAAGAAGATGGGATTGGTTACTGTTTGAGTAGATGGAAGAGGGATAGATTGAGTTTGGATGGCTGGAAGAGAAGAGTAGGATATGATTGGGATAGGGGAGACTTGGACCGTTGGGAGAGGAATTTGTTCGGATGAGAGTGGAGGAGGTGATTGGGTTTGTATGGTGGGGGTGGTAATGGGAAATGAGGTTTGTAATATGGGTGTTTTTGGTTGAGGTGAGGTATGTTCGGTTTACGTGGGTGGGATTTGGGTTTGAAGCCGCTGGGATTGTGGGGGTACATTGGAGAGGCTGCGAGGTACCGGCACAGGATACCCCCTTCATCGCCTATTTGGACAGGTGGGATGTCGGTGAGTTTGAGGCTCGAAATGCCAGCTGGAGGCATTTCTTCATTGCACAGTGCAGGTGATAATTGAGGAGATGGGGAAAGACTTATACCCGCCTCTGGAATTGGTGAGAGAGCGGCTTCCTTGGTTGGGGAGGGGGAACCTCCGGTGACCAACCTCGGCTACTATTTGAAGAATGGGGACCTCCTCTGGTAGCAAGGTTGACAACTCCATCTGCTCAGATCCCCGATTTTATTGAGCCTTGAGCTCGAGTAGCTCGTCTTGGCCTCCTCACCAGAGGGATTTCAGCCTCTTCTTGCTCCTCTTCTTCCGAGATAAACTTGGCATATGCCGCAGACGAGCTTTCCCCTTCTTCTTCTCTACGGCTTTCACCAGCCTCCTTTTCTTTCTCCTCCGAGATACCCCTGTGGCTGCGGCAGCTGGTTCTTGAGTTGGAAGCTCAATTGCTTCCTCTTGAGGTGCCACCTCAATCTGCTATCTCCTCATGTCCCTCTGCTTCGATCTCACTGGAGGAACCTCGGTGGTTCAGTGCTGGACGTTGAGCTTCTGCATTTCTTGCCTCCCGCCCTCGAATTACAGCGGCATCGGACTCATCGTCCGAGTCTGGATTTCCTCCAAGCCTGTCATCCTTTGTCAGGATCCCCTTCGCTTGGAGTACTTTTTTGTACCTACTCTCCGTCGGCCTCCTGTTCGGCCCTTCGATCGGCCACGGTTATCTAGTTGAAAAGGCTAACTACAGAGGTAGGTATCCGGCCTTCTGCAGCGACTTAAAAGTAAGTCATTTCTTCTCCTCCTTCGGTTTATAGATCAACAAATCTACCCAGTTCACACTCACACCATCCAAAATGGCTCGCATCACACACAATCTGGGTTTGGTTAACCCATCATGTGAGCTTTGCTCACCCAACACCGCTTTCATCACCACCGTCATCAACAATCTATACTTCCTTCTCAATAGATTATTTTTCAAATCCCTTCTCGTTCCTCCGAGATACCCTAGCCATCATATCAAAGGATTCTTCCCACTCATCCTCCTTGTACGTCAATGGATTAACTCCTTCCATTGACGTGTTAAAATCCTGGCAATATTCTCTTTTAAGTAGCTTAGAATCGTACCATCCACCAACGTATCAAACCCATCCCGGGTATCGTTCATCCTTGCCAGGAACTCTGCCTCCCAAAAGATCAGTTCTACTTTGGGGGAATTTCATTGATAGAAATCCTCTTAGCCTTGATGCATCCAACAATCGGAGAATTTCTGCAGATTCGTGGTCTTGAGTAGTTTCAAAATCAACATACATTTCTGCTTTTAATCGGTTTTGTAAAATTCCTCATTCATCTTGAAATAAGAAATGTTGGTTGAAATATATTTGGGTTTGTGGGTTTTGGTGGTTTTAGAAGAAGATGCCATTGAATTTTTTTTTTTTTGTAAAAGTTTCGTAGAATATGCAGGTTTTTCTGAGAGTAAAAATGAATAAGGGAAGAAGAAAATGTATTTATAGGAGGGAAAGTTTGGAAAGAGAAACTTCTTTGAAAATTAATTTTAATCTAAGCCGTTTATTTGAAATGAATTCTTGTCTTTGAGTCAACGGTTAAAAATTTGGATAAACGATTGGGATTCAGCGTGCAATACACTAATCTTTGAAATGCGTAAAAGTTACTTTATAGACTATTGATTTGATAGATGTAGGTTACTTTATGCGGGAAAGTAAGTATACTGACGTCGGCCAGGTTATCTTACTTCGTATAAGGGTTTTCAAAGCAGATGGGTTTATAAAGTCATCTCGATAAAGTAACTCGTCGATTTAAGCTTGATTTTAACTTTTTAGTAAGTTTAAAATTTAAATAAACGAGGCTCGATTTAATTTTCTAAATTTAGGTTTTTCATCCAATCAATCCAAAAATATTTTTATGAAGAAAAATAAGGAGTTTATTTAGGAACAAAGGTGTCGAATAAAGGATTTGAGAAAAGATGAGGTGAAACAGTATGATCTCGTGACCTATTCCTGCAAAGACATAGACTCAAGGAAAACTATTAGTAACTTTAGGTAGATCGGATATGGTGCGAGATACTGCGTCGATTCTCAGAAATCGGTGATTATTGTGCCCTTATCTCGATTTACCAAATGTCGAATAAGTAATTATCATATTAGATAAGGTCAATATGACTAATCCTTGATTCTTGATTCCAAGATATGAAATCAATGATATCAGCTACCTAATTGTCCTTTGATTCATATCTAGTCGATAATTCTTTCTAGACATTTATTTAAAGAAAAGAAATAACCGAAATAAGGAATACATTAAACAGATGCAAACAGCTTTAGAAATCGATTAAAGATGCATCAAGTAATCCTAATTCTAAGCACAATTCTTTAAATCTAGACTCGGCATAATGGTTTTGTAAGAATGTCTGCTCTTTGTGACTCGGTGGCTATCTTCTCAATTCTAATGTCATTTTTCTCCACATGATCTCTAATGAAATGATGCCTAATATCTATATGCTTACATCTAGAATGCGAAACGATTGTAAGTCATAGCTATTGCACTATTACTATCCCAGTAAATAGGAGCAGTGATGTTTGAATATTATAATCTCTACATTTGTTGACTAATCCAGAGGAGTTGAGAGCAACAACTTCCACCGCCATGTATTCAGCTTCAATTGTGGAGGTGGCAACAAATGTCTGCTTCTTAGATAACCAAGAAATTAATTTATTGCCTAAGAATTGACAAGTTCCCGAGGTGGATTTCCTATCAATCTTACATCTTCCAAAGTCCGAATCAATAACTTGTCTGCTCAAAGTTGTCATCAGTGGGTACCATAACCCTACTTGCAAGGTTCCTTTGAGATATTTAAGAATTTTCTTAGCCGTCTCGATGAGTTTTCTTGGGATTAGACTGGAATCTTGCACATACCCCAACCGCAAAGTCTATGTCAGCGTACTTGCGGTGAGATAGAGAAGAGATCCAATCACCCACAATACTCCGTTGCATCTGTGGGTATCCCTGCTCATCCGAATCCATAGAGAAGTTAGTTGCCATAGGTATCTTAGCTTCTCTACTAGTAGTCATCCCAAATTTCTCAATCGGATCCTTAGCATATTTAGGTGATGTATAAATATACCCTTACTCATCTGTTTAATCTGTAAGCTTAGAAAGTATGTTAATTCGCCCATCATTGACATTTCAAACCTGTTTTTCATGAGAATACTAAACTCTTCACATAATTTCAGATTAGGTGAACCAAAGATTTTGTCATCTACATAAATTTGAACTAATAAGATGTTACCATCTACATCCTTCCTAAACAAAGTTCTATCAATCTTACCTTTTGAGAAACCATTTGATGTTAAGAAATCGAGATAAGGTATCATACCAAGCTCTGGGAGCTTGTTTCAGTCCATATAGAGTTTTGTTGAGTTTATAGACCTTGTTATTAATCTTAAACCCGGGAGGCTGCTCCACATAGACTTCCCTCAAGCAACACACCATTAAGGAAGGCGAGACTTAACATCCATTTGAAAGACTTTGAAAGATTTATATGCAAAGCAAATGCCAGAACAACCTTATTGCTTCTAATCAGCAACCGGAGCATATGTTTCATCATAGTCTATCCCCTCGGACTATGAGTAACCTTGTGCAACCTTGATCTTGCCTTATTTCGAACAATAATGTTGTTCTCATCTGCTTTGTTTTTAAACACCCATTTGGTGCCTATAATCTTTCGGTGTAAGGGTCTTTCCACTAATTCCCAAACATTTTGTCTTTCAAACTGATGCGATTCCTCCCGCATGGCGCTTATCCGATTTGGATCTCGATAGAGCTTCTTCAATAGACTTGGGTTCAAGTAGCGACACATAACTTGTGAGCAGAGACTTTCGGAGTCCGACATCATTCGTGTCCGCACACTACTAGATGGGTCTCCGATAATTTGATCGAGATGGATGGTAGCTTCTCATCCTTTTGCCTATGTGAGGAGAAGGATCCTCATCTTGAGTCTCGCGGCAACTCCTCGACTCTACTTGGTGACGTTCCCCCTTCATTAGTGACCCCGTGATCGGTGATGTCAAGGGTGTGTCTGTTCTAATGGAGTCTCGATCGTAAGTTGTCTTCGATTATCGGATGGGGATTCTTCTTCATCGATTACGAATCAAGACTAGGTAGATAGACAGGTTCTATGTTTAGTCTTGGTCAGTTCAATTTTATCTAGACTTTCGTAAATTTGATTCACTTTATCTCGAGAAGGAATACAACTCATCAAAAATAACATGAGGGGTTTCCTCCACACAAAGGGTTGTCTTGTTAAAAACTCTAAATGCCTTGGAAGTGTTGGAATATCCCAAGAATATTCCATCACCGCCATAGCATCAAAAGTTCTCAACTTAGATTTCTCATTGTTATGGATAAAACACTTACAACCAAAAGCTCGATTCTTGGAATCTTACCCTTCCAAATCACATATGGAGTCTTACCCTTGTCTTTAACAACTAAGCACCTGTTCAGGTATAACAAGGCTGTGTTGATGGCTTCAACCTAGAACTGTGAGGGGTTTCATACTCGGCTAACATGCTCCTGGCCGCTTCTTTCAAGGTTCTATTCCTTATTTCAACCACTCCATTTTGTTGAGGAGTTCTTGCTGAAGATGTCTCATGAATAATTCCACACTCATTGAAGAAGTTAGATAAAAGAGAATTCAAAAATTCTATGCCCTTATCACTCCTTATTTTAATAATATTAACACCCTTTTCATTACGAATACATGCAGAGCAGATCGGGGATCTTGTTTATAGTCTCATTTTTCTTGAAAAGAAATATAACCCAAGTATAACTAGAAAAGTCATCTACTATAACAAGAGTATATTTCCTTCCACCGAAACTAAGATGAGAAACAGTCCAAACAGATCCGGATGAAGTAGTTGTAAAACTCTTTCATGAAGAGGTGTTAATACTCTTAAATGAGTGTCTAGGCTATTTACCTATCTCGACAAGCATCACATTTAAGATCGGTGGATAAAAGTTTCTCGGGTAATCCCTTGACAAGGTTCTTTTTAGCCAGACTTACTAAGGGTCTTGAAATTCGAGATGACTAAGCCTCTTGTGCCATAGCCGGTGAGGTCTTCTCCACCCTTAGCTATCCGATGTATCTTTGGGACAACTATTAAAGTTAGCCACATAGACATTACCATGTCTCAAGCCAATTAAAAGTACCTTATCTCGAGGAATTATCTAAGATATCACATTTATCCTTATAAAATTTGACAAGAAAACCTTTATCACAAAGTGGGAAATAGATAGCAGATTATGTTTCGGACCTTCAACAAAATATACCTCGGATACCCGAATATCATTGATAATCGAGTACCTACTCCTTTAGTCGACCACAATTATTGTCTCCAACTAATACTCTTGGACCATCAATGCTTTGGAAATTTGATAACGACCTCTTGTTATGAGTCATGTGTTATGAACAACCACTATCAATGTACCATATAGAAACTAAGATCTCTTCCTTGAGTGATGATCCCTGTGAATCCTGAAAAGCAGATTAGTTATAAGGTACCCTAGTGATCTTGGGTCCTTGAAGGTCAAGAATCACTTTAGGTAACCAGGATAAAAATCTCGTCTCCAATTAATAAATCAGACTTGGTCTTTCTACCAAATCTGTCTACAATTGTATCACTTTTAAATGATAACTTGTTGTATTCAAATTTAGTAATTTTCCTAAACTTAGGAAATGTGGGATAACATCTGCTTCTTCCATCAAAAGGATTATAATAAGAATTTCTTCTTATTTTGGTTCTTGGATTTCTCTTAGTCGATAAGGAGTCCTCACCTGAATTTTTGTTTTTAAGGTGGGAGATGCAGTCCTTACTTGACCGATTGGTTTCAAGGACCAATTTTAACCTCTTTTGATTGATCGGATGCTTTTACAAATTTCCTAGGTTTACGGACATCGATTTATTATTTATGTCATAACCAAGACTGTTTTGTCATGTGATTTTTGAGATGTATTAAAGATGTGATCTATTGCGATTGTGAATTATTAAGTTGACTAATTTTGAAGACTAGCTTCTCATTGTCTTTCTTAATTAATTCATTTTCAACACAGATTAATTCAAATTTGTCTTTTAAAGTTTTCAATTCACTTTCTAATCTTTCGTAAGGTATTGATGTACTAGCCTCGGCACTGGGAACACATTCCCCTTGAATGTTTCCTCGGTTTACGGATAGTTCATCACCGCTTTCCTTTAATTAGAATCAATTTGATCCTTTAAAGCCAAATTTTCTGTCTCTAGCTATTTATAAGCAGCCAGAGATGTCTTTAAGTCTCTCAATAATTCATGAATAACAGCTTGATCATAATCGATGCATCGACAGAATCATTATCAAGATGAATAATAGACTACCTCTTTAGCCATGAGACAGATTTCATCATCCGATCCGAAATCGAGATGAGGATGATGATGATGATGATGATTTCTTTGACTCCTTTTCTTCAGCCAACAAGAGCCCTTTGATCTCGCAAATCTCCTGTCTCTTTTTTTCCTTTTCTCTTCCCTTTCGTTAGGAGTTAGTTGAGGACAATCATAGCTGAAGTGTTACAGCTTGTTGCACGTGTAGCAAGTGTCACTCTGTCGATTTAGGGCTGGAAGGATTTCTTTTGACAGTGATCTGAATCTTCTCGTGTGGCTCCTGCTTTTGTCATCATCTATAGACTCATCTTCCTTTCTTCTTGATTTGGATCTTGATCTATCCTTACCTGCAAATCTCAATTTATTTCGTTTATACTTCATTCTTAATCTGTCATACCTTTTTGGTGAGCAGAGCCATCTCGCTCCTTCGAGAGATAGGTCGGCTCCTACGAGACTGTTGACATCTTGTCTTCTTTGCCGACAAAGGCAACAGACTTGGATGAAGTGCTCGACTCCATCTCATCCTCCTCATCTTCTATTAGAATGTCATATTCTAGAGCTTTAAGATGAGAGAACAAAGTATGGTGAGTAATAGAAGATAAATTCTCGAGTTGCTTTAAGGATATTGGATTTCTCTCTCCATCTCTTGGTTAATGATCTCGAATCTTGTTATTAATCTCCTTCTCTGTATAGTTCTTTCCAAGGTCACCGCTTTGTTGAGGAGATTCATCAACCTTACATCTAATCGATCCACATATTCATTTTCCTTCATTTTGAATGTATCAAATGCATGTAAGATTGATCAAGCTTGTTCTCTTTTACTTGTTACGATCCCTCACAAACATTTGCGAGTCCGCCACATTTCTTTGTTGTTTTGCATCTCTTAATCTTCTCTATCCAATCTTTACTTAGAGTCTCAATGATTTCGGTTTGAGCTACTTGATCGAGATTATGGATCTTTCTTTCATCATTTGTCAATTCATAACTCTTTTTCTCTTGTCTGGTTTTGGATTGGTGACTTAGCGTCGGTGCTAGTGCCTCCATGACAAAATTTTATAGGTCCTTCTTCAAGAACCTCTTCCATCCTATCATGGATGGCCTTGAGGTGATTCTCCATCCCGAATTTCCAGTAATCATAATCTTCAATAGAAAATTCGGGTAAATTCCTGGACTTCTTGCTTTTTCCCGATGACATGATGAGATAAAGAAACAAAATACTCCACAAAATCTTATTAGTAGCACTGTTAGTAACAATAAAGAGAATGAAGAAAATTCCAGTAATCTTAGTTAAGACCTAAAATCAATATCGTAATGACTTAACACCGCTCCGATACCACTTGTTGGTCCCGATTAGTTGAGTTGATTAGAAAAACTTGTAAATACCTTCTAGGAAAAATCTAGAAGGGGGTTGAATAGATTTTTCAGATTTTTACAAATCTTTCAAATTCAATTCAAAGTACCGGATGTACACAAATGGAAATTCAATATTAGACTCAACTTTATAAAGATCAAAAGCAATCTGATATTACAATATTAACTTTGATTCTGAAATTAATCCTTGAACAATAAATTGACAATTGAATAGAAAAGTAAATAAAAACAAGTAAAGAACACTAGATTTTATAGTGGTTCGGATTATAACAATCCTACATCCACTCTCCTTCTTACTCACTTTCAACGTACAACTTACAACTTACAAGAATCTTCAAATCTTCAATCTCCTAATCAAATCTGTGAAATCTAACTCTAAAGTAATAGTAGTGTTTTTGAAGATGTATGAGAAAAGTGTTCTATAAACACTTAGAAAAAATCTATAAAGAAATCGTGGAAAACTATTTTTGTGCTTTTGAGAACTTGTGATTTGAGAGAATATCTTCTTTGAAAAAACTTTTGTGTTCTATGTATTCTATATATCCGTAATGAAGTGCCTAAACCTATTTATAAGTCTGAAAAGACATTTAGTTTGTTAGACAGCTTCTAACAAACCGAAAACCGCTCAACAAACTTAATCTTGAAAACCGCTTGCTCCTAGGCTGATTTTAATCTACTCATCTGCAGTGACTTGGTGAAGACTCGCCTTTCTTATTCTACTCGGCTTGACTTGACCTCGTCTCGAGCTCTTCATATTTGTCTCCTGCACGACTAGATTTGAGCTTGTCTCCAGATGACTTGTGATTCCTAGTCTTCGGTGACTTGAACCGTCCATGACCTAGTCTCGATCGCTTAGTACTAGAACTCGGTTTCCACTGCTTTACATCATCATCTGCTCATAGCATTGATCTTTTAACTCATCTAAACAATCCCGATCTAACAAATTCAGCTTAGGTATGCTTATAAGACTAAGAGAAATCCAAGAACCAAAATAATAAGAAGAAATTCTTATTACAATCCTTTTGATGGGAGAAGCGAGATGTTATCTCACATTTCCTAAGTTCAAGAAAATTACTAAATCAATACAACAAGTTGTCATTTAAGAATGATACAATTGTAGACAAATTTGGTAGAGAGACCAAGTCGATTTATTATTTGAAGATGAGATTTTTGTCTGGTGACCTAAAGTGATGCTTGACCTTCAAGGACCCAAGATCACTAGGGTACCTTATAACTAGTTTGTTTTCGGGATTCACAGGATCATCACTCAAGGAAGAGATCTTAGCTTCTATATGGTATATTGATAGTGGTTGCTCACAACACATGACTTATAACAAGAGGTCGCTATCAAATTTCCAAAGCATTGATGGTCCAATAGTATTATTTGGAGGCAATAATTGTGGTCGACTAAAGGAGTAGGTACTTTGATTATCAAGGATATTCAGTATCTCGAGGTATATTTTGTTGAAGGTTTGAAACATAATATGCTATCTGCTTCCAGCTTTGTGATAAAGGTTTTCTTGTCAAATTTTCTAAGGATAAATGTGATATCTTAGATAGTTCCTCGGATAAGGTACTTTTATTTGGCTTCGGACATGGCAATGTCTATGTGGCCAACGTTAATAGTTGTCCTAAAGATACTTGTCGATAGCTAAGGGTGGAGATGATCTCACTGGCTATGGCACAAGAGGCTTACTCATCCGAATTTCAAAACCCTTAGTAAGCCGGTTAAAAAGAAACTTGTTAAGGGATTACCCGAGAAACTTTTATCTACCGATCTTAAATGTGATGCTTGTCAAAAAGGTAAACAGCCTAGACACTCATTTAAGAGTATTAACACCTCTTCATCTGAAAGAGTTTTACAACTACTTCATCTGGATCTATTTGGACTCGTTTTAGCTCTCGGTTTAGTGAAATGAAATATACTCTTGTTGTAGTAGATGATTTTTCTAGATACACTTGGGTTATATTTCTTTTCAAGAAAAATGAGACTATAAACAAGATCCCCGATCTGCCTTCGAGACAAATTCGTAATGAAAAGGGTGTTAATATTATTAAAATAAGAAGTGATAAGGGCACATAATTTTTGAATTCTTGTTTATCTAACTTTTTCAATGAGTGTGGAAAATTTATTCATGAGACATCATCAGCAAGAACTCCTCAACAAAATGGAGTGGTTGAAAGAAGGAGTAGAACTTTGAAAGGCGGCCCGGGAGCATGTTAGCCGAGTATGAAACCCCTCACAAAGAATCGGGTCAAGCCATCAACACGACTTGTTATACCTAGAGCAGTGCTTGGTTGTTAAAGACAAGGGTAAGACTCCATATGAGATCTGGAAGGGTAAGATTCCAAGAATCTCATATTTGTAGCTTTTGGTTGTAAGTGTTTCATCCATAACAATGGGAAATCTAAGTTAAGAACTTTTGATGCTAAAGCGGTGATGGAATATTCTTAGGATATTCCAACACTTCCAAGGCATATAGAGTTTTCAACAAGACAACCCTTTGTGTGGAGGAAACCCCTCATGTTGTTTTTGATGAGTTGTATTCCTTCTCGGATAAAGTGAATCAAATTTCTCAAAGTCTAGATAAAATTGAACTTACCAAGACTAAACATAGAACCTGTCTATCTACCTAGCCTTGATTCAAACTCGGATGAAGAAGAATCCCCATCGATAATCAAGACAACTTGATCGAGACTCCATCGTAGCAGAACACCCTTGATATCGGTGATCGGCGGGGGTCGGTGATGAAGGGGAATGTCACCGAGGTAGAGTCGGAGGAGTTGCCTCGAGACTCAAGATGAGGATCCTTCTACTCATAGAGGCAAAGGATGAGAAGCTACCATCCATCTGATCAGATTATAGGAGACACATCAAGTAGTGTGCGGACACGAATGATGTTGGACTCTGAAAGTCCTGCTCGCCTATGTGTCGCTTCTTGAACCCAAGTCTATTGAGGAAGCTCTATCCGATCCAAATGGATATGAGCCATGCAGGGAGGAACTGCATCAATTTGAAAGGCAAAATGTTTGGGAATTAGTGGAAAGACCCTTACATAGAAAGATTATAGGCACCAAATGGGTGTTCAAAAACAAAATAGATAAGAACAACATTATTGTTCGTAATAAGGCAAGATTGGTAGCTCAAGGTTACTCACAAAGTCTTTCAAATGGATGTTAAGTCTGACTTCCTTAATGGTGTGTTGCTTGAGGAAGTCTATGTGGAGAAGCCTCCTTGGTTTAAGATCAATAACAAGGTCTATAAACTCAACAAAGCGCTATACGGACTGAAACAAGCTCCCGTGGCTTGGTAAGATACCTTATACGATTTCTTGACATCAAATGGTTTTTCAAAAGGTAAGATTGATAGAACTTTGTTTAGAAATGAAGTAGATGGTAACATCTTATTAGTTCAAATTTATGTAGATGGCATAATCTTTGGTTCACCTAATCTGAAATTATGTGAAGAGTTTAGTATTCTCATGAAAAATAGGTTTGAAATGTCAATGATGAGTGAATTAACATACTTTCTAGGCTTACAGTTAAACGGATGAGTAATGGTATTTTTATACATCAGCCTAAATATGCTAAGGATCTAATTGAGAAATTTGGGATGACTACTAGTAGAGAAGTTAAAATACCTATGGCAACTAACTTCTCTATGGACTCGAATGAGCGAGGGGATACCCACGATGCAATGGAGTATCGTGGGTGATTGGATCTCTTCTCTATCTCACCGCAAGTAGGCCGGACATAGCTTTTGCGGTTGGGGTATGTGCAAGATTCCGATCTAATCCCAAGAAAACTCATTTGGAGACTCGCTAAGAAAATCCTTAAATATCTCAAAGGAACCTTGCAAGTAGGGTTATGGTACCCAACCGATGACAACTTTGGTGACAGTTATTCAAACTCGGACTTTGGGGATGTAAGATTGATAGGAAATCCACTTCAGGAACTTGTCAATTCTTAGGCAACAAATTAATTTCTTGGTTTTCTAAGAAACAGGACATCATTGCCATCTCCACAATCAAGTGAATACATGGCGGTGGAAGTTGTTGCTCTCAACTCCTCTGGATTAGTCAACATCTTAGAGATTATAATATTCAAACATCACTGTTCCTATTTCATGATAGTAATAGTGCAATAGCTATGACTTACAATCACATTACGCATTCTAGATGTAAGCATATAGACATTAGGCATCATTTCATTAGAGATCATATGGAGAAAAATGACATTAGAATTGAAAAGATAGCTACGAGTCACAAAGAGCAGACATTCTTACAAAACCATTAAATTTGAGTCTAGATTTAAAGAATTGTGCTTAGAGTTAAGATTACTTGATGCATCATTAGCTGATTTCTAAATTGCTTGCATCTGTTTATTGTATTCCTTATTTCTCAAGTTATTTCTTTTCTTTAAATTAATGTCTAGAAAGAATTATCGGACTAGATATGAGTCAAAGGACAATCGGGTAGCCGATATCATTGATTTCCTTCTTAGGAATCAAGAATCAAGGATTAGTCATATTGACCTTATCCGACATGATAATTACTTATCGACATTTGGTAAATCAGACAGGGCACAATAGTCGGTGATTTCCTGAGAAGCAGATGACTATCTACACCCTATCCGATCTACCTCAAGTTACTAATGGTTTTCTTTAAGTCCATGTCTTTACAGAATAGGTCACAGATCAGACTGTTCACCTCATCTTTCCTCAATCTTTTATTCGGACACCTTTGTTCCTAAATAAACTCCATTTTTTCTCGTAAAACTCTTATTAGAAAGATTGGTTGGAAAACCTAACTTTAGAAAATTAAATCGAGGCATTATTTAAATATTTTTTTAAGTTTGCTAAAAAGTGAAAACCAAGTCATTTTAAAATCGAGACGGGTTACTTTATCGAGATGACTTTACAAACCCATCTGCTTTGAAAACCCTTATACGAAGTAAGGTAACCCTAAGCCGACGTCGAGATATACTTACTTCCTGCATAAAGTAACCTACATCTGTCAAATCAACAGTTTGTAAAGTAACTATTTACGCATTCCAAAGGCGAGTAGCATCCACGCGCTGAATCCCAATCGTTTATCCCGATTTTTAACCGTTGATTCATGCGCGGTAAAACTTTTAAATAGACAACTTAGATCAATTCAAATTTTCTAAAAGCGATTTCTCTTTCCAATTTTCCCTCCTATAAATATGTCTTCTTCCTCAATCAAACTATTTCACTTTCAAATCTATACATACACTCTGCAAATTTTCAAAAACTCTTAGTGTAATAACCCAAAACCCAATAATAGGATTTTATATTTTATTTTCTAAGTTTAGGGATTATTTCATTTTATTTCAATTTCATATGTGGTTTTCTTAATTTTTCTCCAATCGACGAACGGTTTTCTCGACCGAAAATCTACCGATACTACTTTTTCAAACACACATCCGTAATCCGGATCTGTTTAATAATGATTAATTACCAATAGTCCTTTAAAGGTGAGAAACACTCAAGAAAACCCTAAGAAAAATGTTTGTTCTCCGTCGCGTTTTAATCAATTTTCGTGAGCCGAAACTCGAACCGAAAAAAATACCGAAAGTTCAACGTCGAGATCACAATACTGTATTAAAAGAGTGGGCTGCCAAATGACAGCCCAATTGCCCAAAAAATAACCAACCATGTGGGAGTTAGAGGGGGAATAGTGCTCATTGTACCTTTTTGCCCAAAAATCACACCCTAAGTACCCTACTTAGTGTACTACCTTCCCTAAATCCCTCCCCATCACCCAATCAGCCGTCCCCTCCCCTTTTCCTCCCATCTATAAATAGCTGCTGCCCATTCATTATTTTCCCACAACAAAAGCTTGGGGCTCTCAAGACAAAGAAGAAAATCTCCAAGGGTAAGTCCCTAAGCCCTCTCTTTAGCCTCATGTTTCTCCTTAGCTTAGAAATTTAGGAAAAATATGATATGAGTCCCTAAGAACCCCTTTTCACATGATATGATCTTATATGGAGTGTTTGAGTTGGAATTATGGTGTTTGGAGTCAAAATGGTGAAGTTATACTTGAAACATGAAGCTGCCAAACCGTGTCCTAACCACTGACCCGTTTTTGTAAAATCTATTCGGACACTTTCCACCCGTTTAAAAATCATGGAAAAATTCCTAGATGTATTATTTGAAGTCTAGAACAACATGTGTAAATTTCATAATTTTCTGATCACTGTGTAGGGAGAATAAAATCGTGAAAATGATGTGTCGGAAGTAATCCGAAACTGGGAGCAGTGACTCACTTCTTTTATTTCTCCCCTTTCTGATAGTTATAAAATTCTAGGAAAAATCTGGGATGTTCCCCTTGATTTTTTGTAAATCGTAGTCAAAAATCATAATTTTTCGTTTAGTACTTTATTAGATAAAATTCGTTTTCTGAGTACCTGGTCGATGTTCGACGCATAGGACTATTCTGTGTTGCACGAATTTATTTTCCAGTTTTTCTTAAGTAATAAATTATGGAAAAATTCATGGATGTCCTACAACATGTTTATAACTAGATTGTTAAATTGGGTGATTTTTAAACAAGTATCCAATAAGTTACGAATTTTCTCGTAAGACATGTCCAGTAACCAAGCCAAACGATGGATTGAATGTTCACGAATTATCTGGGCAGAATCCGTAAGTCAAATGGCTTGGGTCCCTGAATAAAAGTTGTTCATATTTGAGTAATGCATCACATGTTTTAATTTCATAATTTTCGGATATTTCTACAAAGAGTTATGAATTTTATAAATTTAAGGTCACTGTTTTGCCGAAACAAGTATTTGGAGTCCTTATTACAAAATCTGCTATAATTCCGTAACTCGAATGAACTCGAACCCTTAATAAACTTTGTTCTACACTGAAAGGTGTAAAACATACTAAAATTTCATAATTTTCTAACGAGTCTAAGTGTTTTATTTCATTTATGCATGAATAAGTGTTGTTTCCTCAATTGACTAGTACTTGATAGAGTAAATAGCTAATACTTTTAAATGAAGCGCATGTTTGAATACCAAATGTTACACATAGTACTTTATGAATGCATATACTTGATTGTCTTACATGTTTTCATGAAAATAAACGGAACCGAAAGTCCCAAATTCGGAACCCCCAAACTATAGTACACTAACAAAGCCGTTAAACATAGGATTTAACCCATAGAAGCTCTTGATAAGATGAAGTATCCCTTCTTCATTCAAAGCCTAGTTTTAGAAGACACAATAAGATCAAGAACCTAAGTTTTCGGTGGACAAAAGATCATCGAACTAAACATACGGATTGTGCTAGGTAAGAGTACGGTCGGAACCAGAGACCGAGATTTTTGTACGAGAGGATTAAGCAATCAAGAAGTTAAACTTTCTCTTAAAAGTTCTCCAGGTGGGTGACACTATCTCGTATAGCTAGTTAATGTTATATGGACTGTTGTCGCTTTTCTGAATCAAACATAATCGATTCTTCCGAAAGACGCAAACAACTCAAAAGCATGAAAATGCACAACTCCTAACTATAAGAAAATGCGAGAACAAGCTTCTTTTACTTTGATTATTTGTTTTTATATGCTACATACGAGAGTTATTATCTCTATTGATCTATCGAGCAGAGAGTGGAGAGTGTGCGAGAAATGCCACTATAGCCACCTCATGGGAGGAATAAGGATGGTAAAGGGTGTGGAGAGTGTGTAGAAATGCCACTATAGCCACCCCACGGGAGCAATAAGGATGGTGAAGAGAGTGGAGAGTGTGCGTAAATGCCACTATAGCCACCTCACGGGAGCAATAAGGATGGTAAAGAGTGTGGAGAGTGTGCGTAAATGCCACTATAGCCACCTCATTCGGGCTGGAGAATTACGGGTCTCGGACGTGTAAACGTGCCATTCCACAATGTGATTACGGGGATCGGACGCACTAGCGTGCCATCTCAAATGTGCTATACATATATACTAAGCGCAAAGAAAGATGAATTTCTTAATCGAACGGAAGTTAAAGGATAAAAATCGTATAATTGAAGATTACCTTGTACAAATGGGCTAAATGCCGCAACGCATAACTAAAGATAAGATAAGAATAAAAGATTCAATTATATTCGGGTTTTCTGTCAACTGTAACAGCATACATGTTACCCATCGAGATTCCTATCTCACTCTCCCAAACTTAATATTTTTCAAAGTTGCGAGAATGAGGTCAGGAGCTGCGATGAGCGACCGCTTCCCACTCTTTTCCCCTTTGAATAAATAAATCGTCTTAGTAACTTTCAACCCTTTGTAATGAATACTCTACTAACCTTATGTTATTTCCTTCCTCTCGAGAATTGTACTCGTCGGATGGTTTTGTCCAAGTTGAATAATGAACTTTTATAAATAAAGAGTTTCCCTTTTTCCAAGTAAAGTATTTTTTTCCGAAATTTTTCCGCTGCAACTTAAATGGTTGTTATTCAAAAGAAATTTTCTGCTCGGTTTTATATTTCACTAAGTGACGACTCGGGTTTAGGACGTCGGACCCGAGGGTCAACTTTACGAATTCCGGGGCGTTACGGGTGGTATCGTAGCCTATGTTAAAACCTTCGGACCAAAATAATTATTTACCTTTAATTTCAAAATTTTATTTAGAAGATAGTTAAATTTCAATCCCTAAAATTTTCGAACCCTAGAAAATGTTACTTGTGGGAGGTTGTCTACTGAGATGCAACCGGGAACAAGCCTCAAGGTATACGACGTCTTGCAAAGATTGAATAATAAAACCCTTACAAATGAATAACAACCAAGAAAAGGAATGTTCTAAAGGAAAAAAATTCGCCCTTGGGGACTTTACTTGCGCATGAACGTGAAATTTACATGTTTACTTATGCTTTCTTATATTTTGGTTTTAAGCGAGCACTCATTATTTTTCACTTTATACGCTATTACTATTTTCTTCTTTTTCGCTTCCGACGTTAGTCCTTTCTTTCTTTTCATTGGGGTTTATTAGGTAGGTAGCTATGCCGATTAGACACCGCGTTCTTAGTATTCAACAGCTTGAGGGGGAGTCTATTTTCGACTTTGTTGTGCGATTTGTGGACTATAGGAGACGGGCTACCGGTGAGGGCCTCGAGCTCTCGATCGGGCTGCTGCCCTACTCGAGAGATGCCGTCTGGCCCAGATGGCTGGACCGTGCTAGGGAGGTTTTGACTCTCGTTGTGATTTCGATTGCCGCACTAGAGGCCAGATCTGCCCGACGTCTTTCATGGACGACCTAGTCGACCGCATTGACTTTCTGCTAGGGCCGTAGAGCGGTCTAAGGTTGAGTTTGCCCGTGCCGCTTTTCATAATGCGGTGGCCGATGTTTTTCGCACTGAGCGACGTGCGGCTGAGCACGAGATTGTAGTGTTAGCGGCTCGTAGGAGAGAGCTAGATGATAGGACTGCCGAGCTTCAGTGGGGAGGTCGCCCGCCTTACGGAGCGTGAGGAGGCGAGGAGGGTGACAAGCGAGGACTCACCGCTCTTACGGAGTGGAGTTTTGGGAGGAGACAGGCTTATAGGAGGACCTGTTGAGTCCGATCCGATTGATGACTACCTTGACTTGGAGCGTTATGACGATGCTATAGAGGATGGTTGGTCCCTGTTCGTCTCGGGACGAACGACGGCGAGCCGGACCCGGCCGTGTCGGCGCATCGTCATCCTCCTGACCGATCTAGACGGTAGGAGTAGATTAGCGGTAGGATAGTTTCCCGGTGGTAGCCGGATGATCCTAGTTTTTGTTAGCGGTCGACGTAGTTCGAACCCTTTTGACCGAGCGAACCGTAGCCCTTCTTTTTGTAAACGGTTTCGCAAAACCTGTGTAGTTGACCTTTTGCTATATGTATATATTGCTCTTACTTTAATGATATTACTTTGTTTTAAAGTCTCGCATCTTTTAATCTTTCGTTGGAGCCTCTTTGTCTCTCCATTTAAACTTTGAGAACTCGTCTTTCTCACTTCATCTATATATGTGTATGTGTTGTCTCATGTAGCTTGTGGGATATTCTATTCTATCCGTTATTTTTATCTTAACGTTTGGAACATGTGTTACTTACTCTCTAACATGCAACGACACGGCCCAACAAGCATCTTCTGGTGACGATCGGTATGTTTCGGTTCTACTGTGCTCTCGTGCATGATTGACTTAGTACCATGCTATTAAATGTTTGGATTCTCTTGATTTGAATTTGAAATCATACCTATGTATCGTAATTATATTCTTTTCCTTTCGGACCCTACCCTAGGATGCCACCGGCGAAAAACCCGCGCTAATCGAGAACCATCCGAGGGTTCTCAGAGGACGTGAAACTCCACCTGCTGCATCCGGAGCCGAGATGGCACGGGAATTCTTCAATTCCTGCAAAATTTCATGCAGCAGCAAATGCCACCACCACCACCACCGCCCATGCGCCACCCCACCACCCCCACGCAAACTCGATTGTCGAACAGCTCCGCCGACCGCAACCACCCAGACTTAAGGGTAATGAAGGACCGATGGGAACAAGAGTGGATCTCTCGAGATGGAACGGATTTTTCGCCATATGACATTGGATCAAGCACAAAAAGTTTCGTGTGCCCGGTTTCAATTGGTGAGGATGCCGCTCGGTGGTGGGAAGCCCATGAGCGTATTATGACTACGGGTGAAAGAGAAGCTTTTACTTGGGAAGATTTCAAGCAAGCTGTTATGAGGAGGTATTTTCCCAGGCCCTACGGGACCGAGAAGAAGGTTGAGTTTGTGAACCTCAAGCGAGGAACCCTTTCCGTGATCGAGTACGGTGCGGTTTAACAAACTATCTCGCTATGCTCCACACCCGGTGGAGCGAGACGAGAGGAAAGCGAGAAGATTCGAAAGAGGCTTAAGGCCGAGAGATCGGAGGAGTCGTAGCTGGTTTGAAGCTCTCGACCTATGGTGAAGTTTTCGATCGTGCCTTGATTGTATCCATCGGTCTAGGGCTTGAGTTCAAACAGACTCCACCTGCACTTTCGGTGAACAAGAATGGACCACCAAACTTCAAAAGAAACAATGGCCGGCTTCAAGGAGAAGCGGCTTCGACCAAGACCCCCACCGCTTTGTTCTAACTGCAGTAAGGCCACACGCGGACCATGCTCCAAGGGGGCCGCACATGCTTCAAGTGCCACCAACCAGGGCATAAGGCCTTTGAATGCCCCTGTGCAACGAATGGACCGCCGCCCGGCCTTAAGGAACCAAGTGCGTCCACCGGCCAACAACTACCGTTTGCACAGACCACCCGGTGGAAATTTTCGTCTCCCTGGGCCACCAAGAGGAAATATCCCCGATCAAGGACAAAGGGGCGTGCCCGGGTGAACGCCATTGTGGACGAGGAAGGTTTGGAGGACCCGGCTCTCCATGAGACCATGACAGGTACATTGCTAGTACTTGGCTTACCTGCTCATGTTTTGTTTGATCTTGGAGCTTCACACTCCTTTATGTCGGAAAGGTTTAAGAAAAACCTTAATTTGGAAAGTGTTGAGGGAGAACCCTTGAATGTCAAAGCATTCCATCGTGGGATGTACTAAGCATTCAAGAACAAGTAAAGGGAGTGAGTATAAACTTGGGAGAACATAAAGTAAAAATCGATCTTCACATCCTAAGGATGAAAGATTTCGATATAATTCTAGGGATAGATTGGTTAAGGAAGAATAAGGCCGTCATAAGGTGTTCGAGAAGGGAGATAGACTTGAAACAATGAGTGGCCAGCGTTTCACTTTCAGTGGGACGAAAGCGTAACCGGAGTAAGGGTGATCTCTCGCAATGAAAGCGGCAAAGCTACTACGTAGAGACGAACCAGGTACTTAGTCAAAGCATATCAACAATGGCTAAGGATACGAACTCGCTGCGGAAGTGCGAATCGTAAGAGAATACCCCGACGTCTTTCCGTAAGAGTTATCCGGATTACCACCAGACCGCCAAGTAGAATTCACCATCGACTTAACACCCGGTGCTACACCCGTGTCAAAGTCACCGTATAGAATGGCGCCAAAGGAATTGCAGGAGCTAAAAGAGCAACTACAAGAACTAGTGGATAAAAAGTACATCCGCCCAAGCGTGTCACCTTGGGGAGCACCTGTACTTTTTGTGAAGAAGAAGGATGGGTCACTCAGATGTGTATCGATTATAGAGGGTTAAACCAATTAACCATTAAGAACAAATATCCTCTCCCAAGAATTGAGGACTTGTTCGACCACCTGAAACACGCAGAGTGTTCTCAAAAATCGATCTCGAGGTCGGGCTATCACCAACCGAAAGTTAAAGAGAGTGATATCCCAAAGACAGCTTTCGTGACAAGGTATGGACATTATGAGTTTATCGTCATGCCTTTTGGAGTGACGAATGCCCTCGCAGCCTTCATGGATCTCGATGAACCGAGTATTCCATCAATACTTGGACAAGTTCGTCGTTGTTTTCATCGACAACATACCGGTGTACTCGAAGGATGAAAAGCAACACGAAGAACACCTCAGATCAGTATTGGAGACCCTAAGACGTGAGAAATCGTATGCTAAGTTTAGCAAGTGCGAATTCTGGATCGACCGAGTCATGTTTCTTGGTCATATAATCTCAAAGAAAAGGGATTGAGATGGATCCTGCAAAGTTGGAGGCCATAATGGACCGGAAGACTCCAACTAATGTCAACGAAATACGGAGTTTCCTAGGCTTGGCAGATACTACCGGAGATTTATCCAGATTTCTCACGCATTGCAAAGCCTTTGACGCATTTAACAAAGAAGAGTGAAAAGTTTGTCTCTGACGCCTACCCGTGAGGAAAGCTTCCAGAATCAAGAAGAAATTAATTTCCTCGCCGGTGTTGACCATTCCCGCTGGATCCGAAGGATTTGTCATCTACACAGATGCGTCCTTATCGGGATTGGGATGTGTCCTTATGCAAAATGGAAAGGTCATTGCATATGCGTCCCGCCAATTAAAGACTCACGAACAAAACTATCCCACGCATGACTTAGAATTAGCACTGTGGTGCACGCGCTAAAAATATGGAGACACTACCCGTATGGTAGTAAGTGCGAGATCTATACGCACCACAAGAGCTCGAAATACTTCTTTACGCAAAAGGAACTAAATATGCGTCAAAGAAGGTGGCTCGAATCGGTAAAAATTACGATTGCACTATCCATTACCATCCTGGAAGAGCGAACGTTGTGGCCGATGCACCGAGTAGGAAGGAAAGTGCGACGCTCAGCGCCATGCCAACCGAACAAGAGTCGCCGATTAGGGATTTTTCCCGAATGAAGTTAGAATTCTCTAATCACTGTTGCACAAAGGAGATGATTTTCGCGCTCACCGTGCAACCGACCTTAAGGGAAAGAATCAAAGAGGCGCAAAGAGTGATACATTCCTCGAAGGAATGAAAGAACGGGCACAAAAAGGGACTATTCAGTGGTTTCATTGTGAGTCCCGACGGAACCTTGATGTTTGGAAATAGAATCAGGTGCCAAGAAAGGAGCAATTGACGAATGAGATCATGAGAGAAGCCCACAACACACCATACACCGTACACCCCGGAGAGACAAAAATGTACCGGGAGCTACGGGAAAACTTTTGGTGGAGGGCCATGAAGAGGTCAATAGCTCATTTCGTAAGGAAATGTTTGACTCGCCAGGTTAAAGCGCACCACCACATTACCATCGGGATTGCCGAACCCATTAGAAATACCGGAATGGAAATGGGAGAATATCGCTATGGATTTTGTCACCGGCTTTCCCAAGACGGTGAAAAATCACGATGCGATATGGGTTGTAGTGGATAGACTCACTAAATCGGCTCATTTCATTCCCATCCGTATGACCTATTCGATGGATAAGCTTGCTCAATTATACGTAGTCAAGTAGTCGCCGCATGGTGTGCCGCCTCGATCGTTTGATAGAGACCCTCGTTTCACCTCAAACTTTTGGAGAAGTTTGCAGCAAGCCTTAGGGACGAAGCTAAACTTCAAAGACTACGTATCATCCTCGGCATGTGATGGTCAATCGGAAAGGACAATTCAAACCCTCGAGGACATGTTGAGAGCTTGTGCTCTAGATTTCGAAGGAAGTTGGGAAGCTAACCTTCCTTTGGTAGAATTTGCTTATAATAACAGCTACCAATCAACAATACGAGATGACGCCATACGAAGCACTTTATGGGAAAAAGTGTAGATCGCCTATTTGTTGGGACGAGGTTGGAGTTCGGAAAATCTTAGGACCCGAATTAGTAGAGAAATCGGTAGAGACCATTTCACGGATCGGGAGAAGATCCGGATAGCACAAGACCGCCGAAGTCGTATGCTGATATACGGAGAAAAGAATTACACTTTGAAGTCGGGGACAAGGTATTCTTAAGAGTTGCGCCAATGAAGGGGTTAGTTCGTTTTGGAAAAAGGGGTAAGTTGAAACCTCGCTTCATAGGACCATTTGACATTTTGGACAAGGTCGGAAGCGTGGCTTATCGAGTAGCGCCGCCACCGGAGTTGTCCCAAGTGCACAATGTGTTCCACGTATCCACGCTTAGGAAGTACTTGAGCGACCAAGACCACGTTGTCGACTTTAAGGATCTGAGCCTAAGTCGCAACCTAACTTACGAAGAAGTACCCGTGGCTATCTTGGAAAGAAAGGTTCATACCCTAAGAAACCGGGAAGTCCCTTTAGTATTGGTTCAATGGAGCAGACATGGGAAGGAAGGAGCTACCTGGGAGAGAGAGGACGAAATCTTTGCTAAGTACCCTGCGTGCCTTAGATTTAAGTAAGTAAATTTCGGGGACGAAATTTCTCTTAAGGGGTGTAGGATGTAATAACCCAAAACCCAATAATAGGATTTTATATTTTATTTTCTAAGTTTAGGGATTATTTCATTTTATTTCAATTTCATATGTGGTTTTCTTAATTTTTCTCCAATCGACGAACGGTTTTCTCGATTCGAAAATCTACCGATACTACTTTTTCAAACACACATCCGTAATCCGGATCTGTTTAATAATGATTAATTACCAATAGTCCTTTAAAGGTGAGAAACACTCAAGAAAACCCTAAGAAAAATGTTTGTTCTCCCGTCGCTGCTTTAATCAATTTTCAGAGCCGAAACTCGAACCGAAAAAATACCGAAAGTTCAACGTCGAGATCACAATACTGTATTAAAAGAGTGGGCTGCCAAATGACAGCCCAATTGCCCAAAAAAATAACCAACCATGTGGGAGTTAGAGGGGGAATAGTGCTCATTGTACCTTTTGCCCAAAAATCACACCCTAAGTACCCTACTTAGTGTACTACCTTCCCTAAATCCCTCCCCATCACCCAATCAGCCGTCCCCTCCCCTTTTCCTCCCATCTATAAATAGCTGCTGCCCATTCATTATTTTCCCACAACAAAAGCTTGGGGCTCTCAAGACAAAGAAGAAAATCTCCAAGGGTAAGTCCCTAAGCCCTCTCTTTAGCCTCATGTTTCTCCTTAGCTTAGAAATTTAGGAAAAATATGATATGAGTCCCTAAGAACTCCTTTTCACATGATATGATCTTATATGGAGTGTTTGAGTTGGAATTATGGTGTTTGGAGTCAAAATGGTGAAGTTATACTTGAAACATGAAGCTGCCAAACCGTGTCCTACCCACTGACCCGTTTTTGTAAAATCTATTCGGACACTTTACACCCGTTTAAAAATCATGGAAAAATTCCTAGATGTATTATTTGAAGTCTAGAACAACATGTGTAAATTTCATAATTTTCTGATCACTGTGTAGGGAGAATAAAATCGTGAAAAATGATGTTTCGGAAGTAATCCGAAACTGGGAGCAGTGACTCACTTCTTTTATTTCTCCCCTTTCTGATAGTTATAAAATTCTAGGAAAAATCTGGGATGTTCCCCTTGATTTTTGTAAATCGTAGTCAAAAATCATAATTTTTCGTTTAGTACTTTATTAGATAAAATTCGTTTTCTGTGTACCTGGTCGATGTTCGACGCATAGGGCTATTCTGTGTTGCACGAATTTATTTTCCAGTTTTGCTTAAGTAATAAATTATGGAAATATTCATGGATTTCCTAAAACATGTTTATAACTAGATTCTTAAATTGGGTGAATTTTAAACAAGTATCCAATAAGTTACGAATTTTCTCGTAAGACATGTCCAGTAACCAAGCCAAACGATGGATTGAATGTTCACGAATTTTCTGGGCATAATCCGTAAGTCAAATGGCTTGGGTCCCTGAATGAAAGTTGTTCATATTTGAGTAATGCATCACATGTTTTAATTTCATAATTTTCGGATATTTCTACAAAGAGTTATGAATTTTATAAGTTTAAGGTCACTGTTTTGCCGAAACAAGTATTTGGAGTACTTATTACAAAATCTGCTATAATTCCGTAACTCGAATGAACTCGAACCCTTAATAAACTTTGTTCTACACTGAAAGGTGTACAATATACTAAAATTTCATAATTTTCTAACGAGTCTAAGTATTTTATTTTATTTATGCATGAATAAGTGTTGTTTCCTCAATTGACTAGTACTTGATAGAGTAAATAGCTAATACTTTTAAATGAAGCGCATGTTTGAATACCAAATGTTACACATAATACTTTATGAATGCATATACTTGATTGTCTTACATGTTTTCATGAAAATAAACGGAACCGAAAGTCCCAAATTAGGAACCCCCAAACTATAGTACACTAACAAAGCCGTTAAACATAGGATTTAACCCATAGAAGCTCTTGATAAGATGAAGTATCCCTTCTTCATTCAAAGCCTTATTTTAGAAGACACAATAAGATCAAGAACCTAAGTTTTCAGTGGACAAAAGATCTGTCGAACTAAACATACGGATTGTGCTAGGTAGAGTACGGTCGGAACCAGAGACCAAGATTTTTATACGAGAGGATTAAGCAATCAAGAAGTTAAACTTTCTCTTAAAAGTTCTCCAGTGGGTGACACTATCTCGTATAGCTAGTTAATGTTATATGGATCGTTGTCAGCTTTTCCCGAATCAAACATAATCAGCTTCTTCCGAAAGACGCAAACAACTCAAAAGCATGAAAATGCACAACTCCTAACTATAAGAAAATGCGAGAACAAGCTTCTTTTACTTTGATTATTTGTTTTTATATGCTACATACGAGAGTTATTATCTCTATTGATCTATCGATCGCAGAGAGTGGAGAGTGTGCGTAAATGCCACTATAGCCACCTCACGGGAGGAATAAGGATGGTAAAGGTTGTGGAGAGTGTGCAGAAATGCCACTATAGCCACCCCACGGGAGCAATAAGGATGGTGAAGAGAGTGGAGAGTGTGCGTAAATGCCACTATAGCCACCTCACGGGAGCAATAAGGATGGTAAAGAGTGTGGAGAGTGTGCGAAATGCCACTATAGCCACCTCATTCGGCCGAGAATTACGGGTCTCGGACGTGTAAACGTGCCATTCCACAATGTGATTACGGGATCGGACGCACTAGCGTGCCATCTCAAATGTGCTATACATATATACTAATCCGCAAAGAAAGATGAATTTCTTAATCGAACGGAAGTTAAAGGATAAAAATCGTATAATTGAAGATTACCTTGTACAAATGGGCTAAATGCCGCAACGCATAACTAAAGATAAGAAAAGAATAAAAGATTCAATTATATTCGGGTTTCCTCACAACTGCGGTAACAAAGATACAAAGTTACCCATCGAGATTCCTATCTCACTCTCCCAAACTTAATATTTTTCAAAGTTGCGAGAATGAGGTCCTGGGAGCTGCAGTAGACGACCGCTTCCCACTCTTTTCCCTTTGAATAAATAAATCGTCTTAGTAACTTTCAACCCTTTGTAATGAATACTCTACTAACCTTATGTTATTTCCTTCCTCCGAGAATTGTACTCGTCGGATGGTTTTGTCCAAGCCGAATAATGAACATTTATAAATAAAGAGTTTCCTTTTTCCAAGTAAAGTATTTTTTTCTGAAATTTTTCCGCCGCAACTTAAATGGTTGTTATTCAAAAGAAATTTTCTGCCTCAGTTTTTATATTTCACTAAGTGACGACTCGGGTTTAGGACGCCGGACTCGAGGGTCAACTTTCTCGAATTCCGGGCGTTACACTTAGTCGTTTATTTTCATGAGCACTTCTCAAAACCAATTGGAGTGACATCAACCATGGTGGAGGTACACAATGAAACGTACAACAAGAAGATAAAATCGGAGATGTATGTAGACTTTAAAACGACAACCGATGGTGAATCAAGGGAGATACTTGAGTTATTTGAGAGGTCGGGATTGAGGACATTTTGTTCCAAGAAATCCACCTTCAATAAAACTCTGTACATGAGGGGATTGAGTTCTACCTTAATGGGACGTTTGAGAACAGAGTATTCAAAACTCGAGTCTACGGCGAGGTTCTCGACCGTAACTCCGACGGAGGTGACCCGTATTTTGACACCAGGTGAGGGAGTTAACCCTCACATACAAATCAGATGACTGGGTAGAATCATTTGAGATGATTGCCCGGAATTCGATGAAGGATCGCCGATCGGAGTCTGAAGAAGAAGATGCTCGACGGAGATATCGCCTTTTAATGACGATATTGACAAAGGTTATTCTTGGGGAGCAGAGTTCCCATGATGGGCTGACTGCACTCCAGCCGTGCCGCATGAGGGCGATTATAGACGGAGTTCAAGCCAACTAGGCTGGGATGTTAATGGAGAGATTTGAGGCGAGAGGAAGAGACTGGAGGTGGTTGGTGGAAAATGGCAAGCGAGGTCAATCACCAGCCTTTTCAACAAGGTGACGGTGATTTTGGAGGACTTGCCGACAGCCGAGATAAATCGGGCTGATGGAGTCGAGCCTACACCAAACGTAAAGGGTGCTGACTAAGGATGAGCCGCTCGGGGCTCCAGACTCGGATGATGGAGCAACGAGGTCGGAGCTCAGATCCAGCACTGAGGAGGCGGAGGAGGAGGAAGAAGAGGATAGAGAGGAGGAGCAGCCGACGGTGAGCTCACCGAGGCTTCACACCCAATGAAGTCAAGGAGAAGGCAAAGAAAAGGAGGAGGTTGGTGAAAACCTCGGAGCCGGGGGACATCTGCCGATCACCGAGCCCACCGGGTCAAGAGGCACCGACGCCGGAAATAGCAGCCCAGGTGGTCCAATCGTGAGGAAGTTCAAGACATAAGCTCGAGAGGACCCTCTCCCCCACTCACAGCAGTACATTTCTCCCCCTCCCCTCTCCAGCCCACTCTAGCGATGAAGAGGTGACCCAGCCGGCACCTCCGAGCCTCTAAAACAGCCTTACTCCCAAAACACCCAAGCCACAACCTCATCTTACCTTCCCCAAACCCAAACCCAAACCTCATCTCCTCCACCCTCCCCATCCGAGATGTTGTCCTTCCTCACAGAGGACCAAAGATACTCCCCTACCCCCATATCTACCATTTCCCCACCAAATTTTTACTCACATCTTCTCAAACTCTCCCCACGCCCCAATCCAACCCACCATACCTCAGCCAACCCCTTCTCCACCACCCACTACTTCTGAAATTCCACCCCTTCCATCTTCACCCCCACTGTAAATCCCCCTCCACCATCGACGCCCCTACTTCTTCCCATCCTTCGAACCCTGACATGCTGGATACCTCCAACATTTTTGGGGATATCCACATGAGCTCCCCACCCAACTTCTTCCCACCCCCTCTTCCTCATTTGATTCAGAGGAAGAGACCATTCCACCTTCGCCATCTCATCACCTTTGAGGACTTACACAAAAAGATCATATCCAAAGTTTAGAGGCTGATGGAGAGGAAGACGAGGAAGGTGATTCGACGATCACCAACACAATGCTCGCCAATATGCAGATAGCCGAGGTGAATATCACTCGAAACCTATCAGCCAACCGCGCATTGCCGTTGGTACTCGGCCGACTAACCCGGGAGGAGGAGGCCGAGGGTACTCAAGCGAAGGTAGCGGTGACAACGAAGTCCTGGTCAACGCACTTACATCTAATCGATCGACTTCGTGGTTCGTTGTTCAGCTTCGGAAAGACAGACTCAGACCCTCCGAGGATGAAGTCAAAAAGGGGGAAGGAGTCAAGGAAGAATGGACACCCTCACACCTGGAGTCTTGTCACTCCACAGACAAGGTAGACTCAAAGGCAGACTCACCGAGTTGGAGGCAGCCAAAGCAGACATCAAAATCAAATCGACGAGCCGGTTGCTTTGCAACCGAGGGTGACCCAGATAGAGGAGGCCATCCAAGAGGATGAGGAGAAGAGGAGGAAGGAGGAGGAAGAAAAGTCTCGAGAAACTGCTGGCCAAAATGAAAGAGTCGAAAAACTCGAGGCCAAGGGCAAGGGTAAAGGCAAGGCAAGAGAAAAGTCTTCATCACCGAGCACTGATCACCCCAGAGCCGAGCGTAAAGAAAGGAGCCTGACTACTCAAACCTCTCACCGAGCAGATTAGAAGAATCCATGCCGAAAAAGAGAAGTATGAGAAGCAGGAGAAAAAGATCAAGAAGCTGGGAAGGCAGAGATGAAGTGGGACAAGGATACTCGGAAGTGGGCATCCAAGGCAGCCGATGAAGCGGACTTCCACCCTGTCCACCGATCATCGCCTCCTCCCAAGATGGTTTCGGGAAGTACACCCAATGAGTACAAGAAGCAAGCCCCGGATGCCGATGGATGTACTACTGGTACATCTTGAAGGCATCTCCATCTGGAGCGGTGATGAAGATATGAAGTTGCACGAATGGATGGAAAAGGAGGACGCCGATCTTTACGGGAAGCTGCTCGATGAGGCACACAACGTGTTCAATCAAGCGATCCGGTCGCACCACCTATGAGCGAGTTACCCCAAGCCGAAAGAAGATGGCTCACCGGACATGGAATGGGTCGATCGACCATAGCCAAAGCCGAAAGGGAATCCGAGCTCATGGACGAGGATGAACTCAAACAGCTTAGAGCATGGATTTTCAACCGCCGAACATTCCGAAGCTAGCCGATGGGGAATCGATAGACAAAATTTTCTTTTCCTTATCTTTTATTTCTATCACCACCTATCTGTAAATTGTAAATTTGTGAATGAATATATTTGGACTTATGTGAATTACTTGTCTTATTTTCTTAAAGTTTTTTTGCTTTAAGAAAAACTTAAAAAAATTCTAAGTATAAATCATCTCGAGAATTTTATCTCTCGTACTTAAAAATTTTCTAAAAATTTATCTAAGTCCTAAGACTTAAAAATTTTTTAAAAGTATTTCTAAAGAGTCTAAAGGACTTGATTTTTCTTAAGTGCTTTAATGTGATTGAATCTGTTGTAATGTGAAAAAGTGCTCGATATACCTATCCGATTATTTTAACTAACTCTAGTACTAACTTCACCTGTGAGTGTGTTTCTTCCTTGTAGGTTTTAACTTCATCAAAAAGGGGGAAATTGTTGGATCAAGAAGTTTTGATGAGTTGAAAGAAGCGGCTCAGATGATCGACGACTGAAGAACAGTGAGATTGAGATCTTAAGCTAAGCCGATCGAGACGGGGTTGAGAACCAATCTAGTCACCGAGGTCCGAAGATTACAAGTCGTCTGGAGACGAGCTTGAGTCTAGTCATCTGCAGGAGACAAATATGAAGAGCTCAAACGAGGTCGAGACAAGCCGAGTAGAATAAGAAAGGCGAGTCTTCACCAAGTCACCTGCAGACGAGTAGAGTAAAAACAAATGAGGTCTAGAGCAGCTTTTCAAGATTAAGTTTGTTAAAGCAGCTTTCGATTTGTTAGAACCGACTAACAAACTAACTGTCTTTTCGAGACTTATAAATAGGTCTAGGCACTTCATTAAACATAGAACACACGAGTTATTTTCAAGCAAGATATTCTCTAAAAATCACAAATTTTCTAAAAGCACAAAATAGTTTTCCAAGATTTCTTCATAGATTTTTCTAAGTGTTTGTAGAACACTTCTTTGCACATCTTCATATACACTTCTTTATCTTAGAGTTAGATTTCACAGATTTTGTTAGGATTTTGAAGAGTTGAAGATCAGATTGTAAGTTGTAAGTTGTACGATTGTAAAGTAAGTAAGTAAGCGAGATAGTAGAGACCCTTCTTCAAGTTGGAGAAGCAGAGCGGATGTAGGATTGTTATATTCCGAACCACTATAAAATCTCGTGTTCTTTAATCGCTTTTATTTACTTATCTGCTCAATTTTCAATTTATTGTTCAAAGATTAATTTCGTAATCAAAGTTAAAATCAATATCAGTTTGCTTTTGATCTTAATAAAGTTTAGTTTAATATTGAATTTCCATTGTGTACATCTCGCACTTTGAATAAATTTTGAAAGATTTGAAAAATCGACAAAATCTATTCAACCCCCTTCTAGATTTTGTCCTAGAAGGTTAACTCAAATTTTCTTAATCAACTCAACCAATCGGGACCAACAATTGCCAAAGCAAGTAGAGTCGGGATCGAAGGATGAAGAAAATCGAAGAAGCTAAGGAAAAGTGGTCTTCACCTGGTTGACCATTCCCGAAGCTTATCAATGGGGAGTCTCGATCACGGATCATTTTCTTTTCTTTATCTTCTTACTTTTCTGATTTTTTTGTATCATGTAAATTTGATGTGAATAAACATATGTTTGACTCGATGAGTTTTACTTGTCTTATTTTCTTAAAGTTTTTTTCTTACTTTAAGGAAACTTAAAAAAAAATTCTATGTATAAATTATCTCGAGAAATTTATCATCTCGTATTTAAAATTTTCAAAATTTTTCTAAGTCTAAAAATTTTCTATGTCCTAAGACTTAAAAGTTTTATTTCTTTGAAAAAGTCTAAAAGACTTAAATTTTTTTTTAGTGCTTTATGTTGAATGAATCTGATTAAAGTGAAAATGTGTTACGATATACCTATCGATAAATCTTGATTAACTCTAAACTAACTTCAGCTGTGAGTGTGTCTCTTTCTTGTAGGTTTTAACTTCATCAAAAAGGGGGAAATTGTTAGATCAAGTAAAGTTTTGATGAGTTAAAAGATTAATCCAGATGAGCAGACAACTATGAAGAACAGTGAGATCCGGTGCTCATACTTGCCGATCGACTAGGTCAAGGTCCGATTAAGTCACCGAGATTAGAAGTTGCAAGTCGTCTGAGATAAGCTCAAGCCTAGTCATCTGCAGGAGACAATAATGAAGAGCTCGCACGAGGTCAAGAAAAAATGAGTAGAATAAGAAAAGCGAGTCTTCACCAAGTCACCGCAGACGAGTAGAGTAAAATTAGCCGAGGTCAAGAGCAGCTTTTCAAGATTAAGTTTGTAAAAGTAGCTTTCAGTTTGTTAGAACCGACTAACAAACTAACTGTCTTTTCGGACTTATAAATAGGTCTAGTTTTTATTTTGTTAAACACTTATGCAAATTTGATTTACACACTATTCACTACTCGTATTTCGATCAAAATCAATTCACAAATATTTCAAGAGAGTTTTCAAAAGTTCTATGTGTTTATAGAACACTTTATTTGTAACCTTCAAGATCCAATATTCACCGTAATTGTTAGATTCACGAGAAGGAGTTAGGAGTATTTTGAAGAATTGAAGAAAGTTGTAAGTTGTAAGTCGTAAGTAAGAAAGTAGTAAGTCGTCCCTTCTTCAAGTTGGAGAAGGAGAGTGGATGTAGGATTGTTATAATCCGAACCACTATAAATCATTGTTCTTTATTGCTTTCTTTTACTTACTTGATTATTTCAATGTCCAGCTTATTAGTTGAAGTTTAATTTGAATTAAAGTTAAAAACCAAAATACCAGTTTGCTTTTGATCTTAATAAAGTTGAGGTTAACATTGAATTTCCGCTGTGTCACTTTGGTGCTTTGAGTAAATTTTGAAAGATTTGGAAAATCAAAATCTATTCAACCCCCTTCTAGATTTTTCCTAGAAGGTCGATACAAGTTTTATCCAATCTGCTCAACTAATCGGGACCAACATGAAGTCATAATTTTATGGTTGAATTAATCGATAATACTTGTTATGATATTACTCTATGCATATTAAAGTATAAATTTATGTATGTGTATAAATATTTTGTTTGGAATTTCGAGAACTAGGACTATTATCGACATACTTGGAGAAACATCATTTATAATTATTTGTTTTGATTAAAATTAATATACTTATGAGTTGTATGTGTTATTATATGCTTAAATTCAAATTTTTGATGTTTTGATTCAAAGCTTAAGTATTTAAATTTATTTTTATAAAGTTGATGATTGTTTATTTAATCTTTTAGAAAAATATTTGTTATATGTCTTCTTTGAAATAAGTATACGAACTTGTTATGTATATGATGAAATATTTTTGCACTCATTTTTGTAAATTGTAAAATAGTGTAAGTATTTTATTTGATTTTTATTCCTTTTACTAAATTTATTGGACTAATTTTTAAGAAGGCTAAAGAAATGAGGCTCAACGTCCTCGTTAAACCCACGAATAAATTCATCAGAATTTTAAAACACTTTTGATGTTGTAACTTGTTTAAATGAATTTAGTATTTATTAAGTATTCTCAAATATGAAAACAGATCCAAAACTCAAAGATCCTAAACGGGTTAATCGAACGAAATAACAAGTCTTGTAAAGTTTACTAATAAAAATAAAATCACTAAGATTTTTAGGAAACTCGTGCTAGGTGAAATGCGACATAAGTCGAGCTCGACCGTCCTTGCTATTTCTAAATTTCGGAATTTTTCCAAACAGCTTCTAACTTATTTATAAAGTTAAAAGGTGGGTGACACTATACTGTATTAGCCGTTAATGTTATATGGATTGTTGGTGTATTCTCAAGCAAAATAATTAAACACCTTAAAAGCATTAATGACTTAGTTATTTATTAATTATGTTTAAAGAAAGCAAGATCGCATTCGGAGCGTACCCCCAAGTGTACATCCGATGTGAGTTCTATTAATCTCGTATATGGAAAGCAAGATCGCATTCGGTGGCGTACCCCAAGTGTACGTCGATGTGAGTTCAACGAGCGAGAATTTAATATGTATACAAGATCGAACCTTAAATTAAATAAATGACAAGTAAAAGTTTTAATCATGGGAAAGGAGAAATATCTATTTTCGTCATACTACCAATCAGTATAACAAAGATACAAAGGTTATCCTCCGAGATATTTATCTTACACTCCAAACTCAATATTTTCTGTGTTATGCTCAAGAGGGGCCGAAGCAGCGGTGACACGGAGTTTTCCCTAATTATGATGATAATATACTTTGTTGTTGTCGGTGACAAGTGTTACTCGAATGTGCCAACATTCTCGGTCACAACATCGAATTCGTCCTTCCACTTCCACTAACCCTTAACCCACGAAATGTCCCTTGCTCAATGTCTTATTTTTACAGTTTGAAGACTTATGGCAGCTTCCTTAAGTCATGCGGTTGAAAAGGCAAGAGTGATGAGCTGAAAAGAACATGGGGAAGTTACAAAGAAGTTACCTATTTTCAAGGGAGATGTGGAAGTTATCTTCAAGCACTAAGAGTACAGATTATCTATATATACATGATCTGCTATGAAGATTGAAACATGAAGTTGAGGGAAACACAATCTAGCATAGTCTATTGGCACGTATTATAGAATTTATTGTACGTTTCATACTCGATACTTCCGCTAGTGAATGTTCCAATATTTCACTCAACATTGGGTCTTTATATGTATTAGTGATAGGTTAGATTGATCATTGTCTAGTCACTACATACGTAGATCCATTCACGGTGAGGCTTATATTTTCACCGATTGTATCACTTAACAATTACTAGTGATATTTCGTCGATTGGCAAGTATAGACTTATTTATAGTCTATACAAAATTTTGATATACATCTTGCAGAGTGTTTAAGATTTCCACTGTATTTCGATCATCTATTTTCGTCATGTTGTCTTTCGAATGTGCCAACATTCGTGACAACATTCTGCAACAATACTCACACACACCTTCAATTGACACCAGAGCCATAAAACTTGTTATCCCGAGTTTTGATCCTGTGTTTGGTGTGATTTATTGCGATGAAATATCCTATGATAGCTCCAATTAGGCCACCGATTCTTGATGGAACGAATTATGCAATTTGGAAGCCTAAGATATGCGTGTACATCAAGTCCATTGATGAACGTGCATGGAGGAGTATTTTAACCTGGATGGATTCCACCAACAGCTTCTAGCCACTAACAATCTTTCAAGCTCAAATAGAGAGAGAGTTAGAATGGACAAATGATGAGGTGACCACGGCCAGCTTTAATTCAAAGGCACTCAATGCCTTATTCACTTCCACGAGATGTTTTTAGAAGGACAAAGTTGCGGATGCTTGGAACCAAGTTCGAAAATCTAAGGATGAAGGAAAATGAGACTATATCCTCCTACAATGAAAGAATCACTGAGATTTCCAATGAATCTCAAGCACTTGGTGAAGCTATATCCAATACAAGGTTAGTACATAAAATCTTAAGAACTGTTCCTAAACGTTTTGATGCTAAGATATGTGCTATTGAGGAAGCTAAAGATATCGATGCTATTACTCAAAATGAGTTGGTGAGTATTTTGAAAACGTATGAAATGAATTTTTCCCAAAGAGATAATGAGAAATCTGAAAAGAAAATTTATGTTTTCAAAGGAGAAACATCTTCTAGGGCGATAAACAATCATTTGTTCTTGAAATAGATTCTCGATGAAGATGTTGTTGATGATTGTACCGACAATGCCGATAACATTGTTTTCTTAACTAAGCGCTTTAATGACTTTTTGAAAAATAGAGCAAATAGACTTAGAAACAATTTGCAAATTAAAAATCAAGATAGAGATCGGATCGAAGTTCACGTCAATTGCCCGATAAAAATAGGAATGTTAATCAACCTAGGTATAGAGGTAACAAGATCAAATATGATCCAAAATATAGGAAAAATGTTAAATGTGATGCATGTTCTGGTTTTGGTCATTATTGATTGGAGTAGTTTTTTCGGGTAAAGGTTATTAAGACCAATCAACAAAATATCGAACCCAAGGGAAAAAGTATGCACATGAGGCCCTAGAAATACGAGTTCTTAGTGACTATTGATGCAACAAAGGATGACACTAACACTACCAAACACTTGGAAAATACAAACTAAAATCAAACAAACAAATGATCGAACACTTAGAATGCGATAACAAAAACAACAATAAATGGTGGGATAGAGGTGCTAGGATTAACATCCATCAATGAATCATCAATCAACAAGCTACAATTGAATCAAATTGCAAATCAACTAAGATAGAAAACATAAACCATCATGAAATTAATCACTCCATTAAAATCACAATGCCTAATGTGAGTATCCATAGTCTTTCCCATTTCTCAATGTAGAAATTCCCAATTCATACAATCATGCAAAATTGAAACCCGATCAACACCGAATCACGTTAGCTCAACTCTCGCCTATTGCTAGGGTGATCAACCATTAATCTAAAGAGACAATTTCACATGAAGCACAATTAAGAATCACAATTAGGAAACAAATTAATGTGAGTATCCTTAGTGCAACTAATCTCTCGATTCCGAAGCACCCAATCCACGCATTCATACACAATTATCACCCGATTAATCCCGGATCACGTTAGCGCAACTCTCGCCTATAGCTAGGGCGATCAAACACTAATCAAAAGAGATAATTATGCATGAAGCACAATTGAGAATCACAATTAGTAAGCAATCTACTCAATTGATCTCCAATCCTCAATAATTATAGCATAGTCAATCAAATCATCATCAATTTCAATTAACCCAAGCACGGAGAGTTAGCCCATGGTACCACAAACAATACCCATGGGAAGAAGATAGAATTGAACAAACATAAAGCAAATCACAACAATTAAGAAATTAAAGAGACAAAAGAGGATAAACATCACCAAATGATCTTCAATTAACAAAAAGAGGAATGCTTGAGTCTTCAACACCAATCTCCAAATGAATTACAAGCTTTAATTGAATGGAATAACTAGAATCTAGAGCTAATCTATGGCTAATCTACCAACAATCAATTGAAATCTAAATCTAATTCTACCAATCTACTCTACCTAAGGAAGAAATGACTTTGGGCCTCGAGAAATCGCCCCCAAAACCGCTTACTAATTGCTATTATGAAAGTTCTGGAATGCTCTGCTTCAGCTCTTTAAATAACGAAATTGTGGAAATCTTCCCCTCGAGTCGAGGGTCAGGCCTCGACTCGAGGCCGCCGCTTTCTCCACTCCCTCGACTCAAGGGTCAGCCCTCGAGTTGAGGCCCATGCCTTTCTTCGAATTTTGATCTTTTCAAGACAGCCCTTGACTCGAGGCTCTCGTCCCTCAATCAGAGCTTGAGTCTAGGGCACTTTTTCTCGGGGCTTTGGCCCCGACTCCCATTTTCGTCCGATTTGTCCGTCTCTTCATTCTAAGCCTAATGGTACTCTCGGATTGGCAAATTTCCACCGAATTACCTGCAAAATGGACGAAAAACATCAAAATCTCACAAATAATACTTTTTAAGCAAAAGAGTGATACTTTTCACATTTAGGCACAAAAATTAACACTTTAGCTCACTTTTTGCACTAAAATAACCCCTAAAAACATGCATCAATCCACTCTAATCATACACCCAAACTTGAAGTGTTGCTCATCCTCGAGCAATGTAGAAACTAAGCACAAAGGAGTGAATTGATTGCAATTATGTCATATGGCACTATAGGCGAAGTAGAAGACAATCGAACTCATCAATGAACATAAGTATCAATGCAACTATCCACTAGCAATCAAGATAGATCATGCTCAAATAAATGCTCAATCAAACACTTGACACATTGCTCCTTCCATGGAGTGTTTCACTCTACTCTCAAGTGTATCAAGGTATATTGCACTCAATCATCAAATTCACAAATAAGTACACCATATGCTTGCCAATAGACTCAATCTCTATCAAAATCAATTATGATCAATCAAGAATCAAAGAGGTCTTTCTCTAGGTTGTAATGTAGGCTCTTTGGAAATGTGGGATGAATTTGGATAAGAGTGACTAAGTAGTAGAGACTTGAATGAAAGCTAATCAATACAATACACATCTCTTCAATCTCTTTCATCAAGTAACACTCTTTCTTTTGAACTTCAATGATCAATCCACCATTCACTTGAGATTTCTTTTTCACTTAAGCTCACAAATTGAATATCTCTTTCATTCACTCCACACATTTTTTCTTCACAATTCAATTTTTCACAACCTTTCTTCTTCTTTTCAAGCATCATCACTTAGCAAATTATTCCCACCACATTTAGCAATCAAATCACCATCATTAGCCAACAATTCAACCTCTACTAATCATAGGACAATAAGGCTCATAAAAATAGGCAAATGGTTTCAATTTCACTTGGCTTGCCAAAGAATAAGGATCATAAGGCTCAACATGGCTTACTAAGGAAATCACATGTATTTGGTGGGAAAAATTTGGCAAAGTGACTAAACATAGCAAACATGGCCTCTTATCATTTTCATGAAATCACACAAAGATCAATATCAATAAGTCTAGTGGCAAGTTCTAGCATACAAATCCATGAATGATGCACTCACAAAGAAATCATATCAACCGTATAACATGTACGATTATAAAGGCACAAAAGCTCACGGGCTTAAATTGAGCAATGACTCAAGTATTATCAATCACATTCATCGTCACATAATTAATCAAGAATGCTAGCATCAAGCTACAAATAAACTCATGATCATATCAAAATTCGATAAATCTTACAAATCAAGCACACGTGCTCATGTACATAAATCCAAGCATACTCACTACATCAAGAATGGTACTCAAAGATATGACAATAAATCCACAATCAAGCTCAAAATCAAAGAATAAGGAATCTAAAAGATCATCAAGCTCAATAAGATCAAGAAAATAAAAATCATCATCAAAATCATCAAGTAATCCAAATCATCACATCATCAAGTTCACCAACAAGAAGTGCAAACATCATCAAGAGTATAATCACCAAGAATATCATAATCTAAAAACTAAGGATAGGGAATGAGGAATAGGGGATAACCCTAATAGTCGACGGTGGCGGCGGAGGAGGGTAGTGTCCCGGCCCGAAATTCCACGAGCTCATTTGCCGTAGGAGGGTGTACATGTCATTTTGAGTCTTTAGAGACTCTTCCCGTATCCTCCTAGTCACTTCATTGAATCTATGGGACTCTTCAATCATCCTCGTACATCTCATCCCGGCGGGTCGAGGCTCTCGATATGCATCCTCTCGGCTATTGGCCCACATCTCCTCGGGCCAACACCCACGGCCTCTGTGATGAGCTGCCCGCCTCATAATCTCGACTCCCGATCTCATCCCGCCAAGACATGTTGATCTCCGGCTGATAGTCCTCATCCATCCGTACCGGCGGATCCTCCTGCTCCGGCTCTTCATACTCATCCTCCTCATCATCTCGGCCTCTGCCTCTGCTCCTCTCTGCAACATCCTCACTCTCATCATCATCTCGATCCCGATCACGGCCCTCGTCATCATCGTCAACGTCCTCCCACGGAGATTAACCCCATGCTCTCTAGTGTAGGCGTCGATCGCCTCCGTATGACGCCTGTGACCACATACGCAGGTTGATGGTCACGAAAGCTACAGATCCAAATACTGCCGTCAACCTCTTATTCGGAAGAGGGAATCGCCACCATGGTGCTGCTGGAGACACCAATTCCTACCAATGCGGTCGAGTGTCCTCATGCGCCGCATGGTATCGAGTGTAAGATCGGGGTCCTCTACTACTCGAGGTTGTGAGTAGGAATGCCGAAGTGCTCGGCTATCAATGTGATCATCCCTCTAAAATTAATCTTCTTAAACTTCGTGTTCGTGGCTCTCTAGAATAGATAATGAGGTACGCGGCGGCATTGAATCGAACTCCATGGAGAAAACACCAAATGACATATAGCTCCTCCGAAACCACAGCTCCTCCCTCCGATCTCGCGAAGATAGTGCTCGCGAGGATCATCTCTAAATATCGAACCACCGGGTTCCGGATATGAGTGCTCTTAGACTTCCCGAAACAAACTCGGGGCCGGACCGGTGCCCCGAATCAGAATCTGCCTCCAAAACTTCTTGGCGTTGTACTCTTTCCTCGTGTTCGAAGTGATCGGTCGAGTCCGTAGGTGCTCCAATGATTTCGTTGACCTCATCCACAGCCAACAAATACTCCCGCCCCATAAGCTCAAAAGTAATACCCCTGGGAAATTTGGCCCTCCCGGCCTTATCAACTTTCACGGTGCACGTAAACTCTAGAGTGAGTCAAAGATACGTCCTAGGCCTCTTCGCCAAGAAGCCCCCATCCCAACTTGCTCAAATAGGCGAGGAATATCCTCCTCGATCCCCATGGATAACATGCAATCATGATCAACGAGTCGGGTCTTGACCACCCTGTTATATAGCTTGGAGTAGAGATCAATATGTGTTCTCCATTGATGGTCATCCCACCGAATTCCAAGTTCGGCGGGCACACGGTGAGCAAATCTGATGGCACTCTCTTGTCTCTGAACCTCTTCCTCCGAGAGGTTATTTCCATCAATTCCCTAAACATTGTTCCTGCAAAAACAATCCCAAAGAGCAACATCAATTTCCCCGAGAAAAGACGAGCTCACAATAATATCACTAACCATGAACGAGTCAACAAGCCATATTATCTCCAATCACAACAATAATCCCTATTGACTAGGCTACTATTCTTCAACATATGGTCAAAGAGTCATCTAAGCAAATATGGTCAATAGAAGTGTTCAATTAATCCTCAAACATATGTATACTTACTAGAATGGCACCACAATTAATCAACACAATAAGCTCATCAAAAATCAAGCAATTTAACTCCAAAATCATCTCTAAAATCATGAACCAACTAGCAAGTATTCAACAAATATTCCTCATCAATACTATACTCCTAACATCACCAAACTCAGTTTGACCAATTATTCCAACAATATCACTAGAAATTCCTAAAAATATGCCCAAAAATCCAATTTCTAGCCAAATTCCACAAATCAACAAGCAAGATATCACATACAATCCTAAGCATGCTCCTATTCTCACCAAACAATTCAAATATGCTCATAAAAGGCTCCAATTCATCAAAATCAATAGTGCATAGAAGGTGTTCAACAAAATGCCCAAATGAGAATTTTCAATTCAAAGAATTCTAGCAAAATTCATAACACCCATGCAATAATCATCCACAACTATGAAATTAAGAGCCATTTGAGGAGAATTTACATACCTTATGTTAATTTCGGCCGAAGATATGCAATTGGAAGATACCCACACTATATTCCACAAAATCCTCAATTTGGAATTCAAAAACCCTCAAAATCTAAACTTGATGCAAATGTGATGAATGATTATGAAAATACTATGACATGATCGGTGAAAAGTAGCCAAAGGATCGGAAATTATCTAGGGAGCGAAGGGAATTGGGAATCTGTCAAAAACCCTCGAGTCGTGATTTACTGTTTCTGCAATGTGATATTTATAAAAAAACCACCGGCCTCAAGTCGAGGCTCTGCCCTCGACTCGAGGGATCCGAAATTTTAATCGCCTTGACTCGAGGTCTCACGCACGACTCGGGGATATGAAAAAAGCGAGCTCCTCGACTCGGGGTACCACCCTCGACTCGAGGGATGTGTAATATTTTGAAATTTTGGCTAAGTGTAAATCCCTCGACCCGGGGCTGTGCAATCTCGACACTGGGTCGAGTCCAGTGGAATTTTTACGATTCCCCGGGCCCGACCCGACCCCCAAAACTCCTAAAAATGACCTCTACGCCCTAACGAACCCAAATATGCAAGAAATTACCGTTTTGGTCCCTCGATTTAAGCCCGGTCGCTCATTCGATCGAGGAGACCGGGTTCTCTTCCGTTTCGCTCATTTTCACCAACTTTTAAGCTCTCATTTCCTTCTCGATTCCTTTTTCAATCCAAGTAGTGAGTATCCTATAAACGGGCAAAACAATTCATCAAATAATCATCACTAAGAGATGCAATTCTACCATAAATGACACACACACCCCCAAACTTGAATGAAGATATGAATTCAAGTTTGGAATGAGAGTGATACAAGTATGCAACTCCTAAATGATATCAACAAATAAGCTCAACACTATATGAATTTCAAAGCAACGCGCATAATTTCCTAAGCATGAGCAATTAAGTAGCAAGCCAAATCTCCCAAAATTAAACAAAAACACTAAACTACCAAAAGAACACAAGAAAAGAAAAAGGATGGGTTGCCTCCCATCAAGCGCTATTTTTATTGTCCTTTGCGGACTTATTCTTTCACTTCCACGTCCTTCATCGGAATGGCCAAGGGTAGCGATCCTCCTTGCCATTATATCTCAATCGTTGTGCTTGAAATCAAGGAGGTTCACTGCATAGATAGGACAACCACATATAGATATGCTTAATGTCCATGGTTGTCCCCCTTTCTCTCTTGTCATCCTTCTCTTCCATTCTTTTTCTTCAAGGATGCCCAAGCGCTTCTTCAATTCTTCCCTATAGTCAAAATTTCCCTTCTCATTATAGCTCATGTCCATTAATGGACACTCCTCTTCCTCATTTTTGACAAGGAAACTTTCTACTTCATCCTCATTGCTTGGACCCTTTTCTACATCATTTCTTTCACTTTCTTCCTCCCCTTCTTCTTCTTGATCCTCCATGATACTCATGTTCTTTACTTGGCGTAGGAAATATTTGAGTTGACTTTTAATAAGCATGAAATGAACTTCGGTAATCTCCATGTTCCCTTCTATCCATGAATTAACCTTCTCTTTGGTCTCATACATTTCTTCGTACAAGGGAAGCATTTGATCACATCTAGCATCATCTTCCTCAAATTTTTCCAACAAAAATCCAAGCATCTCTAACAATATGACTCTCATATCATGGAGTCCCCATTCTCCAACTTGAGGAGAAGCTTGTGGCATTTGATAATCACACTCATAGCTTCTCCTATCACCATAGTAAGCTTCCTCCGATGCTCCTTGGAATTCGAATCCACAATATTGATTGAATGTTTGATCATAAAGCTCATAGTATGGAAACATCTCTTGAGGTTGGGGAGGAATTTCTTCATATCTCCAATTCTCATAATTAGAAGGAACTTGTTGCAATTGAGAATTATCTTCATAGTTCCTCCAATCATTGTATCCAAATTCTTCAAAGTGTGGAGAATACACCCTACTATCTTGATAATACTCTTGATTCCACATGTATGAGTTGTATCCTTCCATCTAGACAAGATAGCAAAGTATCAAATTCCAACAAAAATAACAATACAAACAAAAATACAAAGGCAACAAGTAGTCACTTCAAACAATTCCTAGGTCTCACTTAAGGTGCAAACTAATTCCCCGGCAACGACGCCATTTGATTAGAGTAGTTTTTTCGGGTAAGAGTTATTAAGACCAATCAACAAAATATCGAACCCAAGGGAAAAAGTATGCACATGAGACTCTAGAAATACGAGTTCTTAGTGACTATTGATGCAACAAGGGATGGCACTAACACTACCAAACACTTGCAAAATACAAACTAAAATCAAACAAACAAATGATCGAATACTTAGAATACGATAACAAAAACAACAATAAATGGTGGGATAGAGGTGCTAGGATTAACATCCATCAATGAATCATCAATCAACAAGCTACAATTGAATCAAATTGCAAATCAACTAAGATAGAAAGCATAAACCATCACGAAATTAATCACTCCATTAAAATCACAATGCCTAATGTGAGTATCCTTAGTCTTTCCTATTTCTCAATGTAATCTAAAGAGACAATTTCACATGAAGCACAATTAAGAATCACAATTAGGAAACAAACTAATGTGAGTATCCTTAGTGCAACTAATCTCTCGATTCCGAAGCACCCAATCCACACATTCATACACAATTATCACCCAATTTATCCCGGATCACGTTAGTGCAACTCTCGTCTATAGCTAGGGTGATTAAACACTAATCAAAAGAGATAATTATGCATGAAGCACAATTGAGAATCACAATTAGTAAGCAATCTACTCAATTGATCTCCAATCATCAACAATTATAGCATAGTCAATCAAATCATCATCAATTTCTATTAACCCAAGCACAAGAGAGTTAGCCCATGGCACCACAAACAATACCCCTGGAAAGAAGATAAAATTGAACAAACATAAAGCAAATCACAACAATTAAGAAATTAAAGAGACAAAAGAGGAAAAACATCACCAAATGATCTTCAATCAACAAAAAGAGGAATGCTTGAGTCTTCAACACCAATCTCCAAATGAATTACAAGCTTGAATTGAATGGAATAACTAAAATCTAGAGCTAATCTATGGCTAATCTACCAACAATAAATTGAAATCTAAATCTCATTCTACCAATCTACTCTACCTAAGGAAGAAATGGCTTTGGGCCTGTGAAATCACCCCAAAACCGCTTACTAACTGCTATTATGAAAGTTCGGAATGCTCTGCTTCAGCTCTTTAAATAACGAAATTCAAATCTTCCCCTCGAGTCGAGGGTTAGGCCTCGACTCGAGGCTGCCGCTTTCTCCACTCCCTCGACTCGAGGGTCAGCCCTCAGTCGAGGCTCATGCTTATCTTTGAATTTTGATCTTTTCAGCACAGCTCGATCGAGCTCGAGTCCAGGGCACTTTTCTCGCGGGGCTTCGGCCCGACCCCCATTTTCGTCCGATATGTCCGTCTCTTCATTCTAAGCCTAATGGTACTCTCGGATTGGCAAAATTCCACCGTATTACCTGCAAAATGGATGAAAAATATCAAAATCTCATAAATAATATTTTTAGCAAAAGAGTGATACTTTTCACATTTAGGCACAAAAACTAACACTTTAGCTCACTTTTGTTCTAAAATAACCCCTAAAAACATGCATCAATTCACTCCAATCAATTATGCTAATGAATGTGCCAACACTCTTTTGAGAAAAAGGGTAAATTTTAATGCTACCTTAAGTGATGAGTCCTGATTGTGAAGATAATTGTAATAAAAATGAAGAATATGTTTTTTCCTGCAAGAATTATATATGATGATACTCTTGATGATTTCTTGGATGATTCGATGTCGAGTCAAATGTGCCAACATTTGAGGAAACATTGGAAATTCCGAGTTAATTGTTTCTCAAGTTCTTGTGTAGATAAAGCAGTACTTCTAACAATGTTTGCAAAGATTGTAAGTCCAGTTATCTAAAGCTTGAAAAGGAGTTGGAATCCACTCGAGAAAGCCTTGAAGGACATGACTATTGAAGAGTCATATCAAAAGGATTTGGTGATAAAGCTAGAGGTCATATGGACAAGGAAAGATCTGGAGATATGCAACCTAAAAGAGCAACCTAAGGGCACAACACGAATTTCAAAAGATACTCGAGAAAACTCAGAAACTTGATGATGCATTAATAATTGGCAGTAGAAGTAGATATGGTCTTGGTTATAATGGTAATATTACTCAGTTTTTAAACAATAATAAACCCGTTGTGTTTACAAAACCTTCTTGAACTCCGAAAAATTGAAAAATGATTCAAAAGAAGGATGTTTGTCATTATTGTTTTTCGAGGGTCACAAACGACCAAACTGTTTAAGGATGAGACAGATAAAAAATTTGCTAAAATGACTTTGAAAATGTTGCCACATTCTCGCTCAACATTCAAAGCAGACGGTTCAAAATCTTTTCAAAGATCTGTTCAAAAATCTAATTGGGTGAAAAAGTCAAATTCTATATGTAATGTTGTTTACACCTCTTTAAAAGCATTTGTTCCAGGACTATGGTACTTTGATAGTGGGTGTTCTAGGCACATGACCGGTGAGAAAAGTTATCTCACCGATTATAAGGCTTATAATGGTGGAAATGTTACATATGGAGGAGGTTCAAAAGGTAAAATTATTGGAATAGGTACATTGAATTTTCCTGGTTTCCAAACTTGACAAAAGTCTTACATGTTAAAGGTTTACTTGCAAACTTGATTAGTATTAGTCAATTATGTGATGATGACTTGCATGTAAAGTTTGATAAAAGTTCATGCTATGTGTTAAACAATGATGATAATTGTCTCATGGTTGGTAATAAATGCATTGCTAATTGTTATCTAATTGATTCGAATCAAGCATGCTTTATTGTTGAAACTAATGAAAGTATACTTTAGCATTAAAAACTTGGACATGCTCATTATAGGAATATTGTCAAATTGTTGAAATTTGATGCTGTTAAAGGTCTACCCAAGTTACAAATACGTAGGTCAAATGTGTACGGATCCTGCCAAAGTGGTAAACAAGTAAAAATGTCACATGAAATGTTGACACATTGTTCTACAAAACATTGCTTTGAACTTTTATATATGGATTTAATGGGACCAATGGAGACCAAAGCATTGGTGGTAAGAGATATTCTATTGTCATTGTAGATGATTATTCAAGGTTTGCATGGATTGAAATTCTTAAGGAAAAATCGGATGCTTTTGGAGTATTCAAAATTTTATATAAACGGTTTAAAAATGTTTATAACACTAAGGTAAAAAGAATAAGGTTTGATCATGGTAGGGAGTTTGAGAATAGCTTATTCACTAATTTTTGTGAAGACAAAGACATAATTCAAGAATTTTCTTCTCCCAAAACACCTCAACAAAATGGTGTAGCCGAAAGGAAAAATAGAACTCTACAAGAGATGGCTAGAGTAATGCTTTTATCCAAAAACTTTCTAAAAGATTCCGGGTCAAGCTTTGAATACCGCTTGCCATATATCAAATAGAGTTTACTTGAGACCTAATTCTACTAAAACACCTTATAAGTTTTTGAATAACAAAAGCCTAATCAAATACTTTCATGTCTTTGGATGTGTTTGCTACATATATACCGAATGATAGAGACCACCTTCATAAATTTGATTCGAAAAGTGATAAGGGTTTATTTCTTGGTTATGCTAGAAACAAGAGAGCTTTTAGGATTTATAATCTTATGATCGATACTGTTCAAGAGTCTATGAATGTTGTGTCGATGACAATGCAAGTCTTGCAATACCATTGAAGAAGATGTAACTGATCTTATTGAGCAGATGTAAGGTTACGATATTTCGAATCGAGTGACAATGTTGATACAAATGTGCCCATATCCCTGAAGTAACATCACCTCAACATCAAGAAATTAACGTAACTATGTCTTATCCTCGCTACGATGTCATCTTCCGTAATTCTCAAAAATCATCCACAACAACAGATCATAGGTAAACCACAATCGGGTGTACAAACAAGGAGAAAATTAAGTTTTGATGCAAGACATGTGGTAAGATCTATCTCGTATGACATCTATGTGCACCAAGGTGAACTTTGAATGTTTTTATTCTCTTAATGAACCTAAAAATATTAATGAAGCAATGAAAGATGAAAACTGGATTAATGCAATGCATGAGGAGTTAAATCAATTTAATAGAAATGATGTTTGGATGCTTGTACCTAGGCCTCGATAATGTGAATGTAATTGGTACCAAATGGATCTTCAAAAACAAAACTGATGAACCTTGTAATGTTGTAAGAAACAAAGCTAGATTAGTTGCTCAAGTCTATACACAAGTAGAAGGAATTGACTTTAATGAGACATTTGCTCTGTTGCTAGAACTGAATCCATAAGACTATTACTTGTTATTGCATGTTACATTGATATAAAATCGCATCAAATGGATGTCAAGGCTGCATTTCTAAATGGAACTCTTATGGAAGAAGCATATGTAGAACAACCTAAGGGGTTTGAGAATCATGAATTTCCGATCATGTTTATAAACATAAGAAAGCTTTATATGGTTTGAAGCAAGCACCTTGGGCATGGTATGGTAGATTAACCGATTTTCTTGTTGAATTCGGTTTCTATAGAGGTGAAGCTGATAGGACTTTGTTTATAAAACATTATGGAAATGATATTATGATTGCTCAAATATATGTTGATGACATTGTGTTTGGTTCTACATGTGAGAAAATGCTTGAATTATTCGTTCATAAAATGACCTCTACCTTTGAAATGTCGATGGTTGGAGACTTGAATTACTTTTTAGGTCTTCAAATTAAACAATGCAAAGATGGTATTTTCTTTTGTCAAAGTAAATATGCCAAAAATCTTATGAAAAAGTTTGGTTTAGACAATCCTAAACACATGAAGACACCTATGGGATCGATAAAAATTGTGTAAAGACAAAGTGTTGGCACAAATGTTGACCCAACATTGTATAGGTCGATGATTGGTAGACTTTTGTATCTGACTTCTAGTAGGCCGGACATCATGTTTAGTGTTTGTTTATGTGCTCGTTATCAAGCTAATCCTAAAGAATCTTATATGAATTCGGTTAAGAGGATCATTAGATATGTGGCATACATGTGATTATGGAATATGGTATAGCAAAGACACTAATTGTTCTTTGATTGGCTATAGTGATGCAGATTGGGCAGTGATAGTGATGATAGAAAGAGTACAAGTGGAGGATGCTTCTACATGGGTAACAATCTTGTTTCATGGCATAGCCGAAAATAAAATTGTGTCTCCCTATCTACGGCTGAATCCGAATACATAGCCACGGGAAATTGTTGTACTCAGCTTCTATGGCTTAAGAAGATGTTCGATGACTACGGTTTGGAGAGCAATACTCTTACCGTTTATTGTGACAATACAAGTGCGATTAATATATCTAAGAACCCTGTGCAACATTCATTAACTAAGCATATAAGTATAAGACACCACTTCATTAGGGACCTTATAGAAAAAGAAGTTGTAAAGTTGGAATACATTCCTACCGAGAAGCAAATTGCCGACATTTTTACTAAAGCCCTTGATAATGAGAGGTTTTCTTCTCTTAGAAAATCTCTAGGATTATGCACTAATTAGACATATTATTGTTGTGTGTTGTAACAAATGTGCCAACATTTGTGACAACACTAGAAGAATTTATTTAAATTTTTCTAAGTATTGTAATATTTAGTGTTTTCAAGCTCTCTTGTGTAAATAGTATTAGAACCTATGATTAATATATATTGTTCTCGACACACTTCTCTCAAATGCAATCAATTAAAACTCACAATTAGATGCTATGTCACCGAGTAACTATGGGGCACGGAGTTGACTACTACGATGTTCTCTTTTCAAAAGGTGACTTGAATGCATCAATATATTCACAATCCATTGAGTAATTATGGGACACGGAGCCGACAACTATGATGATCTCTTCTCGGAAAAATGGATCAATGTGAATAAGTGAGAAAAACAAAATATAGTGCAAACACAAATGAATTAATTTCATGTAAAAACTGTGTTGAGAAGTGTGTGTGCCGACATTCGGTGAATAACATTCTGGTTCTCATATGTATATTTACCTCTACGAGTTTGAAAATTTCCGAATATTATTTTATGGAGATGTATTTATTTTAAATTGTTCCTAGCAATATTATGTAGTCTAATTAATTTTATTGTGTAGTTATTTTATCTAGATTAAGCGGTTTTTAGCATGTTTTAAAATAAACTTCCACGCATTCGGTAATGCCCTATTTTTAGGGATGTGATTAAATCTTATTCGATTAAACTCCAATGTGTTCACAACTTCTACGATCTTTCTCTTCCCTATTTAAGGTCCTTAGTATTCGGTGTGTTCTATACATTATATCATAGTTTCAAAATTTAGCACAAGTGTTTAAAGATATTATTAATTATACTTCTTGGTATTATTTTTCAATCAACCACTTATTATTCAAATTGATTATTTAATTAATATAATTTGAATAGTGTTTGCAGTTATTAATTATCATGGCTGATCAAAAGGGCTCTTCACCTTCACAATCTAAACACTCAACCTCCCCTACTACTTCGTCTTCTTCACGAAACCTTCGACTCCTAGCTAAAATGGCCACAGAAAATGTGTCTGCATGTTGGCGCATCAATCCCGACATCACCCGCATCAATTAGAGTTGGGTCGATGGATATGCCGTTATCGCCAACCCACGCCGAGAATCCCATCGAGCAACCAACTTAGAATCCGATTTTGGGCGGAATGCAACAAAATCAAGATGGCGGCAAAGCTAGCGAAACCCCGTTCTCGAAACCTACCCTATGACGGTCGAGCTAGATGAAGGAGCCACCGCTGATCAAATTGTCTATGCTTTCAAAACTCTCACTAAGGCACGATTTACCCCATAGCCAAGGTCGGTGATGTGGAGGTAGACATCCAACAATACAAATACCTCGTGTTTACACCACCTCGGTCACCACGGGATGCTCAAATGGAAGACCCATCCACCGACTCGACCGACACATTGAGCTCACTACTCGCTTTCAAACCTGCTCGTCAAAAGGCTTCGAGCTCAGGGATGTGGTCAAACGTCGTTCTTACCGAATAATGGGCGTAATGGTTGATTACTCTGAGAAAGAAAAGAAACAAAAACACGATGATGGTGTTGCTTCAAAACCGATTCAAGTGTTTGACTCGACTCTTCTAAAGAGGAAATGAGAGAAGCAAGCCGAGAAAAGGAAACTAGCGGTCAAGCCTCTGTGCTCCGGTGCTCACTCTAGGGGAGTGCGAGGATTCTTAAATGAATCAAACATTGGCAAACATGACTGCTCGTCTGAAAAGGAGGAGCAAAAACAAAATGAACCGCAGGATGTGCCGAAGGTTGTTGGCACACCAATGGAAACATCATCCTCTCGAATCGAGTCCTCTTCATCGAAGCGAGTAAAGGCAAAATCGATGAGGTATATACCGATTCCTCTCTGCATATGTCTTCTTCGATTCTAATGATAGTTATCATGGTGTGGATAGTGATAAATTTAAGACTTTGGGAACTAGACTAATTGTGGGAGAAAGGATAATAAAGATGGATGATTTCATTTCGTGAATATGGTTGGTTATCTTGAAGAAAGGTCTTTCTTGTTTGCACTTTAATTTGCCACTCCTTATCCGATTGATTGGGTATATGAATTTTATGCCAACTTGAAGGATAGTACTTCTAGGGTTAATTCTAAGAACTATGGAAAGATCAAATTTAGGGGAAAGGTGATTGAAGTTACTCCTGCTACGATTAACGCTTTTCTTAGGACTGGGGATGATGAAGATCCCAGTTGATAATCTTGATGAGGTGATTAGTGTAATCACTGGAGGGAGACAAACAAAGGTGGAGGTATATGATGAACTCCTCGATCCTCACTAGTTTGTATAGTGTCCCGCACAAGTTGATTGTGCACAATTGGCTGCCCTCATCCAACACCACTACCCTTACATCTAAACAAGCTGTACTCATGTACAAATTTGGTCATTTGCAAAGATTCAATCTAGGGAAGACAATCTTTGAAAATATGATGACCTATTCGGGAAGGTTGAAGGGTAAAGGACTACTACCATATCCCAGCTTGATATTTATGATGATCTCGGCTCTCGGATTTCGTGAGGGAAAATTAAGAGATAATCGATTCGTTTGCTCTGAATATAGGGATCTCACATGTACCGAGGAATGGACCTCGTGTGATTGATCCGCCTTACGAGAGATCCAAATGCCCCGAAGTTGAAGTTCCCGTTGATCAACCACTGATGTGCCGAGAGATGTTGGCACACACGCGGCCAACATACCGCAATTACGATGCAATTTATCCGCGATCAAATTGCTATGACAGATAATTCAATTACTAATGCCAAGTGTCTCGTTGAGCAATCTTGAGATGCACAAGAGGATCTCGGGAAACGCTCATTTCTACCGTCACAGGGGGAGTGGGACTGCGGTTGCACCGAATGCCGCTGATGATGGTGCTGGATCTGCTGATCTTGTGGATGGAGTACAGCCGCCGCTGATGGTGCCGATGGTGGAACGGATGCGAGATATAGCGGGAGCGGGAACAAGTGTTGATCCTAATGCCGAGATGCGGGATGTGCTAAATATTGTGCACGACAATCCAAAAACAACGATGGCGGTCCCAAAGAATTCAAATATGGATGCTTTGAAAGAAGTGATGTTGTGGATGGGAAGACGAAGACACGAGCATTCTCTATGATGATCTGGATGATTGGGGACACTAAGTAAGGGAGAGCTTGCAAAGATGGAGGAGCTTGATGATCGGGGAGTTAGTGCGAGATTTTGAAGATGCATTTGTTTATGATCAACAGCCCAATCCTCTCCTTATTTTCATTCTATAAGCTCTGTCTATTTTTTGTAAAGACTCAATTTATATTCTGTTTTTATGTTTTTGTTTATTCGAACTTATATTATGAACTTATAATATTTTAGGTATATTTTGAACTTACTATTAGTTTGGTTTTAAGTTAAGTTTGTTTTTATTAAGTCCTTGTTACTATGCTCTAGTTTAATTTTTGTTAAGTCTAGTATTCGTTAATGTTCGTATATCTTGTTGCTCTAATTTATGTTTGTTAGTTTATATGTTTTTGTTTGCTCTGATTTTGTTTTAGTTATGTGTTAAGTCTATGTTATGTTCGCAATTTATGTCTTAGTGATGTTATGTGTTTAGTGTTGTTCGTTTTTGGCTAAGTAATGAGATGTCATTTACTTGATGTTGATTTACTTATCTCTATTGTGTACACATTCTCGCTCAATGGTACAACATCGTGTGTGTTCCAATAGAAAGGTCAAATTGGGGGAGATTGTTGATGTCGGTGACAAGTGTTATTCAATGTGCCAACATTCTAGTCACAACATCGAATTCGTCCTTCCACTTCCACTAACCCTTAACCCACGAAATGTCTTGTTCAATGTCATATTTTTACGGTTTGAAGACTTATGGCAGTTTTCTTAAGTCATGCGGTTGAAAAGGCAAGAGTGAGGAGTTGAAAAGAACATGGGGAAGTTACAAAGAAGTTACCTATTTTCAAGGGAGATGTGGAAATTATCTTCAAGCACTAAGAGTCCAGTTATCTATATATACACTAGCTATGAAGATTAAAACTTGAAGTTGAGGGAAACACTATCTAGCATAGCCTGTTAGATCAAGATTGTTTTGATGAGTTAAAAGACTGCTCCTGATGAGCAGACTATGATAAAGAAGCGAAGACTAAGTTCTAGTATAAAGTGATCGTACTAGGTCAAGAATAGTTCAAGTCACTGGAGACGAGGAATGACAAGTCATCTGGAGACAACCTCAATCCTAATCATCTGCGGGAGACAAGTATAAAGAGCTCGACGAGGTCAAGACAAGCCGAGTAGAATAAGAAAGGCGAGTCTTCACCAAGTCACCAGATGAGTAGGAAGAGTCACCGAGGTCTCAAGCGGTTTACAAGATTAAGTTTGTTAAGCGGTTTCAAGTTTGTTAGAACTAACTAACAAACTAACTAACTGTCTTTCCGAGACTTATAAATAGGTCTAGGTTTTTCATTTTTCGTATATAGAACACTTATGCATATTTGATTTTTCACACTATTCACTACTCGATTTCAATCACAATCTTTTCACAAGTATTTCAAGAGAGTTCTCAAAAAGTTCTAAGTGTTTTTAGAACACTTTTCTTGTAATCTTCAAAATCCAATACACATCGTAATAGTTAGATTTCTAGAAGAAGGGTTTAGGTGATTGAAGATTTGAAGATTTGTGCGAGTTGTAAGTTGTAAGTTGGAAGTAAGGAAGTAAGCGAAGCGTAGTCTCTTCTTGATTGAAGAAGGAGAGTGGATGTAGGATTATTAAAATCCGAACCACTATAAATCCTGGTGTTATTTCTTGCTTTCTTTAGTTTCTGTTCAATTTACAATATTGTTAATTCAAGATTAAAATTCAGAATCTTAACTAAAATCAATATCAACCTTGCTTTTGATCTTGTAAAAGTTGAGAATTCAATTATATTCCATTGTGTTTAATCGATATTTTGACTTGATTTTGGAAGATTTAAAAATCTACAAAATCTATTCAAACCCCCTTTCTAGATTTTGTTCTAGGAAGCTAACTCAAGGTTTTTAATCAACTCAACTTTCCGGGACCAACAAGTGGTATCGGAAGCGTTGTTAAGGCATTTCGATATTGATTTTAGGTCTTGAACAAGATTCAGGTTTATCTTGATTTTCTTCATTTTCTTTCATTATTAACGGAGCTACTAATAAGCTTTTGTGGAGTATTTTGTCTTTGTTTCATCATGTCATCAGTAAAAGTAAAAAGTCTAGGAATCTTCCTGAATTTTCCATTGAAGATTATGATTATTGGAAATTTAGGATGGAAAATCATCTCAAGGCCATTCATGATAGAATGGAAGAGGTCCTTGAGGAAGGTCCTATAAAGTTTTATCATGGAGGCACCAGCAATGGAGCAGAGGCAGTGAATCAAGAACTAGACAAGAAAAGAAGAGTTACGAATTGACGAATGATGAAAGAAAGGTCCACAATCTTGACCAAGTAGCTAGAATCGAAATCATCGAGACTCTTAGTAAAGATTGGATAGAGAAGGTTAAGAGATGCAAAACAGCCAAAGAGATGTGGCAAACTTTAGCCAATGTTTGTGAAGGATCTGATCAAGTCAAGGAAAACAAGCTACAAGATTGCATACATTTGAAACATTCAAAATGAAAGAAAATGAGTACTGTGGATCAGTTTGATGTTAGGTTGACCAATCTTCTCAACAAAGCGGTGACCTTGGAAAGAATTATTCAGAGAAAGAGATAAATAACAAGATTTTAATATCATTAACCAAGAGATGGAGGTAAAAATCCAATATTCTTAAAGCAACTCAAGATTTATCCTCTATTACTCACCATACTTTATTTTCTCATCTTAAAGCTTTAGAGTATGATATCCAGATAGAAGATGAGGAAGATGAGATGGAGTCAAGCACCTCATCCAAGTTCTTGCCTTTGTCAAGAAAGAAGACAAGGTGTCACAGTAGTCTCAGAGGAGCCGATCTATCTCTCGAAAGAACATATGGCTTTACTTACAAAAAGGTATGATAAATTGAGAATGAAGTATAAGAGAAATAAATTGAGATTTGCAGGTAAGGATAGACAAAGATCCAGATCGAGATAGGAAGGTGGATAAATCTTCGGATGATGACAAAAACAAGAGCTGCACAAGAAGATACGAGATCACCCGTCAAGAAATCCTTCCAGCCCCGATCGACAGAGTGACATTTGCTATACATGCAACAAGCCGGACATTTCAGCTATGACTGTCCTCAATCGACTCCTAAAGAAAGGGAAGAAAAGAGGAAGAAAAGAGACAGGAGATTTGCGAGATCAAAGAGCTTTGTTGGCTCAAGAAAAAGAGCCAAAGAAATCATCATCGTCTTCATCATCCTCATCTCGATTTCGGATCGGATGATGAGATCTGTCTCATGGCTAATGAGGTAATCTACTATTCATCTTCGTATAATGATTCTTGTCGATGCATCCGATCATGACCAAACCGTTATTCATGAGTTATTGAGAGATTTAAAGACATCTTTAGCCGCTTATAAACAGCTAGAGAAAGAGAATTTGTTTTTAAAGGATCAGATTCAAATTCTAAATAAAGGCAAGCGGTGATGAAGCGCTTAGAGACCGAGGAAACATTTAAGGGGAAATGTTTTCTTGATCAAGCTAGTACATCTGCCACCTTACCCGAAAGGTTAGAAAATGAATTGAAAACCTTAAAAGAAAAATTTGAAGTAGTCTGTCTGAAAATGAATTAATTAAGAAAGACAATGAGAAGCTTGTCTTCAAAATTAGTCACCTTAATAATTCACAATCAGATAATAGATCATATTTTTAATACTTCTAAAAAATCTCATGATAAGACAGGACTTGGTTATGATAGGAACAATAAATCGATGTTCAAAAACCTAGAAAATTTGTGAAAGCATCTGTTCAATCAAAGGATATTAAAATTGGTCCATGGAAACCAACCATTCGTATAAGGACTACATCTCCAGCCTAAAACCAAGAATTCACTGAGAAATCCCTATCGACTAGAAGGAATCCAAGAACCAAAATAAGAAGATTTTCTTATTATAAATCTTTTGATGGAAGGAGCAAATGCTATCCTACATTTCCTAAGTTTAGGAAAATTACTCAATCTGAATACAACAAGTTATCATTTAAAAATGATATAATTGTAGATGATTTGGTAGAAAATCTGAGTCCGATTTATTGTCTGCAGATGAGATGTTTATTTGGATTCCTAAAGTGATTCTTGACCCAAAAGGACCCAAGATCACTAGGGTACCTCAAAACTAACTGCTTTACAGGATTCACAGGATCATCACTCAAGGAAGAGATCTTAGCTTCAATATGGTACATTGATAGTGGTCATTCACAACATATGACCCATAACAAGAAGTCATTATCAAATTTTCAAAGCATTGATGGTCCAAGAGTTTTATTTGGTGATAATAATTGTGGTCGGACTAAAGGTGTAGGTACTGCGATTATCAAGGATATTCGGGTATCTCGAGGTATATTTTGTTGAAGGTTTGAAACATAATCATTGTCTCTGCTTCTCGGCTTTGTGATAAAGGTTTTCTTGTAAAATTCTCAAGGGATAAATGCGATATTTTAGATAATTCCTCGAGATAAGGTACTATTAATCGGCTTGAGACATGGTAATGTCTATGTGGCCAACTTCAATAGTTGTCCCAAAGATACTTGTCGATAGCTAAGGGTGGAGAAGATATCACGGCTATGGCACAAGAGGCTTAGTCATCGAATTTCAAGACCCTTAGTAAGTCAAGCTAAGAAGAACCTTGTCAAGGGATTACCTCGAAAACTTTTATCCACCGATCTTAAATGTGATGCTTGTCAAAAGGTAAACAACCTAGACACTCATTTAAGAGTATTAACTCCTCTTCATCCGAAAGAGTGTTACAACTTCTTCATCTGGATCTGTTTGGACTGTTACACCTCTCGCCAAAGGTGGAAGGAAATATACTCTTGTTGTAGTAGATGACTTTTCTAGATACACTTGGGTTATATTTCTTTTCAAGAAAAATGAGACTATGAACAAGATTACCGATCTGTCTGCATGATTCTAATTCAAAGGGTGTTAATATTATTAAAATAAGGAGTGATAAGGGCACATAATTTTTGAATTCTTGTTTATCTAATTTTTCAATGAGTGTGGAATTATTCATGAGACATCTTCAGCAAGAACTCCTCAACAAAATGGAGTGGTTGAAAGAAGGAATAGAACTTTGAAGGAAGCAGCCGGGAGCATGTTAGGTGAGTATAATACCCCTCATAGGTTACGGTGAAGCCATCAACACGGCTTGCTATACCCGCAACGAGTGCTTAGTTATCAAAGACAAGGGTAAGACTCCTTATGAGATTTGGAAGGGTAAGATTCCAAGGATCTCATACTTCAAAGCTTTTGGTTGTAAGTGTTTCATCCATAACAATGGGAAATCTAAGTTAAGAACTTTTGATGCTAAAGCGGTGATGGAATATTCTTGGGATATTCTAATACTTCAAAGGCATTTAGAGTTTTTAACAAGACAACCCTTTGTGTGGAGGAAACTCCTCATGTTGTTTTTGATGAGTTGTATTCCTTCTCAGATAAAGTGAATCAAATTTACTGAAAATCTAAGTAAAATTGAACTATCCAAGACTAAACATAGAACTTGTCTATCTACCTTGTCTTGATTCGTAATCGGATGAAGAAGAATCCCCATCCCGATAATCAAGACAACTTCTAATCAGACCCCATCGTAATGACACCCTTGACATCACCGATCAATGGGGTCACCGATGAAGGGGAACGTCACCGAGGTTGAGTCGGAGGAGTTGCCTACCGAGACTCAAGATAAGGATTCTTCTCCTCACATAGGCAAAAGGATGAGAAGCTATCATCCATCCGATCAGATTATAGGAGATCCATCTAGTAGTGTGCAGACACGAATGATGCTAGACTGCGAAAGTCTTTTCGGTTGTTATGTGTCGCTTCTTGAACCCAAGTCTATTGAGGAAGCACTATCGCACCCAAATCGATAACAATCTGCAGAAGAACTGCATCGCTTGAAAGGCAAAATATATGGGATCTAGTGGAAAGACCCTTACACGAGAAAGATTATAGGCACCAAATGGGTGTTTAAAAATAAAGCAGATGAGAACAATGTTATTGTTCGAAATAAGGCAAGACTAGTTGCACAAGGTTATTCACGGTCGAGGGAATAGACTATGATGAAACCTATGCTCCGGTTGCTGATTAGAGGAAATAAGATTGTTCTTGGCATTTGCTGCATATAAATCTTTCAAAGTCTTTCAAATGGATGTTAAGTCTACTTTTCTTAATGGTGTGTTACTTGAGTAGGTCTATGTAGAGCAGCCTCCCGGGTTTAAGACAAATAACAAGGTCTATAAACTCAACAAAGCTCTATATGGATCGAAACAAGCTCCCGTGAGCATGGTATGATACTCTATCTCGATTTCTTGACATCAAATGGTTTTTCTAAAGGTAAAATTGATAGAACTTTGTTTCGAAAGGAAGTAGATGGCAACATCCTACTAGTTCAAATTTATGTAGATGATATAATTTTTGGTTCACCTAATGTGAAATTATGTGAAGAGTTTAGCATTCTCATGAAAAACAGGTTTGAAATGTCAATGATGGGAGAATTAACATACTTTCTAGGCTTACAAATTAAACAGATGAGTAAGGGTATATTTATACATCAGTCTAAGTATGCTAAGGATCCGATTGAGAAATTTGGAATGACAACCAGCAGAGAAGTTAAAATACCTATGGCAACTAACTTCTCAATGGATTCAGAATGAGCGGGGATACCCACCGATGCAACGGAGTATCGTGGGTGATTGGATCTCTTCTCTATCTCACTACAAGTAGACCAGACATAGCTTTTGCAGTTGGGGTATGTGCAAGATTCCAGCCTAATCCCAAGAAAACTCATCTGGAGACGGCTAAGAAAATTCTTAGATATCTCAAAGGAACCTTGCAAGTAGGGTTATGGTACCCGGTGATGACAACTTTGGTGACGGGTTATTGATTCAGACTTTGGAGGATGTAAGATTGATAGAAAATCCACTTACGGAACTTGTCAATTCTTAGACAACAAATTAATTTCTTGGTTATCTAAGAAATGACATATCTGTTGCCACCTCTACAATCGAAGTCTGAATACATGGCACCGGAAGTTGTTGCTCTCAACTCCTCCGGATTAGTCAATGACTTAGAGACTATAATATTCAAACATCGGCTTTTCCTATTTACCGTGATAGTAATAGTGCAATAGCAATGACTTACAATCTTGTTCTACATTCTAGATGTAAGCATATAGATATTAGACATCATTTCATTAGGGATCATGTTGAAAAGAATGACATTAGAATTGAGAAAATTGCCACCGAATCACAAAGAGCCGACATTCTTACAAAACCATTAGTGAATCTAGGTTTAAAGAAATGTGCTTAGAATTAGGATTACTTGATGCATCTTTAGCTGGTTTCTAATTTGTGTGCATCTGTCTCCTTATTTTCTTTTCTTTTCTTTAAATTAATGTCTAGAAAGAATTTTCAGACTAGATATGTGTCAAAGGACAATCAGTAGCTGATTTCATTGATCTCCTTTTAGGAATCAAGAATCAAGAATTAGTCATATTGACCTTATCTCAATTGATAATTACTTGTCCGACATTTAGTAAATCGAACAAGGACACAATAGTCACCGATCTTGAGAAAATCGAGATGACTATTTACATCATATCCGATTTATCTTAAGCTTCGATGGTTTCTTTTGAGTATATGTTTTTGCAGAACAGTCACGCGATCTAACTGTTTCATTTCTTCTTTTTCAAACCTCTTTTCTGTTATTTTTCAAAATAAACTGCATTTTCAAAATTGTTAAACAACCTTGTTTTAGAAAAGTAAATACGAGTCCTGCTTTTGTTTAAACTTGTTTTGAAATTGCTAAAAAGTTACATCTAAACCGTTGGTTTTCGAGGACCAGACAGGTTACTCTATCGATGACTTTCTAAAACCCATCTGCTTTAAACTAATCTGCTTTTTCAAACTCATCTGCTTTGAAACCTTTAGTTGAAGTAAGATACCACTTGCCTCGACGCCGTATACTTACTTCTCTCGCATAAAGTAACCTATATTGGTCAAATCAACAGTCTATAAAGTAACTATTTACGCATTCTAAAGGCGATTACAATTCACGCGTTGAATCCTAATCGCTTATCTTAGTTTTTAACCGTTGATTAATACTCAATAAAAACTTTTTGAATACATGGCTAAGATTAATTCAAGTTTTCAAAAATGGCGGTTTCTCTTTCCAATCTATTCCCCTATAAATACATCTTCTTCTTCCCTAATTCATTTTCTTTCCATTCTCGGAAAACCCGTATATATTTTCTAACCCTTTTCAAATATATTTTCACAAAACCTACAAATGGCATCCTCTTCCAAGACCACCAAAACTTTTAAACCTAAATACATTTCCACAAATATTTCTCATTTCAAAATGAATGAGGAATATTTCAAAACCGTTTAAAGGCGGAAACGTATGTTGATTTCGAAACAACCAATAACCCCGAATCTGCAGAAATTCTTCGTCTTCTCGAAGCCTCACGACTCGCAGGTTTTCTATCGATGAAGTCTGCGCAAAAGCAACGGCAGATTTGCTGGGTGCAGAATTTTGGCAAGAATGGAGGACACTCGGGAGGGTTTTGATACTTCGCTGATGGAACGACATTGAGTTATTCGAGGGAAAGCATTTCTAGGATTTTGATACGTCAATGGAGGGAGTTAATCCATTGACGTACAAAGAAGATGAATGGGAAGAGTCTTTTGATATGATGGCGAGGGTTACTTACAGGGGAACTCGCGAGGGATTTAAAAAGAACTGCTTTCGAGAAGAAAATACAAAGTTGCTAATGACGATAGTCACTAAGGCGGTGTTGGGTGAGCAGAGCTCACATGATGGGTTAACTAAATCCAGTTGTGTGTAATGCGAGCCATTGTGGATGGGATGCAAGTAAATTGGGTAGATTTGCTTGTTTATAAGTTGAGGGAGGAGAAGAAGCGCCTCACTTTCAAGTCATCTGAGAGGGTTGGATTCCCACTTCTACTGATCGAGTCTCTTCAACAAAATCACCGTACTTATTGAAGGGCTGAATAAGGAAGTCGACCGGAGAGTGGGTACCAAAAAGTACTCAAAGCGAAAGGAATCCTCACAAAGGATGACAGACTAAGGAATCCCGCACTCGGATGACGAGTCCGATGCCGCAAGGGCTCGAGGCGGAGTTAGCGAGTGCGGAGATCCAACAACCAGCAAGAACCACTTGAGGTGGCCTCAGCAGTCGAAACAGAGGGACATGAAGCGGCAGCACTGAGGTCGCACCTCAAGTAGAATCTGCTGAAAGCAGTATTGCGATCCCAAGGACGTTTGAGAGGAGGAAAAGGAGGTCAGGTGAAAGCAAATGAGAAAAAGAAGGGTGAAAGTTCATCTGCACTGCTCACAAGGCTGCCTAAGATGAGGAGGAGGAGGAGGAGATAGAAATTCCATTGGTAAGGAGGCCAAGACGAGCTACTCGTAGCTCAAGGATCCACCATATCTGGAGGGTCGAGCGGCGAGATGGAGTTGACAACCTCGCTACCAGAGGAGGTCCCGATCCTCCAAATAGCACCGAGGTCGGTCAGTGGAGGTTCCACTCTCCCCAATCAAGGAAGCTGCTCTTTCCCCGATTCCAGAGGCAGTACAAGTCTTTCTCCATATCCTACCTTATCTCCCCGTACTGGCGGTGAAGAAATGCCCCAGTGGCATTTACGAGCCTTTGACTCGGCTGAAATCCCACCACCCAAATAGGCAATGAAGGAGTATCCCAGCCGGTACTCCAGAGCCTCTCCAACACCTCTACCTCCTCCACACCCAAATCCAAATCCCACCCATTGAATCTTCACCTCTACCTACAACACCCACAAAACCATCTCCCCCACCCTTATCCGAACAAACACCTCTCCCCACAGTCCAAACCTCACCAATACCAATAATTTCGACTCGTCTCTTCCAACTATCCAAACTCAATCTATTCCTCTCCCATGATGACACCGATCTAAGCCCAACCACCGCCATCTCCTCTATTCTATCCCTTGTCGAGAAAAAGGTCAATGCTACTTTTAGAAGAAAGATGGAAAGGAAGACAAGGAGGATGGTCAAAGTCACATAGACACAATGCTAGCCAAACATGAGAGAAGTTGAGGTAACATTGTCTCGATAAAATTATAAATGTCACTAACTCTGTCTTGGCTGGTAAAGTGAAAGCAATGGAGGATGAGCTGAGGGCATTGAAAGAAGAAGTAAAAGGGTATAATCAGCTGGTTGTGGGTGAATTGGCTTTAGACCACTCGGACTTCAGGGCCAAGTGCAATGTATTGGATGACAAACTTTCAGCCTTGGCGAGATGAAGTTAAAAAGGGGGAAAAAGTGAAGCGGAGAAAAGACAAGCCCTCGTAGCCGTGGTCGAGGAGACCAGAAAGATGTAGGCATGAAGGCCAACACACCTGATCTGGAGGCAGCCGGAGGAAGCTTCGGATCAAATCGATGAAGTGCCGCTCTCCAGTGAGGGTGAGTCAACCGGAGGAAGCAATAAAGGAGGATGAAGAGAAGAGGAGGAAAGATGAGGAGGAAAGGACAGAGAAGCTCTTGGCTCGGTTAAAAGAATCCGAATCGAAGGAGCCAAAGGGAAGGGAAAAGAAGTAGCGATCGAGCCCAGATCTGCTGAACTTGTTACTGTGCTAAGGGAAAAGGAAAAAGGGAAGCTGATTATTCTAATCTCTCGAAGAGCAGATCAAGAGAATTAAGAGAGAGATGGAATATTTTGGCAAGAAAGAAAAGAAGAGGCAGAAAGAAGAAAGACTCCAACGTCTTACGGAGCACTGAGCGAAAATGGTTAATCAAAGATCAAGGCGTGGGAAATTTAGGCCATTTCACAACACGTCCGCACCTCCGAAGCCGGCTGCGGAAAATATGTTGCCGAGTACAAAGACAAGAACCTGGAAGGAATGTGGATGTACTATTGGTACATTCTTAAAGCTCCGGGGCAACTCAACAAGATCCAGATTTGGCTTGGCACGAGTGGATTGAGCAAGTAGACGCGGATTTCTATGCTCGGCTGGAAGAAGCCGATGTAGAATTCAATGTCAACTTTCGATCTCTCCGGCCTTCGAGTATGCCATTCTGCGAAGAAGTCTCGATGGTACTTTGGACCTAGACTGGGTTCAAGGAATTCTCAAGAAAGCAGAGGCCGAACTGGACTAACTCAAGAGGAGGATCTGCAAGCGGCTTAGGAGGCGCGTATTCAATCGGCTAATGATCCCGAGAAGAACAATGGGGAGTTTAATAGAAACAGGACTTTTCTTTTTCTTAATTCTATTTTTCTATTATCTTCTCATCTGTAATCTTTGTAAATCCAATGTGAATATACTACGATTGATTCATTCTACTTGTCTTATTTTCTTAAAGTTTTTACCGCTTTAAGAAAAACTTAAAATTTTCCTAAGTATAAGTCATCCGAGAATTTTATATCTCGAGACTTAAATTTTTTTAACCTAAGTCTTAAGACTCATTTAGTTTTCTAAGTTTTTTTAAAATAGAAGTTTAAAAGATCTAAAGTTTTCTTATGTGAATAAATCATTGTAATGTGAAGAATGTGCTTTGATTTACCTATCTATTGATCTTGATAAACTACGAACTAACTTCAGTGAGTATCTATTCTTGTAGGTTTTAACTTCATCAAAAAGGGGGAAATTGTTAGATCAAGATTGTTTTGATGAGTTAAAAGACTGCTCCAGATGAGCAGACTATGATAAAGAACTCGAAGACTAAGTTCTAGTATGAAGGCGATCGACTAGGTCAAGAATAGTTCAAGTCACTGGAGACGAGGAATGACAAGTCATCTGGAGACAACCTCAATCCTAATCATCTGTAGGAGACAAGTATAAAGAGCTCACGAGGTCAAAACAAGCTGAGTAGAATAAGAAAGGTGAGTCTTCACCAAGTCATCTGCAGACGAGTAGGAAGAGTCACCGAGGTCTCAAGCGGTTTACAAGATTAAGTTTGTTAAGCGGTTTCAAGTTTGTTAGAACTAACTAACAAACTAACTGTCTTTCCAGACTTATAAATAGGTCTAGGTTTTTCATTTTCGGATATAGAACACTTATGCATATTTGATTTTTCACACTATTCACTACTCGATTTCAATCACAATCTTTTCACAAGTATTTCAAGAGAGTTCTCAAAAAGTTCTAAGTGTTTTTAGAACACTTTTCTTGTAATCTTCAAAATCCAATACACACCGTAATAGTTAGATTTCTAGAAGAAGGGTTTAGGTGATTGAAGATTTGAAGATTTGTACGAGTTGTAAGTTGTAAGTTGGAAGTAAGGAAGTAAGCGAGAGCAGAGTCCCTTCTTGATTGAAGAAGGAGAGTGGATGTAGGATTATTAAAATCCGAACCACTATAAATCCTCAGTGTTATTTCTTGCTTTCTTTAGTTTCTGTTCAATTTACAATATTGTTAATTCAAGATTAAAATTCAGAATCTTAACTAAAATCAATATCAACCTTGCTTTTGATCTTGTAAAAAGTTGAGAATTCAATTATATTCCGCTGTGTTTAATCGATATTTTGACTTGATTTTGGAAGATTTAAAAATCTACAAAATCTATTCAACCCCCTTTTTAGATTTTGTTCTAGGAAGCTAACTCAAGGTTTTTAATCAACTCAACTTTCCGGGACCAACATAGTCTATTGGCATAGATTATAGAATTTATTGTGCGTTTCATACTCGATACTTCCGTTGGTGAATATTCCAACATTTCACTCAACATTGGGTCTTTATATGTATTTGTCATAGGTTAGATTGATCATTGTCTAGTCACTATATACATAGATCCATTCACGGTGTGGCTTATGTTTTCACCGATTGTATCACTTAACAATTACTAGTGATATTTTGCGATTGAGAGTATAGACTTATTTATAGTCTATACAAAATTTTGATATCCATTTTGCGAGTGTTTAAGACTTCCGCTGTGTATTTCGATCATCAATTTTGTCTGTGTTGTCTTTCGAATGGGCCAACATTCGTGACAACATTCTGCAAAAACACTCACGCACACCTTCATACTTATATTCTAAATAAGATGCAATCGCTTAGAAAGACGATTTTAATCTCTTATGCCAAGTAAACAAACCTTTACGGATCGCTCGATGTTTACTTTGTACGTAACTACTTCTCTTTCAAATATTAAATAAAAATGCAACTCATGTATTATGTTAAAGATAATATTTAAGTCTTTCGTTGTTAATCTCTTAAGTTTACCTTCGACTTGTTTTACGATTACGTTTAAATACTTTTATTCTTAAAATAAAAATAAAAAAATAAGCTCAATTCTTCGATTATTAAGTGACAACCTAAGTTTAGAGTGTTAAAAGCCACAAGGGCCTGCATTACGAAATCTTGGGGCGTTACATTGACTAAACCCTAACCATTTGCAAAAACAGTTCTATAAATACCGGTAAGACACTTACTATATTTTGGTGAACGCCACCCATCAGACCTTTCTTACGCACAAACACCATGACCGACTCCACCAACGTTGTGCGAAGGCACATATTGTTACAGCTTCACTATTACGGTATGGGTTTTGATTTTGAGGTGGGGATTTGGGGATTTTGTTGCTAGGTTTCATTTTGTTACTTCGTTTGAAGAAGAAAAGGAAAAATACATTTTCTGAGTGAGAAATGTTTGATCTTTTGTTATGTGCATTTTATTTCACACGAATTTGAATTTCATTTCAATTTGAATTTCATTTACTACTGAATTTCATTTAATCTGAATATTGACACATAGATTTTCTGGTTCCATGCAGGATTCCGTGTCATCAATTTCTTTGGTTTCCCCCAAATTTAATACTCACGTGCACGGCACGTGCCAAAAACAGCGTAATTTTGGTGTCTCCGACGAAAATTGATCGTAAATTGATAAATCCATGAAATAATGGGACTAAATTGAATTTTATAAACTAAAGTGGGACCATTTGAGAAAAAGGTGAAAGTTATGGGATGATAACGATTTTAAACTCATATTTCGGGAATATAACTTGCGAAATAAACACGGCGATGATAACGGCTATGTGATTACCTCAAATGCTGATACAGATGCTTTGTTAAATCAATGCGAGCCGTGGCTTCTAAGAGTTGAACAAATATGTGTGAAGATGAGTTAAATCCGCCGTAGTTGTAGGAATGGTGGGACAATGTAATGGACGTGCGACTTAGCTACCAATGATAGGTTTATGGAACTCTACTTTGATTTTGTATAGAGATTCTACTCTTTGTTTTTTTTTTTTTAGGGATTAGGTTTCTATCCTTATAAGATTTTAATGGGGGTTCCAACTCTAGATCGAAATGTGATCTTATGGCTTTTTATTTTCTTTTAATATAATATCTAATTAGAAGTGAAGTACATAAAAGAAGAAATAAAAAAGAAAAATTAAAAGGGTATAAAATTGAAAATATATATTTTATGGAGATTTTGAATAATTTAAAAATGTAGCAATATGGTTGATATGTACGAGATTTTATTATAATAAAAAATAAAAGTAAAAAAGCGGATTTGTTTCGACTCTAAAGACCTACGGCAGATAGGTCGCTAATTACTCTCAAGAGCTGGCCAACTCAACCACATGGCACAATGGTTGTAATATAAGATCTTCATATTTTATATATATATATATATATATATATATATATATATATATATATATATAACCTTATAATCTTATAATGCTAAACCTATGAAAGCTTATGTGGTGAAGCCACATTCTTTTATTTCAAAATCCTTCTATTCCCATTCATTTAAGTTTAAAGTATTGATCTCATCCATCAATTTTATACGTGAAGGTGTGCGTAAGTATTTTGCGAGAATGTTGTCACGAATGTTGGCACATACGAAGAACAACACGAGACGAAAATAAATGATCGAGAAATATACAATGAAGTCTTAAACCCTTTTCAAGATGGATATCAAAATTTTGTATAGACTATAAATAAGTCTATACCGCCAATCGGCGAAATATCACTAGTAATTGTTAAGTGATACAATCGGTGAAAATATAAGCCACACCGTGAATGGATCTACGTATATAGTGTCTAGATGTTGATCAACCTAACCTATCACTAATACAAATAAAGATCCAATGTTGAGTGAAATGTTGGAACATTCACCAACGGAAGTATCGAGTATGAAACTACAATAAATTCTATAATCTATGCCAATAGACTATGCTAGATTGTGTTTCCCTCAACTTCAAGTTTTAATCTTCATAGCAGCCGTGTATATATAGATAATCTAAACTCTTAATGCTTGAAGATATCTTCCACATCTCCCTTGAAAATAGGTAACTTCCTTGTAACTTCCCATGATCTTTATAACTTCTCTTCTCTTGCCTTTTCAAACGCATGACTTCGGTAATCGCCGTAAGTCTTCATTCTGAAAGAAAACAAGACATTGAACAAGACAAAACGTGGGTTAAGGGTTAGTGGAAGTGGAAGGATGAATTTCGATGTTGTGACCAGAATGTTGGCACATTCTCGAGTAACACTCGTCACTAACATCAACAATACGTTTTAATCTCATCCGACCATTTATTTATATATATATTAGTTTAGTCATCACAAAATCTAAGTTTAAAATTTTAAAATTTTAAATCAAGTTGTTTAATTTCTATTTAGATATTTGGAAAGTGTATTTTAATTTATTTGATAATATATACAGATTATATAGATATATTCAATTTATATGATGATATATACAAATTATTTAAAACGTGTGCGTAAAACATGCATATATTTAATTTATTTGGTGATATATACTGATTACATAGATAATCTGCAGAAAGCAAACATATATTTAATTTATTTGGTGATGTATACAGATTATATAGATAGTCGTAGAAAATGTATATTTAATGTATTTGGTAATATACACGAATTATATAGCGTATAGTTAATTTATTTGGTAATATATAATGATTATGGTATTTCTCTCTTTTCCACCTTTATTTCTCTCTATAATTTAAATAGATTGTATATTATACTTATTTGAATTTAATTTTTTGTTATATATATATAACTTTTCTTTCATTATCCCGCAAAATTCGCGGGAACTAATACTAGTACCTTATAAAGCTAAACCTAGGAAAGCTTATGTGGCAAAGCCACATTCTTCTATTTCAAAATCCCTCTCCTCTCATTCATTTTAAGTTTTAAGTATTGATCTCATCCATCAATTTTATAAATTTTAATCTCATCCGTCTATTTAATTATATTAGTTTATAAATTATAAGTGAAGATACGTAATATAGGTTTAAAATTTTGAAATTTTAAATCAAGTTGTTCAATTTGTATTCAGATATTTGAAAAGTATATATTTAAACTATTTGATTATGAAGGTGTGTGTATTTTTTAGATCGTAGATTGTTACTATCAATGTTGTAACAATGAGAGTAACACTTACGATTATAACAATGGAAGACTTAGTCAAAAATCTTTGCAAACCAGATAAACTTTTTCATAGATTATTTTAAATAATAATCTATGAGGAAACAATTCACTATGTTAATAATGAACACAAATCAAGTAGAGAACGATTCACAACTCGAATCTTCTCAATAAATCACTACAAGACCTAAACCAAAAGTTTATGATCTAAACTAACTAAGTGTATAAAATACACCGTCAAAGATGACCTATCTAGATATGTTAAAGAACACCCTGTCTACTAACAATCTAAACAGAATCTTATGTTACACGAAATGACACAACATTTGATGTAATGTAAACGGGAAATAATGACCCTATCAATCTGGGTGCACTCATCGCACTCAACGACCGATACTCGACATTTCTCACGCAAGGCTCTTATAATTTATGATTGATCAGCTCGTATTGCCTTGTTATTCATTCTTGAAGTTTGGCCATCTATTTATAGATGTCAAATACAACCTTCAAGAGCATCGTAGATCCTTGTGGATGGATCTAGAAATCTCCACTCATTCCCTTATAATCGGCTCGTGAATTTCAATGGAAAACCGCCAAGAAGCGCCTCTAATAATTGCTATTGACTTGTAACCACTTGATCTAGAAAACTCCCGTTTATTCTTTTTCCTTGTAGATCCTTACGGAGTATTGGTGTCGATTCCGGATCATTAACCTACGATCAACAACATCAAATACAACACTCGAACACGAAAAGTTAGTTGTTAGAAGAAAGGGCGAATTCGATGTCGCACCCGATGTTACAACATTGGTGGTAACAAAAATGTTTAACTTCGGTGACATCAACAATCTCCCCAATTTGACCTTTCTACTACAACACACACGATATATATATATATATATATATATATATACCCCATATAAATCGGTGAAGTTGTATGTGTAAGACGCACATCATATATTAAGAAATCAAGAGCACAACTCTACTCAAAACAAATCAAACTAAACACACCGATAAATAACAACTAAACTAGGGAAATAAGCAATCGAGAGAAATATAAACAAAGAAAAATAAATAGTCGGATCATAAAAAGAAATAAGAGCAAAGAAGCGTGAAAAATTAAAACAAGAACAATTATCAAGCGAATAATCAACTCCCCTTAATAATTGATCAAAATAATAAAAGCTGTCCTTTTCAAATAAGCTCCCCCTAAGTCAAATCTCCATAGAGGTCTTGCAGCCTTCTTCAAAATCACCTTCTCCTTCTTCATTTCCAGGTACATCAGCCAAGGTTCGGCTTTGGTTGTTGCGGTAGTTGGTGCAACATCATCAGCGGCATCATTAACTCTAGCTTCATCGGTAGCGGTGGTATCGAGGCCTATTAGGTTCAAGTGCACGATCGAGCTCGTCGGATTAACAGCCGATCGAGCACAAACTTGATCACGAACTGCACTGGTACTCCCCTGTTGGAGCGAAAGCAATCTCTCCCAAAACATCTTCATAATCCGTAACTCATCAATCGATCACTCAAGTTATTAATTTGAGCAAGAATAAAAGATTTATGAACAATGGCTGAGTTAACAGATGAATTTCTCGGATCAATATGATCATCAATGTTACCAACATTATCGGCAACATTTTGGGGTGCTCTGCTTCAAGCTGGTTGTGCGGGATCACTTTCAGGATTTTACGGCTCTCCTCTAGCCAAATTGTTCCAAGGCAAATCAATGACCCTATTACCAGCTAACAACACATGGGAAATACCTAAGGGCTGTACCATACCACTTAGAATCTCAACTCCTTCCTTTTAAAAATCCACATTCTTCAACACTAATCCAATCAAAGCGAGGATAAGGCGGTATCCCTCTCTTAGCAATATTACCGGCAAACTTCATCATATGATTATAGATTGTCCTTCCAAGATTGAAGTTATTCATCACAAAAATCCTATACATGAGTATTGTTTGATCCATTGTAACAACGAAGTGTTGGTTGTGGGAAGCAAATTATACACACACGGTTTATGTATCACAATATAAACTAGTGAGTGAAAAGGATAGAATTTTGGTTGTCCAAAGCCTAATTCTACCAACTGTTATGGCTATGCAAATGTGATCCATATCCGGTATCTCATCTTCATCAATATCGAGTTTCAAGATAGTCATTTATCAAAGTAGGGTTCGATAAAACTTCGGTACCCCTAAACTTAACGAGATCCATACCTTCTAGAGTTTCTTCTACCTGTATCTTTTCTCAAATTACAGTATAACTCAACAATCCAATCATCAACATAAGGACATGCATACTCAACAGATTTCAACATGTTAGACCAAGAAGAGTTTTGATGAGTTAAAAGGAGAAATCCAGGATGAGCATACAACATTGATAAACGGCTCGAGATCGATTCAATCCTAAGTGATCGTGAGGTCAAGAGCCGATTAAGATTAGCTGGAGATCAAAGTCTACAAGTCATCCGAAGACAAGCTCAAAACTAGTCATCTGCAGGGAGACGATCATGGAGAGCTCGAGGCGAGGTAAAGACAAGCTGAGTAGAATAAGAAAGGCAAGTCTTCACCAAGTTAGGCTGCAGGCGAGTAGGAAGAATCAGTGAGGTCGAGAAACGATTATCAAGAATAGGTTTGTTAAGCGGTTTTCAGTTTGTTAGAATTAACTAATAAACTAAGCTGTCTTATCGAGACTTATAAATAGGATTAGTTTTTATTTTTCTAGATACTTATGCATATTTGATTTTTCACACTATTCACTACTCGATTTCAATCACAATCTTTTCACAAGTATTTCAAGAGAGTTCTCAAAAAGTTCTAAGTGTTTTTGAAAACTTTTCTTGTAATCTTCAAAATCCAATACTCTTTTTAATAGTTAGATTTTAGAAGAAGAGGTTAGGAGATTGAAAATTTGAAGATTTGTACGAGTTGTAAGTTGTAAGTGAAAGTAAGAAAGAAAGTAGTAAGCAGTAGTCCCTTCTTGATTGGAGAAGGAGAGTGGATGTAGGATTATTAAAATCCGAACCACTATAAATCCCGTGTTATTTCTTGCTTTCTTTAGTTTCGTTCAATTTATAATTTTGTTTATTCAAGATTAAAGTTCAGAATCTTAACTAAAATCTGAATATCAACCTTGCTTTTGATCTTGTAAAAGTTGAGAATTCAATTATATTCATTGTGTTTAATCGATATTTTGAATTGATTTTGAAAGATTTAAAAATCTACAAAATCTATTCAAACCCCCTTTCTAGATTTTGTTCTAGGAAGCTAACTCAAGGTTTTTAATCAACTCAACTTTCCGGGACCAACAAGTGGTATCGGAGCGGTGTTAAGTCATTACGATATTGATTTTAGGTATTGAATAAGATTACGGAATTATCTTGATTTTCTTCATTTTCTTTCATTACTAACAGAGCTACTAATAAGCTTTTGTGGAGTATTTTGTTCTTGTTTCATCATGTCATCGGGAAAAAATAAAAAGTCTAGGAATCTTCCTGAATTTTCCATTGAAGATTATGATTATTGGAAATTTAGGATGGAAAATCATCTGAAGGCCATTCATGATAGAATGGAAGAGGTCCTTGAGGAAGGTCCTATAAAGTTTTATCATGGAGGCACCAAAGACTGGAGAAGAGTCGGTGAATCAAGAATTAGACAAGAAAAGAAGAGTTCTGAATTGACGAATGATGAAAGAAAGGTCCACAATCTTGACCAAGTATCTAGAACTGAAATCATTGAGACTCGAGTAAAGAGTGGATAGAGAAGGTTAAGAGATGCAAAACAGCCAAAGAGATGTGGCAAACTTTAGCCAATGTTTGTGAAGGATCTGATCAAGTCAAGGAAAACAAGCTACGGTCGGTATTGCATACATTTGAAACATTCAAAATGAAAGAAAATGAGTCTGTGGATCGGCTTGATGTTAGGTTGACCAATCTTCTCAACAAAGCAATTGACCTTGGAAAGAATTATTCAGAGAAAGAGATTAATAACAAGATTACGAGATCATTAACCAAGAGATGGAGGAAAAATCCAATATCCTTAAAGCAACTCAAGATTTATCCTCTATTACTCACCATACTTTATTTTCTCATCTTAAAGCTTTAGAGTACGATATCCGAGATAGAAGATGAGGAAGATGAGATGGAGTCAAGTACCTCATCCAAGTCTGTTGCTTTTGTCGAGTAAAGAAGACAAGGTGTCAACAGAGTGCTGTAGGAGCTGATCTATCTCTGAAAGAGCAGATGGCTTTACTTACAAAAAGGTATGATAAATTGAGAATGAAGTATAAGAGAAATAAATTGAGATTTGCGGTAAGGATAGACAAAGATCCAGATCGAGATAGGAAGGTGGATAAATCTTGAGATGATGACAAAAACAAGAGCCGAGACAAGAAGATACAGATCACTGTTAGAAGAAATCCTTCCGAGTCCCAGATCGACAGGAGTGACATTTGCTATACATGCAACAAGCCGGGACATTTCAGCTATGACTGTCCTCAATCGACTCCTAAAGAAAGGGAAGAAAAGAGGAAGAAAAGAGACAGGAGATTTGCGAGATCAAAGAGCTTTGTTGGCTGAAGAAAAAGAGCCAAAGAAATCATCATCATCCTCATCGATTTCGGATCGAGATGATGAGATCTGTCTCATGGCTAATGAGGTAATCTACTATTCATCTTCAAATAATGATTCTTGTCGATCTGCATCCGATCATGACCAAACCGTTATTCATGAGTTATTGAGAGATTTAAAGACATCTTTAGCTGCTTATAAACAGCTAGAGAAAGAGAATTTGTTTTTAAAGGATCGATTCAAATTCTAAATAAAGGCAAGCGGTGATGAATCGCTTAGAAGTGAGTAAACATTCAAGGGGAATGTTTTCTTGATCAAGCTAGTACATCTGCCAGCCTTACGAAATGTTAGAAAATGAATTGAAAACCTTAAAAGAAAAATTTGAAGTGATAGTCTTGAAAATGAATTAATTAAGAAAGACAATGAGAAGCTTGTCTTCAAAATTAGTCGACTTAATAATTCACAATCGATAATAGATCATATTTTTAATACTACTCAAAAATCTCATGATAAGACAGACTTGGTTATGATAGGAACAATAAATCGAGATGTTCAAAAACCTAGAAAATTTGTGAAAGCATCTGTTCAATCAAAGGATATTAAAATTGGTCCATGGAAACCAACCATTCGAGATAAGGACTACATCTCCGATCTGAAACCAAGAATTCAGTGAGAAATCCCTATCGACTAGAAGGAATCCAAGAACCAAAATAAGAAGATTTTCTTATTATAATTCTTTTGATGGAAGGAGCAAATGCTATCCTACATTTTCTAAGTTTAGGAAAATTACTCAATCTGAATACAACAAGTTATCATTTAAAAATGATATAATTGTAGACAGATTTGGTAGAAAATCGAGTCGATTTATTGTCTGCAGATGAGATGTTTATTTGGATTCCTAAAGTGATTCTTGACCCAAAAGGACCCAAGATCACTAGGGTACCTCAAAACTAATGCATTTCACAGATTCACGGGGATCATCACTCAAGGAAGAGATCTTAGCTTCAATATGGTACATTGATAGTGGATGTTCACAACATATGACCCATAACAAGAAGTGTTATCAAATTTTCAAAGCATTGATGGTCCAAGAGTTTTATTTGGTGATAATAATTGTGGTCGGACTAAAGGTGTAGGTACTGATTATCAAGGATATTCGGAGTATACGAGGTATATTTTATTGAAGGTTTGAAACATAATCTGTCTGTTTCTCGGCTTTGTGATAAAGGTTTTCTTGTAAAATTCTCAAGGGATAAATGTGATATTTTAGATAATTCCTCGAGATAAGTTACTATTAAGCGGCTTGAGACATGGTAATGTCTATGTGGCCAACTTCAATAGTTGTCCCAAAGATACTTGTCGATAGCTAAGGGTGGAGAAGATCTCGAGATGGCTATGGCACAAGCGGCTTAGTCATCGAATTTCAAGACCCTTAGTAAGTCGCTAAGAAGAACCTTGTCAAGGGATTACGAAAAACTTTTATCCACCGATCTTAAATGTGATGCTTGTCAAAAGGTAAACAGCCTAGACACTCATTTAAGAGTATTAACTCCTCTTCATCCGAAAGAGTGTTACAACTTCTTCATTTGGATCTGTTTGGACTGTTACACCTCTCGGTTTCGGTGGAAGGAAATATACTCTTGTTGTAGTAGATGATTTTTCTAGATACACTTGGGTTATATTTCTTTTCAAGAAAATGAGACTATGAACAAGATTCCTGATGCATTAGACAGATTGAGAATGAAAAGGGTGTTAATATTATTAAAATAAGGAGTGATAAGGGCACGAGAATTTTTGAATTCTTGTTTATCTAATTTTTTCAATGAGTGTGGAATTATTCATGAGACATCTTCAGCAAGAACTCCTCAACAAAATGGAGTGGTTGAAAGAAGGAATAGAACTTTGAAGAAAGCGGCCGGGGAGCATGTTAGGCGAGTATAATACCCCTCATAGGTTACGGGTGAAGCCATCAACACGGCTTGCTATACCTGCAACAGTGCTTAGTTGTCAAAGACAAGGGTAAGACTCCTTATGAGATTTGGAAGGGTAAGATTCCAAGGATCTCATACTTCAAAGCTTTTGGTTGTAAGTGTTTCATCCATAACAATGAAAAATCTAAGTTAAGAACTTTTGATCTTTGAGACAGTGATGGAATATTCTTGGGATATTCTAATACTTCCAAAGCATTTAGAGTTTTTAACAAGACAACCCTTTGTGTGGAGGAAACCCTCATGTTGTTTTTGATGAGTGTATTCCTTCTCGGATAAAGTGAATCAAATTTACGAAAATCTAAATAAAATTGAACTATCTAAGACTAAACATAGAAGCTGTCTATCTACCTAGTCTTGATTTAGAATCGGATGAAGAAGAATCCCCATCCGATAATCGGAAGACAACTTTTGATCGTGACTCCATCAACAGACACCCTTGACATGGTGATCGGCGAGGGTCGGTGATGAAGGGGAATGTCGGCTGAGGTTGAGTCGAGAGGAGTTGCCTGCGAGACTCAAGATGAGGATCCTTCTCCTCATATAAGCAAAAGGATGAGAAGCTATCATCCATCGATCAGATTATCGGAGACCCATCTAGTAGTGTACAGACACGAATGATGTTAGACTCTGGAAGTCTTTTCGGTTGTTATGTGTCGCTTCTTGAACCCAAGTCTATTGAGGAAGCCCTATCGGACTCCAAATGGATAACAGCCATGCGGGAAGAAGCTGCATCGGTTTGAAAGGTAAAATGTATGGGATCTAGTGGAAAGACCCTTACGTAAAGATCATAGGCACCAAATGGGTGTTTAAAAACAAAGCAGATGAGAACAATATTATTGTTCGAAATAAGGCAAGACTGGTTGCACAAGGTTATTCACATCGAGGGAATAGACTATGATGAAACCTATGCTCCGATTGCAGATTAGAGGCAATAAGATTGTTCTTGGCATTTCTTTGCATATAAATCTTTCAAAGTCTTTCAAATGGATGTTAAATCTGCTTTTCTTAATGGTGTGTTACTTGAGGAGGTTTATGTAGAGCAGCCTCCCGGGTTTAAGATCAATAACAAGGTCTATAAACTCAACAAAGCTCTATATGGATCAAACAAGCTCCCGTAGCACAGTATGATACCCTATCCGATTTCTTGACATCAAATGGTTTTTCTAAAGGTAAGATTGATAGAACTTTGTTTAGAAAGGAAGTAGATGGCAACATCTTACTAGTTCAAATTTATGTAGATGACATAATTTTTGGTTCACCTAATCAAATTATGTGAAGAGTTTAGCATTCTCATAAAAACAGGTTTGAAATGTCAATGATGGGAGAATTAACATACTTTCTAGGCTTACAGATTAAACGGATGAGTAAGGGTATATTTATACATCAGTCTAAGTATGCTAAGGATCCGATTGAGAAATTTGGAATGACAACTAGCAGAGAAGTTAAAATACCTATGGCAACTAACTTCTCAATGGATTCAGATGAGCGAGGGGATACCCACCGATGCAACGGAGTATCGTGGGTGATTGGATCTCTTCTCTATCTCACCGCAAGTAGACCGGACATAGCCTTTGCGGTTGGGGTATGTGCAAGATTCCATCTAATCCCAAGAAAACTCATCGGAGACTGCTAAGAAAATTCTTAGATATCTCAAAGGAACCTTGCAAGTAGGGTTATGGTACCCGGTGATGACAATTTTGGTGACGAGGTTATTGATTCGACTTTGGAGGATGTAAGATTGATAGAAAATCCACTTCGGGAACTTGTCAATTCTTAGGCAACAAATTAATTTCTTGGTTATCTAAGAAGCGGGACATCGTTGCTACCTCCACAATCAAGGCCGAATACATGGCAGTGGAAGTTGTTGCTCTCAACTTCTCTGGATTAGTCAACAACTTAGAGATTATAATATTCAAACATCAATTGTTCCTATTTCTTGTGATAGTAATAGTGCAATAGCAATGACTTACAATCCTGTTCTACATTCTAGATGTAAGCATATAGATATTAGGCATCATTTCATTAGGGATCCTGTTGAAAAGAATGACATTAGAATTGAGAAAATTGTCACCGAATCACAAAAAGTCGATATTCTTACAAAACCATTAGCTGAATCTAGGTTTAAAGAAATGTGTTTAGAATTAGGATTACTTGATGCATCTTTAGCTGGTTTCTAATTTGTGTGCATCTGTTTCCTTATTTCTTTTCTTTTCTTTTCTTTAAAATGTCTAGAAAGAATTATCGACTAGATATGTGTCAAAGGACAATCAGTAGCTGATATCATTGATCTCCTATTTAGGAATCAAGAATCAAGGATTAGTCATATTGACCTTATCGACATGATAATTGCTTATCGACATATGGTAAATCGACTAGGGCACAATAGTTAGCTGATTTTACGAAAAACAGATGACTATCTATACCCTATCCGATCTACCTCGGCTACTAATAAGTTTTGATGAGCTTGTTTTGCAGGTAAGGATATCGATTAGATTCATAAATCTCTTCATTCGTAAAACCTTCATCTTTGTTCTTCTCAAAATTGTTGTTTTTAAATAAAGTTCTTAAGCATGTATTTCAAGTAATCGCTTTGTAACAAAGCTGAAAATACTTTGTTGTTAAATTGTTTTTCTTTCAAAAATCGGACTAGGAAAGAGTTTTCGGAAAAATATCGAGATAAGATTTTCTTGACCTAGTCTGTCCTTTTACCAAGTACGAAATAGAATACCTGAATACTAAGCAAGACATCTCATTGCTTACGTCGGGTATACTAATTACTTCTATAAAGTAAGTCTATTAGCCGTCTAATCCGTAGGATAAACGGTTACTTTTTACGCAATTCAAGATGTGTGTAGATCACGCGCCTGATTTCAAATCGATTTTCTTGCAAAACCGTTGATGTTTTACACGCGCCTTTTTAATTGACGGTTTAAAAATCAGAACCACGAGATCGTGCCACGTTTCGATTTCCTAAACTTTCCCTCTCTCTCCCCCTTCGTTTAAAAACTTACCTTCAACAGCTTTAATTTTTTTACTTTCACAATTACCTGTTATCAAAGTTTTCTCAAAATTTCTTACTCTAAAAATTTATCAATGGCATCTTCTTCTTCCCAAACCCCAAACCACCTTCTTATATATCCGCTTCAGATCTGATTTCAAAATGCTTACCGATTCTGTCAAAAACAAATTAAAAGCTGAGATGTATGTAGATTTCGAGACTACAAATGACAGAGAATCCAGAGAAATTCTCATGTTAGAAGCTTCAAGATTACGGGGTTTTTGTTCATTTAAATCTCCATCGAACAAAGCTGCTGATTTTATTGGAGCAGTAATTTCTTGCAAGGAGTGAATTCACAGAGGATGGTTTCGAGCATTGTTGAAGGTACTCAACTAGAGTACTCCAAGGAGAACGTTGCAAGGACTTTTGATACTTCGATGGAAGGGGTCAATCCTTTGGTGTATAAGGAGAACGATTGGGAAGAATCGTTTGATATGTTTGCGAGGGTTACATACAGAGGTGTTAGGAGAGAATTAAAGAAACACATGTTGAGGAGAAGGTTCAGCTGCTCATGACAATCGTCACCAAGTCAATCCTAGGAGATCAAAGCTCCCATGATGGAGTGACAAAGTCACGATCAGGTGTATGAGAGCCATTGTTGATGGAGTACGGGTGGATTGGGTAGATGTATTGTTTAGGAGACTGAAAGAGGAAAAGCCGAGGTTATTGTTTAACCCAACCAATGGAGACTGGATCACCTCGAATGTGAGTCTTTTTAATAAGATCACAGTGTTAATGGAAGGACTGAATAAAAGATTTGAAACGAGGGAGGGTTTAAAGAAATATTCAAAGCGAAAAGGGTTCTTGACAAAAGATGAATGGATTGGAGGGTTGCACGACTCGATGATGAGTCCGATGATGCTCGTAGGCAAAGAGAGCACTGGCAGCCGCAGGAGTACGAGAGGCTGCCAGTAGTTACCCAACCTCCAAGCAGTGGGGTGGCTGAACCAGCTGCGCGAAGCTCAACCAGCCGAGGATCCACTGTTGTAGAAGTAATAAATGAGGAGGCAGCAACTTCTATAAGGTCTCCAATAAGAAGGAGGTCTAGGAGGAGGTCGGGTCGTGGCTGCAGACAGGCACCGTAGCTAAGCCAGCCACAAGTCACAGACAGATGAGGATTCCGATGAAGATAATCAATTTATTCTTCGAGGAGGTCCTCCAGACGTCCGAATCTTCTCGCGGCTCGGTCGCCGTGACAGAAATCTCCACTCTCCTACTGTAAGAGATACCGGTGGTAGAAATCGCAGCCGAGGTGGAGCACTGGATGCCCAGCCTTCTCCACCAAGGAAGTTGTGCTTTCACCCATCCAGAGGAAGGTACTACTTCATCTCTCTCACCCTCAAAATCCCCACTGCAATGAAGAGGTGTGCACTGGCCGGCATCTCCGAGCCTCTCAAACAGCCACGCTTGCTCCAAACACCCAAACATCATCCGAAACCACTCCCACCACCACCCAAACCGAAACCCCCACTACAACCCAACCTGAATTTACTATTCCCCAACCATCTCTCCACAAATAGAACCAATCACTACATCCACCCCCACCCCATCCGAAACCCAACACTTTACTCCCCGAAATAGACGTCACCTCTTACTCTTTTCTTGAAGACATTCGATGAGCTCCCAATTCCTCAACCTCAAATTTTGAACTTCCCCTCTACCTCTTCTTCTTCCGAATCCTCATCCGAGGAGGAGGAAAGTACCCTATGTCCCACATCGGCTATCACTTCCATAATTACTCAAATGGAGAGGAAGATGAAGCAAAGCGTTCGAGAAAAAGCTCCGGAGGAGGACGAAGAAGATGGTGAAAGCCATCACGAGAAGCAATGATCACAAATATGCGAGAAGTAGAGGTAAATCTTACCGAAAAGATTACATCTATAACTCAATCTGCTTCTTTGAAAAGGTGACATATGGAGGAGGAGGTCAAAGGATTGAAATCACAAGTCTCTGAGTACAACTCAATTGTGGTAGATTCGTTGGCCTTGGACAAGTCGGACTTCGGGGTTAAATGCACCGAATCTGGAGACGAAGCCGACTACCTTGGCGGATGAAGTAAAAAGGGGGAAAAGGAGGTGAAGGAGGTAAAGGAAAGAGAGTTGGCACTCACAGTGTGTTAGATGAGACGAAAAGCAAAGTTGAGACAAAGGCTAGCACAGTGAGTTGAGACTGACAGAGAGGAAGCTCGCATCAAATCGATGAGCCTGGCCGCACTTCACCGAGGGTCACCCAACTCGAGGAGGCATTGAAGGAAGATGAGGAGAGGAGAAAGAAAGAAGAAGAAGAAAGGAGCTCATTTCTTGCCGACAAAGCTAAAAGAATGCGAGACAAAAGCGGTGAGGTGAAAGGGAAGGGGAAAGGAAAGATGATTGCGGAATCTGCTCTGTCAAAGTCTTGAGTCCTAAGCTCACTATCTACGAGAAAAGGAAGAGGGAGCCTGATTACTCTAACTGCCTGAGAGCAGATCAACAGGATCATGAGAGGAACAGGCTTTCTATGGAGAAAGAGAAAGGAAGAAGTCAAGAAGAAGAGCAAAGGACTGAGATGAGGTGGAGCAGAGATGTCGAAAATGGGAGATGAAGGAGGCGGATGAGTCTCGAATTTAGGCCATATCACGAGGACACTCAATCCACCTAAGGTCGTAGCCGCGAGACTCCTCAAAGAGTATAAAGAAAAGAATTTGGAAGCCTTGAGATGGATGTATCATTGGTACATCCTGAAGGGATCTGATTGGTGAGCTGCACGAAGATCTAAAGTGGCATGAGTGGATAGAAAAGGAGGACAAGGATTACTATCGAGAGGCTGCTGGTAGAAGGCGATAAATTCTTCAATCTTGATCTGTGTGCTCCGGCTATGAAAAAGGAAGGCCCAAGACCAATCCAGACGGCTCGGTCGACATGAACTGGATCAAAGGCATTATTGCCAAAGCCGAGGTTGAGTCCGGGTTAAAAGACGAGGAGGAATTGAAAAAGCTAAGGAAGAGAGTCTTTACCTGGTTGGATATTCCTGAATCCAATCGGTGGGGAGTCCGATAAAGGATCTTTTCTCTTTTCCTTATCTTTTTATCTTTTGATCATTGTAAATGTGTAAATATTTGAATGAATATATTTAATCGTTTGTGATTTATTTGTCTTAGTTTTTTTAAAAAGAAGAAGTTTTTTTAAAGAAAAACTTAAATTTTATTTTAGTAAAAGTCATCTGAGAATTTTATCTCTCAAACTTGAAATTTTGAAAAAGGGTTTTTTTAAGTCTTAAGACTCGAGTTTTTGTTTCTAAGTACTTATAAAAGAGTCTAAAAGACTTTATTTTTTCTAATTGTGAAATGAATCTTTTGAGTTGTGAAATATGTGCTCTGAAATACCTATTTGATAATCTTGATTAACTATAAACTAACTTCATTTGTGAGTGAGTCTCTTTCTTGTAGGTTTTAACTTCATCAAAAAGGGGAAATTGTTAGACCAAGAAGAGTTTTGATGAGTTAAAAGGAGAAATCCAGATGAGCATACAACATTGATAAACAGCTCGGATCGAGATTCAATCCTAAGTGATCGGATCGGGTCAAGAGCCGATTAAGATTAGCTGGAGATCAAAGTCTACAAGTCATCTCGAAGACAAGCTCAAAACTAGTCATCTGCAGGAGACGATCATGGAGAGCTCGAGACAAGGTAAAGACAAGTTGAGTAGAATAAGAAAGACAAGTCTTCACCAAGTTAGGCTGAGACGAGTAGGAAGAATCACCGAGGTCGAGAACAGATTATCAAGAATAGGTTTGTTAAGCGGTTTTCGGTTTGTTAGAATTAACTAACAAAACTAACCTGTCTTATCGAGACTTATAAATAGGATTAGTTTTTATTTTTCTAGATACTTATGCATATTTGATTTTTCACACTATTCACTACTCGATTTCAATCACAATCTTTTCACAAGTATTTCAAGAGAGTTCTCAAAAAGTTCTAAGTGTTTTTAGAACACTTTTCTTGTAATCTTCAAAATCCAATACTCACCGTAATAGTTAGATTTTAGGAGAAGAGGTTAGGAGATTGAAGATTTGAAGATTTGTACGAGTTGTAAGTTGTAAGTGAAAGTAAGAAAGAAAGAAGTAAAGCGAGTCCCTTCTTGATTGGAGAAGGAGAGTGGATGTAGGATTATTAAAATCCGAACCACTATAAATCCCGTGTTATTTCTTGCTTTCTTTAGTTTCCTGTTCAATTTATAATTTTGTTTATTCAAGATTAAAGTTCAATCTTAACTAAAATCGAATATCAACCTTGCTTGTGATCTTGTAAAAGTTGAGAATTCAATTATATTCCGTTGTGTTTAATCGATATTTTGAATTGATTTTGAAAGATTTAAAAATCTACAAAATCTATTCAAACCCCCTTTCTAGATTTTGTTCTAGGAAGCTAACTCAAGGTTTTTAATCAACTCAACTTTCCGACCAACACAACACCTCTAATCTCAAGAAATTCAATCAAGTTATTTTTCCGAAAATCTGAATGTTTAATTCTTCTCTCGAGGCAAAAGATGTCTTCTTTTCAATTTCTTGAATTTTTCTAATCAATCCCAAAGTATTCATCTTGATCATCATCACTTTCAGAACTACTACTAGATGAATGTGATGGTGAGTTACCCGGTTCATCGGGATTTTCGGCAACTTCTTCACGATCCACCGGAAGAATCAACTACCGAGACTCTCTAATGTTACCTCATCGATTGTAACATCCTCGGTAGACTCGTAATCAGTAATCATCCTCCCCCATACTTGGGTCATTCCTCTTCTTTGATCTTTTCTCCAATTTTTCTATCAATTCAAGGATGGGAGTATTGTCTTGAGAATCGATTTGTCGGATGATGTGTCAACATCAAGAGTGACACTCGGTTGGCGGTGGGTGCAAGAATCGGTTCGGTGGCTGGTTCTAAGGCTTGGCTTGGTTCTCCAGTGGCCTCATCACCTCTCTCGCATCGAAGTTGATTCGACAGGTTGAATGGGTCCTGACGACATGCCCTCTTCGATCACCTTTCCCCTCTTAGCAGTTTGAGTAGTTCACTCTCATCACGTACCTACTCGACCTTCTCCTAGCCTTAGCAGGCTTCTCTTCCTCTTGGGTTTCTTCACCTTCATAGCTGCAACACCCGAGTCGGTGGAATCATTTGCCTCATCCATGATCACATCATCGATCTCACTTGTTGTCCGATTGACTATATCATCGGGAACCTGAATTGCAACTTCGATAGGTGTAGTTTCCATAGGAACAGTAGTAGGAGCGGGGGTTTGAGTGGAAGGGTTAGATGTAGGTGTGGCATTCTCATCATATGCAAGAAACTTTGAGACATCAATTTGGATTGAGCCTACGACAACTGTTGGTGGTTGTGGAAGGTTAGGGAAATCACGAAACGTGGCTCGAACGTTTGAAGGGCTCGTGGAAAATGGGAAGACAACAGTTAGAGGAACAAGGTTACGGCGGTAGATGTGGCCGTTGATGGTTCGCAACATTGGTGACATCGGTGGACGAAGGGTTTTGAGAAGCCATGGATGCAAGAAGATTTAGAGGGTTTGAAGTCGATGGAGTCTCGAGGAAGTGTTTGAGGGAATGTTTGATTTTTTCGTCATTTTTGCTAAAATTAATTAAATTAAAATAGCAACTTTAATCTAAACCAAGCAATAAACAAGTGTTATGCTAAAAGTCTCTGGAAATCGGTAGACAACTGCTCAGAGCTAAGTTTCTAAGTAAAGAAGACATATAAATTCAAAATCTATAAATAGAAAAGAAGAAGAGAAGTTATAAGATATTAACTCACTAAAAGGAATCCCTAAAAATAAGGAACATGTAGATAATGATACTCCTATGCCCAAAATAACCGTCCAATCGATCTATAAAGCTCAAAAATAATTAAAATTAAACACAATACAATACTGAAAATAAATGTGGGAAGTTACCATGAGAAAAAGTCAAAATTCAAGAATTATCACATAATTAATTAATTCGACTTATAGAAATAAACTGAATCAAGTAGATGTTGTAAACAATGTGGCACACATACACTTCAACATTGATTTTTCAATGTTGCATTTTATTATACATTTTTTCAGTTTTTACACACAAATCCATATTGATCCACCTTTTCAAAAGAGAATATCGTAGTCGCAATCTCTGTGTTCCATAGTTACTCGGATTACGAGATAAATTGATGCTATTTTAATCACCTGTTGAAAAGAAGTCATCGTAGTAGCGAACTCCGTACTCCATAGTTACTCGGTGATTAAGAATAAACATCTAATTGAGTATTCTAATGTATGCATTTGAGAAGTGTATGTCCTGTAAATCATGATTGGAGTAGTTTTTCGGGTAAGTGTTATTAAGACCAATCAACAAAATATCGAACCAAAGGGAAAAAGTATGCACATGAGGCCACTAGAAATACGTGTTCTTAGTGACTAGAGTTGCAACAATGGTTGGCACTAACACTACCAAACACTTGCAAAAATACAAACTAAAACAAGCAAACAATTGATCGAACACTAAGAATGCGAGAACAAACACAACAATAAATGGTGGGATAAAGGTGCTAGGATTAACATCCATCAATGAATCATCAATCAATAAGCTACAATTGAATCAAATTGCAAATCAACTAAGATAGAAAGCATAAACCATCATGAAATTAATCACTCCATTAAAATCACAATGCCTAATGTGAGTATCCTCGATCTTTCCCATCTCTCAATGTAGAAATCCCCAATTCATACAATTATGCAAAAGAGGAAAAACATCACCAATTGATCTTCAATCAACAACAATAGGAATGCTTGAGTCTTCAACACCAATCTCCAAATGAATTACAAGCTTGAATTGAATGGAATTACAAGAATCAAATGCTATTCTAATGCTAATCTACCAACAATCAATTGAAATCTAAGTCTAAATCTAACTTCTACTCTACCTAAGAAAGAAATTGGCTTGGGGCCCGAGAAATCGCCCCAAAACCACTCTCAACCGCTATTCTGAATTGTCTAAGTTGTATCTCTGAATTGCCACTGCTTCTCCCCTTTAAATACAAAAATTGAAAAGCTGCCCCCTCGAGTCGAGGGTCAGGCCTCGACTCGAGGCTTTTGCTTTTGTCCCATCCCTCGACTCGAGGGTCATGCCTCGAGTCGAGGCTTCTGCCTTTTTGATTTTGATCCTTTTCTACATATCTCTCGACTCGAGGCTCTTGTCCCTCGATCGAGCTCGAGTCCAGGACACTTTTCTCGCGGGGCTTCGGCCCGACCCCGTTTCGTCCAAAATGTCCGTCTCTTCATTCTAAGTCTAATGGTACTCTCGGATTGGCAAAATTCCACCGAATTACCTGCAAAATGGACGAAAAATATCAAAATCTCACAAATAATACTTTTAGGCAAAAGAGTGATACTTTTCACATTTAGGCACAAAAACTAACACTTTAGCTCACTTTTGCACTAAAATAAGCCCTAAAAACATGGATCAATTCACTCCAATCATACCCCCAAACTTGAATTGTTGCTCGTCCTTGAGCAACGTAGAAACTAAGAACAAAGAAGTGAATTGATTGCAATTATGTCACATGACATTATAGGCGAAGTAAAAGACAATCGAACTTATCAATGAACACTTGTATCAATGCAAACTATCCACTAGCCATCAAGATAGATCATGCTCAAACAAATGCTTAATCTAATACTCAACACATTGCTCCTTCCATGGAGTGTTTCACTCTTCACTCAAGTGTATAAAGGTATAAAGCACTCAATCATCAAATTCATGAATAAGTACACCATATGCTTGCCAAAAGACTTAATCTCAATCCAAATCACTTGTGATTAATCAAGAATCAAAGAGGTCTTTCTTCTAGGTTGTAATGTAGGCTCTTTGGAAAGGTGGGATGTTTTTGGATAAGAGTGACTAAGTAGTAGAGACTTGAATGTAAGCTAATCAATACAAAACACATCTCTTCTCTTTTCATCAAGCACACTCTTCCTTTTGAACTTCAATGATCAATCCACCATTCACTTGAGCTTTCTCTTTTTAAGCTCACAAATTAAATTTTTCCTTCACTTCATGTTCACATTTTCACAATTCAATCTTTCACAACCTTTCTTTTCTTTTATGCTTCATTCACTTTGCTCATCATCTTCCCACACTTAGCAATCAAATCACCATCATTAGCCAACATTCAAGCTCAACTAAATATAAGACAAGAAAGGCTCATAAACATAGGCTAAAATGGTTTCAATTTCACTTGGCTTGCCAAAGAATATGGATCATAAGGCTCAACATGGCTTACTAAGGAAATAAAATGTATTTGGTGGGTAAAATTTTGGCAAAGTAACTCATCATTCAAAACATGGCCTCTTATCATTTTCAAGTCATCACACAAAGATCAATATCAACAAGTCTAGTGGCAAGTTCTAGCATACAAATCATGAATGATGCACTCACAAAGAAATATCAAATCAACCGTATAAGATGTACGATTATTAAGGCACAAAAGCTCACGGGCTTAAATTGAGCAATGAATCAAGCATCATCAATCACATCCATCTTTACATAATAAATCAAGAATGCTAAGTTCAAGCTACACATCAACTCATGATCAAATCAAAATCCAATATGTCTTGCAAATCAAGCACAAGTGCTCATGTACATAAATCCAAGCATACTCACTACCACAAAAATGATACTAAAAGATATATGCAATAAATCCACAATTAAGCTCAAGACACATCTAGCCCCACAAATAGATGCAAGAAATCTAAGATACCAATATAGCTTAATCAACAATAAGCAATAAGCTCAACAAACCCCATAATCATATAAGAGCACAAAAGATAGGAAAAGAAAGAGAAACACCTCCCCCAAACTTAGACAAGTCTAAGTTTGAAAGGAAGTGTTGTACCAATAAGCTTTTAAACTCCATCTTTCTTCAAGCATGTGTAGGACTCTTCAAGCTTTAATGCACTTTCCTTCTTGATCTTGCATTTCCTTGCAATTCCAATCGCTTTCTCAATCCACGTAGTGAAGCATACCTACAATCGGGCGTAAGAATCTTCAAATAATTACCACTAAGAGATGCAAGAACCAAATAACGACTAACACCCCCAAACTTGAATGATAACATGAATTCAAGGTTTAGAATGAGAGTGATAAGAATATATGCAACTTCTAATGGTATCAACAATTAAGCTCATAACTATATGAATCTCAAAGCACCTAGCATACTTTCCTAAGCATAAGAAATTAAGTAGCAAGCCAAATCTCCCAAAATAAAACAAAAACACAAATCTACCAAAAACACACAAAAGCAAACAAAAAGGATGGGTTGCCTCCCATCAAGCGCTATTTTTTTGTCCTTTGCCGGACTTATTTCTTCCACTTCCAAACGTCTTTCATCGGAATGGCCAAGGGTAGCAATCCTCCTTGCCATTGTATCTCAACCTTTGTGCTTCAAAGTCATGGAGGCAATTATGTAGGAGAGACCCATCATCCACATCTTTGCATTTTATTGATGGTTGTCCTCCTTTCTTTGTCACCAACAACCCTCTCCATTTCTTCTCTCCAAGGATGCCCAAGCACTTCTTCAATTCTTTCCTATAATCAAAGTTCTCAAGAGGTAAGATCAAATCAATAGAAGCATCAAATTCAAATAAAGTAAAAATTGAAGAGTTAGAAGGTTTAGAAATGCTCATGTCATTCTTCAATTCCTCATTTGGTGCTTCTAGATTTTCTTGCACATTGTTGCTCATGTCCATCAATGGACATTCCTCTTCATCACTCTTGATAAGGAAATCTTCCTTTTCATCCTCATTGCTCGGACCCTCTACTACATCATCTCTTTCACTTTCTTCCTCCCCTTCTTCTTCTTGATTCTCCATGATAATCATGTTCTTTACTTAGCGTAGGAAATTTTTGAGTTGACTCTTTATAAACATGAAATGAACTCCGGTGATCTCCATGTTCCCCTCTATCCATGAATTAACCTTTTCTTTGGTCTCATACATTTCTTCATACAAGGGAAGCATTTGATCACATCTTGCATCATCTTCCTCAAATTTTTCCAACAAAAATCCAAGCATTTCTTGCAATATGACTCTCATATCATGGAGTCTCCATTCTTCAAGTTGAGGAGAAGCTTGTGGCATAGGATAATCAAACTCATGGCTTCTCCTTTCACCATAATAATCATCTTCCGATGCTCCTTTAAATTCGTATCCACAATATGGATCGAATTGATCATAACGCTCATAGTATGGAAACATCTCTTGAGGTTGGGGAGGAATTTCTTCACATATCCAATCTTCATAATTGGAAGGAACTTGTTGCAAATGAAAAGTATCTTCATAGTTCCTCCAATCATTGTGTCCATATTCTTCATAGTGTAGAGGATATACCATGCTTTCTTGATAATAATATTGATTCCATGCATATGAATTGTATTCCTCCATTTAGACAAGATAAGCAAGTATCAAATTCCAACAAAAATAACAAAACAAACACCAAACACAAAGGCAACAAATAGTCACTTCAAACAATTACTAGGTCTCACTTGAGGCGCAAAAACTAATTCCCCGACAACGGCGCCATTTGATTGGAGTAGTTTTTTGGGTAAGTGTTATTAAGACCAATCAACAAAATATCGAACCCAAGGGAAAAAGTATGCACATGAGGCCCTAGAAATACGAGTTCTTAGTGACTAGAGTTGCAACAATGGTTGGCACTAACACTACCAAACACTTGCAAAAATACAAACTAAAACAAGCAAACAATTGATCGAACACTAAGAATGCGAGAACAAAAACAACAATAAATGGTGGGATAAAGGTGCTAGGATTAACATCCATCAATGAATCATCAATCAACAAGCTACAATTGAATCAATTTGCAAATCAACTAAGATAGAAAGCATAAACCATCATGAAATTAATCACTCCATTAAAATCACAATGCCTAATGTGAGTATCCTTAGTCTTTCCCATCTCTCAATGTAGAAATCCTCAATTCATACAATCATGCAAAATTGAAACTCGATCAACACCTAATCATGTTAGCTCAACTCTCGCCTATTGATAGGGTGATCAACCATTAATCTAAAGATACAATTTTACACAAAGCACAATTAAGAATCGCAATTAGGTAGAAAACTAATGTGAGTATCCTTAGTGCAAGTAATCTCTCGATTCCGAAGCACCCAATCCACGCATTCATACACAATTATAACCCGATTAATCCCGGATCACGTTAGCGCAACTCTTGTCTATAGCTAGGGTGATCAAACACTAATCTAAAGAGATAATTATGCATGAAGCACAAATGAGAATCACAATTAGTAAGCAATCTACTCAATTGATCTCCAATCATCAACAATTATAGCATCATCAATCAAATCATCATCAATTTCAATTAACCCAAGCACAAGAGAGTTAGCCCATGGTACCACAAACAATACCAATGGGAAGAAGATAGAATTGATCAAACACTAAGCAAATCACAACAATTAAGAAATTAAAGAGACAAAAGAGGAAAAACATCACCAATTGATCTTCAATCAACAACAATAGGAATGCTTGAGTCTTCAACACCAATCTTCAAATGAATTACAAGCTTGAATTGAATGGAATTACAAGAATCAAATGCTATTCTAATGTTAATCTACCAACAATCAATTGAAATCTAAGTCTAAATCTAACTTTTACTCTACCGAAGGAAGAAATTGGCTTGGGGCCTGAGAAATCACCCCAAAACCGCTCTCAACTGCTATTCTGAATTGTCTAAGTTGTATCTCTGAATTGCCACTGCTTCTCCCGTTAAATACGAAAATTCTGAAAAAGCGCCCCTCGAGTCGAGGTCGCCTCGACTCGAGGCTTCGCTGTCCCATCCCTCGACTCGAGGGTCATGCCTCGAGTCGAGGCTTCTGCCTTTTCGATTTTGATCCTTTCTGCATATCCCTCGACTCGAGGCTCTTGTCCCTCGATCGCAGCTCGAGTCCAGGACACTTTTTCAGCGGGGCTTCGGCCCCGACCCCCTTTTTCGTCCGAAATATCCGTCTCTTCATTCTAAGACTAATGGTACTCTCGGATTGGCAAAATTCCACCAAATTACTTGCAAAATGGATGAAAAACATCAAAATCTCACAAATAATACTTTTTAGGCAAAAGAGTGATACTTTTCACATTTAGGCACAAAAACTAACACTTTAGCTTACTTTTTGCACTAAAATAAGCCCTAAAAACATGCATCAATTCACTCCAATCCAGTCACATAATCTTGATTCAAGTATATTTCACAAAGGACTTAACTAATATATTAGAAAGAATCTCAAAAATATTAATTTTCTCATAGACCTCACTGATGTTATCACAAATGTTGTAACATTTGCTTCAACATCCGCCACAGGATTTTCGCATTGTACACAAACCAAGAAATTTTCGAAGAAATGAAAACCTCTCAAAATCAAGAGCTTTAGTAAACAAATCAGCAAGTTGCTTATCGGTGGGAATATATTCTAACTTCACCATACTCTTTTCTACAAGATCTCTTATAAAATGGTGTCTTATACTTATATGCTTAGTAAGAGAGTGTTGTACAGGATTTTTAGAGATATTTATAACACTTGTGTTATCACAAAAAATAGTATGGATATCGTATCAAGGCCATAATCACCAAACATTTTCTTTAACCACAAAAGTTATGAGCAACAACTTCCTGAAGCAACATATTCGACTCAATTTGTAGATTGAGAAACACAATTGTTTCTCGTTGTGCCATGAAATCAAATTGTTCCCCATATAAAAGCATCCACCACTCGTGCCTTTCCTATCATCAACATCACACTGCCCAATCAAGCATCACTATATCTAATCGAGTGTACTATTTATATCTTTTGTGTACCATATGCCAAGATCAACAGTCCCCGCAACATATCCGATGATTCTTTTCTCAACATTCATGCGTGATTCTTTGGGATTTGCTTGGTACCTAGCACAAATACAAACACTCTACATAATATCGAGGTCTACTTGAGGTTAAATAGAGAAGACTACCTATCATGGATCTGTACAATGTTGGGTCAACATCTTGTCCAACATTGTCCTTACACAGCTTTTTGTGTGAATCCAATAGGAGTTTTCATATGCTTAGCATTTTCAAGACCGAACCTTTTACCAAATTTTTAGCATATTTACTTTGTGAAATAAAAATACCATCATTCATCTGTCTGATTTGAAGACCTAAAAATAATTTAAGTCCCCAACCATGCTCATCTCAAATGTGGCGTACATTGTTTCAACAAAGTCTTTCAACATGCTATCGATATAGATCCAAATACTATGTCATCAACATAAATTTGTTCTATCATCAAATCTTCATCAACCTTTGTTTGATAAATAAGGTTCTATCTGCTTCTCCTCTAATGAAACCATCTCGCAAAAGAAAGTCGGTTAACTTTGCCATACCAAGCTCTAGGAGCTTGTTTCAAGCCATACAATACTTTCTTAAGCTTATAGACATAATCTGGATATTGAGGATTGGTTGTTCTACATATGCTTCCTCATTCAATATACCATTCAAAAATGCAGCTCTCACATCCATTTGAAACAACTTGATTTTGATATAACATGCAATAGCTAACAATAATCTAATAGATTCAATCCTAGCTACAGTGCAAATGTTTCATCAAAATATATACTCTCAACTTGAGTGTATCCTTGGGCAACTAACCTAGCCTTATTTCTTACTATGTTTCCGGACTCATCAGTTTTATTCAAGAAAATCCATTTAGTCCCTATAACATTAGTATTACTAGGTCTAGGAACTAATGTCCAAACTTCATTTCTTTCAAAGCATTAAGTTCCTCATGCATAACATTTATCCAATTCTCATCTTTCAAGGCTTCGATTACATTTTTAGGTTCCACAATAGAATGATAGCATTCGGCATCAATTTTGTTAGAAATAGAAGACATACATACCGACCTCACAACATCTCTTGAACTTACCTTCTTCTCGGTTTGGAATCCTACAGATGATTCACCAATAATCTGACTAGAAGGGTGACTCTTTAAGATACTATAAGCGGGTGCTTTACCTTGTTTGAAATTGTCTGATTCTTCTATTTCGGATAATGTGATTCCCGATGTTGTACCATCGGTTGTAATATTTTCTCGATCCGGGTTCATCGATGTATCAAGAAGGTCTATAACATCATCTTCAACACTTTTACCTGATAGACTTGTCTGTATCATCAAAAACCACATTGACATGATTCCCGCATAGTGTCGCTTCTCAAATTATAGATTCTATAGGCCTTACTATTTCTAGAATAACCTAAGAAAAATTCCTTATCACTTTTAGAATCAAATTTATGCAATTGATCTCTATCATTCAAGATATAACAAACACAACCAAACACATGAAAATATTTCAAATTTGGTTTCTTGTTATTCAAAATCTCATATGAGGTTTTTGTACCATCAGTACCTAATAAAGACTCTATTTACAATGTGACAAGCAGTTGTTTAATGCCTCACCAAAACCTTTTAGAAAGATGTTCAGCATGTAACATTACTCTAGCCATCTCTTGTAAAGTCCTATTTTTCCTTTCAGCAATTCCATTTTGTTGTGGAGTTTTTGGTGATGAAAATTCTTAGATTATACCTTTCTTTTCACGAAATCGGAAAAAAACTATTTTCAAATTCCCTACCATGATCTGATCTAATCCTACTTACTTCAAATTATAAGCGCTTTAAACCTTTTATACATGATTTTGAAAGCAAAGAAAGGTATTAGATTTATCTTTCGAAAATCAACCCTAGTATACCTTAAAAATGATCAACTACCACAAGAGACTACCTTTTTCCTCCTAAACTTTTTGTTTCCATAGGTCCCATCAAATCCATGTGAAGAAGTTCAAAATATCGTGTTGTGGTGCGGTGTGACAACATCTTGTGTGACACTCTTACCTGTTTATCTTTTTGACAAGGACCACAAACCGTAGTCTTGTGAAATTTCAGCTTTGGTAAACCTCTCACACTCCAACTCGATTAGTTTCGAATATTCCTAACATGTACATGTCCAATTTTTTGATGCCATAAATTGAATTCATCATTTTTGGCAAAGTTGTGTACATTGTTAGTTCCAATGAGATAACAATTATCAATTGACCTATGACCAGTCATTAGACATTCATTATTATCGGTTAAAACATAACATGAATTCTTATCAAACTTAACATGCAAATTGTCATCACATAGTTGATCGATACTAATCAAATTAGCAAACAATCCTTCAACATGCAGTAAAATTTGACAATTTAGGAAATCCTTCAACATTCAAAGTTCCCTTTCCAACAATCTTACCTTTTGATCCTCCACCATCTGTGACATTTCCACCATCATAAGGTTCATAATTAGACAAGAAATTAATCTTTCCAGTCATGTGCCTTGAGCATCCACTATCAAAGTACCATAAACCAGAACACATGCTTTCAATGAAGTATACACAACATTATAGGAGACCTTAGTATTTACGGACTTTTGTGACTTCGATGTGACGACACCGAGGGTAACATTCTTTTAGCCATCAAATTATTTTTTAACTTAACACGGTAAGGACGAATATGACCTTTACGAACAATAATGACACACAAACTTCTTTTCGGACTTTTTACCAGGTATCATTAGTTTTATGAAGATTTATCCTTCGATTTATATCCTGCCTTAACAAATTTTATTGGTTCTTCATCACTCATAGAAGTTTTATCATTTTTATAACCTAAACCAGTGGTATCAGTTTTACCAATCATTAAAGCTTCTTTTAACACCTCGGCACTCTTGGAGTATTTCTTAAAACTTAAAGTTAAATCTTTCAATCCATCTTTGAGTTTAGAAATTTCCAAGTCTTTCCTAGTCAAGGTTACTTCAAGTTTGGTTAATGAGTCTCTCAAATCTGAATTTTCTAAAGTTAGAGTTTTCAAAATTTCATTTCGAGATTCCCATTTCTCAACAAATTTCTTACATTTTGAACAACAAGGTTTATTACATTACGATATTCTTGAATTATCAACAAAACCATTAAAATAGTTTAATGATGATTCGATTCGATTCGATTCATCTAATTTTACACCGAATGTTGGAACATACGTGTTAACATCGATTCCGATCATCATATAAAGAATCATCATAGTCTATTCTACCAGAAAATGCAAATTCTTCATCCCTTTGATCTTCGTGCTCCTCAGATTCATCACTCAAGGTAGCATTAAAGTTTAATTTATTTTTAAGCAAGGTATTAGCACATTCATTTGCATAATGACCATATCCAGAACATGCATTACATTGAGCAGGACTTCCTATACTCGGGGTTATAGTTGTCATACTGTTTTGCTTCCACTCCCACTACCGCTACCAAATTTCTTTGGTTGAATAGTTTTACCTTTCCTTTCGGGTGTTTGTGGAGTATTTTTGATTTGAATCCTTGGTTGAATGTTATTCCTAGTCACACTTGACTTCTTTATCAAGAAAGCTTTAAACTATCTTGTCAAGAAGGCAATGTGGTCGAGGATTGTCAAGACATAGCTTGGCAACATTATCATCATCGACTCAAGTTCGATCACACATGATGTCTTTTCAGCACTTGAGGACGATTCTCCTTTGAATGCAATCAGCTTCTTTGAATGCGAGTCTCATCTCTCTGGGTTGAATTCATCTCATATGCCCGTAGTATGCTCACAAGCTCAGTTTGGCTCAACGTATCTGTATTCTTAACTTCGTCTATAGCACAAATTTTTGCATCAAAATGCTTAGGTACAAGACGTAAAATTTTCTCGAACTAACACGGTGTTTGAGATAGGATCTTTCAGTGATTGAGCTTCATTTGTAATCTCGGTGATCTTCTCATTGTAAGAAGAGATGGTTTCATCATCCTTCATCCTCGGGTTTTCAAACTTTATCCCTAGCATTCGAAGTCTGGACCTTCGAACACTTTCGATCCTTCACAATGATCTTGCGGCCTATCCCAAGCATCTTTTGCACTTACAGTTTGATATGATTTTGAACATGGTCATATCAACTGCTACAAAGATTGCATTCAATGCTTTGGAATTAAAGCTTGCGATTGTGCTTTCATCGTTTGTCCAATCCAACTCACGCTCGACAATGGTCTCTCCTTCAAGATCTCGCATTAGTCCTTAGGACGCCCATCTCGCTCTCCACGCACGTTCATCAATTGACTTGATGTACATCCACATCCTTGGTTTTCAATAGGCATAGTTTGTTCCATCTAGAACGGGAGGCTTAAGTGATTGAGCCAATGGGTAATCCATTGCAATGACAACACACAAGACACAGGATCTAACTTAGTAACGTCAAGTTATGGCTCGTGCCAATCAAGGTGTGTGTTTTTTTAGATCGTAGATTGTTATCACAATGTTGTAACAATGAGAGTAACTTTAACAATGAGAGTAAACTTTTTCATAGATTATTTTAAATAATAATCTATGAGGAAACGATTCACTATATTAATAATGAATACAAATCAAGTAGAGAGCGATTCACAACTCGAATCTTCTCAATAAACCACTACAAGACCTAAACCAAAAGTTTATGATCTAAAGCGGCTAAATGTATAAAATACACCGTCAAAGGTGACCTATCTAGATATGTTAAAGAACACCCGTCTACTAACAATCTAAACAGAATCTTATGTTACACGAAATGACACAACATTTGATGTAACGTAAATGGGAAATAATGGCCCTATCAATCTGAATGCACTTATCGCACTCAACAGTCGATACTCGATTACTTCTCACGCAAGGCTCTTAGAATATATAATTGATCACTCGTATTGCCTTGTTATTCATTCTTGAAGCTTGGCCATCTATTTATAGATGTCGAATACAACCTTCAAGAGCATCGTAGATCCTTGTGGATGGATCTAGAAATCTCCAGCTCATTCCCTAATATTCACTCGTGAATCTCAGTTGAAAACCGCCAATAAAGCGCCTCTAATAATCTGCTATTGGCTTGTAACCGCTTGATCTAGAAAACTCCCCTTTATTCTTGATCCTTGTAGATCCTTATGGAGTATTGGAGTCGATTCCGGATCGTCAACCTACAGTCAACAACATCAAAGACAACACCGAAACACAAAAAGTTAGTTGTTAGAAGAAAGGGCGACTCGATATCGCACCCGATGTTACAATATTGGTGGTAACAAAAATGTTTAACTTCAGTGACATCAACATATTATATGTTCAAATTTTATTGATATATTTAATTTATTTGATAATATATACAAATTATATAGAATGTGGGCGAAAGCAAGCATATATTTAATTTATTTAGTAATATATACAAATTATATAGATAATCTGAAAAGGGTATATTTAATTTATTTGATAATATACATGTTATATAAGCGTACATTTAATTTATTTGATGATATATACATATTGTATAATTTATTTGTGTTATATATAAATAATATAGATATTATTAGTTTTCAAAAAATGTATATTTAATTTATTTGGTGATATATTTATAACCATATAGAGCTAAACCTAAGGAAGTTTATGTGGCAAAACCACATTCTTATATTTCAAAATCTCTCTTCTCTCATTCATTTAGGTTTTAAGTATTGATATCAACCATCAATTTTATAAGTTTTAATTCCAGTCATTTATCTATTTACATATTAGTCTATAAATATCTGATACCGACATTTGATATATACAAATTATATAGATAGTTAAAAATTTCACACATTATTGACCAAATTTTTTTGCAAAAATATAAAATTGAATCTATTTTTTTTAGGAGGAGGTTCAATGGATATTGTATGGTATATATATGTGTGTGTGTGTGTGTGTGTATGTGTGTGTGTGAAAATATAATATTTAGTTCCATAAATTGTGCAACATATGATACTTTAATATTTTTTTATCGGGTCACGCAAATTTATTATTATTTTATACCAAAATTATATAGGCGAATAATTAAAAAAAAATCTAAAGCTGTCAATTATGTTTTAAAGTCAAAATCAAAAGGGGATTGAATTCTGTGTCTTGGTTCGTGACGGAGATCATGCAAATATACAAATAATGTTGTTTTTGATAAAAATGCAATTTTGGAAAAGGTGGCGATTTAATATGCAATTAAGCCAAATTATAATTACAAGTATAGTTTTTTATGTGAAATATAAATTTGTGAATTTATTAGTGTATTATATATTTAATTTAACTTTTTACATATTTAAATTATATTTTTAATTTAAATAGATTGTGTATTATAATTATTTAAATTATTTTTTATTATATATATATATATATATAACGAATTACAAGCAGTGTAATGTCCAAGCCCTATTTACAAATAGGTACAAGCACTTTTTAGGTTTTGGTAAGTTGACGATTATACCCTTAATATCCCGTACCTCATTTTAAGTTTCTCTCTCCTCTCTCTCTTGTTCCGATTTTTCTCTCTCATTCATCCGATTTTTTCTCTTTTCTCTCTCATTAATCTACCTAAATCTTTCTCTCGATTAATACGCTGTCTATCTCCACCATTTTTTTAGCCATTTTTTTCTTCTCACCCCATCACGGTACGTTTCTCTATTTTGCATCTATTCTCTCACTCATATTTTCTCTCTTCGATCAAATTCATATCACTCGAGATAATTTTTGTAGGTTAAAAATTGCATGCCTTGTGCTTCGCAATATCATTTCAATTGTTGATCAGTCCCTAGTTTTTACAATCAAATTCGATGGGAGACGGAAATTGATTTCTCTTGGGTGATGTAATAGATTTCATCATCTGATCTCGAGTTATGAATAAATGGTCTGATCTCAAGTAAGGTTGTTTTTCATTTTTTTGCTCATTTGGTAGCTTGGATGAATGTGGGTTGGAGCTTGATGAAGATATTTTGAATGTTTCGTATATATGCAGTAACTTAAAAATGTTGATGGCACCGTACGCATATGTGAACCCAAAAATGATTTTTTTGTAATTTATGATATCCCCACTCCCACTTTAAGTCCTACCGTTTTTATATTAACGCACCACCTGATTTTTCCGGGGATTATGCATACCTTCTTATGACTTGAGCCCCGCACTTATTAAGGGCTCATATCTGTTGATTCTTGGGTAGACATAATGAAAGGTGGTGTTGGTGCAGTTTTTAGTGGTGGTGCGGTTGAGTTTAGAGATTCCTTAATTAAGTATTCAACCCGTTTAGGATTTCGTTTAAGTTTGTAAGAAACATATCCCGCTATATACACGTTGTGTGCGGTGAGGTAGACGAGGGTTGTGATTGGTTTATAGAGGCCAAGAAAACACTCACCGATGAGTTTGTTATTTATAAATTAAACTTATTACACCTATGTGCTAGTAAATTGGTAAACTACAGGGGTAAATGTTTTGCATCCCGAATTATTGGGCAACTTAAGTTGCAAAAATCAAGTCTAAACTAACAATGGGTGGTTCTGATTTAGTTAACTTGTTTAGAAATAATTATGGTATTGAAATTCCTTACCAAAAAGGGTGACATGCATCTCAAAGTGCCCTCCAAAATATATTTGGTTGTTATGACGATTCGTATGATAACTTGAGATGGTATGTAGAAGTTGTTCATAGAACCAATCCCGCAGTTGTTTCCTTGATCGAGAAGGATGAATTGTCACATGAATTCCAGAGGCTATTTTTATCTTTTAATGTAAGCATTATTGGATTTCAATATTATCATCCGATATTTTTCTGGATGGTGCATTCTTGAAGGAGCGTTCTAAGGGAATATTGTTGAATGCTACCGCTAAGGATGACAACAATGGTATTCACTTTTAATTGTGATATTACACTTTCTTTTAATTGTGTATTTTTTCCATCATTCTATTTGTTTTTCATTTCTTTTTCCTTCGCTTTTTAATTTCTAGGTTTGTTCCCAGTTGCATTTGCAATTGTTTCTACTGAAAATACATCGAATTGGAAATGGTTTATTCAAAATGTTAAAGATAATATCAAGCATAAGGATAAAATATTCTACATATCGAGATAGGAATACTGGTATTCTTGCAAGATTTAACCAAGTGTTTGTAGATGATGTGCACTTTTTTTGCTTGTTTCATCTCCTACCAAACCTTAGAGGCCATCTTTCATCTGGATGCTCCAATCGTCAACGCATTTCTTTGTGTAATTTGTTTAAGGCTTGTGCTTACGCTCCCACTAAGTGTTTGTTTGAGGAAAACATGAAAAATTCATTCACTTTGGGGGTAAAATGGCTGAAGATTGGGTTCTTTGAACTCCCTCTTGAAAAGTGGGCAATTGCATACTCTAATAACATTACTCGTTATGGAGAGTTGACATCAAATGTTGCTTGAGTCTTTCAATCATTGGTTAGTTGATGCTCGTAGTCTCCCGGTGACTAATTGTTGTGACTGGATACGAAGAATTTTCTTGTTGGTTTGTTGAAAGGAGGAAGCAAGCTAAAAATTGGAGTACACCACTAGTTCCTGTTAAGGATGCGAGAATGGAGTGTTTTAAGTGAAATTGGTATGTCTTGGAGTGTAGTTATCTGTCCGGTGGTGATTATGAAGTATTATCAAACATATCATGTTTGGTAGATCTTAAGAAAATGTCTTGCTCTTGCCATATGTGGCAAACCACCGGTTTTCCTTGCGCCCATGCTATTACGGTGATTCATAGAAATATCAATTTTATTGACCATTATATTGATGAGTGTTTTTTCACTCGAAATACAAGGAAACTTATGAGTCTAACATCAATCATGTGCCTCAAACACTGAAATTTGAAGTTTACGATTCATTTGAAAAGATTTTACCACCTAAATTCAATCGGATGTCGAGGCCGTTCGAAGAATCAAGAATCACTTCGTATGGTGAATTCCCGAAGAAGAAAGTCAAGCCAACTCCTAAGGCAATGAATCTGTTAGATCAATGTATAGTTTTTGCTTGATCTTGATTTTGCTATATATATCATTACAAGTTTCTTGTCATTTGATTGAAATCTCCTTTTGATTTGCAGGTTTTAGGACAACAAGAACATTGGTGAATTCGCCCTACTTTTGGTTGATCTTTTATTTTGCAATTCAAGATTGTAAGCCTATTTAAACTTATTTTGCAAATTAGGATCCAAGTTTTATATGGCTTACTTTTTGTCTTATGTGTCACTTTCATTATTTCATTATTGGCACATGAACTCAAAATCTTAATGATTATACGAAATTGCTATATAAAATGATTGATCTATTACATCTCATATTCTGCAAGTATTACTAGTATATAAACTTTGCTATTATACCAATTATCATTGCGATGCAAAGAATGTTACTAGATTTGCAACTACCACAGTTCCTAGTTGTATCTGGTATGTTCCATTATTACTACAAACACTGCATCGTTTTTGCACGCACTGCTTTCATCAACTCTTCTACAACTTGATACTTCCTTCATCTAATGCACATTTGAATCCCACTCTATCGGACTGCACCGGTGAGACCATCCATGGTGTGCACATTTGTAATACAATCTTCGTGGATTCATCCGAGTCTCGTATACCTTAATCGTACGTTGTTGGGCAGCGGCAAGTTGTGCAAAATGATCTTTTGTACCTTGGATACGTAGTGCTTGAATTTTGAGACATTTTTCTCCTTTTCACACTCCAATTTTCTTTTTATCTTCTTCATATGTAAAGATCTTATTGTTTGTATTTTTGGTTCTTAGAATCTGTTATTTATAGTGCAATATATTTCATTAAGTTGTAACGGTCATATTTGACCAAGTGTGTAACGGTTATATTTTATTTTTAATAAAATTTGTTATTTTCTTAGTACGATGCGGTTGGTTTATTTCATTGTTCAAGTTAAGTAATTAGGTTGTGCAATTTAAATAACAAGGTTGTGCAAATTAGAATCATGGTGTTGCAATTCATATCATAGTCTTTGTTGCAATTTAATTAATATTGTTGTGCAAAAATATTATTACTTGTGCAAATGTGTTTACGATTGTTCAAATTTAATAGTTGTTCTTTGATTTTTTTCATGTGTTGTACAAATGTTTTTACACGAGTGTTCAATTTGTTTTTCTTGAATATCTGGGTTTTTTTTGGGCTTTGTACACGTTTAATTTAGACCTAATTGGGCCTTATAATTTTTTTGGGCTTTATAAGATTTTAACCTTTATTTTTCATTATTCACTGTTAATTTCGTGTCATATTGTGGTGCACTATAAATGTGACTTGTGCAAAAATATTATCATTGTGCAAATGTGTTTACTTGATTGTTCAAATTAATTTTTATTGTTATGCAATTGTGTTTAATTGATTGTTCAAATTAAATATTGGCGTTGTGCAAAATATTATAACTAATGTGCAAAGCGTTTTAATTTATTGGTCAATATTTGTTTTTTAAATATCTTGTCGTGTGTGTATGTGTTCTCGTCAAGTTTTGTTTCTTAAATGGTTCGTCCCATTTTTTTATTTTTAAATTGTATTGGGTTTTATACCTTTTTAATTTGATGTAATTGGGCCTTTTCTTTTATTATGGACTTTATTTCAAATCATAGCGTCGCACCCGTGTTTAATTTAGTGTTCTAATTAAATAATATTGTTGTGCAAAAAAATATAGTAATTATGCAAATAAGTTTACTTGATTGTGCAAATGTATATTTTTTAGAATTTTTTTCCCATGTGTTATGAAAATATTTTTAACTTATAATGTTCAATTTATGTTTCTTGTATACCTGGGCCATTTTTTGATTTATTATGTTTCTTGAATTGGGCCTTTTTTATATTTTTTGAATTGGGATTTTTATACATTTCGTTTAGAGTTAAATCACTAATCGGCCTTTTTGTATCATATTGTTGTGCAATTATTTTATTGACTTGTCAAAAAATACAATTATTGTGCAATTTTTTATATCTGATTGTTCAATGAAATTGCGGTGTTGTGCGGAAAATGTGTGTATTGTTCAAGTTTTAAAAAAATAAATCAAACAAGTACCCAAATTGTTAAAAATTACTTGAAAATTACTAACTATTACATAAAAGTGCCCAAATTGTCTTACGTAAAAGTACTAAATATTACATAACTTGAATTACCCAAAAAAACAAAAATACATTAGTGGAGGGGACAGAGTATACTCACCAACAAAGAAATATCACCATCTTGTCTTATTCGATATCTGGAGAGTCTATTATGTGGTAATCTTCGATGCAAAATAAAAACAAGGATCACACCGATTGGGAATACCTCACACAATAAGGAAGAGTCTAAAGCAGAGAATTGACATATAGGATTGATGAATCTTCGATTACATGTAAGGTCTTCTATAAGATTCAACTTTAATACATGTCCATGAAATATCATTCCTATAATCTTGAAGTATCCAAATATTTTTATTTGTTGTTGGAAATATCTATTCGAACAAACCACAAGTCTACGATCATCTAAAGCCACCATGCTAGTTCGACTTTCTAGATCTCTAACCTCATCTGGTATTTTTACAAGTGCATAACGTTGATCCCATTCGCAGTCATCATCAAAATTAAAAGCACAAATTGATAGCTTGTTCTCTGTTAAGATTTGCCAATAAAATAGTCCTTTTGCAAACAATCCTATTTTTGGAAGAGATGTTTGTACTTAAACCGGCTTACACTTTTCCATACTTTTGTTACATAGTAAAGATTTTTCATCTCTCGTAAGGAATTCCCTTCCAGAAAATAATGCAATCTAACCCATTCCAAAAACATCGACCTCTTTAGGGGGTCCTAGATATGAATGTGGGAATTGAATTTTGCAGTAAAGGTATTTCATACATTTCACGAGTGAATGAATTTGCTAGAAAAAAATCATCTCTTAAATTGCGAATAGCACTAACCCTTCACAAAGCCAAAATGAGTTTTCTCTCATCTCCCCTTTCATTAATCCTACCTGGAAGGGTTTTCATAAGCGTTTTTGGCATACCTTAATGGTCTGTCACCATGCTCTGCTCTAGTGAAATATATCCTTTCATTTTGTTTCTTCATCACCTCAAAGTGCTTTTTCTTGAAGTCATCAGTTGTCTCGATTTCTTGTTTCCAAATTTTATCGACGCATTTGCAAACACCGAGGGTTTTTGCCGGGAGCAGATAAATATTTTCATAATAATATCAATGGTGAATACCACATTGTTCTTTGAAGGGCTTGAAGAAGTTATCGAATCGGTTCTTTTTTTCTTCATTTTGTTTGGAAGTTTAGCGAAGAAAATGAGTTTTGATTTTTGTTTGCAGAGAATGCGTATGGTGATGTGAATGGTGGTATGATTTACCTTTGGGGTTTGTGAAAGATATGACTGTTATTCCCTATAATTTTATGAACTTAAATCTGGAAGATGTAAAGTCTTGTGATTTAAATTCTTTTTTATTGCATATTTTGTAAGGGATACGCGTGGTTGGTGGTTTCTTAATTACAACTAACGGTTATTAATTCTTTAAGATAAGATTGTTTAGTTATTAAAAAAAGATAAGATTGTTTAGTTATTAATTGTTTGATTAGTTTCTCTACCTTAATAGGTTATTAATTTTTAATTTTTCTAACGGTTAATCTATGTTGCATACTCCACAATTCTAGCATTTTTAATTTTAAAAGTTAATTATTTATAAAAAGTATCATTTTTCGTATCATAGTGTTGTTGCAATTTAATTAATATTGTTGTGCAAAAGAATATTATTACTGTGCAAATGTGTTTCTTAATTGTTCAAATTAAATAGTAAGTGATGCGTAAAATCGACTGACCCGCTTCCCCACCTCGGGTTCCACGTGGGTAAAGCCTTTACGTAGTTTAATCCCTAACTCTTCTCGAACAAACGTACTGCAAAACACGCCGGAGGATTCTCCGTGTTAGATCAGTTTCAATTTTGATGAGTTAAAAATGTATAGGTTAGATGAGCTCATGTAAAGTAGGGTGACCACTGAAATTGTATAAATCGGTGATGTAGTTCATTTCACTAGTAAGTTGATAAGACTAGGTGAGATGGGATAAGTCACCGAGGTCCGTAAGTTTGAAGGTCATCTCAAGTCAGATCTTGGAGAAGTCATCTAATTGAGAGGATAATAAAGAGCTCAAGACGAGGTCAAGTTAGGCTGAGTAGAATAAGAAAGACAGACTTTCACTAAGTCGAGTCAAACGACTAACCCAAGATCAGCCGGAGTCAAGAAAGATTTTAAGATAAGTTTGTTAAGCGGTTTTAAGTTTGTTACAACAAACTAACCGTCTTACAACTATATATAGGTCTAAGCTCAGTCCTTAGAAAGACATTTACTTTCTCGCATTTAATTACGCTTGATTATCATTTGATTTGTTAAATTTGAATCGATTGCTTTTAGATCCAAATTAATAGATTGAGTATAAACTATTTTCCATTGTGAACTTTGATTTTGATTTGAAAGGCTTAGTTTGAATTGATAATCTGATTTTTCAAAAAGAAATTTAGATAATCTATTCAACCCCCTTCTAGATTATCTCTAGGAGGTCAACTTAGTTTTTCTTTATTCACTCAATCTTCTGGATCAACAAGTGGTATCGAGCAGTTGTTAAAGTTATTCTCAATATTTCTTTTGGTCAAAACAAGTTTTCTACCCAAATCTTGATAAATCTATTTTTGTATATTTTATGCATAATATTCTTGAATTTACTAACCATGTCTTCAAGTGATAGAAAAGTCAAGAATCTTCCAGAGTTCGAAATTGAAGATTATCACTACTAGAAGTTTCGGATGGAAAATCATCTGAAATCTATTCATCCTCGTATGGAGGACGTTCTATCTGAGGGACCCATCAAATTCTATCATGGTGGTGATAGCGATGGAGCAAGTAGTTCAGTAGTCTCGAGTTCGGTAGAGAAAAAGGTTTCGATTTGACTAACGATGAAAGGAAAATCTGTAATCTTGATCGGTGGCCTCGAGAATGAGATGATCGTGACACTCAGAGAGTGGTATGAAAAAATCAAAAAGTGTAAGTCTGCAAAAGAGATGTGGGACACCTTAGCCAATATGTGCGAAGGAGCAGAGACCGGAGTAAAGAAGAACAAGCTTCTGTGCTATTCTCCATTCGTTTAATGTCTTTAAAATGAAGAAAGGTGAGTCTATTGATCGGATAGATATGAGAATGACTAATTTGATCAATAGAGCCACCGATTTAGGTAAAATTTACACCGAAAAGGAAATTAACAATAAAATTCACGGATCTCTAACCAAGTGTTGGAGGGAAAAAGGGAATTTAATAAAAGGCACTAAAGATCTTTCCACCATGAGTCATTATACTTTATTCTCTCACATAAAAGGCTATGAGTTCGACATACAGTAGAGAATGAGGAAGACGAGATGGAATCCAAGACATCATCTAAGACACGCCTTTGTCAATAAAGAGGATAGACTCGTAGCCGAATCAAAGGGAGATGATCTCTCTTTGAAGGAGCAGATGAAATTGTTGACTAAAAGGTTTGATCACCTTAGAATGAAATATAAACGTAACAGATTAAAATTTACAGAAAAGATAGATCAAGATCGAGATCCGGAAGGAAAGACGATGTTGAATCCACATGATGATAGAAGAAAGAATCAGCCAAGAAGGTTCAAGTCACCAGCTAAGAAGAATCCTAGTAGTCCTTTATCGATCGAGGGGATACTTGTTACACCTATAACAAGCCAGGGCACTACAACTATGATTGTCCCAGAAAGTCTTCTTCATCATCTTCATCGTTTGATTTCGGATCGGATGATGAAATCTCTCGATGGTTAAAGAGGTAGATTACTACTCTTTGTCGATAATGAGTCTTATAAATCAGTTTCGATAATGATCGACTATTATCAAAAGTCTTTTGAAAGATCGAAAAATGTCTCTGAGTGTTTATAAACAGTTAGAAGCTGAAAATTTGACTTTAAAAGATCAAATTCAGACTCTAATCAAAGGAAAGTAAGTTGTAAACTACTCTACCGAGGATACATTCAAGGGGGAATGTATACCCCAGCCGAGGCTAGTATATCGCCTAGTCTTTTTGAAAGATTAGACAATGAATTAAAATCCTTGAAAGACAAATTAACCGTGGTATTTAATAAAAATGAATCTATTAAGAAGACCAATGAGAACATTGACTTCAAGTTGAATCAACTTAATAATTCACAATCAATTATAGATCACATTTTTAACTTCACAAAAGTCCCATGATAAGACTGGTATTGGCTATGATAGAAATAATAAGTCGAGGCCTTGAAACCAAGGAAATTTGTTAAGGCTGGTGAAACCATAAAAGGAATTATAATTGGACCTTGGAAACCATAAAGTCGGATGAGGACTACCTCTTCCGATCCGAGCAAGAAGAATCGGATGAGGAATCCTAATCAAGAAAAGGATTCCAAGAACCAAGTATATAGACCTTTTGATGGTAGAAGCAAGTGTTATCCTTTTTTCAAAAGATCAAGAAGATAACCAAATCTGATTTCAACAAACTTGTATATAAGTCGATATATTTGTTGTGATTTGGCGTACAATTTGGATCTGACCTATTATTGAGTAATGATATGTTTATTTGGATACCTAAAGTGATTATTGACCTTAAAGGACCAAAGATCACTAAGGTACCTCGTACCTAATCTGCTTTATAGGAAACTCAAAGGCCATCATCTAATGAAGAAATTCTAGATACAATATTGTACATTGACAGGTGCTGTTCTCAACACATGACCTGTGATAGAAGGCTGCTCTCAAATTTTCAATGCATAGATGGTCCAAGAGTACTAGTTGATGACAACAATCGTGATCGGACCAGGTGTTGGTACCTTAATTATAGGTGATGTTCGGTATCTGAAGTTTATTATGTTGAAGGTTTAAAACACAATTTGTTGTCTGTTTCTCAACTTTGTGATAAAGGTTTTAGTGTTAGATTTTCTAGGGATAAGTGTGATATTTTAGACAGGTTCTAAGGTTCTTTTTATCTCGGCTTGACATGGTAATGTCTATGTGGCTAACTTTAATAGTTGTCCCAAGGACACTGTCTGGTTGCTAAGGGTGGAGATGACCTCGGTGGCTATGACACAAGAGGCTTAGTCATCGAACTTCAAGACCCTTAACAAGATAGCTAAGAAGAATCATGTTAAAGGACTCGCTCGAAAACGTTTCTCTAATGATCTTAAATGTGATGCATGCCAAAAAGGTAAACAGTCTAGGAACTCCTTTAAAAGTATTAACACAATTTCATCGAAAGAGTATTACAACTCCTTTATTTGGATTTGTTTGGACCAATTACACCTCTCGGCTTTAGTGGAAGGAAATACACCCTAGTAGTTGTGGATGACTATTCAAGATATACTTGGGTGATATTTCTTTTCAAGAAAAATGAGACGATGAACAAGATCCCAGATCTATTCAAACAAATACAAAATGAAAAAGATGTTAATATTGTTAAGATTGGGAGTGACAAGGGCACCGAATTCTTAAATTCTTGTTTATTTAACTATCTTGCTTTGAGAATGGTATAGTTCATGAGACCTCATCTCTAGAACACCACAACAAAATGGTGTTGTGGAAAGGAAAAATAGAACACTCAAGGAAGCGGCTAGAAGCATGTTAGCTGAATATGGAACCCCACAGAGGATCTCAGGCTAAAGCAATCAACACAGCTTGCTACACTCAAAATAGGTGCTTGTCTGTGAAAGATAAGGGTAAGACTCCTTATGAGTTGTGGAAAGGTAAAGTTCCTAGAATCTCCTACTTTCGTGCTTTTGGTTGTAAGTATTTCATTCACAACAATGAGAAGTCCAAATTAAAGACATTTGATGCCAAGGCAGCTAATTGAATATTCTTAGGATATTCCAGCACCTCCAAGGCATTTAGAGTCTTTAATAAGGCAACTCTTTGTGTGGAAGAAACTCCTCATGTGGTGTTTGATGAAACTCATACTTTTTTTTAGATAAGGTAAACCAAATTACTAATGATCTGAATAGAATTGAACTTGACAAAACTAAACATAGGAAAACCTATCTTCCTAGTTTTGATTCAGATTCGGATAATGAAGAATTCTCATCTGGGAATCAGGATGCAACTCCTTTAGTGTTCCATCCGAGGAGACTGATTGCGGTAATTCTGTAAGCGATATTAAGACAACCAAGTTTATTGAATCCAAGGGAAAAGTATGGCCATGAGTCCCTAGAAATGCAAGTTCTCAATGACTATTGTTGCAATCACGGTTTTGAACCAAAAACACAATACAAATGCTAGAATTAAAATCACACAACACAACAAAGCAATTAATCAAACAAATGGTAGGCTAGAACAAATAGCAAAAATCAATTGGGGATAGGGGTGCAAGGGATAATATCCATCAATGAATCAATGATCAACAAGCTATGATTGAATCAAATTGTTAATCAACTAAGATAGAAAGCCTACCATCATGCAATTAAGTCTCCATTAATCACACAATGCCTAATGTGAGTATCCTTAGTGAAACTAATCTCTCAATTAAGAAGCACCCAATTCATACAATCATACACAATTATAACCCTATTAATCCCGAATCACGTTAGCTCAACTCTCGCCTATTGTTAGGGTGATCAAACATTAATCTAGAGAGATAAAAATGCATGAAGCACAATTAGAATCACACTTAGGGTACAAACTATCTCAATTGATCAACAATCATCAATAATCATAGCACAAGGCAATCAAATCATCCTCAATCTCAATTATCCCAAGCACAAGTGGATTAACCCTTGGAGCAAAGTGCAAAATCCATGGGTACAAAATCTAATTGCATAATCAAATGGCTAATCACAACAATTAAGGAATTGAAATGAGTAGAGAGGAAGAACATCACCAATTGGATCAAAATGAACACTATATTGAATGCTTGAATCTTCAAATGTATCTTCAATTGTAAACACCTCTTCACTTGAATTACAACTTGGAATGAGAAAACTAATGGATCAAAGTACAATCTAATCAACAATTAATGAAAATCTATCTAAATCTAACAATCTAATCAACATACAAGGAGAATTAAGCTAAGAAACTCAGAAATCGCCTTAAAAATCGTAAGTAATTGCTATGGGGAAGGTTATGCTCTGTTTTCCGCTCAAATGGCTTTAAAAGGCAAATTTCCAAAATCGTCACCCTCGACTCGAGGTTGGGGCCCTCGAGTCGAGCTTCCTTAAATCGTGGATGCGACTCTCTTAAAAACTCCCAGCCTCACCTCGAACTTTAGCCCCTCGAGTCGAGCTTGCTGAAAAATCCTGACCCTTGACTCGAGCTTCGGGCTCTCGAGTCGAGGCTTCTCTAAATTTTGCAAATCTCTTGCTTGGTTGCACCCTCGGTCGAAGCTCCAGGCCTCGACCGGAGGCCGAGTCCAGTGGAAATTTTTCTCGACCCGACTTCCGCCTCCGACCCCCATTGTTGCCCGTATCATTCGTCTCTTCGTCATATGAATGCCGGTAATCTCGGTTTGGTCAAATTCCACCGATTTACCTGAAAATGGGACAAAAACATCAAAAACTACACAAGTGAAACTTTTCAAGAAAAAAGTGATACTCTACACTTTTAAGACCAAAAACTAACACTTTTGACCACTTTTTGCACCAAAATACCCCAACAAATCATGCATCAATTCACTCTCATCATAATACCCCCAAACTTAAAGTGTTTGCTCGTCCTCGAGCAATGAAACAAATAAGCACAAAAGAGTGAATTGATTGCAATTATGTCTCGTGGCACCATAGAAGAAAATAGGACAATCAAACTCATCAATGATCTCAAGTATCAATGCAAACTCTCAACTAGCAATCAAGATGAATCATGCTCAAATAAATGCAAAATCAAATACTCAAATCATTGCTCCTTCCATGGAGTGTTTCTCTCATCTCTCAAGTATATCAAGGTGAAATATCACTCAATCATCAAATTCACAAACATGTACCCCATAAGCTTGCCAAAGGACTCAATCTCAATTACTTTCTTTTGTGCTCAATCAAGAATCAAAGAGGTCTTTCATCAAAGTTGTAATGTAGGCTCTTTGGAATGGGTAGATGAATTTAGGTAAGAGTGACTCAAATTAATAGAGAACTTGAAAGTTAACTAAACACTTCATTTCACTTCTCTTCTAATTCTTAATCAATCAACCAACACTATTTCTTTTTCACACTTTTGAAAGTCCAATCACCACCCTTCTTTTGAGCATTCTTTCTTATAAGCTCACAATTGAATTTTTCTTCTTTTCACTTTTCACAATTTTTTTCACAATTTAATTCTTTCATCTCAACCCCTTTTTCATCTCAATCAACTTAGCTCATCATCTTTCCACCACACTTTGCATGCAATGCACCATCTTCTAGCCAACAATCAAGCTCTACTAAACATAGGACAATAAGGCTCATAAAAATAGGCAAATGGCTTCAATTTCACTTGGCTTGCCAAAGAATAAGGACACTAGGCTCAATATGGCTTACTAAGAAAATCAAATATTTTTGTGGGGAAAAATTTGGCTAAGTAACTTATCATATCAAACATGGCCTCTTATCATATTCATGAAATTACACAAAGTTCAATTTCAACAAGTCCAAAGGCAAGTTCTAGCATACATATCCATGAATGATGCACTCACAAAGAAATAAATTCAACCGTATAAAATGTACGATTCTAAAGGCACAAAACTCACGGGCTTCAATTGAGCAATGAATCAAGCATTTTCAATCACATTCATCATCCCATAATCACTAATCATGATAGCTTCAAGCCAAAAATCAACTCATGATCAAATCAAAATTTCAATATATCTTTCAAATCAAGCACAAGTGCACATGTACATAATCTCAAGCACACTCGCTTTATCAACAAAGATATAACTCAAAGATATGGAATAAATCCACAATTAAAGCTCAATACAAATCATACCCCAAAAAATCATATGCAAGAAATTCAAGTCACAAATATATAAGCATCCATATCATTCCATAAGCCATGAAACTCATCACATCCAAATCCAATCAAATCATCCATACCAATCAAGTACCTAAAAATCCATCAATAGTCAAAACATTAAGTACAACCCAATCAACAAAATAATTCAATACGAATCATCAAGAGGAATAACAAAGATAGCTAAATAGACAAGAGGAGAGGGATTAAGAAATAGGGTGAATCTCCATAATCATCAGTCGGAGGCGGCGGAGGAGGGTAGTAGCTAGGCCCCGGGTTCCATGAGCTAATGTCTTTGGAGGAGACAATACATGTCCTGCTGGTTCTTCAGGTACTCTTCTTGCATCCTCCGAGTCTCCTCATTAAATCTACGGGTCTCCTCCATGACTCAAGCACTCATTCTCACAGGCGTCGGGCACTCAAGCCGCATCCTCCGGCTCTCAGCCCACATCTCCTCTATAAGTGTCCATGGCCTCTGCGACGAGCTCCCAGCCTCGTCTGCCTCGCTCCTCATCTCATCCTGCCAAGAGTAATTGATCTCTCGGCGTATACTCCTCATCTTCCTCCATCCTAACCGGCTCCTCAACCAACTAATCCTCAAAGCATCCTCTTTCTCTTCATTCTCTTCGTCACCGGCCTCTGCCTCTTCCTCCGATCTAGATCCTGCCTGCTCTTCTTCCTCATCATCATCCCGAGGTTGACTCGTGCTCTCGAGTGTAAGCATCTATCGCCTCCGTATGCCGCCGAGACCACATTCGGAGTTTAATCGTAACTCCGCCCCACAGCTCCGAACACTATAGTAAGCCTCTTATTAGGAAGAGGAAATCGGCCTCCGAGATGCTACTAAAAACACCAAGTTCGACCGATGAGGTCTAACGTCTTCATCCTCCTCATCGTGTCGGCATTCAAATTCGGCCCCTCTAAAGCTCTCATGTTATGCATCGGAATGCCGAAGTGCTCCACAATCGAGTGATCAATCCCCCAAACTGAATCTTTGCAAATTGGGTGCTCTTCACCCTCTCAAATAGATAGCATAGGTAGGCGGCAAGATTGAATCGACCCCGTGGAGGAAGCACCACATCACGTACAACTCCTCCGAAACTACGGCTCTTCCTCGTAACGGGCAACCATGGTGCAGAAAGGATCTTCTCCAAGTATCTCGTCATCCCAAATAATACCAAGCTGAGCCGGCATCTTATTAGCAAATCTCACGGCTCTCTCTCTCTCTTATGAAAATCCTCATCGAAGTAATCGTGACCATCGGCTCCTCGAAACATTTTCCTACTAAATTCCCAAGGTAAAAATTAGCTTATATAGTAGCAAATAAGGGCAACATATGATAGCAATTAAGCATGAACGAGACAAGCATCACAACTCCAATCACCCAAAATTCCTAAGTGAATAATCAACTATCCCAAACAACTCGGTCAAAAATCTCAACTAAAGAAATTAGGCAATAGAAGTGCTCAATGAATCCCAACAAATATGCATACTCAAAAAATGGCCTTAACAATCCAATATCAACAATTTTAGCTCACAAAAATATGCAAATTGGCTCAACAAAAATCATCCAAAATAATATGGCCACTCAATCAATTAATTAATCAATAATGCTCAATAACATGCACTTCTATCATCAACTAAGCAAGCATGACCAAATAACAATATTTACTCACTTAAAATTCCCAAAACAATTAGGCAAAACTTATCCACTTGGCTAAAATTCACAAAGGCTTTCACAAAATATCTCAATTAGTCCTAAACATGCCTTCTAATCTAATAATCTATCCAAACTAACCAATAAATTCACCAAATTCGTTCAAAATAACATGCATACAAGGTGTTCGTCAAAATACCACAATGAAATTCAAACTCAAAGTATAAAATTGGCACAATTCGTCCACACCCATGCATCAATCACATCAAGAACGAAACTCAAGGGTCAAGAGATGAGCAATACATACGTTATATCAATGGAAATTGGATTTGGGATGATATGGAAGACACCCACTTACTCTTCTTCAAAAACCCCAAAATTCTTTCAAAAACCCTCAAAAGATTTGATTTTTAAGAAATGGATGAATGATATATAATGGGAAAGGGAAATGATTGGTGAAATTGTGCAAAAATGGACGAACAGGAACAAATCGCTACTGGGTCGGGATCTAGGGCATGAGTCGTGGATGTGAAATCAAACTGATTTGCAATTATTTAAAAATGGCACCAGCCTCGAGTCGTGCTTCACGCCTCGACTCGAGGCTCAGCCCTCGAGTCGTGCTTCCAAATAAAATATTTGCCTCGACTCGAGGCTCGGACCTCGACTCGAGGGTGAAGTGTTTTGAAATATTTTCTAAGTGTGAATTCCTCGACCCGGCGCTCGGCTACCTTGACCAGAGGTCGAGTCCAGGAATTTTTATGAATTTGGACCCGGCCCGACCCCGAAACTCCTAAAAACGACCCTCTCGATCCCAACGAACCCAAATATGCACATACTAACCTTTTTGGTCCCTCGATTTAAGCCCGCCGCTCATTCGATTTTAAGCACTTCCTCCTTAACCTTGAATTTTCTTGCAATTCCAATCACTTTCCGATCGGATGTAGCAAGTGTACCTACAATCGAGCACTAAACTCATCAAATTTGTACCATAAAGAGATGCAAGTGAATCAATAAACACAATTATCACCCCCAAACTTAAATGTTATCATGATTTCAAAGTTTGGCACAAGAGTGATACAAATATATATATACAACTCCCAATGGTATCAAGTACACTCAATTATTCCAATAATCCCATAGCAATATAACACAATCCCCTAGCATGATCAATTAAATTCCCAAGCCAATTCTCCAAAACAAAACAAAACAAAAGGCAAACAAAGAGCACACAAACACACAAAGCAACAAAAAGGATGGGTTGCCTCCCATCTAGCGCTATTTTTAACGTCCTTTGCCGGACGGAACTCAAAGAGTTCATACTTCCCTTTCAATGAAGACATGAGGCTCATCCTTGTGCCTTACTATATTTTCCTTTGCAAAAAGGCAACATCCCCATTTGTCTTCCAATAGGAGCTTTCCTCCTTCCTTGATCTCTTTCACTGTCAAGACTTCTTTGAGTCTTTCTACTCCTAACAATCGACTCCAATTTGACTCACTCCACACCACTTGATCACCTACTACAAAACTTGCTTCTTTCTTCTCAAGTGGCATCTTTCTCTCTTCTAACACCCCCAAACTTGAGCATTGCTCAAGCTTGGTCAAATTCTTCTCACCTTCTTCAATCTTTCTATCTTCCGGATCAAGCAAAGGTTCAATAAGTGTTTTTTCCTTCCTAAGATCATCAAGAGAAACACAAGACTTGTTAGCAATCACTTTACAAGAAGGAATAAAATTCTCACTAATCAAAGAATTAGAAGAAGTAGAAGGTGTAGAATCATCCCTATCAATTGAAGGGTATAAATCAATGATCTCAATATATCCACACGTCTTCTTCTCCAAAGTACTTGGAGCATCTTCTTCCAATGGAGCTCTTGAAAAAGTTACCTCTTCTCCATTAAAGCTCAATTTGAGCTCCCTTTTCAACATTAATCATGGCTTTTCCGGTAGCAAGGAAAGGTCTACCAAGAATGATAGGTGCCTCAAGCTCTTCCTTCATATCAAGCACGATAAAATCCACCGGGAAGATAAACTTGCCAACTCCTACTAATACGTCTTCAACAATCCCTAAAGGATGAGCATAAGATTGATCCGCCAATTGAAGATTAATATTGGTAGGGGTCACCTCTCCGAACTCCATCTTCTTGAAAATGGATTAAGGCATAACATTGATACTAGCTCTCAAATCACATAAGCCTTGAACTTTCCCATTCTCTCCAATTTCACAAGGAATAATAAAACTCTCCGGATCCTTAAGCTTTTGAGGTAGGTGTCTCTCAAGAATCTCCTTGCATTCTTCCACCAATTTGATCACTCACTTCTCATCCCATCTTCTCTTCTTTGACATTATCTCTCTCAAAAATTTCTTGTAATGGGGAATTTGCTCAAGAGCATCTAAAAGTGGAATATCAACATGCAAGCTTTTAAAAACCTCCAAAACTTACCAAACTCCTCATCAAGCTTCTTCCTCCCAAGTCTTTGAGGATAGGGAATCGGAGTGGGTTTCATGGGAACTCCCCATGCATCTTTGACCTTCTCTTCTTTCTTGGATTTTTCCTTTGCTTTGATCTCTTCTTCACTTTCTTTCTCAACAACCACACTTTCTTCAATCACCTCTTCTTTCTCTACCTCTTTCTCAACTTCAACTTCCTTGGACATCTTTGGGCCTTCATATCTAGCACCACTCCTTAATTGAATAGCACTACAAAACTTCTTTGGATTAGGCTCGGTGGTAGATGGATACTTTCCTTATTTTGCAAATAATCCACCGTAGATGAAAGCTTCCCAACCGTTGTGGCCAATCGCCCCACTTGGTGCTCAATCGTGTTAAACCTAGTGTCTATTTGCTTCCCAATATCATCTAATCTTGAATCATTCACCTCTAACCTCTTCACAATCATCCCAAGTAGCTCCTTGATTGGAGTGAATTGATGCATGTTTTTAGGGGCTATTTTAGTGCAAAAAGTGAGCTAAAGTGTTAGTTTTTGTGCCTAAATGTGAAAAGTATCACTCTTTTGCTTAAAAAGTATTATTTGTGGGATTTTGATGTTTTTCGTCCATTTTTCAGGTAATTCGGTGGAATTTTACCAAACCGAGAGTACCACTAGGCTTAGAATGAAGAGACGATCATCTCGGACGAAAATGGGGGTCGGGGCCGAAGCCCCGCGCGAGAAAAGTGCCACTGGACTCGAACTGCTGGTCGAGGACCATGAGCCTCGAGTCGAGGGTTGTGCAGAGAGGACCAAAATCAGAAGAATAGCAGGCGCCTCAACTCGAGGCATGACCGTCGAGTTGAGGGATGGGACAAAGCAGAGACCTCGAGTCGAGGCCTGACCCTCGACTCAAGGGGGCAGTTTTCATAAATTCGCCTATTTAAAGGCCGAGGCAGAGCATTTGGGAGATACACTTCATAATAGCAGTTAGTAGCAGTTTTGGGGCGATTTCTCGTGCCCCAAGCCAATTTCCATCTTAGGTAGAGTAGATTGATAGATTTAGGATTAGACTTCCATTGATTGTTGGTAGATTAGTCATAGATTAGCTTAGATCATTGTAATTTCTTTCAATTCAAGCTTGTAATTCATTTAGAGATTGGTGTTGAAGACTCAAGCATTCCTATTTTGGTTAATTGAAGATCATTTGGTGATGTTTTTCCTCTTTTGTCTCTTTAATTTCTTAATTGTTGTGATTTGCTTTGTGTTTGATCAATTCTATCTTCTTCCCATGGATTTCACCATGGGCTAACTCTCTTGTGCATGGGTTAATTGAAATTGATGATGATTTGATTGATGATGCTATTATTGTTGATGATTGGAGATCAATTGAGTAGATTGCTTACTAATTGTGATTCTCATTTGTGCTTCATGCATAATTATCTCTTTAAATTAGTGTTTGATCACCCTAGCTATAGACAAGAGTTGCGCTAACGTGATCCGGGATTAATCGGGTGATAATTGTGTATGAATGCGTGGATTGGGTGCTTGAATCGAGAGATTAGTTGAACTAAGGATACTCACATTAGTTTATTTCCTAATTGTGATTCTTCATTGTGCTTTGTGTAAAATTGTTTCTTTTGATTAATGGTTGATCACCCTAGCAATAGGCGAGAGTTGAGCTAACGTGATTAGGTGTTGATCGAGTTTCAATTTTGCATGATTGTATGAATTGGGGTTTTCTACATTGAGAGATGGGAAAGACTAAGGATACTCACATTAGGCATTGTGATTTTAATGGAGTGATTAATTTCATGATGGTTTATGCTTTCTATCTTAATTGATTTGCAATTTGATTCAATTGTAGCTTGTTGATTGATGATTCATTGATGGATGTTAATCCTAGCACCTCTATTCCACCATTTATTGTTGTTTTTGTTATTGCATTCTAAGTGTTCGATCATTCGGTCGCTTGTTTTTGTTTGTATTTTGTAAGTGTTTTGTTGTTTTTGTTCCAAACCATTGTTGCAACTCGAGTCACTAATAACTCGTATTTCTAGGGCCTCATGTGCATATTTTTTCCCTTGGGTTCGATATTTTGTTGATTGGTCTTAATAAATCTTGCCCTATACACTCCAATCAAATGGCGCCGTTGCCGGGAATTAGTTTTTGCGCCTTAAGTGAGACCTAGGAATTGTTTGAAGTGACTACTTGTTGCCTTTGTGTTTGTGTTTGTTTTGTTATTTTTGTTTGAATTTGATACTTTGCTATCTTGTCTAGATGGAAGGATACAACTCATATGCATGGAATCAATATCATTATCAAGAGAGCATGGTGTATCCTCCACACTATGAAGAATTTGGATACCATAATTGGAGGCACTATGAAGATACTTCTCATTTGCAACAAGTTCCATCCAATGATGAAGATTGGATATGTGATGAAATTGGAGGGAGGTGATTACTATGATCAAACATTTGATCCATGTCAAGGAGCATTGGAGGGAGGTGATTACTATGATGATAGGAGAAGCCATGAGTTTGATCATTCATTGCCACAAGCTTCTCCTCAATTTGAAGAATGGGGACTCCATGATATGAGAGTCATATTGCAAGAGATGCTTGGATTTGTGTTGGAAAAATTTGAGGAAGATGATGCTAGATGTGATCAAATGCTTCCCTTGTATGAAGAAATGTATGAGACCAAAGAAAAGGTAAATTCATGGATAGAGGGGAACATGGAGATTACCGGAGTGCATTTCATGTTTATCAAGAGTCAACTCAAAGATTTCCTACGCCAAGTAAAAACATGAATATCATGGAGAGTCAAGTAGAAGAAGGGGAGGAAGAAAATACAAGAGAAGAAGAGGTAGAAAAGGGTCCAAGCAATGAGGATGAAAGGAAGAATTCCTTTGTCAAAAATGAGGAAGAAGAATGTCCATTAATGGACATGAGCTATAATGAGAAAGAAAATCTAGAAGCACCAAATAAGGAATTGAAGATTGAAATGATCATTTCTATACCCTCTAACTCTTTAATTTGTGATTTTATTGATAATGATGCTTCTAATGATTTGATTATGCCTCTTGTGAATTTTGACTATAGGGAAGAATTAAAGAAACGCTTGGGCATCCTTGAAAGGAAGGAAGAATCGAGGAGGATGGCAAGAGAGAAAGGGGGACAACCATGTACACTTTGCATATCTATAGGTGGTTGTCCTATCTATTCGGTGAACCTCCTAGACCTTGAAGTACAAAGATCGAGATACAATGGGAAGGAGGATCGCTACCCTTGGCCATTCCGATGAAGGATGTTGGACGTGAAGAATAAGTCCGACAAAGGACAATAAAAATAGCGTTTGATGGGAGGCAACCCATCCTTTTTATTTCTTTTCTTGTGTTTTTTTTTTTTTGTGGATTAGTGTTTTTGCTTTGTTTTTGGGAGATTTTGTTTGCTACTTAATTGCTCATGCTCAGAAATTATTGCTCTTTGCTTTCGGTATAGATGATAGTGTTGAGCTTACTTGTTGATATCATTATGAGTTGCATATATTTTGAGTCAAACTTGAATTCATGTCATCATTCAAGTTTGGGGGTGTGTGTCATTTAGGGTAGAAATGCATCTCTTAGTGATGATTATTTGATGAATTGTTATGCCCAATTATAGGTACACTCACTACATTTGTTTGGGAAGTGATTGAAATTACAAGATCAAGAAGGAAAGTGCATAAAAGCATGATGAGCCCTACATGTTTGAAGAAAGATGGAGTTTAAAGGCTTATTGGTACAACACTTCCTTTCAAACTTAGACTTGTCTAAGTTTGGGGGAGGTGTTTTTCTTACTTTGTCTATCTTTTGTGTTATTCTATGATTATGGGGTTTGTTGAGCTTATTGCTTATTGATGATGATGTTATAATTGTGTCTTGGTTTCCTTGTATATTTTGAGCTTAATTTGTCTTGAGTTTAATAGGGGATTTATTGCATATCTTTGAGTATCATCTTGATATAGTGAGTGTGCTTGAGATTATGTACATGAGCACTTGTGTTTGATTTATAAGATATATTGGATTTTGACTTGATCATGAGTTGATGTGTAGCTAGAACCTAGCATTCTTGAGTGATTGTGTAAAGACGAATGTTATTGATAATGCTTGATTCATTGCTCAATTGAAGCCCATGAGCTTTTGTGCCTTAATAATCGTACATCTTATACGGTTGATACAATTTCTTTGTGAGTGCATCATTCATGATTTGTATGCTAGAACTTGCCACTAGACTTGTTGATATTGATCTTTGTGTGATGTCTTGAAAGTGATAAGAGGCCATGTTTGATATGATGAGTCACTGATTGGAGTGAATTGATGCATGTTTTTAGGGCTTATTTTAGTGCAAAAAGTGAGCTAAGGTGTTGATTTTTGTGCCTAAATGTGAAAAGTATCACTCTTTTGCTGGAAAAGTATTATTTGTGAGATTTTGATGTTTTTCGCCCGCTTTGCAGGTAATTCGGTGGATTTTTGCCAAACCGAGAGTACCATTAGGCTTAGAATGAAGAGACGGACATCCGGGACGAAAACGGGTCGGGGCTGAAGCCCCGTGTGAGAAAAGTGCCCTGGACTTGAGCTCTGTCGAGGGAGGAGCCTCGAGTCGAGGGATATAAAAATGCAGGAAGCTCGACTGAGGCGAAGCCTCGACTCGAGGCGGGAGAGATTTTTAAAGAAACATGTTAGCGACTTTTAGGCCTCGACTCGAGGGCTTGAAGCTCGACTCGAGGAGTGCCCAAAACCGAAAATTCAGTTTTTAAGCCATTGAAAGCCAAAACAGAGGGGGATTGATTTTAGCAATTCAGAGCGGTTTCTAGGAGTTTCTTTGAGCGAATTTTACATTTGGTAGCTTGAATTTACTTGTAATTGCATTAGATTGTTAGAATTGAGATAGATTCCACATTTAGTTCATTAGATTAGTAGATTGGTCGGTTGTAATTGAAGTTTACAGCTGAAATTGGGAAGAATTGAAGTTGTAGTGAAGCATTGTACAAGATTAATCATTCTTATTTTTGCCTATTGAAGCTTAATTGGTGATGTTCTTACCCTTTGATCTCTTTAATTCATTGCTTGTAGTTACTAGATTGTTAATTGCTTTCTTAGATTTTCTAGCCATGGTTTTTGCTTGTAGCACCATGGGCTTATAGCTTTGTGCTTGGGATAATTGAAATTAGGGATGAAGTGATTGCCTCATGCTATGATTGTTGATAATTGTGATCAATTGAATTAGATTGCTCCCTAATTGTGATTCTTAATTGTGCTTCATGAAAAATTGTCTCTTTTGATTAATGGTTGATCACCCTAGCAATAGGCGAGAGTTGAGCTAACGTGATTAGGTGTTAATCGGGTTTCAATTTTGCATGATTGTATGAATTGGGGACTTCTACATTGAGACATGGGAAGAACTAAGGATACTCACATTAGACATTGTGATATTAATGGAGTGATTAATTTCATGATGGTTTATGCTTTCTAATTTGATTGATTTGCATTTGGATACAATCATAGCTTTTAATCATGGATTCCTTGATGGAGATTATCCCTTGCACCCAATTCCCCATTGATTTTAGTCTATTTGATCTTGCATTCTAAGTGTTTGATAGATTGTTTGCATAAACTTGCCATTTAATTTCTTGCAATTTGTAGTGATTTAGTTCAAGAGCTTGTTGCAACTTTAGCCATTAAGAACTCTTTATCCTTGAATTTCGTTTGCATACTTTCTCCCTTGGGTTCGATATTTTTGTTGATTGGTCTTAATAACTCTTACCCTATACACTCCAATCAAATGGCGCCGTTGCCGGGAATTAGTTTTTGCGCCTTAAGTGAGACCTAGGAATTGTTTGAAGTGACTACTTGTTGCCTTTGTGTTTGTTTTGTTATTTTTGTTTGAATTTGATACTTTGAAATCTTGTCTAGATGGAAGGATACAACTCATACTTGTGGAATCAAGAATATTATCAAGATAGTAGGGTGTATTCTCCACATTTTGAAGAATTGAGTTACAATGATTGGAGGAACTATGAAGATAATTCTCAATGGCAACAAGTTCCATCCAATTATGAAGATTGGATAAGTGAAGAAATTTCTCCCCCACCTCAAGAGATGTTCCCATACTATGATCCTTATGATCAAGCATGCAATCAATATTGTGGATTCGAATTTCAAGGGGCATCGGAAGAGGAAGCTTACTATGATGAAAGGAGGAGCTATGAGAATGTTTATCCAATGCCACAAGCTCCTCCTCAAATTGAAGAATGGGGACTCTATGAAATGAGAGCTATATTGCAAGAGATGCTTGGAGCTTTGTTGGAAAAGTTTGAGGAAAATGACCCTAGGTGTGATGAAATGCTTCCCTTGTACGAAGAAATGTATGAGACCAAGTCAAAGGTTAATTCATGGATAGAGGGAACATGGTGATCGCCAAGTTCCTTTCATGTTTATTAAAAGTCAACTCAAATATTTCCTACGCCAAGTGAAGAACTTAACCGTCATGGAGAATCAAGAAAAAGAAGGGGAGGAAGAAAGTGAAAGAAGAGATGTAGAAAAGGGTCCAAGCAATGAGGTAAAAGTAGAAGACTTCCTTGTCAAAAGTGAGGAAGAGGAGTGTCCATTGATGGACATGAGCTTTAATGAGGAAGAAAATCAAAGAGCATCGAATGAAGCTTTGAAGATCGAAATGAGCATTTCTATACCCTCTAACTCTTCAAATAGTGATTTTATTGAAAATGATGCTTCTTATGATTTGATTATGCCTCTTGTGAATTTTGACTATAGGGAAGAATTAAAGAAACGCTTGGGCATCCTTGAAAGGAAAGAAGAATCGAGAAGGATGGCAAGAAAGAAAGGGGATAACCATGGACACTTTGTATATCTATAGGTGGTTGTCCTATCTATCCGGTGAACCTCCTAGATTATGAAGCTCAAAGATCTAGATACAATGGGAAGGAGGATCGCTATCCTTGGCCATTCCGATGAAGGATGTTGGACGTGGAAGAATAAGTCCGGCATAGGACACTAAAAATAACGCTTGATGTGAGGGAACCCATTCTTTTTATTTTTCTTTCTTGTGTTTTGGTAGCTAGTGTTTTTGTTTTTTTAGGAGACTTGGATTGCTACTTAATTGCTTATGCTTAGTACATGATGCTCTATGCTTTGAGATTCATATATTGTTGAGTTTAATTGTTGATATCATTATGAGTTGCATATATTTTGAGCCAAACTTGAATGCATGACTTCATTCAAGTTTGGGGGTGTGTGTCATTTAGGGTAGAAATGCATCTCGTAGTGATGATTATTTGATGAATTGTTTTGCCGTGTGTAGGTATACTCACTACGAGGATTGGAAAGGATCGAATTTGCAAAGGAATCGAGGAATCGAGAAGGAAAGGAGAGCTTAAAAGTTGGTGAAAATGAGCAAAAGGAAGAGAACCCGGTCTCCTCGATCGAATGAGCGACCGGGCTTAAATCGAGGGACCAACACGGTAATTTCTTGCATATTTGGGTTCGTTAGGGGTATAAAGGTCATTTTTAGGAGTTTGGGGTCGGGTCGGGCCCGGGAATCATAAAAATTCCTGGACTCGACCTGTGGTCGAGAGTGCATGGCCCCGGTCGAGGATTTACACTTAGGCAAAATTTCATAATTTAACACATCCCTCGAGTCGAGGGTATCACCTCGAGTCGAGGACCTGGTTTTTGCATTTCCCTCGAGTCGTGCGTGAGACCTCGAGTCGAGGCAGTCAAAATTTTTGGATCCCTCGAGTCGAGGCCTGGCCTCGACTCGAGGCGCGTGTTATTTTTAAATACGCAGCAGATGCAATACGTAATCCCGAGTCGAGGGTTTGAGAGGCCGTTTTCCGCTTTCTTCCCCCATCCATTTCCGTCATTTTTGCATCATTTCACCATACAATCATCATCATTTCATCATTTTATCATATACATTGCATAAAGATTGATTCTTGAGGGTTTTGGAATCAAATTTGGGGATTTTGGTTGAAAATAAGTGGGTGTTTTCCAAGTCTGTTTTTGACCAACTCTTTAAACAAGGTACGTAATTTCTACTCTTCATGGCTTTAATTTCGTTGTTATATTGTGATATTTGCATGGGTGTTATGATTTGTGATAAAATTCTTGAATTTGGAACATTGCTTTTGGGCATTTTGATAGACACTTGAGATGCATGATTATTGTGGATGATTTGGAGCCTTGTATGAGTATATTTGGATCGTTGATGAGAATAGGAGCATGTTGAGGATTGAATTTGATATTGTGCTCGTTTATTTGTGAATTTGAATTGGAATTGTGAATTATGGCATTTGTAGGAATTCCTAGTGTAATTGTTTGGATCAATTGGTCGAGTTGAGTTATTCTTAGGATAGAAGTGTATGAATTGATGATGCATATTTGTTTAATTACTTGCTAATTGGCCTATGATTTTTTTGGGATTTTATTGAGCTTAATTGCATGATTATTTTTTGAGCCTACTTGTGAATTAATTGTTGAGGCCATTCTAGTAAGTATACATGTTTGAGGATTTTTGAGCACTTCTATAGGATATATTTGTTTAGTTGACTCATTGACCATTGTTGAGGCTTAGTTGCTAGTTACTAGGGATTTTGTTCATTTGAGATGATTTTTGATTGTTGACTCGTTCATGGTATGTTTGATATTTTTCCGAGCTCGTATTGTATTTGTTGGTATTGATTTTTGCTCTTGGGAATGTTTTGCAGGAACAATGTCTAGAGGGCCGATGCACATAACCTCTCCGAGGCGGAGATTCGCGAGAAAGAAGCCGCCATCCGACGTGCACACAGGACACCCGCCGAGCTCGGAATTCAGTGGGATGATCACCGGTGGAGGACACATATTGAGTTATATTCCGAGCTCTATAACCGGGTAGTCAAGACGAGATTAGTTGACCACGAGTGCATGATATCGATGGGGATCGAGGAGGATATTCCTCGCTTATTTGAGCAAGTTGGGATGGGGGTTTCTTGATGAAGAGGCCTCGGACGTATATCGGACTTACTCTCGAGTTCCCGTGCACGGTGAGGGTTGATAAGGCCAGGAGGGCCAAATTCCCGAGGAGTATTACATTTGAGCTCATGGGGCACGAGTACTCGTTGACTCGGACGAGGTCAACGAGATTATTGGAGCACCTACAGACCCCGACCGATCACCGTTGAACATCGGGAAGGAGTATAATGCTAAGCAATTTTGGAGGAGGATTTGATTCTCGGGGCTCCGAATCAGCCCGATTTTGTTCCGGGGAAGTCTAAGAGCACACATATCCGAACCCGGTCATCCGATATCTTGAGAAGATTCTCGTGAGTACCATATTCGCGAGATCGAGGGAGGAGCCGTGGTTTCCGAGGAGCTGTACGTCATTTGGTGCTTTCTACATGGAGTCGATTTAATGCGGCTGCCTATCTTTGCTACTTATTTGAGAGAGCCACTAGCACGAAGTTTAAGAAGATTAATTTTGGTGGCATGATTACATTGATTGCCGAGCATCTTGGGATCCCGACGCATAACCTCGCAGCGGTGGAGGGCCCCGACCTTACTCTTGATACCATGCGGCGCATGAGGACGCTAGACCGCATCGGTAGGGCGTGGTGCCCTACAAGAAGACATCATGGTGGCCGATTCCCTCTTCCTAATAAGAGGTTGACGGCGCTTTCAGATCTCGAGGCATTTGTGACTATCAACTTGCGCATGTGGTCACAGCGTCATACCGAGGCGATAGACGCCTACACTAGAGAGCATGGGGATGTGCTTAGAGAGGTTAATGATGACGATGGGGGTCAGCGATCGGGTTCTCGATGATGATCGGGGTGATGGAGCTGCGAGAGGGAGCGAGAGGTAGAGATCGGAGATTATGATTATGAGGATGAGGATGATGAGGAGCCGAAGCAAGAGGAGCCGCCAAGACAGATGGACGAGGATTACCAGCCAGAGATTAATATGTACCGGTAGGACGAGATGAGGAGTAGAGAGTACGAGGCGGGAGTTCGTCTCGAGACCGTGGGTTTTAACCGAGGAGATGTGGGCGACAGTCGAGAGGATGCATATAGAGAGTCCGATTGAGTTTGATGGTCTATGGATGATTATTGAGGAGATGTTGATTTTATTGATGGTTGTTATTATCTTGATCTTATTGAGTTTGATGGTCTATGGATGATTATTCCTTGGTGATTTCTTTGGATTCCTTATTCCTAGGCTTTTGAGATTTATTGATCTTGAGCTTAATTGTGGATTCATTGACATATTCTTTTTAGTATCATTCATGTGATAGTGAGTATGCTTGGACTTATGTACATGAGCATTTGAGTTTGAATTGCAAGACTAGTTGGATTTTGATATGATCATGAGTAGATTTGTAGCTTGAAGCTAGTTCTTGATTTATTATGTAAGGATGAATGTGATTGATGATGCTTGATTCATTGCTCAATTTAAGCCCGTGAGTTTTTGTGCCTTAATAATCGTACGTCTTATACGGTTGATATGATTTCTTTGTGAGTGTATCATTCATGATTTGTATACTAGAACTTGCCACTAGACTTGTTGATATTGATCTTTGTGTGATGTCTTGAAAGTGATGAGAGGCCATGTTTGATATGATGAGTTACTTTGCCAAATATTTTCCTACCAAAGACATTTGATTAACTTAGTGAGCCATGTTGAGCCTTATGATCCTTATTCTTTGGCAAACCAAGTGAAATTGAAACCATTTAGCCTATTTTGATGAGCCTTTCTTGTCCTATGTTGAGTTGAGCTTGAATGTTGGCTAATGATGGTGATTTGATTGCTAAGTGTAGGAAGATGATGAGCTAAGTGATGAATATTAAAAGAAGAAAAAGGTTGTGAAAAGTTGAATTGTAAAAAATGCATGAAGTGGAAAGAAAAGAAAAATTTAATTTGTGAGCTTTAAAAGAGAAAGCTCAAGGGAATGGTGGAATGATCATTGAAGTTCTAAAGGAAGAGTGTACTTGATGAAAAGTGAAGATATGTACATTGTATTGATTAGCTTTCATTCAAGTCTCTACTACTTAGTCACTTTTATCCAAAAACATCCCACCTTTCCAAAGAGCCTACATTACAACCTAGAAGAAAGACCTCTTTGATTCTTGATTGATCATAATTGATTTTGATTGAGATTAAGTCTTGTGGCAAGCATATGGTGTACTTGTTCATGCATTTGATGATTGAGTGCTTTAAACCTTGATACACTTGAGTGAAGAGTGAAACACTCCATGGAAGGAGCAATGTGTTAAGTGTTTGATTGTGCATTTGTTTGAGCATGATTCATCTTGATGGCTAGTGGATAGTTGCATTGATACAAGTGATCATTGATGAGTTCAATTGTCTTATTTTTCGTTTATGGTGCCATGTGACATAATTGCAATCAATTCACTCCTTTGTTCTTAGTTTCTACGTTGCTCCAGGACGAGCAACAATTCAAGTTTGGGGGTATGATTGGAGTGAATTGATGCATGTTTTTAGGGCTTATTTTAGTGCAAAAAGTGAGCTAAGGTGTTGATTTTTGTGCCTAAATGTGAAAAGTATCACTCTTTTCTTTGGAAAAGTATTATTTGTGAGATTTTGATGTTTTTCGCCCGTTTTGCAGGTAATTCGGTGGATTTTTGCCAAACCGAGAGTACCATTAGGCTTAGAATGAAGAGACGGACATCCGGGACGAAAATGGGGAGTCGGGGCCGAAGCCCCGTGTGAGAAAAGTGCCACTGGACTCGAGCTGCAGTCGAGGGAGGAGCCTCGAGTCGAGGGATATGAAAATACAAAAAGCTCGACTCGAGGGCGAAGCCTCGACTCGAGGCGGGAGAGATTTTTAAAGAAACGTGTTAGCGACTTTTAGGCCTCGACTCGAGGGCTTGAAGCTCGACTCGAGGAGTGCCCAAAACCGAAAAATTCAGTTTTTAAGCCATTGAAAGCCAAAACAGAGGGGGATTGATTCTAGCAGTTCGGAGCAGTTTCTAGGAGTTTCTTTGAGCGAATTTTACATTTGGTAGCTTGAATTTACTTGTAATTGCATTAGATTGTTAGAATTGAGATAGATTCCACATTTAGTTCATTAGATTAGTAGATTGGTTGGTTGTAATTGAAGTTTGCAGCTGAAATTGGGAAGAATTGAAGTTGTAGTGAAGCATTGTACAAGATTAATCATTCTTATTTTTGCCTATTGAAGCTTAACTGGTGATGTTCTTATCCTTTGATCTCTTTAATTCATTGCTTGTAGTTACTAGATTGTTAATTGCTTTCTTAGATTTTCTAGCTATGGTTTTTGCTTGTAGCACCATGGGCTAATAGCTTTGTGCTTGGGATAATTGAAATTAGGGATAGGGTGATTGCCTCATGCTATGATTGTTGATAATTGTGATCAATTGAATTAGATTGCTCCCTAATTGTGATTCTTAATTGTGCTTCATGAAAAATTGTCTCTTTTGATTAATGGTTGATCATCCTAGCAATAGGCGAGAGTTGAGCTAACGTGATTAGGTGTTAATCGGGTTTCAATTTTGCATGATTGTATGAATTGGGGACTTCTACATTGAGAGATGGGAAGAACTAAGGATACTCACATTAGGCATTGTGATATTAATGGAGTGATTAATTTCATGATGGTTTATGCTTTCTAATTTGATTGATTTGCATTTGGATACAATCATAGCTTGTTAATCATGGATTCCTTGATGGAGATTATCCCTTGCACCCAATTCCCCCATTGATTTTAGTCTATTTGATCTTGCATTCTAAGTGTTTGATAGATTGTTTGCATAAACTTGCCATTTAATTTCTTGCAATTTGTAGTGATTTAGTTCAAGAGCTTGTTGCAACTTTAGCCATTAAGAACTCTTATCCTTGAATTTCATTTGCATACTTTCTCCCTTGGAGTTCGATATTTTTGTTGATTGGTCTTAATAACTCTTACCCTATACACTCCAATCAGTTACTTTGCTAAAATATTTTCCCTACCAAAAATATTTGATTTACTTAGTGAGCCAAGTTGAGCCTATTATCCATATTCTTTGGCAAGCCAAGTGAAATTGAAACCATTTTGCCTATTTTTATGAGCCATCTTGTCCTATGCTTAGTAGAGCTTGATTGTTGGCTAATGATGGTGATTTGATTGCTAAGTGTGGTGGAAAGATGATGAGTAAAGTGATGGTGTTGAAAGAAAGAATGAAAGGTTGGGAAATGAAAAATTGAATTGTGAAGAAAAAAGTGAAAATGAAAAGAAAAGAAAAATTCAAATTGTGAGCTTAAAAAGAGAAAGCTCAAGTGAATGGTGGATTGATCATTGAAGATAAAAAGGAAGAGTGTGCTTGATGAAAGTGAAGAGATGATTTGTATTGATTAGCTTACATTCAAGTCTCTACTACTTAGTCACTCTTATCCAAAAACATCCGACCTTTCCAAAGAGCTTACATTACAACCTAGAAGAAAGACCTCTTTGATTCTTGATTGATCACAAGTGATGTTGATTGAGATTAAGTCTTTTGGCAAGCATATGGTGTGCAAGTTTGTGAAATTGATGATTGAGTGCTTTATACCTTTATACACTTGAGTGAAGAGTGAAACACTCCATGGAAGGAGCAATGTGTTGAGTATTTGATTGAGCATTTGTTTTAGCATGATTCATCTTGATGGCTAGTGGATAGTTGCATTGATACTCATGTTCATTGAGGAATTCGATTGTCTTATTCTTCGTCTATAGTGCCATGTGACATAATTGCAATCAATTCACTCCTTTGTTCTTAGTTTCTACGTTGCTCGAGGACGAGCAACAATTCAAGTTTGGGGGTATGATTGGAGTGAATTGATGCATGTTTTTAGGGGCTATTTTAGTGCAAAAAGTGAGCTAAAGTGTTAGTTTTTGTGCCTAAATGTGAAAAGTATCACTCTATTGCTTAAAAAGTATTATTTGTGAGATTTTAATGTTTTCCGTCCATTTTTCAGGTAATTCGGTGGAGTTTTGCCAAACCGAGAGTACCACTAGGCTTAGAATGAAGAGACGATCATCTCGGATGAAAACGGGGTCGGGGCCGAAGCCCCGCGCGAGAAAAGTGCCACTGGACTCGAGCTCTAGCCGAGGACCATGAGCCTCGAGTCGAGGGTTGTGCAGAGAGGACCAAAATCAGAAGAATAGCAGGCGCCTCGACTCGAGGCATGACCCTCGAGTCGAGGGATGGGACAAAGCGAGACCTCAAGTCGAGGCCTGACCCTCGACTCGAGGGGGCATTTTTCAAAAATTCGCCTATTTAAAGGCTGAGGCAGAGCATTTGGGAGATACACTTCATAATAGCAGTTAGTAGCGATTTTGGGGCGATTTCTTAGGCCCCAAGCCAATTTCCATCTTAGGTAGAGTAGATTGATAGATTTAGGATTAGACTTCCATTGATTGTTGGTAGATTAGTCATAGATTAGCTTAGATCATTGGAATTTCTTTCAATTCAAGCTTGTAATTCATTTGGAGATTGGTGTTGAAGACTTAAGCATTCCTATTTTTGGTTAATTGAAGATCATTTGGTGATGTTTTTCCTCTTTTGTCTCTAATTTCTTAATTGTTGTGATTTTCTTTGTGTTTGATCAATTCTATCTTCTTCCCATGGATTTCACCATGGGCTAACTCTCTTGTGCTTGGGTTAATTGAAATTGATGATGATTTGATTGATGATGCTATAATTGTTGATGATTGGAGATCAATTGAGTAGATTGCTTACTAATTGTGATTCTCATTTGTGCTTCATGCATAATTATCTCTTTAGATTAGTGTTTGATCACCCTAGCTATACACGAGAGTTGCGCTAACGTGATCCGGGATTAATCGGGTGATAATTGAGTATGAATGCGTGGATTGGGTGCTTCGGAATCGAGAGATTAGTTGCACTAAGGATACTCACATTAGTTTGTTTCCTAATTGTGATTCTTCATTGTGCTTTGTGTAAAATTGTTTCTTTTGATTAATGGTTGATCACCCTAGCAATAGGCGAGAGTTGAGCTAACGTGATTAGGTGTTGATCGAGTTTTAATTTTGCATGATTGTATGAATTGGGGATTTCTACATTGAGAGATGGGAAAGACTAAGGATACTCACATTAGGCATTGTGATTTTAATGGAGTGATTAATTTTATGATGGTTTATGCTTTCTATCTTAGTTGATTTGCAATTTGATTCAATTGTAGCTTGTTGATTGATGATTCATTGATGGATGTTAATCCTAGCACCTCTATTCCACCATTTATTGTTGTTTTTGTTATTGCATTCTAAGTGTTCGATCATTCGTTCGCTTGTTTTTATTTGTATTTTGCAAGTGTGTTGTTGTTATTGTTCCAAACCATTGTTGCAACTCGAGTCACTAATAACTCGTATTTCTAGGGCCTCATGTGCATACTTTTTCCTTTGGGTTCGATATTTTGTTGATTGGTCTTAATAACTCTTGCCCTATACACTCCAATCACTCCTCTGTAGTTGCTTTCCCCTCATTATTAGGTGCTTTGGCACCGGATCAAATCCGGGAGGAAATTGGACGGCGGCTCTTGGATTAGGATATGAGAAATTTTCATGTCTCCTCCAATTGTTGGCATTAAATGGAGCTTGAGGTTGAGGTTGAAAATTACCTTGAGGCCTATTTTGATAAGGCACTTGATAGGGACTTGCACCTTGGAAATTGCCTTGATAATTGCTTTGATATCCTCCTTGGTATGGAGGCCTTCCCATATAATTCATTTCTTCAATAGGCATAGGACTTTAACACAAATCAACTTGAGGAATAGATGGATTTACATTTTGTTGAGCTTGAGAAGTAGTAAGGGCTCCTAAATGGTCCATCATCGTCATCATCATCGTCTTCACAGACTCAATCTCCTCCACATGGGACACTCTATGATGAGCTCCTCGATTCACCGACACTTGGAAAGAATCTTGGGCAATATTCTCCATAATCTCATTCATTTGCCCCACCGTCTTCGACCAAATCGAACTATTAGCACATGCATTAAGAAAGGATCTATCACTATCCGTCAAGCCATTACAAAAATACATGATCGTTTGCTCCTCCCGGAATGCCATGTTGTGGACAATTGATAAGCAACATCCCATATCTCTCCCATGCTTCGGAATAGTTGATTGGAGTGAATTGAAGCATGATTTTGAGATGTATTTTAGTGCAAAAAGTGATCCAAAGTGTTAGTTTTTGTGCCTAAATGTGTAGAGTATCGCTATTTTGCCTAAAAGTATTACTTGATGGATAATTGATGTTTTTCGTCCGTTTTACGAGGTAAATCGGTGGAATTTGGCCAAACTGTTGGTCCCGATTAGTTGAGTTGATTTAAGAAAACTTGAGTTAGCCTTCTAGGATAAAATCTAGAAGGGGGTTGAATAGATTTTATAGATTTTTTAACAAATCTTTTAAAACTTATTCAAAACTTCAAAGTAACACAGCGGAAATTCAATTTAATCTCAACTTTACTAAGATCAAAAGCACAATTGATATTTTAGATCTAACTTGAATTCTGAAATTAATTTTTGATTAATAAACTAACAATTGAAAGACACAAATAAGTAAATGAAAGCGATAGAAAACAACAGATTTATAGTGGTTTGGATTATAAAAATCCTACATCCACTCTCCTTCTTTAAACTTTGAAGAAGGGTCTCTTCCACTAGCTTACTTACTCACTTTTCAATCGTAAAACTTACAACATACAAAGATCTTCAAATCTTCAAACTACTAAACTATTCTGAGAAATCTAATCTTTAAAGTTATAGAAGTGTATTTGAAGAAGTGTAAAAGAGTGTTCTATAAACACTTAGAAAGATCTATGAAGAAATCCTTGAAAACGATTTTGTCTACTTAAAAACTTGTGATTTGTGAGAATATATTACTGAATTAATAATTCGTGTATCTTAATGAAGTGCCTAGACCTATTTATAAGTCTGAAAAGACAATTAGTTTGTTAGTCAGTTCTAACAAACTAAAAACCGCTCAACAAACTTAATCTTGAAAAGCTGCTTTGCTCCTCGGTGATTTTACTCTACTCGTCTGCGGTGACTTGGTGAAGACTCGCTTTTCTTATTCTACTCAGCTTGTCTTGACCTCGTCCCGAGCTCTTCATAATTTACTCCTGCAGATGACTAGACTTGAGCTTATCTCCAGATGACTTGCACCTCCTAGTCTCCGGTGACTAGTTCAGTCCTCGACCTTGTCCGATCACCTTAGTACAAGACTTTGATCTTAGCTGTTCTTCATAGTCGTCTGCTCATCTTGATCTTTTAACTCATCAAAACCTTCCTTGATCTAACAATTTTTCCCTTTTTGATGATGTTAAAACTATATAAAAAAGCATACTCACGAGATGATGTTAGTCAAAGTTATTCAAGATAATCGGATAGGCATATCATTACACATTTACACTTCAAATCAAATTTATTCAAGTTTGAGCACTTAATTCATACTTAGAAAATTTTAAGAAAATATTTTTAAGTCTTAAGAATTTAGACTTAGTGAAAAGTTTTTAAACTCGAAAGTTTTTAAGACTTAGAAAATTTTTGAAGAAATTAAGTCTGAGATGAGAATTTTCTCGAGATGATTAATACTTAAAAAATTATGTTTTCTCAAAACAGGGAAAATAAAGTATCAAGATTAAAACAAGTATTTCAGATTGGTTCCAAACATCTCATTCAAACAAGAAGGCACATTTACATATTTACATATGGATCGATTAAAAGATAAAAAGATAAGAAAATTTAAAGCCGATCTAATATGTCCATCTATCTTTCTGCGGGAGTTGCATCCGAGTCCAATATTCTCGTACTCGGCTCCGCAATCTCCTTTGGATCTGTCAACTTCATCCGATTTATCCCATAATTGACAGTTGATCGATCCACTCCTTGTCGATTGAGCCATCATCATTCAGCTTGATTGGAATGGATGTGTAGTCTGGAGCAACCAAATCCACGTTGTACCATTCATCTCCTTCATCAATTAGTTTCTCGGTACAAACCCGGATTCTCCTTTTCCATCCAATCATGCCACGCAATTGTCTCATCCTTCGACGATGCTCCAACTTCCGATAGATATACCGAGAAGAAATTCCATTTCGCCTCATACTTCATGTACTCGGCTGCCCAAGCTAGATGCACGATCATCTTTGAAGGTGCATTAGTTATTTCCTTAGGCCTGACCCAAGCCGTGTCTGCTCCTCCTCCGACCGTTGGGACTACCCATTTCTTCGGGATCTGTCAAAGATCCTGCCGGCTTCCTTGGCAGACTTGATCTTCCTCTTAACTTCCCTTCGGCCATAGTAGACCTTCTCGGCCTTAATCCGTTTATCCCTTTCGCCTCGATCCTAAGCTGTTCCGCTGATTTCTCAAGAGGTCTTTTCCCGGCTGACTTTGGACATCGTGCTCTGTCTGACTGGAGATGAGATCCGCTCAAGCTCCCTCTCTTTCCCCTTCTCGGCTATCACCGGCTCTTTGCCCTTGCCTGTTCGGCTTCGGCTTTAGCATTGGCCTCCTCCTTTCTCTCCTTGATTTTGGCCATGAATCTCTCTGATTTCAGCTCAGGTTCTTTCTTTCTGGCCTGCTCATCTGCCCTTATTGCCTCCTCAATCTGCTCGATTCTTATCTTTAGGGCGGTGAGCTCGTCGATTGGTTGGCTGGCGATAGCTTGATCTGATTGAGCTCGGCTTTGATAATCTCCACATCCTCCCCTTTTTAACATCATCAAGTAACATAGCAAGCTGCTCCTTGATAACGGTAAAATAGGTGGAAGGCGAGGTTTGATTCCTTATGATTTCGTCGGCTAGGATTTGATTATCGGCTTGAACTTTGCTTTTCAACTCACCAACCTCTTTCTTAACCTCAGCCATCTCTTCTTTCCACGAGAAAATTTTACAGAATCGAGAGATAGAAGATAGGAGATTTACCTCGAGATGCTTTGAGCATTTTTTCCATAGTGACACCGACCGAATCCACGATGTCTCAGCTTTTGATGTAAGCATCTGAGTAAATTTTTCTTCGACTTTCTTCTCCACTGGGTTGAGGATGGAGGAGAAGGTGGATCCCGGGCTGCTAAGAGGAGCGACAGGTGAGGTCTCTCGGCATACCAAGACGATCTCGTATGAAATTTAGGAGCTGCTCTTGAGATAATGTGGAGGATATAGAAGTAACTCCGGCAGACTCCAAAGATCGCTTTCTCCAACGAGATGAGGTTAACCTGACCAACCTCTTCCGTGAATAGGCTCATCTCTTCTAGGTCTCCGGCTCTCGGTGATGGACCAGCCAGGACTTCAATAGATTCCTTCATTACTTCGGGGTTGAATTGAAGTTCGGGAATAAGTTCTACCAACCTTCTCTGGGCATCGATCTTAGAGAAACCTCGAAGCTTCCCATAGATCCGTCGGGTTTGGGGGTGTGTATTGGGCTGATTTGTGGGGATGGAGTGGGATATTTGGTGGAAAGGAAATCTAGAAAATCAAATGGTTGAGTGGAGGTGGGAGGAATTTCTAGGATTTGAGATGAGGTGGGAGGTAGAGTGGTTTGTGTTTGGACTATATCGGGAGTAGGCTGTTCAAGAGGCTCGGAAGTACCATCCTGGGATACTTCTTCATCGCACAGGTGGCATGGTGATTTCTCGGAGGAGTAGATATTAGAGGATGTACTGCGAGAGACCTGCTTTCGGCGAGATGCTTGTCCGTTAAATGGGCTCCTCCGGTACATCTGCCTCATTTCTTCTGCTGCTATTTCCCGAGTAGTAGCCTCCTCTTATAATAAGCTTGAGGGAGTTGAAGATGACTCTACTGCAGTCGATACATCTGCAGCTTTTACCAGTCTCCTTCGGGGCCTCCTCACGAAGTGGAACATCAGTGCAGCTTCTTCTAGTATGATGAACCACTGGTTCCACTCCAGCTACTTCCTCATCCGGCTGCTCCTCGGGTATATCAACCTCGGCCGCTGGTATCTCAGCCTCTGGTACCTCTTCTACTTGCACCACAGGCTGCTGGTCTCGGGCCCCTCTGCTGCCTCACTCCTCTCGTGCCACTGGCCTCATCGATTCATCGTCCGAATCGGCAGCCCACTTAGTCTTTCATTCTTTGTCAAAAGACCTTTTTGCTTTGAATATTTTTTGTCCTTCTCTTATGCATACCCTCTTATTTAGTCCTTCCATCGATCTTGTGATCTTATTGAACGAGACTCACGGTTGAATGAGCAACCCAATCTCTTTCATCGAGTTGTACACCAACCTAACCTTCTCTTCCTTCGAGTCTTGAAATAACAACTCCACCCAATCTACCACGACTCCATCATAAATAGCTCGCATACAACACAACCTGGATTTTGTCACACCATCATGAGAACTCTGATCTCCCAAGATGGATTTGGTCACTATCGTCGTTAACGACCTATACTTCCTCCTCGAGAAGATGCTTTTAAGATCTCTCCTCATCCCTCTCTAGGTAATCCTCGCAAAAATATCAAACGACTATTCCCATTCCTCTTCCTTGTAAATCAATGGATTCACCCCATCCGCCGTGGTATCAAGAATTCGGGCCACATTCTCCTTGGTAAACTCTAACTATGTACCTTCTACGGTTGTCTTGAATCCATTTTCGGTGAATTCACTATTCGCCGAAATTACGCCCCAATGAAATCCATGGTTTTGTTTTACGTAGAATTCATTGAACAGAATCCCCATAGCCTTGATGCCTCTAGTAATCCCGTAATCTCGTTGGATTCTCTATCTCGCGTTGTATCAAAATCCACGTACATCTACTGCCTTGAGTTTATTTTTAACAACCTCGGTGTTCATCTTGAATTCAGAATTGGATGCGGTTATATAAGTGGGGGTTTTGGAGTTGCGTAAGAAGTTGAAGCCATTTGAGTAAATTTTGAGAGAATGAAAATTTTGCGAGAAATTTTGAACAAGGGAAAATGTGAAAGTGAAATTTTGAAGCGAAGAAGGTAAGTTTTTAAACCTGAAGAGAGAGAGAGAAAATTGGGAAGTTGATACGTGTCACGATCTTGGAAAATAATTTTTATCCATTGATTAATGAAAGCGCATGTAAAATATCACCGGTTTAGCGAAAAAACCGCTTCGACTTCAGGCACGTGGCATCAACGCGTCTTCAATTGTGTAAAAGTAACCGTTTATCCTCACGGATTAGACGGCTAATAGGTTTGCTTTATACAAAGGTAATTAGTATACCGGCGTAAGCTAAAGATGCCTTTCTTTGCAAATAGGTTTCCTATTTCAGATCGGGTTTTTATCGAGACTTGGTCAAAAGTTACCTTGTCTTATGTTTTGAAAAATTCCTTCAAGTCGATTTTGAAAAACACAAAATTTTAATGCAAAACTTAACACGGTATTTTCAATCTAGTCAATTGTATGCATTATTTGGAAATAAACAGACTTAAGATAGTTATTTGGGAACAACCATTTTTAGGAAAGTGCAAAAACAAAAATGAGGTGTTTTTCGATTGAAGAGTTCTAGACTTAAAGCTGGTACACTGTTCCTGCATATAAACTCATCAAAACTATTAGTAGCTTAGGTAGATCGGATAGGGTGCGAGATAGTCATCTGTTTTCAAGAAAACAGGTGACTATTGTGCCCTAGTCGATTTACCGAATGTCGAATAAGAAGTCATCATGTCGGATAAGGTCAATATGACTAATCCTTGATTCTTGATTCCAAGATAGGAAATCAATGATATCGACTACCTGATTGTCCTTTGACACATACCTAGTCGATAATTCTTTCTAGACATTTATTTAAAGAAAAAGATAGAAATAAGGAAAACAATTAACGGATGCAAGCAATGATAATTAAAAATCAGCCAATGATGCATCAAGTAGTCCTAATTCTAAGCACAATTCGTTAAATCTAAACTCGGTAAAGGTTTTGCAAGAATATCTACTCTTTGTGATTCAATGGCTATCTTTTCAATCCTAAGGTTATTTTTCTCCACATGATCTTTAATGAAGTGATGTCTAATATCTATATGTTTACACCTAGAATGTAGAACAGGATTGTAAGTCATGGCTATTGCACTATTACTATCGCGGTAAATAGGAGCAGATGATGTTTGAATGTTATAATCTCTAAGCTGTTGACTAATCCGAGAGGAGTTGAGAGCAACAACTTCCAGTGCCATGTATTCGGCCTCGGTTGTGGAGGTGGCAACAGATGTTTGTTTCTTAGATAACCAAGAAATTAATTTGTTGCCCAAGAATTGACAAGTTCCTGAAGTGGATTTCCTATCAATCTTGCAACCCCCAAAGTCCGAGTCTGAAAAACTGCCACTCAAAGTTGTCATCAACTTGGTACCATAACCCAACTTGCAAAATTCCTTTGAGATATTTAAGGATTTTCTTAGCAGACTCCGAGATGAGTTTTCTTGGGATTAGATTGGAATCTTGCACATACCCCAACCGCAAAGGCTATGTCCTGGCCTACTTGCGGTGAGATAGAGAAGGGATCCAATCGGTCCACGATACTCCGTTGCATCTATGAGTATCCCTGCTCATCTGAATCCATAGAGAAGTTAGTTGCCATAGGTATTTTAACTTCTCTACTAGTAGTCATCCCAAATTTCTCAATTAGATCTTTAGCATATTTAGTCGATGTATAAAAATACCCTTACTCATCTGTTTAATTTGTAAGTCTAGAAAATATGTTAATTCGCCCATCATTGACATTTCAAACCTATTTTTCATGAGAATACTAAAATCTTCACATAATTTCGATTAGGTGAACCAAAAATAATGTCATCCACATAAATTTGAACTATCAAGATATTTCCATCTACTTCCTTTCTAAACAGAGTCCTATCTATCTTACCTTTTGAAAATCCATTTGATATCAAGAAATCGAGATAAGGTATCATATCAAGCTCTGGGAGCTTGTTTCAGTCCATATAGAGCTTTGTTGAGTTTATAGACCTTGTTATTGATCTTAAACCTAGGAGGCTGCTCCACATATACTTCCTCAAGTAACACACCATTAAGGAAAGCGAGACTTAACATCCTTTTGAAAGACTTTGAAAGATTTATATGCAGCAAATGCCAAGAAACAGCTTTATTACTTCTAATCGCAAGCTGGAGCATAGGTTTCATCATAGTTTATCCCTTGGTGTGAGTAACCTTGAGCTACTAATCTTGCCTTATTACGAACAATAATGTTGTTCTCATCATGTTTATTTTTGAACACCCATTTGGTGCCAATAATCTTTCTATGTAAGGATCTTTCCACTAATTCCCAAACATTTTGCCGGTCAAATTGATGCAGTTCTTCTGCATGGTGTCATCCGATTTGGATCGATAGAGCTTCCTCAATAGACTTAGGTTCGAGAAGTGATACATAACAAGCTGAGCAGACTCTCAAAGTCCAGCATCATTCGTGCTGCACACTACTCGATGGGTCTCCAATAATGCAGTCGGATGGATGATAACTTCTCATCCTCTTGGCTATTTGAGTAGAAGAGTTCTCATCTTGAGACTCAGCAGGCAACTCGTCTCGACTCTACCAGGTGACGTTCCCCCTTCATCTGCTGACCCCGTGATCAGCCGATGTCAAGGGTGTCTCCTCGAGATGGGGTCTGATTAGAAGTTGTCTTCGACTATCGGATGGGGATTCTTCTTCATCTGAATACAATCAAGACTAGGTAGATGACTGTTCTATGTTTAGTTTTGGTTAGTTCAATCTTATCTAGACCATTAGAAATTTGATTCACTTTATCGAGAAGGAATACAATTCATCAAAGACCACATGAGGGGTTTCCTCCACACAAAGAGTTGTCTTGTTGAAAACTCTAAATGCCTTGGAAGTGTTGGAATATCCCAAGAATATTCCATCGGCTGCCTTAGCATCAAAAGTTCTCGGCTTAGATTTCTCGTTGTTATGGATGAAACATTTACAACCAAAAGCTCTAAAATATGAGATTCTTGGAATTTTACCCTTCCAAATCTCATATGGAGTCTTACCCTTGTCTTTGACAACTAAACACCTGTTGGTATAACTAGATGTATTGATGGCTTGACCCGAGAACCTTTGAGGGTTTCATACTCGGCTAACATGCTCTGGCTGCCTCCTTCAAGGTTCAATTCCTTCTTTCAACCACTCCATTTTGTTGTGGAGTTCTTGCTGATGATGTTTCATGAATAATTCCACACTCATTGAAAAAGTTAGATAAACAAGAATTTAAAAATACGATTGCCCTTATCACTCCTGATTTTAATAATATTAACACCCTTCTCATTTTGAATCTATACGAACAGATCGGGAATCTTGTTTACAGTCTCATTCTTCTTGAAAAGAAATATAACCCAAGTATATCTAGAAAAATCATCTACCACAACAAGAGTATATTTCCTTCCTTTGAAGTGAGAGGTGAAACAGTCCAAACAGATCAAGATGAAGTAGTTGTAATACTCTTTCGGATGATGAGGTGTTAATACTCTTAAATGAGTGTCTAGGTTGTTTACCTTTTTGACAAGCATCACATTTCAGATCGAAGTAAAAAGTTTCTCGGGTAATCCCTTAACAAGATTCTTCTTAGCCAACTTACTAAGGGTCTTGAAGTTCGGATGACTAAGCCTCTTGTGCCATAGCCAGTGAGGTCATCTCCACCCTTAGCTATCAGGACAAGTATCTTTAGGGCAACTATTAAAGTTGGCCACATAGACATTACCATGTCTAAAGCCGATTAGAAGTACCTTGTCTAAGGAACTATCTAAGATATCACATTTATCTTTATAAAATTTTACAAGAAAACTGTATCACAAAGTTGGGAAACAGATAGCAGATTATGTTTTAAACCTTCAACAAAATATACCTCGAGATACACGAATATCCTTGATAATCAGTACCTACTCCTTTAGTTTATCCACAATTGTTGTCTCCAAATAATACTCTAGGACCTTCAATGTTCTGGAAATTTGATAGTAGCTTCTTGTTATAAGTCATATGTTGTGAACAACCACTGTCTATGTACCATATAGAAGCTAAGATCTCTTCCTTGAGTGATGATCCTGTGAATCCTGAAAAAGCAGATTAGTTATAAGGTACCTAGTGATCTTAGGTCCTCGAGGGTCAAACATCACTTTAGGTAACCAGACAAATATCTCATTTTCTAATAAATCGAGACTTGAGTAGCCTACCAAATCTGTCTACAATTATATCACATGAAGATGAACATTTATTGTAATCGATTTAGTAATCTTCTTGAACTTAGGAAAAGTAGGATAGCATCTGCTTCTCCCATCAAAAGGACTGTAATAAGAATTTCTTCTTGTCTTAGTTCTTGAAATTCTCTTGGTCGATAAGGAGTCCTCTGAATTTTTATTTTCGTGGGAGATGCGATCCTTATCGACTAAGTGGTTTCCAAGGACCAATTCTAATTTTTTGAGTTATCGGATGCCTTCACAAATTTCCTAGGTTTCTCGAACATCCGATTTATTATTCCTATCATAACCAAGACTGTTTTGTCATGGGATTTTTGAGAAGTATTAAAGATGTGATCTATTGCTGATTGTGAATTATTTAGTTGACTTATTTTGAAGACAAGCTTCTCATTGTCTTTCTTAATTAATTCATTTTCAGCAAAGATCATCTCAAATTTGTCTTTTAAAAATTTTAATTCATTCTCTAGTCTTTCTGACAGGTGGTGATGTACTAGCCTCGGCTGGGTTAAACATTCCCCCTTGAATGTTTCCTCAAATTCTGAGTAGTTCACCACCTGCTTGCCTTTGGCTAGAATCTGAATTTGATCTTTTAAAGTCAAATTTTCTGTCTCTAATTGTTTATAAGCAGCTAAGGACATCTTTAAATATTTCAATAATCCTTGTATAACGGTTTGATCATCATCTCAAAGCAGTTTATAGCAATCATTATCAAGAAGAATAATAGACTACCTCATTAGCCATGAGACAAACTTATCGTCCGATCCAAAATCGGATGAGGATGATGATGATGATGATTTTCTTGATTCCTTTTCTTCAGCGGAAGAGCCCTTTGATCTGCAAATCTCTGTCTCTCTTTTTCCTTTTCTCTTCCCTTTCCTTAGGAGTCGGTGATGACAATCATAGTGAAGTGTCCTGGCTTATTGCAAGTGTAGCAAGTGTCACTCTTATCTGATTTAGGGCTAGAAGGATTTCTTTTAACAGAGATCTGAATCTCCTTGTCTGGCTCCTATTCTTGTCATCATCTGTTGAATCATCTTCTTTTCTTCTTGACTTGGATCTAGATCTTTCCTTTCCTGCCAAATCTCAATTTGTTACGCTTATATTTCATTCTTAATTTGTCATACCTTTTGGTGAGCAATGCCATCTGCTCCTTCGAGAGATAAATCGGCTCCTACTGATTCAGGTGTTATCTTGTCTTCTCTGTTGACAAAGGCAACATATTTGGATAAGGTGCTTGACTCCATCTCATCTTCCTCATCTTCTATCTCGAATGTCATACTCTAAAGCTTTAAGATGAGAAAATAAGGTATGATGAGTAATAGAAGATAAATTTTGGGTTGCTTTAAGGATATTAGACTTTTCTCTCCATCTCTTGGTCAAAGATCTCAATATCTTATTATTGATCTCCTTTTATAGTATAACTCTTTCCTAGATCAATTTGCTTTGTTGAGAAGATTGTTTAATCTCACATCTAGGTGATCCACCTTTCATTTTCCTTCATTTTGAAGGTATCAAAGGCATGTAATACGAGCGGCTTATTCTCTTTCACTTGGTGAGATCCTTCGCAAACATTTGCAAGTGTCTGCCACATCTCCATAGCTGATTTGCATCTTTTGACTTTTTCAATCCAGTCTTTACTCGTAGTTTCAATGATTTCAGTCCTAGCTACCTGATCTAGGTTGTGGATTTTCCTCTCATCACTTGTCGATTGAGCTCTTTTTCTCCTATCCGACTCTGGTTTGATTGATTCGGTGCCATTACGGTGCCTCCATGATAAAATTTAATAGGTCCTTCTTCAAGAACCTCCTCCATCCTATCATGGATTGCCTTGAGATGATTTTCCATCCCGAATTTCCAATAGTCATATTCTTCAATTGAAAATTCGGGTAGACTCCTGGATTTCTTGTTCTTGCACGAAGACATGATGAGATAGGAAAACAAAACACTCCACAATCTTGTTAGTAGCACAGCTTAGTAACAATAAAGGAGATGAATAAAATCAAGAATAAATTTCAGAATCTTAGTTAAGACCTAAAATCAATATCGTAACAACTTAACACCGCTCCGATACCACTCTTTGGTCCTGATTAGTTGAGTTGATTTAAGAAAACTTGAGTTAGCCTTCTAGGATAAAATCTAGAAGGGGGTTGAATAGATTTTATAGATTTTTAACAAATCTTTTAAAACTTATTCAAAACTTCAAAGTAACACAGTGGAAATTCAATTTAATCTCAACTTTACTAAGATCAAAAGCACACCGATATTTTAGATCTAACTTGAATTCTGAAATTAATTTTTGATTAATAAACTAACAATTGAAAGACACAAATAAGTAAATGAAAGCGATAAAGAACAATGATTTATAGTGGTTCGGATTATAAAAATCCTACATCCACTCTCCTTCTTCAAACTTTGAAGAAGGGTCTCTTCCACTAGCTTACTTACTCACTTTCCAATCGTACGACTTACAACATACAAAGATCTTCAAATCTTCAAACTACTAAACTATTCTCGAAATCTAATCTTTAGAGTGATAGAAGTGTATTTGAAGAAGTGTAAAAGAGTGTTCTATAAACACTTAGAAAGATCTATGAAGAAATCCTTGAAAACGATTTTGTGCTACTTGAAAACTTGTGATTTGTGAGAATATATTGCTGAATTAATAATTCGTGTATCTTAATGAAGTGCCTAGACCTATTTATAAGTCCGAAAAGACAGGTTAGTTTTTAGTCGGTTCTAAAAAAACTAAAAGCTGCTCAACAAACTTAATCTTGAAAAGCTTGCTTTGCTCCTCGGTGATTTTACTCTACTCGTCTGCGGTGACTTGGTGAAGACTCGCTTTTCTTATTCTACTCAGCTTGTCTTGACCTCGTCGAGCTCTTCATAATTATCTCCCTGCAGATGACTAGACTTGAGCTTATCTCCGGATGACTTGCACCTCCTAGTCTCCGGTGACTAGTTCGGACCTCGACCTTGTCCGATCGGCTTAGTACCCGGACTTTGATCTTAGGCTCTTCATAGTCGTCTATTCATCTGGGTTGATCTTTTAACTCATCAAAACCTTCCTTGATCTAACAATTTCCCTTTTTGATGATGTTAAAACTATATAAAAAGCATACTCACAGGTGATGTTAGTCAAAGTTATTCAAGATAATCATATAGGCATATCATTACACATTTACACTTCAAATCGATTTATTCAAGTTTGAGTACTTAATTCATACTTAGAAAATTTTAAGAAAATATTTTTAAGTCTTAAGAATTTAGACTTAGTGAAAAGTTTTTAAACTCAAAGTTTTTAAGACTTAGAAAATTTTTAAAGAAATTAAGTCGAGATGAGAATTTTCTCGAGATGATTAATACTTAGAAAAAGTTATGTTTTCTCAAAATAGGAAAATAAAGTATCAAGATTAAAACAAGTATTTCGAGATAGGTTCCAAAACATCTCATTCAAACAAGAACGCACATTTACATATTTACATATGGATCGATTAAAAGATAAAAGATAAGAAAATTTAAAGCTTATCTAATCTGTCCATCTATCGTTCTCTGGGAGTTGCATCCATCCAATATTCTTGTTCTCGGCTCCGCAATCTCCTTCGGATATGTCAACTTCATCGATGTATTCCATAATTGTGATTGATCGATCCACTCCTTGTCGATTGAGCCATCATCATTCAACTTGATTGGAATGGATGAGTAGTCTGGAGCAACCAAATCCAAGTTGTACCATTCATCTCCTTCATCAATTAGTTTACGGTACAAACCCGATTCTCCTTTTCCATCCAATCATGCCACGCAATTGTCTCATCCTTCGACGACGGTCCAACTCCACGGCAGATTGATTAGGGTGAATTATTGCATGATAATTGTGTGCTTAATTGTCTCAATTTGATACTATTTTCATGTTAATTCACTATTATTTAGTCCAATTGCACTTAATTGTTTGATTTGATATTATGAGTTTAAATTGCAGGTTTGAGACCAACTTTGAATGCAAATTGAGGACATTGTGTTATTCAAATCAAATGAGAAATTACATGGTTGGAAAGAGGGTTGAGAGACGATCGTAATGCAAAAGAATCGGGTCAAACGGAGTTCGGATGCTCAAGATATGGGGAAACGAAGTCGGGTATACCCAAATGAGGAATCAACTCGACCCGAGTTGAATCTTCCAGTCTGCTTGTTGCCCAAGAAGAGCTCCAACTCGACCCGAGTGGGATCAACTCAACCCGATTTGATGGTGTGAAAATCGTCCGAAAAGATTTTGAAGAGACCTCGAGTCGAGGCCGGGCCTCGAGTCGAGGGCTGCGGCAAGCACGACTCGAGGCCGGGCCTCGAGTCGAGGGTCGAGCTCTGCGAGATTTTTATTTTTAACGACCAATCAGAGCTTAACACGTGGAGGGATACATATATATCTATATATTGACGAAACCAAAGGAGGAAGAGCAGTTTTTGAGCATGAGAAGTAGGGTTTGGATCAAGAACACATTTTTTCACACATACATAGTTAGGGTTTCAATTTCTTGTTCAATTTAGACTATCATTGGATGATTTCTTTATGCTTGGACGCCAATTAGGTGATATTCTTCCTTTCATTTCAGTTTCCTTGATTCAATTTCGTGTTATGACATTCGGATATTCAATTAATTTCAAGGATTTATTTTCTTTAATTATGCGTAGCTAAATTCCTAGTGCTAGGGTGTTTGATACTTATGGGTGATTGATCTTGTGAGGAATTCTTATGGGTTATTTTGATTGTTAATTAATTGATTGGATTGATGAGGTTTGATTGATCTATTTGTTTAATTAATTTCTAATTCCATGCAAAATTGTTTGATTATCGCAAGGAGACTTGGGTAGTTTTAATAACTCATTTGGGTGAGGGAATTAATTTGGTAATTAGAGTTAATATTGGGTTAACGCAAAGAGACTTGGTTAATTCCATTAGAAATACATCAACTCCACATTAATTGCTTAGATTAGTAGTCGGGTGATTAGTGAAGAGACCATAGATAAGGTGCCTTAGTATCGAAGGGGAGACACACTAGGAAAACCTATTGACTCGTGCTCTTGCCCGGGAGGAAAGGGTAACTTAGTCCTCTCAATCTTTTGTGCTTAAATTGTAGCATAATTCCTAGGCTTACACAATATGGTATTATTGCTTGTGTTAAAGATTTCTCTTATTAATTGATTGACATGATAAATACTCATTTGAATTCGTTGCAAAATTGATTCCCATTAGTTGATAAGCACCCGAGCACATTTTTATTATTGATTACATTTCTTGCTAGTTAGTTTAGTTAATTATTTTTGTTATTTATTATTTGAATCACCTTGATCCTTTTGAATAATTTGTGCTACAATTACAATTAAATTAGTAAATTTAGGGCTATCTAATACTTGATTCCCTTGGTTTGATAATTTAACCGGTGACTTACTAGCTACACGATCCCTTTACACTTGAAGGGTGAGTGTTGGCTTTAAGCCTATCAAGTTTTTGGCGCCGTTGCGGGGATTTTGGTGTTTGAGATAACTTAGATTGAAAATTGAAAGTAGTTGATAGTGCCTTTTATTTTTGTTTTACCTTGTTCTTGCTTGCCTTGTGAGAATTTGATACTTGGTTGTTTTCTAGGTGTGTATGAACAAAAGATCAAGGGGTATTGAACCAATTCCCTTGAACTTGGAGATCGAAGGCACCGCAAGGAGAAACCGAAATCGTCAAAGGGCTTAAGCTCGAGCAAGAGAGAGGAATGTGAAATGGAGCATAACAATGAAGATGTGGTTGAAAGGAGAGAGAATGGAAGAGCGAATCAAAGAGAGCCTCCAAGAGAGAATCCGAGAGAAAGACCAATCCGGGAGTATTTTGAGCCTCCAGTCCAAATCCACTATGATGGGATAGCTCGTCCACCGGTGACGGCTAATAATTTCGAAATCAAGCCGGCATTGCTGCACATTCTCCAAAGCAAGCAATTTGGTGGAGATCCTAAGGAGGACCCGAATCATCATATTGCTCAATTCCTTGAGTATGTCGATCTTGTGAAGATGAATGGAGTGAGCGAGGATGCATGGAGAGCTCATCTCTTCACATTTACTTTGAGAGACCGAGCTAAGGATTGGATTGCCTCTCTACCACGAGATAGCTCAGGTTCTTGGGAAGAGTTGAGTAATAAATTTCTCTTGAAATTTTTTCCACCATCCATGACCCTCCAATGCAAGACGTTGATTGCTCAATTCCATCAAATGGAGGAGAACATGCATGAAGCTTGGGAGAGATTTAATAGCTTTCTCAGGAAGTGCCCTCAACATGGATTCGTTGATGAGCAAATTGTGAGCTTCTTCTATTATGGACTCGATCCGCCATCTCGGAGAATTACGGACTCAAGTGCGGGTGGAACACTCTTTGACAAATCTGGGAGAGAAGCTTAGGAGTTGATCGAGAATATTGCTTGCAACATGGCAAGTTGGCCAACCGAGAGAAGGGGTCACTTTAAGATTGCTAAGGTAGAGGAGAATGAAACGTTGAAGGTGTTAGGCGTGTGGTTCGAAGTTGGCTACAAAAGTGGAAGGGATAGTAGAAGGTGGCATGAGAAGTGGAATGGGGGTGGTAACGAAGTGCCACAAATGGTTGAGCAAGTGGAAGAGGCAAACTACATGGGAAGACCACCATTCCAACAAAATTTCCAAGGTAATGATTCATTTTCCGATCAATCTCACCACCAAAATTACCCAAACCGTTATCCAAACAATCCTCCACATAATTCTCACTACCAAAATCAAGCCTCTCACCCTTCTCCTTACCAAGCAAACAACCCTCCCTACAACCCCAATTTCAAGAAGCATGAGAATTTCTCATATGCCAACCAAAAGGCGGCCCTTACATTGCCTCAGGGAATTGATCCGGGTGCTCGTGCACCAAATAATGAAGGAAAGCCAAGCCTTGAGGATTTGCTCACGAGCTTTATGGGTTCTCAAAGTCAAAAGATGGAGAAGATGGAGAATATTGTGAGTTCTTTGTCCAACCAAGTGAAGAACCTAGAGTTTCAAATTGGGCAAGTGGCATCCTCAAGTGGAGGAAATCAAAGAGGAAAGTTTCCATCAACAACGGAGGTGAACCCGAAAGAGCATTGCAAGGCAATTAAGTTGATGTTGGTCCCGGAAAGTTGAGTTGATTAATAACCTTGAATTAGCTTCCTAGAACAAAATCTAGAAAGGGGGTTTGAATAGATTTTGTAGATTTTTCAAATCTTTCAAAATCAATTCAAAATATCGATTAAACACGGTGGAAGATAATTGAATTCTCAACTTTTTACAAGATCAAAAGCAAGGTTGATATTCAGATTTTAGTTAAGATTCTGAACTTTAATCTTGAATTAACAAAATTGTAAATTGAACGAAACTAAAGAAAGCAAGAAATAACACCGGGATTTATAGTGGTTCGGATTTTAATAATCCTACATCCACTCTCCTTCTTCAATCAAGAAGGGACTCTGCTACTACTTACTTTCTTACTTTGACTTACAACTTACAACTCGTACAAATCTTCAAATCTTCAATCTCCTAAACCCTTCTTCTAAAATCTAACTATTACGGTGAGTATAGGACTTTGAAGATTACAAGAAAAGTGTTTCAAAAACACTTAGAACTTTTTGAGAACTCTCTTGAAATACTTGTGAAAAGATTGTGATTGAAATCGAGTAATGAATAGTGTGAAAAATCGAATATGCATAAGTGTATTGAAGAATAAAATCTAGTCCTATTTATAAGTACGAAAAAGACAGTTAGTTTTGTTAATTAGTTCTAACAAACTTGAAACTTAACAAACTTAATCTTGGAAAGCTGCTTGAGACCTCGGTGATTCTTCCTACTCGTCTGCGGTGACTTGGTGAAAACTCGCCTTTCTTATTCTACTCGGCTTGTCTTGACCTCGTCTCGAGCTCTTTATACTTGTCTCCTGCAGATTACTAGGATTGAGGTTGTCTCTAGATGACTTGTGATTTCTCGTCTTCGGTGACTTGAGTTACTCTCGACCCGGTCGATCGGCTTAGTACTAGAACTTAGTCTTCGAGTTCTTTATTATAGTCTGCTCATCTGGAATAGTCTTTTAACTCATCAAAACAATCTTGATCTAACAATTTCCCCCTTTTTGATGAAGTTAAAACCTACAAGAATAGACACACTCACAGTGAAGTTAGTTCGAGTTTATCAAGATCAATAGATAGGTATATCAAAGCACATTCTTCACATTACAAATGCATTTATTCACATGTGAAAACTTTAGATCTTTTAAAATTCTTTTTAAAAACTTAAAAAAACGAGTCTCAAGACTTAGGTTAAAATAATTTTTTTAAAAAAAAATTTAAGTCCGAGAGATAAAATTCTCGAGATGACTTATACTTAAGAAAATTTTAAGTTTTTCTTAAAAGCGGTAAAAATAACTTTAAGAAAATAAGACAAGTAAAATGAATCAAACATAGTATATTCACATTGGATTTACAAAGATTACGGATGAGAAGATAATAGAAAAAATAGAAATAAGGAAAAGAAAAGTCCTGTTTCTATTAAACTCCCCATTGTTCTTCTTAAGGATCATTAGCCGATTAAATACGTGCCTCCTAAGCCGCTTGAGATCCTCCTCTTGAGTAAGTCCAGATTCGGCCTCTGCTTTCTTAAGAATCCCTTGAACCCGTCTAGGTCCAAGGTACCATCGAGCTTCTTCGCGGGAATGGCATACTCAAAGGCTGGAGAGATCGGGTTGACATTGAATTCTACATCGGCTTCTTCCCGGCCGAGCATAGAAGTCGGCGTCTACTTGCTCAATCCATTCGTGCCAAGCCAAATCTGGATCTTGTTGAGTTGCCCCTGGAGCTTTAAGAATGTACCAATAGTACATCCACATTCCCTCCAGGTTCTTGTCTTTATATTCAAGCAGCATATTTTCCATGCAAGCCGGCTTAGGAGGTGCGAGACGTTGTATGGAATGGCCTAAATTTCCCACCGCCCGATCCTTGATAAGCCATTTTCGTTCAGCGGCCTCCAAAAGACATTGGAGTCTTTCTTCTTTCTCTGCCTCTTCTTCTCTTTCTTGCCAAAATATTCCATCTCTCTCTTAATTCTCTTGATCTGCTCATCGAGAGATTAGAATAATCGACTTCCCTTTTTCCTTTTCCCTTAGCAGCCACAGTAACAAGTTCGGGTGATCTCAGGCTCGGTGACTACTTCTTTTCCTTTTCCCTTGGCTCCTTGATTCAGACTTCTTTTAAGCGAGCCAAGAGCTTCTCGGTCCTTTCCTCCTCATCTTTCCTTCTCTTCTCCTCATCCTCTTTTATAGCTTCTTCAAGTTGACTCACCCTCAGTGGAGAGCGGCCCGGCTATCGAGACTTGATTCGAGCTTCCTCCCTGGCTGCCTCCCGGATCAGGTGTGTTGGCCTTCATGCCTACATCTTTCTGGTCTCCTCGACCACAGTGTGAGGGCTTGTCTCTTCTCCGCTTCAGCTTTTTCCCCCTTTTTAACTTCAGCCAAGTCTCGTAAGTTTTGCATCTAAAGTGTTGCACTTGACCTGAAGTCGAGTGGTCTGACCAACTCATTCACTACCGGCTGATTATAACCCATAACTTCCTCTTTCAACGCCCTCAACTCATCCTCCATAGATTTTACTTTACCCGGCCGGCCACGAGTTAGTGACATTTATAATCTTATCGTAAAGTGTTACCTCAACTTCTCTCATGCTTTGGCTAGCATCGTGTCTGCATGTGACTTTGACCATTCTCCTTGTCTTCCTTTCCATCATCCTTCTAAATGTAGCATTGCTCTTTTTCTCGACAAGGGACGAGAATAGAGGAGATAGCGAGAGGTTGGGCTTAGATCGGTGTCATCATCCTCGGTTGAGGAGTCGGACGAGGAGGGTATTGGTTACGGTTGAGTAGATGGGAGAGGAATAGATTGAGTTTGAATAGTTGGAAGAGAGGAATAGGATATTATTGGAATTGGTGAGGTTTGGACTGTAGGGAGAGTGATTTGTTCGAGATGGAGTTGGAGAGGATGTACGAAGTTGTGTGGTAGGGATGGATATGGGAGATGGGGTAGGTTCGAGACTTTGTTGATGGAATTTTGATTTGGGTGTGGGGAGGTAGAGGGTGTGGGAGAGGCTCTGGAGTACCGGCTGGGATACTCCTTCATTGCCTATTTGGGTGGTGGGATTTCAGGTGAGTCGAAGGCTCGAAATGCCACTGGGCATTTCTTCTTGCCGAGTTCAAGAGATAAAGTAGGAGATGGAGAAAGACTTATACCTGCCTCGGGAATAGGAGAAAGAGCAGCTTCCTTGGTTGGGGAGAGTGGAACCTCCGGTGACCAACCTCGGCCGCTATACGAAGAGGCTGTACCTCCTGCGGTAGCAGAGTTGATAATTCCATCTGTGCTCGGAGCTACGGTTGGTGGATCCTTGAGCTTTGAGCTGCTCGTCTTGGCCTCCTTACCAAAGGAATTTCAGCCTCCTCTTCTTCCTCTTCATCCGAGGCAACTTTGGCGGGAGCGTGACGAGCTTTCCCCCTTCTTTTTCTCCGAGGCTTTCACCAACCTCCTCTTCCTCCTCTGAAACGTCCTTGGGACTGCGGCATTTGTTTGTGAGATTCTACTTGAGGTGCGACCTCATGCTGCTGCCTCATGTCCCTCTGTTTCTACCTCAGCTGGGCCACCTCACTGGTTCATTGCTGGTTGTTGGACCTCCACTGCTAACTCCTGTCTTTGAGCCCTTACAAACATCGGACTCGTCATCTCGGTCTGGAATTCCTCCAAGTCTGTCATCCTTGGTGAGGATTCCCTTTGCTTGGAGTACTTTTTAGTACCCACTCTCCAATCGACTTCCTTATTCAGCCCTTCAATAAGTACGGTGATTTTGTTGAATAGGCTAAGCGTAGAAGTAGGAATCCAACCCTCTGGCGATGATTTGAAAATGAGGCGCTTCTTCTCCTCCCTCAACTTATATACCAGCAAATCTACCAAATTTACTTGCACTCCATCCAAAATGGCTCGCATCACACACAATCTGGGTTTGGTTAACCCATCATGTGAGCTTTGCTCACCCAACACCGCCTTCGTCACTATCGTCATCAACAATCTGAATTTCCTTCGAGAAGGTTCTTCTTTAAATCCCTCCGTGTACCCCTCAGCTGACACTCGCCATCATATCAAATGATGCCTCCCATTCATCCTCCTTGTACATCAATGGATTAACTCCTTCCATTGATGTATCAAAATACGGAAATACTTTCCCTCGAATAACTTAGTGTCGTCCCATCAATGAAGTATCAAACCCATCACAGGTGTCCTCCATTCTTGCCAAAAATTCTGCTCCTAGCAAATGCCGTTTTATTTTGAGGAGACTTCATAGATAGAAAACCTCGAGTCGCGATGCTTCGAGAAGACGAAGAATTTCTCGATTACGAATCTTGTGTTGTTTGAAATCGACATACATTTCGCCTTCAAGCGGTTTTGAAATATTCCTCATTCATTTTGAAATGAGAAATATTTGTGGAAATGTATTTAGGTTTGAAAGTTTTGGTGGTTTTGGAAGAGGATGCCATTTGAAAGTTTTGTAAATTTGAAAATGTATAAGGGAGATATGCGAGGTTTTACGAGAAAGGAAAAATGGTTAACACAAGAAGAAGATAAATTTATAGGGGAATAGATTGGAAAGAGAAACCGCCATTTTTGAAAACTTGAATTAATCTGAGCCATTTATTCAAAAGTTTTTACCGAGTATTAATCAACGGTTAAAAACTAAGATAAGCGATTAGGATTCAGCGCGTGGATGTTAATCGCCTTTGGAATGCGTAAATAGTTACTTTATAGATCGTTGATTTGGTGATGTAGATTACTTTATGCAGAGAAGTAAGTATACAGACGTCGACCAAGTGGTATCTTACTTCAACTAAAGGTTTTCAAACAGATGAGTTTGAAAAATAGATTAGTTTAAAAAGCAGATGGATTTAGAAAAACATCTGATACAAGAACTTTATCCGATTTTGAAAACCAACTGGCTCGAGATGTAACTTTTTAGCAATTTTAAAACAAGTTTAAACAAGACAGACTCGTATTTACTTTTCTAAAACATGGTTGTTCAACAATTTTGAAAAATGCAGTTTATTTTGGAACAAAAATAACGAGAAAAGAGGTTTGAATAAGAAGAGATGAAACAGTATGATTTGTGACTGTTCTGCAAAAACATATACTCAAAAGAAACCATCGAAGCTTAAGGTAAATCGGATAGGATGTAAATAGTCATCTGGTTTTTTTTTTTTTAGGAGATCGGTGACTATTGTGTCCTTATGCGATTTACTCAATGTCGAACAAGTAATTATCAATTCGAGATAAGGTCAATATGACTAATCCTTGATTCTTGATTCCTAAAAGGAGATCAATGATATCGGCTAGATTATCCTTTGACTCATATCTAGTCCGATAATTCTTTCTAGACATTAATTTTAAGAAAAGAAAAGAAAATAAGGAAACAAATGCACACAAATTAGAAACCAAATAAAGATGCATCAAGTAATCCTAATTCTAAGCACATTTCTTTAAACCTAGATTCAGCTAATGGTTTTGTAAGAATGTCGACTCTTTGTGATTCGGTGGCAATTTTCTCAATTCTAATGTCATTCTTTTCAACATGATCCCTAATGAAATGATGCCTAATATCTATATGCTTACATCTAGAATGTAGAACAGATTGTAAGTCATTGCTATTGTACTATTACTATCACAGGTAAATAGGAGCAGTGATGTTTGAATATTATAGTCTCTAAGTCATTGACTAATCCGGAGGAGTTGAGAGCAACAACTTCCACCGCCATGTATTCGACTTCGGTTGTAGAGGTGGCAACAGATGTCTGCATTTCTTGGATAACCAAGAAATTAATTTGTTGCCTAAGAATTGACAAGTTCCGTAAGTGGATTTTCTATCAATCTTACATCCTCCAAAGTCCGAATCAATAACCTCGTCACCAAAGTTGTCATCACCGGGTACCATAACCCTACTTGCAAGGTTCCTTTGAGATATCTAAGAATTTTCTTAGCCGTCTCCGGATGAGTTTTCTTGGGATTAGATTGGAATCTTGCACATACCCCAACCGCAAAGGCTATGTCTGGTTTACTTGCGGTGAGATAGAGAAGAGATCCAATCGGTCCACGATCTTTGCGTTGCATCGGTGGGTATCCCCGCTCATCCGAATCCATTGAGAAGTTAGTTGCCATAGGTATTTTAACTACTCTGCTAGTTGTCATTTCAAATTTCTCAATCGGATCCTTAGCATACTTAGGTGATGTATAAATATACCCTTACTCATCTGTTTAACTGTAAGCCTAGAAAGTATGTTAATTCTCCCATCATTGACATTTCAAACCTGTTTTCATGAGAATGCTAAACTCTTCACATAATTTGATTAGGTGAACCAAAAATTATGTCATCTACATAAATTTGAACTAGTAAGATGTTGTCATCTACTTCCTTTCTAAACAAAGTTCTATCAATCTTACCTTTAGTAAAGCCATTTGATGTCAAGAAATCGAGATAGGGTATCATACTGTGCTCTGGGAGCTTGTTTCATCCATATAGAGCTTTGTTGAGTTTATAGACCTTGTTATTGATCTTAAACCCGGGAGGCTGCTCTACATAGACCTCCTCAAGTAACACACCATTAAGAAAATCAGACTTAACATCCATTTGAAAAACTTTGAAAGATTTATATGCAGCAAATGCCAAGAACAATCTTATTGCCTCTAATCGCAATCGAGCATAGGTTTCATCATAGTCTATTCCCTCGGACCGTGAATAACCTTGTGCAACCAGTCTTGCCTTATTTCGAACAATAATATTGTTCTCATCTGCTTTGTTTTTAAACACCCATTTGGTGCCTATAATCTTTCGTGTAAGGGTCTTTCTACTAGATCCCATACATTTTGCCTTTCAAAGCGATGCGATTCTTCTGCATGGTCATTATCCGATTTGGAGTCCGATAGTGCTTCCTCAATAGACTTTGGTTCAAGAAGCGACACATAACAACCGAAAAGACTTTCGAGTCTAACATCATTCGTGTTCTGCACACTACTAGATGGATCTCCTATAATCGATCGAGATGGATGATAGCTTCTCATCCTTTTGCCTATGTGAGGAGAGGGATCCTCATCTTGAGTCTCGGTAGGCAACTCCTCCGACTCAACTTCACCGACGTTCCCCTTCATCGCCTAACCCTTGCCGATCACCGATGTCAAAGGTGTCACGATCAAGTAGTCTCGAGCAGTTGTCTTACGATTGTCGGATGGGGATTCTTCTTCATCTCGATTCTCAATCAAGACTAGGTAGATAGACGGTTCTATGTTTAGTCTTGGACAATTCAATTTTATCTAGATTTTCAGAAATTTGATTCACTTTATCCGAGAAGGAATACAGCTCATCAAAAACAACATGAGGGGTTTCCTCCACACAAAGGGTTGTCTTGTTAAAAACTCTAAATGCCTTTGAAGTATTAGAATATCCCAAGAATATTCCATCACCGCTTTGGCATCAAAAGTTCTTAACTTAGATTTTCCATTGTTATGGATGAAACACTTACAACCAAAAGCTTTGAAGTATGAGATCCTTGGAATCTTACCCTTCCAAATCTCATAAGGAGTCTTACCCTTGTCTTTGACAACTAAGCACTGCTCGGGTATAGCAAGCCGTGTTGATGGCTTCACCCAACCTATGAGGGTATTATACTCACCAACATGCTCCCGGCCGCTTCCTTCAAAGTTCTATTCCTTCTTTCAACTACTCCATTTTGTTGAGGAGTTCTTGCTGAAGATGTCTCATGAATAATTCCACACTCATTGAAAAAATTAGATAAACAAGAATTCAAAAATTCTGTGCCCTTATCACTCCTTATTTTAATAATATTAACACCCTTTTCATTCTAAATTTATGCGATGCATCGGGAATCTAGTTCATAGTCTCACTTTTCTTGAAAAGAAATATAACCCAAGTGTATCTAGAAAAGTCATCTACTACAACAAGAGTATATTTCCTTCCATTGAAACTCGAGAGGTGAAACAAGTCCAAACAGATCCGGATGAAGGAGTTGCAACACTCTTTCGGATGAGGAGGAGTTAATACTCTTAAATGAGTGTCTAGGTTGTTTACCTTTTTGACAAGCATCACATTTAAGATCAATGGATAAAAGTTTTTCGGGTAATCCCTTGACAAGGTTCTTTTTAGCTAGCTTACCAAGAGTTTTGAAATTCGAGATGACTAAGCCTCTTGTGCCATAGCCACCGATATCTTCTCCACCCTTAGCTATCGAGACAAGTATCTTTGGGACAACTATTAAAGTTTGCCACATAGACATTTCCATGTCTCAAGCCGATTAATAGTACCTTATCTCGAGGAATTATCTAAAATATCACATTTATCCTTTGAGAATTTTACAAGAAAACCTTTATCACAAAGCCGAGAAACAGATAGCGATTATGTTTCAAACCTTCAACAAAATATACCTCGGATACCTGAATATCCTTGATAATCGAGTACCTACACCTTTAGTCCGACCACAATTATTATCACCAAATAAAACTCTTGGACCGTCAATGCTTTGAAAATTTGATAACACTTCTTGTTATGGGTCATATGTTGTGAATGTACCACTATCAATGTACCATATTGAAGCTAAGATCTCTTCCTTGAGTGATGATCCCTGTGAATCCTCGTGAAACAGATTAGTTTTGAGGTACCCTAGTGATCTTGGGTCCTTTTAGGTCAAGAATCACTTTAGGTATCCAAATGAACATCTCATCTTTAGACAATAAATCAGACTCAAGTTTTCTACCAAATCATGTCTACAATTATATCATTTTTGAATGATAACTTGTTGTATTCAGATTGAGTAATTTTCCTAAACTTAGGAAATGTAGGATAGCATTTGCTTCTTCCATCAAAAGAATTATAATAAGAAAATCTTCTTATTTTGGTTCTTGGATTCCTTCTAGTCGATAGGGAGTTTTCACTGAATTCTTGGTTTTGATGGAAGATGTAGTCCTTATCTCCGACTAGTTGGTTTCCATGGACCAATTTTAATATCCTTTGATTGAACAGATGCTTTCACAAATTTTCTAGGTTTTTGGACATCTAATTTATTGTTCCTATCATAACCAAGACCTGTCTTGTCATGAGATTTTTGAGAAATATTAAAAATATGATCTATTACTGATTGTGAATTATTAAGCTGACTAATTTTGAAGACAAGCTTCTCATTGTCTTTCTTAATTAATTCATTTTCAGCCTGATTACTTCAAATTTGTCTTTTAAAATTTTCGGTTCATTTTCTAACTCGTCAGTAAGGTGGTGATGTACTAGCTTCATTTGAAGACAACATTCCTCCTTGAATGTTTCCTCGGTCTCGAGCGATTCATCACTGCTTGCCTTTATTTAGAATTTGAATCGATCTTTTAAAAACAAATTCTCTGTCTCTAGCTGTTTATAAGCAGCCAAAGATGTCTTTAAATCTCTCAATAACTCATGAATAACAGTTTGGTCATGATCGAGATCTGCGGTGACAAGAATCATTATCGAAGATGAATAGTAGATTACCTCATTAGCCATGAGACAGATCTCATCATCGATCCAAATCGGATGAGGATGATGAAGATGATGATGATTTCTTTGACTCTTTTTCTTCAGCCAACAAAGCTCTTTGATCTGCAAATCTCCTGTCTCTTTTCTTCCTCTTTTCTTCCCTTTCTTTAGGAGTCGGTGAGGACAGTCATAGCTGAAATGTCTGGCTTGTTGCATGTATAGCAAATGTCACTCCTATCTCGATCTGGGATGGAAGTATTTCTTGACAGGTGATATGTATCTTCTTGTCAGCTCTTGTTTTTGTCATCATCGAAGATTTATCCACCTTCCTATCGATCTGGATCTTTGTCTATCCTTACCTGCAAATCTCAATTTATTTCTCTTATACTTCATTCTCAATTTATCATACCTTTTGTAAGTAAAGCCATCTGCTCTTTCGGAGATAGATCGGCTCCTACTGAGACTCTGTTGACACCTTGTCTTCTTTCTTGACAAAGGCAATAGACTTGGATGAAGTACTTGACTCCATCTCATCTTCCTCATCTTCTATCTGGATATCGTACTCTAAAGCTTTAAGATGAGAAAATAAAGTATGGTGAGTAATAGAGGATAAATCTTGAGTTGCTTTAAGGATATTTGATTTTTCTCTCCATCTCTTGGTTAATGATCTCAGAATCTTGTTATTAATCTCTTTCTCTGAATAATTCTTTCCAAGGTCACCGCTTTGTTGAGAAGATTGGTCAACCTAACATCAAACCGATCCATAGACTCATTTTCTTTCATTTTGAATGTTTCAAATGTATGCAATCTTGTGTAGCTTGTTTTCCTTGACTTGATCGATCCTTCACAAACATTGGCTAAAGTTTGCCACATCTCTTTGGCTGTTTTGCATCTCTTAACCTTCTCTATCCAGTCTTTACTAAGAGTCTCGATGATTTCGATTCTAGCTACTTGGTCAAGATTGTGAACCTTTCTTTCATCATTCGTCAATTGAACTCTTCTTTTCTTGTCTAGTTCTTGATTCAAATTGTCTCTGCTCCAGTCTTTGGTGCCTCCATGATAAAACTTTATAGGACCTTCCTCAAGGACCTCTTCCATTCTATCATGAATGGCCTTCAAATGATTTTCCATCCTAAATTTCCAATAATCATAATCTTCAATGGAAAATTCAGAAGATTCTGGACTTTTTATTTTTCCCTGATGACATGATGAAACAAGAACAAAATACTCCACAAAAGCTTATTAGTAGCACTGTTAGTAATGAAAGAAAATGAAGAAAATCAAGATAATTTCGAGAATCTTGTTCAAGACCTAAAATCAATATCGGAAACTGACTTAACAACCGCTCTGATACCACTTGTTGGTCCCGAGAAAGTTGAGTTGATTAATAACCTTGAGTTAGCTTCCTAGAACAAAATATAGAAAGGGGGTTTGAATAGATTTTGTAGATTTTTCAAATCTTTCAAAATCAATTCAAAATATCGATTAAACACAGCGGAAGATAATTGAATTCTCAACTTTTTACTAGATCAAAAGCATGGTTGATATTCAGATTTTAGTTAAGATTACTGAACTTTAATCTTGAATTAACAAAATTGTAAATTGAATAGAAACTAAAGAAAGCAAGAAATAACACCAGGATTTATAGTGGTTCGGATTTTAATAATCCTACATCCACTCTCCTTCTTCAATCAAGAAGGGACTCTGCTTACTACTTACTTTCTTACTTTGACTTACAACTTACAACTCGTACAAATCTTCAAATCTTCAATCTCCTAAACCCTTCTTCTAAAATCTAACTATTACGGTGAGTATTGGACTTTGAAGATTACAAGAAAAGTGTTTCAAAACACTTAGAACTTTTTGAGAACTCTCTTGAAATACTTGTGAAAAGATTGTGATTGAAATCGATTAATGAATAGTGTGAAAAATCGAATATGCATAAGTGTATTGAAGAATAAAATCTAGTCCTATTTATAAGTCTGAAAAGACGGTTAGTTTGTTAGTTAGTTCTAACAAACTTGAAACCGCTTAACAAACTTAATCTTGGAAAGCGCTTGGACCTCGGTGATTCTTCCTACTCGTCTGCGGTGACTTGGTGAAAACTTCGCCTTTCTTATTCTACTCGGCTTGTCTTGACCTCGTCTTAGCTCTTTATACTTGTCTCCTGAGATGACTAGGATTGAGGTTGTCTCCAGATGACTTGTGATTTCTCGTCTTGGTGACTTGAGTTACTCTCGACCAAGTCGATCGGCTTAGTACTAGAACTTAGTCTTCGGTTCTTTAATATAGTCTGCTCATCTGGAATAGTCTTTTAACTCATCAAAACAATCTTGATCTAACGGTTGAGGAGTGGAACACAATATGAGGGGCCACCAATGCCGGTTGAGGAAGGGGAGAAAGAGAATGGGGGTGAAGAAATCAAAGAAGGAGGAGAGTTTGAGAGGATTGATGCTCAAGAAACTTTAGAAGAAGAAAAGAGTGAAGAAAGAGTGCCCAAGTGGAAGAAGGCGAGAGAGCTAAAGAGGGAGAAGGAACAAAAGGAGCTAAAAGGAGCAAATATTGAGTGTGATAGATGGGGGATTCCCAAAACCTATGTCCCTCCACCATTTCCTCAACGATTTATGAAGCAATAACTTGATGAAAAGTTCTCTAAGTTCCTTGAGATTTTCAATAAGGTGACCATAAATGTGCCTTTGTTGGAGGCACTTGAGTAGATGCCTACATATGCAAAGTTCTTGAAGGACTTAGTTTCAAAGAGGAGAAAGGTTGATGAAGTGGAGATGGTGAGCTTATCAATGGAGTGTAGTGCACTTACGCAAAGAAAGCTGCCTCAAAAGAAGAAAGATCCGGGAGTTTCACTCTTATGTGTGAGTTGAGCAACAAAGAAAAGAGGAAAGCATTATGTGACTTGGGTGCAAGCATCAACCTCATGCCTTTGTCTATTTTCAACCGGTTAGAGATGGGAGAGATGAAACCCACCTCCATGACACTTCAACTCGCAGATAAATCCTATACTTATCCAAGTGGGATAGTGGAAGATGTGTTAGTGAAGATAGATAAATTTGTCTTTCCGGCCGATTTTGTTGTGTTAGATATGGAGGAGGATGAGAAGGTGCCTTTAATCTTAGGGCGACCATTCCTAGCAACCGCAAGGCGGTAGTGGATATGTTCTCGGGGAAGATCACTTTGAAGATGGATAAAGAGGAGCTCACATTTGACATCTATAAGGCTATGAAGCATCCAAAGGAAGAAGGGGAGTGCAAGAGCATTGACATCGTGGATGAGTGTGTCAACGAAAACATTGAGAAATCTCTTGACCCTTATTTTTCTAGTGTCTTTTATAATCTTCTATTTGATTTAGATGTTATTGATGATGATGTTGCTTGTTTTGATGATAGGGATTCCACGAGAGATGAAGAGGCAAAGCTTCTATGGGAAAGGAAAGCTCAAATTCTACCACTTCGTGAGCCGGTGCAAGGAGTTATGCCCGAGGAAAAGAAAGAAGGTCTTAAGCCACTCCTGAGCATTTAAAATATGCCTATCTTGAGGAAGGTAACAAGTATCCGGTTATAGTTGCTTCTTCTTTGAATGATGATGAATTATGTGCATTGCTAGTGGTCCTTAGGAAGCATAAGAGTGCCTTAGGATGGTCTATTCATGATATTAAGGGTATTAATCCATCTATTTGCATGCATCGGATTCGCCTTGAGAAAGATAGGAAGCCTATACTGCAACCCCAACGTCGTGTGAACCCCGTGATTCAAGAGGTTATTAGGAAAGAGATTATTAAATTCTGAGATGTTGGTATAATTTTTCCTATCTCGGATAGTGAGTGGGTGTCACCTTTGCATGTGGTTTCTAAGAAAGGGGGTATGACCGTGGTTAAGAGTGAGAATGATGAGCTTGTAGCTACTAGGCTTGCCACGGGTTGGAGAGTTTGTGTTGATTATAGGGAATTGAATAAAGCAACTTGTAAAGATCATTTTCCCTTGCCTTTTTGGATCAAATGCTAGATCGTCTTAGTGGTTTCTCACATTATTGCTTCTTGGGCGAGTACTCCGGGTATAATCAAATAATGATTGCGCCGAGGACCAAGAAAAGACGTCCTTTACATCTTCTTATGGTATTTTTGCATGGAGGAGGATGCCTTTTGGGCTTTGTAATGCCCGTCCACCTTCCAACGTTGCATGATGTCTATTTTCCATGGTCTTATTGAGAATATTATAGAGGTGTTTATGGATGATTTCTCGGTTTTTGGTAATTCTTTCCATACTTGCTTACATAATCTTGAGATTGTTTTGCAAAGGTGTGAGGACACTAACATGGTTTTAAATTGGGAGAAGTGTCACTTTATGGTGAATGAAGGGATCGTGCTTGGACATCACATTTCATCGAAAGGCCTACAAGTGGACAAGGCAAAGGTGGTGGCAATTGAAAAACTTCCACCTCCATCTAGTGAGAAGGCAATTCGATCTTTCCTTGGTCATGCGGGGTTCTACCACCGCTTTATAAAGGATTTTTCTAAACTCTCTAAACCTCTTTCTAAAGCTGGCTTGAAAAGGATGTTCCTTTTAATTTTGATGAAGAGTGTTTGTTGTCTTTCAGGTCTCTTAAGGACGCTTTGATCTCCTCACCTATCCTTGTGAGTCCTGATTGGAAGGAGTCTTTTGTACTAATGTGTGATGCTAGTGACTTCGCGATGGGGGTAGTTTTGGGCCAAATAAGGGAGAGAGTGTTCCGAGCCATCTACTATGCCTCCAAAACCTTCAATTCCGCCCAAGCCAACTACACTACCACCGAGAAGGAGCTCTTAGCCGTTGTCTATGCCGTAGACAAGTTCCGTCCTTATTTAATAGGGGGAAAACAATCATCTACACGGATCATGCAGCCATTCGGTACCTCATGACAAAGAAGGATGCTAAGCCACGCTTAATTCGGTGGGTGTTATTGTTGCAAGAGTTTGATATAGAGATTCGGGACAAGAAGGGTAGTGAGAATGTCATAGCCGACCACTTGTCGAGGCTTGAGAGGGGGAAAGAGTCTATAAAAGAAGATGGTGAGGTGAAGGAAGAATTCCCGGATGAAAAGCTATTCATGATTGAAGAGTTGAGGGTGGTGGAGCATGATCCTATTAAGGGAGCAAAGGAGTATATTCCATGGTAATCGGATTTTGCCAACTACTTAGCTTGCGGGAGGTTCCCTCTCGAGATGCCTTCTTATGCTAAGAAGAAGTTCTTGAAGGATGTGAAGAGTTTCATATGGGAGGATCCTTTCCTTTTCAAAAGGAGGTTGGATTCGATTATTATAAGATGTGTACCCGAAGGAGAGATAGAAGAGATCTTAAGGCATTGTCACTCTATGCCAAGTGGAGGCCATTTTAGTGGATCAAAGATGGGGATGAAGGTTCTTCAATCCGGGTTTTATTGGCCAAAAATCTTCAAGGATAGTAAGGCATTTGTTGATAATGTGATCGTTGTCAACGAATGGGGTCAATCACAAAGAGAGATAAAATGTCCATGAAAATTTTCATGGAAGTGGAGATATTTGATGTATGGGGCATTGATTTTATGGGTCCGTTTCCACCATCTTTCGGTTATCTCTATATATTGGTGGGAGTTGACTATGTGTCCAAGTGGATTGAGGCTATCCCAACTAAGAAGAATGATGCCCAAGTTGTGCTTCAATTTTTGAAGAAGAACATCTTCTCACGATTTGGTGTGCCGAGAGCATTGATTAGTGATGGAGGTTCACATTTTGTGAACAAACTCATGGAGAAGTTGCTTGAGAAGTATGGAGTTAAGCATAAGATTTCCACGGCCTATCACCCTCAAACTAATAGATTGGCGGAAGTCTCAAATAGGCAAATAAAGCAAATCCTTGAGAAGTCGGTTAAGGTGAATAGGAAGGATTGGGCAATTTGCTTGGATGATGCTTTGTGGGCTTATAGGACGGCTTATTAGACTCCTTTGAAGATGTCTCCTTACCAACTTGTCTATGGGAAGTCATGTCACTTGCCGGTTGAGTTAGAGCATCGTGCTTATTGGGCCATTCGGAAGCTCAATTTTGATGAAGAAGCTATGGGGAGAAGAGAATTCTCCAACTCCATGAGTTGGACGAATTTCGTTCAAATGCCTATGAAAGCTCTAGGATTTTCAAGGAGAAAACAAAGAAATGGCATGACCAAAAACTCAAGAAGAAGGAGTTTCAAGAAGGTGATCAAGTCCTACTTTTCAATTCAAGATTGAAACTCTTTCCAGAAAGTTGAAGTCAAGATGGAGTGGCCCATTTCGAGTTGCCAAGACATTTCCTAGTGGATACTTAGAGTTGACGAATGAGAAGGATGAAAGGTTTATCGTGAATGGCCATAGAGTGAAGCACTACTTTGTGCCATCTCAAGTTGGGATGGTAGAGATGCTATTTCTTGAGGAAAGTTGAGCGTCTCAAAGCTCCATCCGGCATAGGACGCTAACACTAGCGCTAGATAGGAGGCAACCCATCATTTTACTTGCTTTCGCTTTTAGTTATTTATTTATTTATTGCTTTCAATAAGTGTGTGTGATTTATTTTTTGTGTTTCTTGTAGGAGATCGAGGTGTGCAAGTGAAGTTTGATGATGAGAGAAATTTTGAAGCCTTTACGGTACCACACCTTCTCTAGACTTAGACTTGTCTAAGTTTGGGGGAAGGTGTGCATCTTTTCTTCCTTTTTCTCATAATATGTGTTCCTTTGGATTTCATAGTGGGTAGTTGTGTGCAACTTCACCTAGCTAACTACTTTTGCCAAATTTTTAATTGCTTTGCAATGAAAAAGTTTGGGGGATGTGTGTTAGTTAGCGATGCTTGTTGCACCAACTTGCCTCTCATTCGTAATGAGGAAATTGTGTGAGCTTTAATTGTGGATTTCACTCTTATCTTTGAGTCTATTTTATGTGAATTTGATGAGGTGTTATGCTTGGAGGTATGTACGTGGCATATTTGTTTTGATTGATGGACATGATGAACTTGTGATGTGTAGATGAGTTGATTTGTTGCTTGATTCTAGCATTAGAAGTTGTCTTGTGATGATAAGTGTGATGAAGGATGCTTTCTTTTGCTAATTTTAAGCCCGTGAGCTTTTGAGCCTTTTAAATCGTGCATGAAAAAATGGTTTTATTCCTTGTTGAGTGCATCAATTGCGATTATGCATGCTAGAACTTGCCTATAGACTTGTTGAAGTTGAGTTTTGTGTGGATCTATGAAGATGATTTGAGGCCATGTTTGGTTTGATAAGCCACTTAGCCAAATTTTACCCCACCAATGTTATTGATTTCCCTAGTAAGCCAATTTGTGCCTTTAAGCCTTATTCTTTGGCAAGCTTGTGAAATTAAGCCATTTTGCTTATCTTTATGAGCCTTTGTTCCCATATGTTTAGTAGAGCATGATTGTTGGCAAATGAATGGTGAAGTGAAATTGAAAAAGTGTGGTGGTATGATTGGAATAAGTGTGAAGAAGAAGTTGAAAAAGAAAGAGGTTGAAAGAAAAGAAAAATTGAATTGAGAAAAGAAGTGAAAAAATTGATGAGAAAAAAAAATTCAATTTGAGCTTGAATGCAAAAGGAAGTCTCAAAAGGAGTTTGGTGGTGAATGTATGAGAAAAAGATATTTGATCAACATTCATTGCTTTACTAACATTGAGTCACTATTTCCAAAATTCACCTACCTCATCCAAAGAGCCTTCATTACAACCTTGTGAAAAGACCTCTTTGATTCATAGTTGATACACAAAATGTCGATTGAGACCGAATCTTGTGGCAAGTCTATGGTGTGTATGGTTGTAATTTGATGAATGAGAGCTTTATTGCCCTTATACACTTGAGTGATGAGAGATACACTACTTGGGAAGAGCATTGAGAAAGTATTTGGATTTGCATCTTGTCAAAGCATGACATTTTTTAGTGTTAGTTGAAAGTGGCATTGAAAACTTGTATCCACTAATGAGTTGGATTGTCCAAATTTCATTCTTTGTGCCATGTGACATAGTTGCAATCAATTCACAATTTGTGTTTATTTGTTTCATTGCTCGGGACGAGCAACACTTTAAGTTTGGGGGAGTTGATTATGGTGAATTATTGTATGATAATTGTGTGCTTAATTGTCTCAATTTGATACTATTTTCATGTTAATTCACTATTATTTGGTCCAATTGCACTTAATTGTTTGATTTGATATTATGAGTTTAAATTGCAGGTTTGAGACCAACTTTGAGTGCAAATTGAGGACATTGTGGTATTCAAATCAAATTAGAAATTACATGGTTGGAAAGAGGGTTGAGAGACGATCGTAACGCAAAAGAATCGGGTCAAACGGAGTTCGGATGCTCAAGATATGGGGAAACGAAGTCGGGCATACCCAAATGAGGAATCAACTCGACCGAGTTGAATCAACTCGACCGAGTTGAATCTTCCAAAGGTGCTCGTTGCCCAAGAAGAGCTCCAACTCGACCCGAGTTGATGGTGTGAAAATCGTCCGAGAAAAGATTTCAAGAGACCTTGAGTCGAGGGCCAGGCCTCGAGTCAAGGGTCGAGCTCTGTGAGATTTTTTTATTTTTAACGACCAATCAGAGCTTAACACGTGGAGGGATACATATATATCTATATATTGACAAAACCAGAGGAGGAAGAGCAGTTTTGAGCGTGAGAAGTAGGGTTTGGATCAAGAACACATTTTTTCACACATACATAGTTAGGGTTTCAATTTCTTATTCAATTTAGACTATCATTGGATGATTTCTTTATGCTTGGACGCTAATTAGGTGATATTCTTCCTTTCATTTCAGTTTCCTTGATTCAATTTCGTGTTATGACATTCGGATATTCAATTAATTTCATGAATTTATTTTCTTTAATTATGCGTAGCTAAATTCCTAGTGCTAGGGTGTTTTGATACTTATGGGTGATTGATCTTGTGAGGAATTCTTATGGGTTATTTTGATTGTTAAATAATTGATTGGATTGATGAGGTTTGATTGATCTATTTGTTTAATTAATTTCTAATTCCATGCAAAGTTGTTTGATTATCGCAAGGAGACTTGGGTAGTTTTAATAACTCATTTGGGTGAGGGAATTAATTGGGTAATTAGAGTTAATATTGGGTTAACGGAAGGAGACTTGGTTAATTCCATTAGAAATACATCAACTCCACATTAATTGCTTAGATTAGTAGTCGGGTGAACAGTGAAGAGACCATAGATAAGGTGCCTTAGTATCGAAGGGGAGACACGCTAGGGAAACCTATTGACTCGTGCTCTTGCCCGGGAGGAAAGGGTAACTTAGTCCTCTCAATCTTTCGTGCTTAAATTGTAGCATAATTCATAGGCTTACACAATACGGTATTATTGCTTGTGTTAAAGATTTCTCTTATTAATTGATTGACATGATAAATACTCATTTGAATTCGTTGCAAAATTGATTCTCATTAGTTGATAAGCACCCGAGCACATTTTTATTATTGATTACATTTCTTGCTAGTTAGTTTAGTTAATTAATTTTTTTATTTATTATTTGAATCACCTTGATCCTTTTGAATGATTTTTGCTACAATTACAATTAAATTAGTAAATTTAGGGCTATCTCACACTTGATTCCCTTGGTTCGATAATTTAACCGGTGACTTACTAGCTACCACGATCCCTTTACACTTGAAGGGTGAGTGTTGGTTTTTAAGCCTATCACGGATATACCGGAAGAAATTCCATTTTGCCTCATACTTCATGTACTCGGCTACCCAAGCCGGATGCACGATCATCTTTGAAGGTGCATTAGTTATTTCCTTAGGCTCGACCCAAGCCGTGTCCTGCTCCTCCTCCGACTGTTGGGACTACCCATTTCTTAAGGATCTGTCAAAGATCCCGCCAGCCTTCCTTGGCAGACTTGATCTTCCTCTTAACTTCCCTTCGGCCATAGTAGACCTTCTCGGCCTTAATCCGTCTATCCCTTTCGCCTCGATCCTAAGTCAGCTCGCCGATTTCTCAAGAGGTCTTTTCCCGGCAGCTTTGGACATCGAGGCTCGTCGACCGGAGATGAGATCCGGGACTTATCTTTGGACTAGAGCGGGACTTATCTCGAAATTGTTGGCTTCTATCCTTGGTCTTGCTATCCCATCATAGTGCTATCTAAGTTGTGGTTCAAAAACACTCTCAATGGCCTCCCTTGTGGTGGTAGCTCATTCATGGGTTATGGTTGAGGATTTGGAATGTGTGGTGGCTCATGGTATCATGGCTCTTGATTGTATGGCATTTGAGGGTAGTATGGTGGGTATTGTTGTGGATGAGGTGGATAGTATGGGAATCGGTGAGCTTGTAGAGGGTAGGGGTATAGATTTTGGTAGGAAAAGTGTTGTGGTGGCATCCCTTGAGGGAAAGGGCCAACTTGAGCATTAAAATTGTTCCCTTGTCCTCCATTTTCTACTCTTTCCTCTCCATTACCATGCAACTCCTCAACTTGTGGCTCACCAACCACTCTCTCCTCATTCCTTAAATCTTCTCCTTCCATAGCTTCCCTTCTTCTTCTACCACGATTTCTTCTCAACGTCGCTTCTATCTCCGGATTGAGTGGCAAGGGTGGAATACCACTTGACCTTGTTATCATACACCTACAATACCACCAATCCAAGTATCAAATTCCAACAAAAACAAACACACAAAAACAAAATAAAAACAACAAGTAGCCACGTCAAACAATCCCTAAGTCTCACTTATAGGCGCAAAAACTAACTCCCGGCAACGGTGCCATTTGATTGGAGTAGTAATCCGGGTAAGTGGTATTAAGACCAATCGCAAATATCGAACCCAAAGGAGTAATTATGCAAGAGAGGCCCTAAGGATACAAGTTCTAAGTGACTATTGTTGCAAGAATGTGTTTAGGACTAGATTCTAGAAAAATATGACAAGAATAAAAATCTAAAACTAGTGCAAGCAATTGATTAAACACTTAAAATGCAATATCAAATAAGCTAAATCAAATGGGGATTGGGGTGCAAGGGATAACCTACATTAAGGAATCCATGATTAACTAGCTATAATTGTATCCAAATACAAATCAATCAAATTAGAAAGCATAAACCATCATGAAATTAATCACTCCATTAAAATCACAATGCCTAATGTGAGTATTCTTAGTCCTTCCCATCTCTCAATGTAGAAGTCCCCAATTCATACAATCATGCAAAATAGTAACCCGATTAACACCTAATCACGTTAGCTCAACTCTACTTTATTGCTAGGGTGATCAACCATTAATCTAAAGAGACAATTTTACATGAAGCACAATTAAGAATCACAATTAGGAAGTAATCTAATTCAATTGATCACAATTATCAACAATTATCGCATCTCGACAATCACATCATCCCCAATTTCAATCATCCCAAGCACAAAACTATTAGCCCATGGTGCTAAGTGCAAAAGCCATGGGTGAAAAATCTAGGGAAGCAATTAACAAGCTAATCAACACAAACAAGGAATTAAAGAGAGAAAAGTAGAAGAACATCACCAATTGGTCTTCAATTAACAAAAATAAGAATGCTTCAATCCTCCACAATGCTTGGAATTCAATTCTCTACTCTTCAATTACAACTTGAAACTCAAAATCTAATGGATCAAAATGCTAATCTAATTATTACAAGCTTGAATCTAATCAAAACCTATTAATCTAATGCAATTACAAGTAGAATTAAGCTAAGAAATGATAAATTCTCTCAGAAACTACCTAGACACCGCACTAAAGCTGATATGGGAAGAATATGCTCATTTACGGATCCAAGTGACTTAAAACCAAAAATTTTGATTTTGGGCCTCCCTCAACTTCGAGCTTGGGCCCTCAAGTCGAGGCCCAAGAGTCGCTAACATGATTTCTCTAAAAATCCTCCTGCATTGAGTCGAGGCTCAGCCCTCGACTCGAGGGATCCGCAATTTCTCAATCCCTCAACTCGAGGCTCCTCCCTCGAGTGGAGGCAACTGCAAAATTTGAAATCCTTTCCCTCCATCCTATCCCTCGACTCGAGGCCTTGGGCCCTCGACCAGAGGTCGAGCCCAGGGTATTTTTGGGCGGAACTCCGGCTCTAATAATCTCGTTGACCTCGTCCACGGTCAACGTGTACTCGTTACCCATAAGCTCAAACGTTATGGCCCGAGGGAATTTGGCCTTTTGGCCTTATCAAATCTGATGGTGCAGAGAAACTCCAGTGGTAAGTCCAGATACGTCCTCGGCCTCTTCATCAAGAAGCCTCCCATGCCAATCTGCTCGAATAGACGAGGAATGTCCTCCTCTATCCCCATGGATATCATGCAATCATGATCAACAAGGCGGGTCTTGACCACCTTGTTATAGAGCTCAACATACAAAATAATGTGCTTCCTCCACTTCAAATCATCCCATGGAATTCCGAAGTCCGCAGCATCTTGTGAGCAAACCGAATACCCCTCTCTCGTCTTTGGATCTCCTCATCCGAATAATTACGACCATCAACTCCCCTAAACATTTTTCCTGCAAAAATTCCCAAAGAAAACCATTAATCACCACAAATACGAGCAAAGAGAATGACATCAAGCATATCATGAACGAGTCAATCATCATCAACATATCCAATTAATACACTCCTAGTGACCTGAGCAAAAATCCCCATTAAATGGTCAATTCAACTAAGTACATACTATCAATAGAAGTGTTCAAATAATCCTCAAAACATGCATACTTAACTAAAATAGCTTCAACACTTAACTAACAATTATGCTTACCAAAATCATGCAATTTAAGCTCAATAATATTTCCCAAAATCATAAGCCATTTAGCAAATATTTTGACAAATTATCATCAACAAGAATTCACTTCTATCAATAACCAATGCAACTTGACCAAATGAACAAAACAATATCACTAGGAATTTCTCAAATATGCCAAAATTCAATCTTCAAGAAAAATCCACAAATAAATGGGCAAGACATCACATTCATTCCTAAGAATGCTTCTAATCTCATCAATCAATACAAACAATCCCACACAAGGCTCTAATTCGCCTATATAATCATGCATATAAGGTGTTCGAATAAATGCCCAAAAGATATTCCAAATCAATGAACAATTTGCCTAATCCACAACACCCATGCAATAATCAACCACAATAACGAAATTAAGGGACAAAGGAGGAGAATTTACGTACCTTGTTTGTCAATTACTGACTAGAAATGAAGAATTGGAAGATACCCAAGCAATTTCACAAGAATCCCCAAATTGACTCAAAAACCCTCAAAATTGAACCTTGATTCCAATGTGTGTGATAATGTTGTGAAATGATGGTGTTTGATCGGTGAATTTAAGCAGAGGTGGCCGGAAATAAGGTTTAGGGAAGAAGGGGATCGTTATCGCTGAAAACCCTCGACTCGTGGGCTGTTCTGAACCGAATCGCATATTTTTAAAAACTCCAGCCTCGAGTCGAGGCTCACCTCGACTCGAGGGATCCCAAATTTTCAAAGGCCTCGACTCGAGGGATGTTCTATTTTGTGAAAATTAGCTATGTGTTGGACCCTCGACCGAGAGATGGCAACCTCGATCCCGAGTCGAGGCCAGGAAATTTTGAGGATTCCGGGCCCGACCCAACCCCGAAACTCCTAAAAATGACCTCTACGAACCCGAATATGAGAGAATTTACCATTTTGGTCCCTCGATTTAAGCCCGATCGCTCATTCGATCGAGGAGACCGGTTCTCTTCCTTTTTGCTCATTTTTTCACCAACTTTTAATCTCTTCATCCTTCTCGATTCTTGAATTCCTTTGCAATTTCGATCTCTTTTCCAATCAACATAGTGAGTATACCTACAAACGAGCAAAACAATCATCAAATAATCATCGCTAAGAGATGCATTTCTACCGTAAAAGATAAACACCCCCAAACTTGAATGATGATATAAATTCAAAGTTTGGAATGAGAGTGATACAAATATGCAACTCCAAATGATATCACAAATAAGCTCAACACAACAATTAAACCCCAAAGCAAAGAGCATAATTTCCTAAGCATGAGCAATACCAATCCATAGCAAAATCCTCCAAGCAATGACCAAAAACAAAAACACAAAAACAAACACACTAAAGCAATCAAAGGATGAGTTGCTTCCCATCTAGCGCTAGGTTTAACGTCCTTTGCGGACGAAATTCAAAGAGTTCATACTTCCCTTTCATCGACAAAATGGAGATCATCCTTGAGCCTCACTAAGTGGTCTTTTGCAAAGAGGCAACATCCCCACTTGTTTTCTAGGAGTAGCTTTCCTCCTTCTTTTATCTCCTTCACGGTTAGCACTTTTTAAGTCTTTCAACACCAAGGAGACGACTCCATTCGGACTCACTCCACACCACTTGATCTCCTATTTCAAAACTTGCTTCCTTCCTCTCAAGTGGTGTCCTCTTTTCCACTAACACCCCCAAACTTGAGCCATGCTCAAGTTTGGTCACATTCTTCTCAACTTCTTCCTTCTCTTTATCACCGGGGTCAAGCAAAGGCTCCAAAATTGCTTTCTCCTACCTAGAAGCATCCAAAGAAATACAAGGCTTTTTAGCAATTATTTTACAAGAGGGATGAAAATGTTCATTAACTAAAGGAATAGAAGAAGTAATGGGTGTGAAAACTTCCCTTTCAATGGAAGGACATAAGTCAATAATCTCGATGTATCCACAAGTCTTCTTCTCCACTTTGCTTTGAGCAACCTCTTCCTCATGAACTCTTGTAAATGTCACTTCCTCTCCATTGGAGCTCAACTTAAGCTCCCCTTTCTCAACATTGATCATCGCTTTGCCCGTCGCAAGGAAAGGTCGACCAAGTATGATCGGTGCCTCAAGCTCCTCCTTCATATCAAGAACAATGAAATCAACCGGGAATATGAGCTTGCCAACCCCTACCAATACATCTTCAATGATCCCAAATGGATGAGCATATGATTGATCCGCCAATTGAAGATTGATGTTTGTAGGAATCACCTCTCCTAGCTCCAATTTCTCAAACACGGACAAAGGCATGGCATTTATACTTGCACCTAAGTCACACAAGCCTTGAATGTTCACATTCTCTCCTATCTCACATGGGATAATGAAGCTCCCGGATCCTTTCTCTTTTGTGGAAAGTGTCTCTCCAAGATCTCCTTGCACTCCTCCACTAGCTTAAGCATACCCTTTTCATCCCAATTCCACTTCTTAGACATTATCTCTCTCAAGAACTTCTTGTAGTGGAGAATTTGTTCAAGGGCATCTAATAGTGGGATATCAACATGCAAGCTCTTGAAAACTTCTAAAACTTACCAAATTCTTCATCAAGTTTTTTCCTCCCAAGTCTTTGAGGAAATGGAACCGGATTAGCCTTTATAGGAACTCCCCATGCATCTTTCTCGGATTCTTCTTCTTCTTTCTTGGAACCTCCTTTGCTTTCACCTCTTCACTTTCCTTGTTTTCCACAACCACACTCTCTCCACTAGCTTCTTCCTCTTTCACCACTTTTTTCATGATCCACTTCCTTAGGCATTTTTGGGCCATCATAGCTTGTACCACTTCTAAGTTTGATAGCACTACAAAACTCTTTAGGATTAGTGATTGGAGTGTATAGGGCAAGTGCTTTTAAGACCAATCGCAAAATATCGAACCCAAGGGAAAAAGTATGCACATGAGTCCTTAGAAATACAAGTTCTTAGTGACTAGAGTTGCAACAATGGGTTGGAACAAAAACAACAAAAACACTAGCAAAAATACAAAACAATAACAAGCAAGCAAATGAGCGAACACCTAGAATGCGATAACAAAAACAACAATAAATGGTGGGATAGGAGTGCTAGGATTAACATCCATCAATGAATCATCAATCAACAAGCTACAATTGAATCAAATTGCAAATCAACTAAGGTAGAAAGCATAAACCACCATGAATTAATCACTCCATTAATAACATGATGTCTAATGTGAGTATCCTTAGTCTTTCCCATTTCTCAATGTAGACATCCCCAATTCATACAATCATGCAAAATTGAAACCCGATTAACACCTAATCACGTTAGCTCAACTCTCGCCTATTGCTAGGGTGATCAACCATTAATCAAAAGAAACAATTTCACATGAAGCACAATGAAGAATCACAATTAGGTAGAAAACTAATGTGAGTATCCTTAATGCAACTAATCTCTCGATTCCGAAGCACCCAATCCACGCATTCATACACAATTATCACCCGATTAATCCCGGATCACGTTAGCGCAACTCTCGTCTATAGCTAGGGTGATCAAACACTAATCTAAAGAGATAATTATGCATAAAGCACAATTGAGAATTAGAATTAGTAAGCAATCTACTCAATTGATCTCCAATCATCAACAATCATAGCATCATCAATCAAATCATCATCAATTTCAATTAACCCAAGCACAAGAGAGTTAGCCCATGGTGAAATCCATGGGAAGAAGATAGAATTGATCAAACACAGAGCAGATCACAACAATTAAAAAATTAAGAGACAAAAGAGGAAAAACATCACCAATTGATCTTCAATCAACAAAAAGAGGAATGCTTGAGTCTTCAACACAAATCTCCAAATGAATTACAAGCTTGAATTGAAAGAATTACAATGATCAAATGCTATCCTATGGCTAATCTAGCAACAATCAATGGAAATCTAAATCTAATTCTAACTTCTACTCTACCTAGAATGGAATATTGGCTTGGGGCCCGAGAAATCGTCCCAAAACCGCTACTAATCGCTATTATGAACTCCTCTAATGTGTCTCTGAAATGCCCTGCTTCTCCTCTTTAAATACAAAAATTCTAGAAAACTACCCTCGAGTCGAGGGTCAGGCCTCGACTCGAGGCTCCCGCAAAATTCTCCTCCCTCAACTCGAGGGTCATGCCTCGAGTCGAGGCTGCTGCCTTTTCCCAATTTAGTCCTTTTACGCACATCCCTCGACTCGAGGCTCTTGTCCCTCGATCGCAGCTCGAGTCCAGTGGCACTTTTCTTGCGCGGGGCTTCGGCCCCGACCCGCTTTTGTCCTGTATGATCGTCTCTTCATTATAAGCCTAATGGTACTCTCGGATTGACAAAATTCCACCGAATTACCTACAAAATAGACGAAAATCATCAAAATCTCACAAATAGTACTTTTCAAGCAAAAGAGTGATACTTTTCACATTTAGGCACAAAAACTAACACTTCACTCACTTTTTGCACTAAAATAAGCCCTAAAAACATGCATCAATTCACTCCAATCAATTAGGCTCGGTAGTCGATGGATACTTCCGCTCGTTTTGCAAGTGGTCCATCATGGAAGAAAGTTTACCAACCGTAGTAGCTAGCTCGCCCCACTTGATGCTCTATAGTCTTACAATGGGTATCCATTTGCTTTCCTATCTCATTAAGCCTTGAATCACTAGCCTCAAACCTCTTCACTATCATCCCCAAGAGCTCCTTCGTAGTGGCCTTTCCTTCATTGTTTGGCGCTTTGGCACCCGGATCGAATCCGGGAGGAAATTGGACGGCGGCTCTAGGGTTTGCATAAGAAAAGTTTTCATGTCTCCTCCATGTGTTGCCATTAAATTGAGCTTGAGGTTGAGATTGATAGCTCCCTTGTGGCCTATTTTGGTAAGGCCTTCCTCCTTGATAATTTCCTTGGTAGTTTCCTCCTTGATAGCCTCCTTGGAATGGAGGCCTACCCATGTAGCTAACTTCTTCTATCGGCATAGGACTTGCACACATATCAACATGAGGAACGGATGGACTAACACTTGCTTGACTTTGTGAAGTAGTAAGAGCTCCCAATCGGTCCATCATAGTCATCATCACGCTCTTCATAGACTCAATCTCCTCAATATGTGACACCCTATGGTGTGCTCCCCAATTAATCGACACTTGAAACGAATCTTGGGCTATGTTCTCCATTATCTCATTCATTTGCCCAACCATTTTCGACCAAATAGATCCATTAGCACAAGCATTCATAAATGACCTATCTTCATCCGTCAAACCATTGCAAAAGTACATAATGGTTTGTTCCTCCGGAAAATCGAGTTGAGGACAATTCACAAGTAACATGTCATACCTCTCCCAAGCCTCCGGTATTGTTTCTCCATTCTTTTGGCGGAAGTGGGAGATAGCCTCCTTAGCTTGCACGGTTTTGGATGGTGGATAGAACTTCATTAGGAATCTCTTAGACAAATCCTCCCATGTACGTACGGTCCCGGGAGGTAATGAATTAAGTCATGCTTTAGCTCTCCCTTTGAGTGTAAAGGCAAAAAGCCTCAACTTCTTTGTGTCTTTGGGTACCCCGTTGTACTTGGTTGTGTCGGAAAATCTCAAGAAATTGTGCCATATGTTGATGTGGGCACTCATCTTCATCCTTGCCTTCGAATTGCTTCTCCCTAAGCATCCTCACTAGAGCGGGACTTATCTCGAAATTGTTGGCTTCTATCCTCGGTCTTGCTATCCCATCATAGTGCTATCTAAGTTGTGGTTCAAAACTCTCTCAATGGCCTCCCATGTGGTGGTAGCTCATTCATGGGTTGTGGTTGAGAATTTGGAATGTGTGGTGGCTCATGGTATCGTGGCTCTTGATTGTATGACATTTGAGGGTAGTATGGTGGGTATTGTTGTGGATGAGGTGGATAGTATGGGAATTGGTGAGCTTGTGGAGGGTAGGGGTATGGATTTTGGTAGGGAAAGTGTTGTGGTGGCATCCCTTGAGGGAAAGGGCCAACTTGAGCATTGAAATTGTTCCCTTGACCTCCATCTTCTACTCTTCCCTCTCCATTACCATGCAACTCCTCAACTTGTGGCTCACCAACCACTCTCTCCTCATTCTTTAAATCTTCTCCTTCCATAGCTTCCCTTCTTCGTCTACCACGATTTCTTCTCAACGTCGCTTCTATCTCCGGATTGAGTGGCAAGGGTGGAATACCACTTGACCTTGTTATCATACACCTAAAATACCACCAATCCAAGTATCAAATTCCAACAAAAATAAACACACAAAAACAAAATAAAAACAACAAGTAGCCACGTCAAACAATCCCTAAGTCTCACTTATAGGCGCAAAAACTAACTCCTCGGAAACGGCGCCATTTGATTGGAATAGTAATCCGGGTAAGTGGTATTAAGACCAATCGAAAATATCAAACCCAAAGGAATAAGTATGTAAGAGAGGCCCTAAGGATACAAGTTTTAAGTGACTATTGTTGCAAGAATGGGTTTAGAAACTAGATTCTACAAAAATATGGCAAGAATAAAAATCTAAAACTAGTGCAAGCAATTGATCAAACACTTAAAATGCAATATCAAATAAGCTAAATCAAATGGGGATTGGGGTGCAAGGGATAATCTCCATCAAGGAATCCATGATTAACAAGCTATAATTGTATCCAAATGCAAATCAATCAAATTAGAAAGCATAAACCATCATGAAATTAATCACTCCATTAAAATCACAATGCCTAATGTGAGTATTCTTAGTCCTTCCCATCTCTCAATGTAGAAGTCTCCAATTCATACAATCATGCAAAATTGTGACCCGATTAACACCTAATCACGTTAGCTCAACTCTCGCCTATTGCTAGGGTGATCAACCATTAATCTAAAGAGACAATTTTACATGAAGCACAATTAAGAATCACAATTAGGAAGCAATCTAATTCAATTGATCACAATTATCAACAATTATAGCATCGTACAATATAATCATCCCCAATTTCAATTATCCCAAGCACAAAACTATTAAATTTCCATGGTGCTAAGTGCAAAAGCCATGGGTGAAAAATCTAGGAAGCAATTAACAAGCTAATCAACACAAACAAGGAATTAAAGAGAGAAAAGTAGAAGAACATCACCAATTGGTCTTCAATTAACAAAAATAAGAATGCTTCAATCCTCCACAATGCTTGGAATTCAATTCTCTACTCTTCAATTACAACTTGAAACTCAAAATCTAATGGATCAAAATGCTAATCTAATGATTACAAGCTTGAATCTAATTAAAACCTATCAATCTAATGCAATTACAAGTAGAATTAAGCTAAGACATGATAAATTCGCTCAGAAACTACCTAGAAACCGCTCTAAACCGATATGGGAAGAATATGCTCTGCTTTTTAATCCAAGTGACTTAAAACCAAAAATTTCAGTTTTGGGCCTCCTCGACTTGAGCTTGGGGCCCTCGAGTCGAGGCCCAAGAGTCGCTAACACGATTTCTCTAAAAATCTCCTGCCTCGAGTCGAGGCTCAGCCCCTCGACTCGAGGGATCCGCAATTTCTCAATCCCTCGACTCGAGGCTCCTCCCTCGAGTCGAGGCAAACAAAATTTGAAATCCTTTCCCTCCATCCTATCCCTCAACTCGAGGCCTTGGGCCCTCGACCAGAGGTCGAGCCCGGGGCATTTTTTCGGCAAAACTCTGGCTCCGACCCCATTTTCGTCCATCTTGTCCGTCTCTTCATTCTAAGCATGCCGGTACTCTCGGTTTGGCAAAATTCCACCGATTTACCTGAAAAACAGATTTAAAAACATCAAATACTCATCAAGTAATACTTTTAGGCAAAGAAGTGATACTCTACACATTTAGGCACAAAATCTAACATTTTGATCACTTTTGCACTCAAATAAACCCTAAAACATGCATCAATTCACTCCAATCAAAGACTCAAGCATTCTTATTTTTGTTAATTGAAGACCAATTGGTGATGTTCTTTTACTATTCTCTCTTTAATTCATTGTTTGTGTTGATTAGCTTGTAAATTGCTTTCCTAGATTTTTCACCCATGACTTTTGCTCTTAGCACCATGGGCTAATAGTTTTGTGCTTGGGATAATTGAAATTAGGGATGATGTGATTGCCTCATGCTATAATTGTTGATAATTGTTGATCAATTGAATTAGATTGTTTCTTAATTGTGATACTCATTGTGTTTCATGCAAAATTATCTCTTTAGATTAATGGTTGATCACCCTAGCAATAGGTGAGAGTTGAGCTAACGTGATTAGGTGTTAATTGGGTTATAATTTTGCATGATTGTATGAATTGGGGACTTCTTAATTGAGAGATTGGAAGGACTAAGAATACTCACATTAGGCATTGTGTTATTAATGGAGTGATTAATTTCACGATGGTTTATGCTTTCTAACTTGATTGATTTGCAATTGGATAAAATCATAGCTTTTTAATCATGGATTCCTTGTTGGAGATTATCCCTAGCACCCATATCCCCCATTGTTTTTAGCTTGTTTGTTATTGCATCCTGGGTGTTTGATTAATTGCTTGCATAGATTTAGCATTTAATTCTTGTCATTATATTGTAGTGTTTAGTGCAAACCCATTCTTGCAACAATAGTCATTAATAACTTGTATTCTTAGGGCCTCACTTGCAATCTAATTCCGTTGGGTTCGATATTTTTATTGGTCTTAATACCACTTACCGGATTACTACAAATCAATAGTCTCTCCATTCTTTTGACAAAAATGTGAAATAGCTTGCTTGGCTTGCACCGTCTTTAATGGTGGATAGAATTTCATCAAGAATCTCTTGCTAAGGTCCTCCCACGCACGAACGGTTCCTGGAGGGATAGAATTGAGCCAAGTTTTGGCTCTCCTTAAGATCAAGGCAAATAGCCTTAGCTTCTTCGCATCCTCGGACACTCCATTGTACTTTGTGGTGTCGGAAATCTCTAAAAATTGTGCCATGTGTCGATGAGGGCACTCTTCTTCATCTTTTCCTTCAAATTGCTTCTCCCTTAACATTCTCACAAGCACGGGACTTATCTCAAAATTATTCGCTTCAATCCTCTGCCTTGCAATACCATCATAATGCTCACGAAGTTGAGTCTCAAAGAACTCCCTTAATGGCCTACCTTGAGGTGGAGGCTCTTGCATCGGTTGTGGTTGGGTTTGTGGAATATGAGGTGGCTCTTGATATCTCGGCTCATGTGGGTATGGCATATGAGGATAATATGGTGGGAATTGTTGTGGATGAGGTGGATAGTATGGATATTGATGAGGTTGTGGAGGATAGGGTATGAATTTTGGTAGGGAAATTGATGTGGTGGCATCCCTTGAGGGAAAGGGCCAATTTGAGCATTGTAAGGCAAATTGTACCCATTACCTCCTCCATTCTCTTGCACTCTCCCTTCTCCATTGCCATTAACCTCCTCAACATGAGGTTCACCAACTCTTTCTTCATTCATCAACTCTTCACCTTCCATCATTTCTCTTCTCCTTCTCCCATGATTCCTAAGAATTGTAGCTTCAATTTCAGTTAAGTGGCAAAGGTGGAATACCACTAGACATTGTAATCATGCACCTACAAACCACCAATCCAAGTATCAAAATCAAACAAAAACAAAGAACAAAACAAAAATACAAAAACAACAAGTAGTCATTTCAAACAAATTCCTATGTCTCACTTAAGGCGCAAAAACTAATCCCCGGCAACGCCATTTTGTTTGCGGTATTTCGGGTAAGCGATATTTTGACAACCAAGTTTATCGAACCCAAGGGAAAAGTATGGCCATGAGTCCCTAAAAATGCAAGTTCTCAATGACTATTGTTGCAATCACGGTTTTGAACCAAAAACACAATACAAATGCTAGAATTAAAACCAAACAACACAATAAAGCAATTAATCAAACAAGTGGTAGGCTAGAACAAATAGCAAAAATCAATTGGGGATAGGGGTGCTAGGGATAATATCCATCAAGGAATCAATGATCAACAAGCTATGATTGAATCAAATTGCTAATCAACTAAGATAGAAAGCATAGAACCATCATGCAATTAAGTCTCCATTAATCACACAATGCCTAATGTGAGTATCCTTAGTGCAACTAATCTCTCAATTAAGAAGCACCCAATTCATAAAATCATACACAATTATAACTCGTTAAATCCCGAATCACGTTAGCTCAACTCTCGCCTATTGCTAGGGTGATCAAACATTAATCTAAAGAGATAAAAATGCATGAAGCACAATTAGAATCATAATTAGGGTACAAACTATCTCAATTGATCAACAATCATCAACAATCATAGCACAAGGTAACCAAATCATCCTCAATTTCAATTATCCCAAGCACAAGTGGATTAGCCCATGGAGCAAAGTGCAAAATCCATAGGTACAAAACGTAATTGCATAATCAAATGGCTAATCACAACAATTAAGGAATTGAAATTAGTAGAGAGGAAAAACATCACCAATTGGATCAAAATGAACACTATATTGAATGCTTGAATCTTCAAATGTATCTTCAAAAGTAAACTCCTCTTCACTTGAATTACAACTTGGAATGAGAAAACTAATGGATCAAAGTACAATCTAATCGACAATTAATGAAATTCTATCTAAATCTAACAATCTAATCAACCTACAAGGAGAATTAAGCTAAGAAACTCAGAAATCGCCCTAAAAACCGTAAGTAATCGCTATGGGGAAGGTTATGCTCGTTTTCCGCTCAAATGGCTTTAAAAGACAAATTTCCAAAAATCGGCACCCTCGACTCGAGGTTGGGGCCCTCGAGTCGAGCTTCCGTAAATCGTGGATGCAACTCTCTTAAAAACTCCCAGCCTCGACTCGAGCTTCAGCCCTTCGAGTCAAGCTTACCAAAAATCCTGGCAATCGACTCGAGCTTTAGGCCCTCGAGACGAGGCTTCTCTAAATTTTGCAAATCTCTTGTTTGGCTACACCCTCGGTCGAGCTCCCCGCCTCGACCAAAGGTTGAGTCCAGGAATTTTCTCGACCCGACTTCCGCCTCCGACACCCCCGTTTTCACCCATCTCATTCGTCTCTTTGCCGTATGAATGCCAAGACTCTCAGTTTGGTTAAATTCCACCAATTTACCTGAAAACGGGACAAAAACATCAAAAACTACACAAGTGATACTTTTCAAGCAAAAGAGTGATACTCTAAACTTTTAAGATAAAAACTAACACTTTTGACCACTTTTTGCACCAAAATACCCCATCAAATCATGTATCAATTCACTCTCATCGGAGACACCTCCGACATCATCCGATCGAGATAAGGTCGGTAGACGAAGGGGAACGTGTACTCAGCCGAACAAGATGAGTTACCTTGAACCAGTGATGAGTGTACTTCAACTCAAATCGGCAAAAGGATGAGGAGTTATCATCCGTGTGATCAGATTATAGGGGATCCTTCAAGTAGTGATTAGACACGAACGATGTTGGATTCTCAAAGTATGTTCACCGTTATGTATCACTCTTTGAGCCTAAGTCTATTAAGGAGGCTTTATCGACCTAAGTTGGGTAACTTGATCATGCAAGAAAACTACATCAATTTGAAAGACAAAATATTTGGGAACTAGTGGATAAACCCATTCATAGAAAAATTATAGGCACCAAATGGGTGTTTAAAAATAAGACTGATGAAAGCAACGGTATTGTTCGTAATAAGGCTAGACTAGTAGCACAAGGTTACTCACACCGACGGGATAGACTATGATGAAACCTATGCTCCCGTCACAAGATTAGAAGAAATAAGGTTGTTTTTAGCCTCTACCGCCTATAAGGGTTTCAAAGTCTTTCGAGATGGATGTCAAGTCTGCCTTCTTGAATAGAGTGTTGCTTGAGGAAGTCTATATAGAACAGCCTCCTGGATTTAGGACAAATAACGAAATCTATAAACTCAACAAGGCACTATATGGGCTAAAACAAGCACCTTGAGCACGGTACGATACTGTCTGAATTTTTTATATCAAATGGATTTTCTAAAGGAAAGATAGATCGAACTTTGTTTAGAAAAGAAGTTAATGATAATATTTTATTAGTTCAAATCTATGTAGACGATATTATTGTCGGTTCACCAAATCTGAAATTATGTGAAGAGTTTGGTGATCTCATGAAAAACATATTTGAAATATCTATGACGGGAGAACTAACGTATTTTCTAGGTTTGCAGATTAAATAGACAGCCAGAGGGATATTTATACATCGACTAAGTATGCAAAGGACCTTATAGATAGATTTAGAATGATTACTAGTAGAGAAGTTAAAATACCTATGACAACTAACTTCTCTATGGATTCAGATGAAAACGGGATACCCACGGATGCAACGGAGTATCGTGGGATGATTGGATCTTTGTTGTATCTCACCGCAAGTAGGCCTCGATATAGCCTTTGCATTGGGCTATGTGTAAGGTTTCAATTAAATCCTAAAAAGTCTTATCTCGGAGACTGCTAAGAAAATTCTCAAGTATCTAAAAGGGACTCTACACTTGGGTTGTGGTACCCATCTCGATGACAACTTTGAGTTATCTAGTTATTCAGATACGTATTTTGGGGGTTACAAAATTGATAGGAAGTCCACATCTCGCACTTGTCAATTTTTAGGTAACAAGTTAATTTCTTGGTTATCTAAGAAACAAACTTTTGTTGCTACCTCCACAATCAAGCAATACATGGCAATGGAAGTTGTTGCTCTCACTTCTCTGGATAAGTCAAAGAACTTAGGGATTATAACATTCTCACATCGTCTCGTGCCTATCTTCTCGTGATAGTAGTAGTGCCATTGCTATGACTTCTAATCCAGCTTATGCATTCTAGATGTAAACATGTAGACATTAGGCATCATTTTATTAGGGATCATGTTGAGAAAAATAATATCAAACTAGAAAAGATAGCAACCGAAGTTACAAAGAGTTGATATACTTACCAAACCGTTAGTGAATCTAGATTTAAAGAATTGTGTCTAGAGTTAGGATTACTTGATGCATCCTTAGTTGGTTTATAATTTTCTATTGATTACATTTTGTATTTTCTCTCTATCTCACTTTCTTTATCAAAGGTCGACTTGATATGTGTCAAAGGAAATTCACGGTGCCGATATCATTGATCTCCTTCATAGGAATCAAGAATCAAGGAATAGTCATATTGACCTTATCCGACTTGAAAAATCTTATTTGACATCAAGTAAATCGACATAGGACACGTTAGTCAGCCGATCTTCTTAAAATCGATTGAGAATGTGCATCTTGTCTCGACTTACTCTAGTTACTAATGGATTTTCAAGTTTATGTATTTTGCAGAATGTATTCAGACAACTTTGTTAGATCGGTTTAAAACTTTCACATCCTGAAAACATACTTTATCTAAACAAAACCAATTCTTGTTATTCAAAAAGTATTTACAAAAATATGCACACATCTCATCAATTTCAAAAATTTTCAGATGAGTTGTTCTTTGAAAAACCTCACCGAGTTAAGTATCTCTATATACTAGTTATATAAAGGTATGCGACTTAGTTTATTCAAAATAATGGCTAAAGATAACTCGTACTAAAAATGTTTTGTTTTCAAAAAGGTATTCAGACAAGGATGTTTTTTTTAATTCTTAAGACAAGGTTGTATTTAACCAAGTCTGCTTTTAAAACCTAGTCTTAAATTAGGGAAACCTTTATGCAAAGAAAGGTATATTTCGCCTACGTCGGTACACTTACTTCTCTGCATAAAGTGCCCCCTATAACCGTCTAATCGCAGCTGAACAGCTACTTTTACACATTTCAAAACTTAGTTATTGCCACGCCGGAGTTGAAACGTCTAAATTATTTAGCCGTTGATATACTCCACGTGCGACATACATTTAAAGGCCACGATTTAGTCGAGACTATGCCATGTGCCCCACGATCAAGACATTTCCGCTTTTCCCTCTCTATCCTCCATTGAAATCCTTACCTTCACAAATTCCAAATCACTTTTACCCAAGCCCTAAATTTATGAAAACTCTCTCCTACAAAGCTTCTTATCAAATTGCTTCATCTTCTACACAAACTCCTTTTAAATTCAACAATGAAGCCTTCAAAAGTAAGATTTGAAGAGAGATGTACGCGATTTTGAAATGACACAAGATGTGAATCGAGAGAAATTCTTCAAATGTTGGAGAATTCTCGTTTAAAGATATTTTGCTCGAAGAGATCCCCAAAGAATAAAACTCGATATGCTGGGAGTTGAATTCTACGTCAATGGTCAGTTTGAGGACACCAGGATCGAAACCAGAGTTAACACAACACATCGCTTGTCCATCTCAAAATAAATTTTGGCTAAACTGTTCAAACTCATGAAGACAGGATCAATCCCTTGGTGTATAAGGAAGATGATTGGGTGGATTCGCTCGAGATGATGGCGAAGATTTCCGTAGAGGGGCCGTAGAAGGAATTGAAGAAGTATATGCTTAGGAAGAAGTATTGTCTCCTAATGACGATATTGACTAAGTGTATCTTAGGAGAACAGAGTTCTCATAATGGCCTCACTAAGTCGAGACTCGTTGTATGCGTGCAATCTCGGATGGAGTGATTGGATTGGGTTGTTGCTAGGTAGGTCAAGTGAGGAGAAGAAGAGGTTTTCATTGACAGTGGAATGAATGGACAACTAATTCGATAGCTTCCTATTCAACAAAATCACAGTCATTATGGAAGACTTCAAGGTTGTTGCTAATTGGGAAACCGGATTAAGGAAGTATACAAAGCAAAAAGGCTTGCTTTCAAGAATGAACGCATTGGAGGTATGCCGGATACGAGATGATGAGTCGATCGGTGCAAGGGCACAGAGGGAGCAAAGATGCAGAGGCAAGCTGCAAGGAGACTAGCTGAAGCTACACCAGCTCCTCCGAAGTTGTACCAGCAGCTGAGGAAAAGATAGCGCTTGTGGGTGTTCAAGCCGAGGAAGCTCTTTCTCTTGTTCCAAAGAACAATTTACTTGAGGCTTCACACCTGGGAAGTCAAGGTCAAAGAGAAAGCACCCAAGAGAAGGCGTCTTGTGAAAGCTGCATCGAAGAAGACAGTGGGAATCATCTGTTACTCATCACAGCCTACTTCCGAGGAGTCCACTGCTCTTGTAATAGCTGCCGCAGCAATGCAGGTTTGAGGTGTTAGCGGACCTCACTTAGAGGAAGAGGGTTCCTCGCCTAAGAAGACAGTCTATGAGAAAGAAAAAGTAGGTACATCATCTTCCTGTCTTTCTCTTCATCCCCTAATCAATCTCTCCACCATGGCAATGAAGAGGTAGTCTTGGCTGATACCTCGCAGGCTCAAACACAACCTCCCAAGAAGTCAAAACAGAAACCCCTCCACCGGAAATAATCCCCGCTCTTCCAGCCACTTCCACATTTGCTTAAATTCCTTGACCAAACACCTTCTCGAATCCATACCCCAACCCACTCCACAAACATTTGATTTTCTTGATTTCCTTTCCACCGAATACCAAACTCCCTCCCTCAAATAAGTCCAATCCACACCCTCATGCCTAATTGTTCTATGGGCCAATTTGAGATGTCTCTGAGAACGGACGGGAGGAGGAGGTTGAATGAATTGATTCCTGAACTTCAGTAAAATCATGAAGTAATGAAGGAATTCAGAGAGTTATGGCTGATACATCATCTCGAGGGCAGGAGACTTGGAGGAGTTAAAATTATTATCCGATGAGGTCGGCTGGTAAAACTCGGTGCATTGGGAAAAGGTGGTCCTGGAGTCTCGCTGGAGTATCCTCAATCTCATCTATTCTCTCGTAGGAGCAGCTTCTAGACCACATCAGAGTCGCCTTAGTTTTCCACCACTCCACCGACTTGCATCCCAACAGCCCCGGCTCCGCCTTCATAGCTATTCCGAGTCGGTGGGAGCAGGAGATGGAGGACAAATTCACTCACATACTTTATCAAAACAATCGATATTGATGACTCGGTGAGCATCACGATGGAAGATATGCTCAAAGCATCCGAGGTAAATATCTTGGCTAATATCTCCAACTCTGCAAATGTTTTTGTGGAATGAAAAGGTTGATGGGGTGAGAAGAGAGTTAGAGGAGCTTCGAGCTTAGGTGATGGCAGCATAACTGCATTCGCCGATGAAATTCAGAGACCAAACCACGCCTTCCACCTATTTTAATATTGTCAAGGAGCAACTTAAGACACTTCTTGATGATGTTAAAAAGGGGGAAGATCTGGTCGAGTTAAATCTAAGTTAGAGAAGATAAAGCTCATAGCCAACAATCAAACAAAGGCAGCTCACCGAGCAGATTGAAGAGGCGATCAAGGCAGATGAGCAGGCCAGAAGAAGGACGATAAATAAAGTCGAAAAATTGATGGCCAAGATTAGATAAAGGAAGGAAGAAGCTAAGGCTAAGGAATCTGCTGAGAAGGGAAAGGGTCTCGAACCAGTCTTGTCTCCTGTCCGACAGAGTTTATTGTCAAAGGCAACTGGTAAGAGACCTCTGGAAAATCAGTGGAGCAGGTAAGGATTGAGGAAGAAAGAGATAAAGGATCAAAGCTGAAAAGATCTTTTATGGCCGAAGGGAGGCAAGGAGGAAGATAAAGTCAGCAAAGGAGGCTGGAAAGATCTTTGATAGAGCTTCAAGAGATGGGTGATACCAAGATCACCTGGAGGACCTCTTGGAGAAGCAGATAAGGCATTAATCGTGCCACAAAGATAGGACAAATGCTCCTTCGAAGATGATCATGCATCCATCTTGGGCTAGTGAGTACATGAAGTATGAGGCCAAATGAACTTTCTTCGGTAAATATGCAAAGGTGTTGGTGCCATATCCCAAGATGAAACAATTTCATGGCACGGCCGGATGGAGAAGGAGAACCCAAAGCTATATCGAAGCCGATCACCGAAGGAGACAAGTGGTACAATGTCGACCTTGTTGCTCCACTTATTCAACCATTCCAATCAAAGTTGCTGAAAATGGTTCTATTGACAAAGACTAGATCGAGATCAACTATCGTTATGGGTCAAAACATAATGAAGTTGTCTCGATCCACATGACATAAATGAGATGAGGAACCGAATCTTTGATTGGATGCAACTTCCGGAGAAGGATCAATGGATGACTAGATAAGCTCTATTTCTTTTTATCTTTTATATCTTATCCGCCTATCTGTAAATGTAAGTTTGCTATATATGAATGTAGTGTTTGAACCTTATCTCAATTAATTATTTTTTTAAGCTCAATTTTTTTATTATTGATAAAGGTTGAAAAGACTTCTTAAGAAATTTTTCTAAGTGTACGTTGATCATCTCTGATAAAATTTTATGCCTTAGAAATATTTTCCTAAAATCAGAAGTATAAATTTTTCTTTAAGTATGGAAATTTACTTAAGTATGAGTGGTTGCTCTTATGTGAATCGATCTGATTGAAAGGTGCTTATATGCTTAATATGTTTATTTGTTTATCTTGAATAACCTTGACTAACACCAGTTGTGAGTTCATCTCTTTCTTGTAGTTTTAACATCATCAAAAAGGGGGAAATTGTTAGATCGGGTTTCAGTTTTGATGAGTTAAAAATGTATAGGTTAGATAAGCTCATGTAAAGTAGGGTGACCAGCTGAAATTGTATAAATCAACTCGATGTAGTTCACTTCACTAGTAAGTTGATAAGACTAGGTGAGATGGGATAAGTCATTTGAGGTCATGAAGTTTGAAGGTCATCTGAATTCAGTCTTGGAGAAGTCATCTAATTGAGAGGATAATAAAGAGCTCAAGACGAGGTCAAGTTAGCCGAGTAGAATAAGAAAGACAGACTTTCACTAAGTCGCAGTCGACGACTAACCCAAGATCACCGAGTCAAGAATGATTTCAAGATAAGTTTGTTAAGAGGTTTTAAGTTTGTTACAACAAACTATCCGTCTTACAACTATAAATAGGTCTAAGCACAAATTCCTTAGAAGAACTTTTGCACCGAATTTCGAAACACATATAATCAAGAGCACTCACGAATTTCAAAGAACTTTTTCATAAGTTTTCTAAGTGTTTGAAGAACACTTTCGTATTTTCTCAAAATCACAATCCGCACCGTAAAACATAGTTTTGTTAGGTAGATTGATAGATTTAAGGAAAATCAAGACGAAGAACGCCTATATTTGTAATTTGTAATCCGCGGTGAGAAAGTTAGTAAGTACGCAGGTAGAGACCCTTCTTCAAGTTTGAAGAAGGAGAGTGGATGTAGGATCTTTTGATCCGAACCACTATAAATCTTGTGTCATTTACTTTCGCATTTAATTCCAGCTTGATTATCATTTGATTTGTTAAATTTGAATCAGATTGCTTTTAGATCCAATTAATAGATTGAGTATAAACTGTTTTCCGCTGTGAACTTTGATTTTGATTTGATTTGAAAGGCTTAGTTTGAATTGATAATCTGATTTTTCGAAAAGAAATTTAGATAATCTATTCAAACCCCCTTCTAGATTATCTCTAGGAGGTCAGCTTAGTTTTTCTTTATTCACTCAATCTTCGGGACCAACACTCCAACGTAGGCACTCCGACGCTCAAGTCGGATCACCGAAAACACTCAAGAAAAAAAGTAGGCAAATACGTAAGAAGTAGCTATGTGAGAGTGATAATTATTCGATATTGTTACCTCCCTTATGGGTGTAATATTATTTATATGTACTTTGGGAATAATAACCGTTATCACGGTTTCTTGGCATAATCCCACACATTTTCTCATGATGTCGTGCGTTGATATCTTCTCTCTCAAGAAAACTGCATTGTGCCTATGATTTCCCTCCTGGATGGAGGTTGGACTCACCAATGAAGAATATGAGGAATATTCCTTGACTTGGGTCTTAATCTTCTCAACCGATCGTTGCTTCTCACATTTCCTCAGCCTTATTAGGTAATTCGCACACATGGGCCTGATTAATGTTACTTTATGGGCTCATATCTCAATTGGGCCTCGAGGCCCATCTACGCTAGGTTTGGGCCTCATGGTCTACCTGCGGTTAGGTTTGGGCCTCGCAGCCCACTAGTGCTTAGACTTCGGCCTCGTGGTCTCGCTGTAGCCAAGTTTGGGCTTTGCAGCCTCTCTATAATTAATCTGGGCCTAAGCCCATCTCAAATTTGGCTCCCTCTCGAAGGGTATCTGGTTATACTGTTGGGCCTATTGGGCCGAATATCCTTGGGCCCTACGTGTAGTGGGGCCTATCATTTTTATCCGCATCAACCACTCCCCTACACCGGTGGACAATCTCGGAGCTCACTTAAGTAAGAAAGATTAGGCAATCCTCCCTATAGCTTTAACTTCTAGGGTACATCCTCTCGCTAATTGTTGGAGTCCTGGGCCGACTCTTCGGCTTCCACGCTCGCTGCCTATTGAGCAAGCATCCGTCCCTCGCTTTGATCCTCGTTGCACGTTTCCTTTAAATTCTCCTTTATTTCAAATCACCTAGATTTACTATTCCTCTTCTTCATCATAATTTCGTTCACACCGCTTCTTCCTCATTAAAAGTTTTTCACAAATCTTTCCTTCCACCGTTTGATCGGGTTTTCGGTTTTGATTAAGTTAAAATGTATAGGATAGATGAGCTCATGTAAAGTAAGGTGACCAGCTAAAATTGTATAGATCAGCTAAAGTAGTTTATTTCACTAGTTAGGTGATCGGAGCAAGTAGAGTAGACTAAGTCACCGAGGTCGAAAAGCTTGGAGGTCATCTAAAACAGTCTTGAAGAAGTCATCTGATTGAGAGGATAATAAAGAGCTCAAGATGAGGTCAAAGTCAGCTGAGTAGAATAAGAAAGACAGACTTACACCGAGTCGTAGTCGACGACTAACACAAGATCAACTCGGAGCCAAGAAAGTTTTCAAGATAAGTCTGTTAAGCGGTTACAAGTTTGTTACAATAAACTAACCATCTTACGCCTTTATAAATAGGACTAAGCACAGTCCTTAGAAGGACATTTGCACTCATTTTTGACACTCACAATATCTTGAGCACTCACTTTCAAAAGCTTTTTCATAATCTTTCTAAGTGTTTGATGAACACTTTCGTAATACCTTAAAATCACAATCTGCACCGTAAACATAGATTTGTTAGATAGACCGATAGATTGAAGGTGAATCATAGACGAAGATCGTCTGGAATTGTAATCAGAATCGTCGCAAGTAAGACAATAAGTACGCAGGAAGAGAACCTTCTTCGAGATTGAAGAAGGAGAGTGGATGTAGGATCTTTGATCTGAACCACTATAAATCCTCGTGTTCTTTACTTTCTGCATTTCATTTATGTTGGTTATTGTTTAATTTGATAAGATTGCATCATATTGTTTTTAGATCCAAATTAATAGATTGAGTATAAACTTGTTTCCGCTGAACACTTTGATTTTGATTTGGAAGGTTTAGTTCGAATTATAAATCTGAATTTTTGAAAGAAATTTAGATAATATATTCAACACCTCCCCCTCTTCTAGATTATCTCTAGGAGGTTAGCTTAATCTTTCTTAATTCACTCAATCTCGGACCAACAAGTGGTATCGGAGCAGTGTTAAAGCTGCTCGAATATTTCTTTTGGTCAAAACAATCTTTTCTACTCAATTCTTCATATAGATCTATTTGTGAATATTTCGCTTTATTATTTTTTATTCTACTAACCATGTCCTCAAGTGATAGAAAAGTCAAGAATCTCCCAGATTTCGAAATTGAGGATTATGATTACTGGAAGTTTCGGATGGAATATCATCTAAAATCTATTCATCCTCGTATGGAGGACGTTATATCTAAAGGACCCATCAAATTCTTCCATGGTGGTGTCAGCGATGGAGCGAGTAGCTCAAAGTCTTGAGTTAAGGTAGAGAAAAAGGTTTCGAGATTGACTAACGATGAAAGGAAAATCTATACTCTTGACCAAGTGGCTCGGAATGAGATGATCGTAACACTCGGTAGAGAGTGGTACGAAAAGATCAAGAAATGTAAATTTGCAAAAAAAGTGGGACACCATAGCCAACATATGCGAAGGCACAAAATGTAAAGGAGAACAAGCTCTAGGTTGTTCTCCATTCCTCTCCGATGTCTTTAAAATGGAGGAAGGTGAGTCTATTGATCAACTAGACATAAGAATGACTCATCCGATCAATAGAGCCACAGTATTTGGGAAATATTTACACAAAAAAGAAATTAATAATAAAATTCTCAGATCTCTAACCAAACGTTGGAGAGAAAAAGGGAATTTAATAAAAGCCACTAAAGATCTTTCCACCATGAGTCATTATACCTTATTCTCTTACTTAAAGGGCTATGAGTTCGACATACAGTTGAGGATGAAGAAGACGAGGTGGAATCCAAGACCTCATCCAAGACAAATGCTTTTGTCAATAAAGAAGACAAATCGCATCTCGAATCAAAGGGAGTTGATCTCTCTTTGAAAGAGCAGATGGTCCTATTGGTTAAAAGGTATGATCGCCTTAGAATGAATTATAAACATAACAAATTAAAATTTGCAGGAAAAGATAGATCAAGATCGAGATCCAAAAGGAAAGATGATGTAAAATCCACAGATGATGATAGAAGAAAGAATCGGGCCGAGAAGGTTCAAGTCACCAAAGAAAGAAAATCCTAGCAAGTCCTAGATCGGATCGAGGAGATACTTGTTACAAGTGTAACAAGCCAGACATTACAAATGCGATTGTCCCCACTGACTCCCAAGGATAGGAGGAGAAAAGAAAGAAAAGGGACAGACACTTTGCGGATCAAAGAGCCCTTTTGTCAAGAGAGAGAATTCGAGAAAGACATCCTCATCATCCTCATCATCTAACTTCGGATCGATGACGAAATCGTCGATGATCAAAGAGCCCTTTTGAAAGATCTCAAAATGTCTTTGAGTGCTTATAAACAATTAGATGATGAAAATTTGACTTTAAAAGATCAAATTCGACTCTAATCAAAGGGAAACAAGTTGTGAACTACACCGAGTCCGAGGATATATATTCAAAGGGGAATGTATACCCGAGGCCGAGGCTAGTACATCAGCTAGTCTTTCAAATATTAGAAAATGAATTAAAATCTTTAAAAGACAAATTAACTATAGGATAGATGAGCTCGTGTAAAGTAAGGTGACCAGCTGAAATTGTATAGATCAACCGAAGTAGTTTATTTCACTAGTTAGCCGATCGAGACTAGGTAGAGTAGACTAAGTCACCGAGGTCGAAAAGCTTGGAGGTCATCTCAAGACAGTCTTGAAGAAGTCATCGATTGAGAGGATAATAAAGAGCTCAATACGAGGTCAAAGTCAATCGAGTAGAATAAGAAAGACAGCTTACACCGCATTAGAGTCAAACGACTAACACAAGATCAGCTGGAGTCAAGAAAGTTTTCAAGATAAGTCTGTAAGTGGTTACAAGTTTGTTACAACAAACTAACCGGCCCCATGCCTTTATAAATAGATCGAGCACAAATCCTTAGAAGGACTTTTGCACTCATTTTCTCAAACTCACAATATCTAGAATACTCACTTTCAAAAGCTTTTTTATAATCTTTCTAATTATTTGAAGAACTCTTTTCGTAATACCTTCAAATCACAATCTGCCGTAAAATAGATTTGTTAGATAGATCGATAGATTGAAGGTGAATCAAAGACGAAGATCGTCTGAATTGTAAATCGTAATCGCCGCAGTAGCAGAAGAGACCCTTCTTCGAGATTGAAGAAGGAGAGTGGATGTAGGATCTTTTGATCCGAACCACTATAAATCCTCGTATTCTTTACTTTCTGCATTTAATTTCGTTGGTTATTGTTTAATTTGATAAGATTGCATCGTATTGCTTTTAGATCCAAAATAATAGATTGAGTATAAACTTGTTTCCACCGAACACTTTGATTTTGATTTGGGAGGTTTAGTTCGAATTGATAAATCTGAATTTTCGAAAGAAATTTAGATAATCTATTCAACCCCCTTCTAGATTATCTCTGGGAGGTCACTTAATCTTTCTTAATTCACTTAATCTCTGACCAGCACCATCATTTTGCTCTCCTCTTCATCTCCAGTGTAATTCCTCTTTTCTCCCTTAGTTTACTTTGTATAGAATATGGTTTGGATCCATGTCTTCCTCTAGTTCGTCCCGTAACTCCGTCTCCCACTCGAAACTCTTCACAGAGCTCCCACCATTCTCTAATCCCTCTCGCTCGTGGGTATGCTTCTCCAGTATCCTCGTCCTCTCCCAAGGTGGATAGAAGTCATTTCGAACTCCTTTGCGGGCTCCTCGAAACTTAAGGAAAAAGCCCTAGGTAGCTACTTCTCGATAACGTCATTTCTTTAGGTTTTCATATATCCATGCCTGGCCTAGGTGCGCGACCCAATCTTACCACTCCCCACCCTCGCTTTCGCATGCCCAATTTGAAGCGTGGTTGAGACTCCTCCTCCCAAATTCCTATGCCAAATCTCCGACTTGTACGGAGTTCCACTCAATCAGTTTTTCCGAACGCAATTCGGATGATGATTTCTTTTACATTCTCCTAAAGGGGAATAGGGAGGAAACCATCCGCCGAAGTTGTTTTTCTCTTAATATAACCGCAAAATCGCTGCCCCTTTACTACGCTACCGTAGGGTAAAAGGGAATGTTTCTCGGGAAACCCCTTAATATCAACAATGATTGGAGTGACCATTATATCTTCGTTACTCCCGACCGTCCTTGACTTTCAAGAATTAGAGGTGGGTTTATAAAAACCCATGTCCTCCTCGCTCCTTCCACTCGATTTCTTCTTCCACAAATCATAGGGTCATTTATATATTGAACACCCATGTTGATGCCCATGGTTATTTTTATCTACCTGATTTGTGCTCCTATCCCCGCCTTCTTTCTCATTTCAAATTTAGCTCAAGAAGAATTCCTCTCGAGCCTAATGACGGTAATCAATTTCCTCTTAATGTATCATTGTAATCTAAAAACAATAGGATTACCTCTAATTTCTTTTATTTTCTCTTTCTAGATATGTTGTGGCTATCCAAGGTAATGGAGGATCCATCGGATTCCTCTCGACTCAAGACTTCTCCCGTCATTTCTCGTGGTGATGTTCCTGCTATTTCACCCCTTCTCCAACTCACAATCCGATTGAGGATCCAAAGGCCGACGCTCCAGCCCCTAAGAAGGCCAAGATCGGAAAAGGGAAAGCCCGCTAGTCGAGCTCCCTTTCTTCTCGAGGACTGCTTCGCCGCAAATACCCCACTAGGCACAACCAAGGTATCTCCTCTGCTCCCATTGATGTTGACTCCTACTCTTCCGGTGTTTCTGCGAGTAAGTTTTTCAAATGAATTAGTATCTGCTCAAGAATGTGAAAGACTCGCTAAGCCTTCCTCCCGACTCCGCAACAACATCAAAGCCGCGGGCCATTTTGCACAAGTAATGTTTCTCTTTTCATCACTTCACTTATTTTGTTCCCTTTCTAAAAATTCTTACACCAGCCTTATTTTCTATTGCAACTTGGTGTCCTGCTTCAGCCTTTGGGGGCCCCTCCAATTCACTCCCTTCTACTCAATTGAAAGATTTGGAGGATTCTCTCTTGGCCGAGAAAAGAAAGCCTACCTCGCTATGTTAAGAAGCTACGTTGATATGTCCTCCCTTCAGAAGAGTTAGTGAAAGCCCAAGCGGCGCGTTAAGCTACCAAACAGAGACCGGTGACCTGGCCGTACATTATGCCCCGCAGAGTCACAGTCCACCAAAAGGCCTCGGTGGAGGGGGCTATGTCCTGCCCGGAGAGCCTTTTCAACTTTGTACCTAGCCAGCCGATTTCTTCATTCACGTGGCCCAATTCTACGTAAAAGCTACCCGGATCACCCCAGCTTTCTCGGGATATGAGCTTGTATATCCGATTCTTCTATGAATATTGTTTTAATGCAATACGCAGCAGCAAGCCGATCCCGACTTTACGGGGAGTTTGACAACACCGGTCCTCTTGCCGCCATGCCTACCCCTCTACATTTCAAAGGCGATTCCTCCCGATCGATCGAGGAAGAGTGGTGGTCTCCAATTATGAGCGCGATGGTAGCCGCCTTGATGAAGACCGAGGTGACATTAACCAAGATGGCTCCAATGATCCTACCTTTATGCCCTCTTACTTCTAAAGTTCCCGCCTCTAGAAGAAGCATGCATAGCTAGGGCTTTGGAGAAGGATGCGGAGATGGCCATCACCGTCGCCGAGACAAGAACCTCCCGATCCCCTATTTAATTTCGAAACAATTTCTCTTTCTTTATGGGTTGTAATGAATAATTTACTTTGCCGTTTCCAATGCTGGTTTAGCATGCAAACTCTATCCTCCCTTGTAGGGAGTTTGAATATTATTGCCTCCTTGCCGGGGCTTTTTGCAATGAACAGGTGTTCTCCTCCCTTTCCGGAATCAGTTTCTTGCTAAATAGTTGATGTCCTCCCTTGCCGGGACTTAATTTCGATAAATAGCTTACATATCCTCCCTTAGGGAGTAGGACATGCATATTTCTTATCTCGCACCTTTTCATATCTCGATCTTCGCTGCATGTTTTCAAACCGTTTAGCTTCCGAGCCGTTAGTTCGAATGCATGATTTAGCTACAAAGAATATCTTGGTTGCAGCTTAAGTATAGGTTTTTTCGCATAGGTTGATGACCCTCCGCTTGGAATTCTCCCTTTCTTATTCTTAGGGGTTAATGCCTTAGGTTCAAGCTATCTCTTAGCTTCAGTTCTCGGAACCCTATCTGGGTTTAGGTTAGTTAAACCTTTTACGCAGGTTTAACTTAGTATTCTGAACCTATTCCTTAGCTTCAATTCTCGGAACCCTCTCTGGCTTAGGTTAGTTAAACCTTATCTCGCAGTTTAATCTTAGTATTTTGAAGCTATCTCTTAGCTTCAATTCTCGGAACACTCTCAGGTTTAGGTTAGTTAAACCTTTCTGCAGGTTTAACATAGTATTCTCAAGCTATCTCTTAGCTTCTTTTCTCGTAACCCTCTCTGGGTTTAGGCAGGTTTAACTTAGTTTCTCGAAGCTATCTCTTGGCTTCTTTTCCCGTAACTCTCTCGGGGTTTAGGTTAGTTGAACCCTTTCTGCAGGTTTAACTTAGTTTCTCGAAGCTATCTCTTAGCTTCTTTTCTCATAACCCTCTCTCGGGTTTAGGTTAGTTGAACCCTTTCTGCAGTTTAACTTAGTTTCTCGAAGCTATCTCTAAGCTTCTTTTCTCGTAACTCCACTGGTTTAGGTGGGTTAAACCTTTTTGTAGGTTTAACTTAGTTTCTCGAAGCCATCTCTTAGTTTCTTTTCTTGCAACCCTTTTCTGGTTTAGGTGGGTTAAACCTTTTCTTTAGGTTTAACTTGGTTTCTCGAAGCTATCTCTTAGCTTCTTTTCTCGCAACCCTTTTCTCGGTTTAGGTGGGTTAAACCTTCTCTGCAGGTTTAATCTTAGTTTTCAAGCTATCTCTTAGCTTCTTTTCTCGCAACCCTTTTCTCGGGTTTGGGTGGGTTAAACTTTCTCTACAGTTTAATTTGGTTTCTCAAGCTATCTCTTAGCTTCTTTTTATATTGATCAATGTCAATTCATCTTGTAAATATTTATCATGTTTGTTTCTCTTATGAATGCTTTCGTGCAATTTACTTATTCATGTAACTTTTTCATACAATCAATCATATGTTGCGATTTAATTGTATTGAATGTCATACTTATCACATCATTTCAATCGTAATCAACGAAAGAATCAACTGCAAACTCATGAATAATAAAGAATCTCTTTCATTAATTGATAAACAAATTTGTTCCATTGACCATAATCGATCAACACGAGTCAATAACTAACTCGGCTGGCCTCTTTATAAAACCTCCTGCGGTAAAACCCAGTGGCAAACCCGCAGCAGGGAAAAAAGATTACCAATGGAACTAAATTATATTAAACTCAGAATTCAAAGACATAAACAAATCAACTCTAAAGTGAAAAAGGACCACCTACTTGCAGCGAGGCGGGTATTTCCTTTAAGCATAAAATTTCTTCAAGTGGCAGACATTCCAGGCCTTGCAACTCGATTCCCTTCCATATCCTACAGCTCGTAAGCCCTCCTAAGGATTTTGATCACTTTCTAAGGCCCTTCCCACTTTGGGTCCAGCTTTCCAATGTTCTTCAAGGCATCACTTGTCTTAGCACTAGGTCTCCTTCCTCACAACTTCGGCTTATGACCTTCCGAACATGAGCAGCCTTCACTCGACTCTTGTATCTCTCAGCTTTCGGATGAGCTATTTCTCGCTCTTCCTCCAAAGATATCCAGGTTTTCTCTCATTAGTACCTCGTTCCTCGCCTTCTTGGAAGTGGGCAAGATAGTGCGTTTCCATCCCCACCTCGTAAAGTATCACTGCAAATTTGCCCCGTACACCAAGTGGAAGGGGGACTCCTCTGTTGGCTCTCTAGGGGTGGTTCGATAAGCCCAAAGAACAAATTCGAGCTCATCTACCCACCTCCTTCAAGCTTTATCCAGGCGGGCACGTATCCTATTCACAATCGTGCTATTGGTTACTTCCACTGTCCGTTGGCTTGGGGATGTGCCACCGAAGTGAACCTCTGAATAATCTTCGATTATCACACCATTCTCGTACCATGGTTCCCATAAATTGAGTTCCATTGTCTCGATACTAGAATTCTGGGTATGCCAAACCTCGCAACATATATATCTCCATAAAAATTTGATTATATTACCTTCTTCGATCCTTGCTAGAGGTACAACTTCCACCCAATTCCTAAAGTAGTCCAATGCTACTACAAGAAACTTCCACCGCCCACCGCTAATTGGAGTGGGCCCACTAGATCTATGCCCTATTTTGCAAAGGGACATGGCGAGTGCATGGCCCCCATCTCCTCTGCGCAGGAGGTGGATAAGGCGGAGACATGCTTTTGACACTTCTCACACTTCTTTACCCAGTCTTTAGCATCCTGGGTCATGGTAGGCCAGAAATATCCGGCCCTCAAGGCTTTTCGAACTATTGCTCGAGCCCCTATATGGTCGGACAACAACCTTCATGGATATCTTTAATAATGTACGTCCCTTCATAAGGGGATAAACACCTCACGTAAGGCTGCATGAAGGACCACCGGTACATCCTATCTCCGATCATGGTGTATCGGATCCTCCACTTCGAGCTTTCCTCTTATCCAAGCAGCTTTTCGAGTTTTACAAACCTCGATAAATGCTAGTTCTCCAATCATCCTCGGCTCCGATGACCCCTACCGAGGAAACCGTGAGCATTTGCTTCGCAGCCACCAGGTGATATTCCCCCTCTCTGCGTGTTGCGTAACTCGCCGCTTTAGACGGGCTATCCGCTCTGGAGTTTTCTTCTCGAGGCATCTATCTCGACCTCAAAAGAAATGAATCTTCCCTGTGACTCCGCTACATGCAGAGATAGGCTATCATTTTCTCATCTTTTGTTTCGTACCCCGTAACTCTTTGGGTTACAAGTTGGGAATCCAAAAATATGACCACTCGACTGCTCCAAGTTCTCGCGCCATCTCTGCTCCTCGAATTAAGGCCCCGTATTTAGCTCCATTGTTTAAGGTAATAAATTCGAACCTCACCGCAACTTGCGTTTCTGGTCCTCTAGATCGATGATCACAATCTCAGCTCCATGACCTTGCATGGATATAGACACGTCAACATATACTCTTCATTCTCCTTCTGCAGCCGCACGTGTACCTTCCTGAATAAAGTCGAGACAGGCTTGTGCTTTGATAGTCCTCTCTGTGGCTCAATATCCACGTCATACTCCCCACTCGACAACCTATTTGACCATCCTCCCTTAGAGATCAACTCGCCAATTACCTGCTTTAAGATAATTAGTCCGAATAATGACCTTATGTGAGAAAAAACAAGGTCATAACCTCCGGCCGTGTCCATTATAGTCGTGGCTGCCTTCTCTTTTCCGAGAATCTCTCTTCGCTCCTTGAATTAGTTTACCGATATAGTAAAAAGGTTTCGGTTGACCCTTCCTCCCTCACCAACAATGAGCTAAGTGAGACCCCACCTACAGAGAGGTAAAGGTAGAGTGTCTCCCCTGCATCAAGCTTCGTTAGCGTAGATAATCGGGCTAGGTGCTATTTGAGCTCCTCGAACGCCTGTGGCATCACTCATCCCACTCGAACCTAGATTCGCTCCTCAAAATCCTCAAGAAGGGGTGGCTCCTTTCGCAAATCGCTATAAATCTGCTCAATGTTGTAATCCTTCCATTTAGTCTTTGTAGCTCCTTGATATTAGTTGGGGCTGCATCTCGAGCACACTTTCACCATGATAGGGTTGACTTCAATACCCATTTGGGTCACCATGTATCCGAGGAATTTCCCTGACCTCACTCCAAAGGAACACTTAGCTGGATTCAGCCTTTCATGCCATTTGACTCAAGATCGAAAAGCTTCCTCCGTGTCGCCTACGTGTCCCCCGCCTTCACACTCTTTACCAAGATGTCATCTACGTAAACCTCCATGTTTCTCCTAGCTGGTTTCTAAACATCTTGTCAACCATTCTCTGATAGGTTGCTCCTGCATTCTTAGTTAAAAGTGGCATTCTAATATAGCAAAAAGTTCCACCGACAATAATGAAACTTACCTTTGGAATATTTGGGGGAAAATCTGCTTTTGATGTTAGTTTTGGTAAGCGTCCATCATGCTTAGTAATTCAAATCCAGATGTAGAATCGACCATCCCGTCAATCTTGGGCAATGAATAATGATCCTTAGGGCATGCCTTGTTCAGTATCTAAAAATCTATGCACATTCTCCATTTCCCCTGGTTTCGCCACCAATACCGCATTAGATAGCCTGTGGGGAACTGGATTCGCTTAACACGTCCCCGCCTCTAGCAACTTCTGCTTCGCCTTTGTGATGACATCCTTTTTTGGTCACAAAACTCTCAATTTCTACCTTCTTGGCTTAGCCTTTGGATCCACATTGAGGTGGTGAATCGCCACCTCCTACGGAATACCTATCATATCAAAGGAAGAAAAAGCAAATACATCTCGCAATTTTGTTGTGTATCCCTTCTTGTCTGGATACACTTCAACCATCATCAATTCTTCTTCACTCTCATTTTTTTAGGATTAACTTCCTCTCGTGATCTTACATCTTTTGAATTCACGATCGACCTCCTTGTCTCTTTTTAGGCCGCGATGCAGCTCTTTATCGGTCATCTTTACCGTCTCCACGTAGCATTTCCTAGATCACACTGTCACTTCAGCCTACTTCACCCACCTCATCATTCACTGGAAACATGAGTATCATGTGATAGGTTGATATGACCACCGAAATAAATTCAATCTTGGCCTACCAAAGATCATGTTATAAGATGAAGGTATATCAACAATAAAAATTCGCCATTACCACTCCTCCTCCATGGAGCTTCGCCTGCACCCCACCTAAAGGGTTACTCGGCCAAGAGGGTGAATCGCCCTCTTTGTAAATCCATACAGCCGCTTATATCCACCGGCTACAATTTCGTATTTAAATTTATTTTCTTGAAACATTCCAAGAAAATGATGTCTGTGAGCTCTTTGTGTCTACGAAGATTCTCACAACAAGTGTATCCTCCGTTGTGATGACTAAAGCATCACTATGGTCTTCCTTCCTAAGACCTCCATCCCCTGACCAAAATGAATCCGGGGTGTATGGCCTAACTCCTTCCGACTCGCCTCACTTGACATTTCTCCTACTTCGTCCTCGTGATCCTCTCTCCGCCTTTGCAGCACGGCACGAGTCTCCCTCGGTGGACCTCCTACTATCATTTGGATTAGTCCTCTCTCCTGGGAGGGTCTTTCTTCCCTGCCTCCCTTCGATCATCTTTCCTTTCTCTTCAAAGATTGTCATCGCCTTTCCTTTCTTTTTGCCCCTAACTCGACCCGATCTCTCGTAAACAAATTTTTAAGATGACCGCTTGAATCATCCTTTCAATCTCATCACGTAAGTGAAAATAATTATTAGTGTCATGCCCATGTTCATTATGGAAACGACAAAACTAGCCTCATTGGCCCTCTAGATCGTGTCCAAGGAAACTTCATTTCAGAGTGATCGATGCTACCTTAATAGCTCCATAGGTTCCAGCTTCGGGTGTACTTGTCAAACCTGGAGCGGGGTCCAGCTTTTGCTATTTTTTCGCTCCGTCGTTGAGCTTTTCTTCAGACTCCTTCTATTTCTCAGATCCACTCGACTTGACTCTGATGTAAAAATAGTTGTTTGCCTCCTTGCATCGGCGAATCGATGTAAAAACAGCTCTCCAAGCCGCTCGAAGGAACCAATGGAATTGGGCTCCACTGCTAAACCACCGCTTGGCCGCCTTAGATAGAGTGGTAAGAAAGACCTTGCACTTCACACCCTCCCCATATCGATGGAGGAGGGCCGAATTTTCAAATCTCACCAAATGGTCATAGGAAAATTGCTAGGCAATTCATCCTCGTGAAATGTTCTCAGAATTGACAACCTGTAACGGGCCGAGGCATACTAACCCGATTTTACATCCGTGCTTCATGTTATCCATTTGTTTTCTCGTGGCCTCGATCTGGTCCTTCATAGCTTCCGACTGGGTATCCCTTGTACTCCTCCTCTTCATCTTCGATCTTACTCCCGCCGCTAGAGGGCGGTTTCTCCTCCCTGCAGCCTTCTTTTCCTCGACCAGCCTCCCTTGGCCAAGGAACCGCTGATCTTCTTTCTTAGACTCCTTTCGCCTCCCGTGACCTCCTCTTGGTTTCTGACTCCACTTCTCTCCTTCGTTCTTCTTGATGCTTGTCCCGCCTACTCCCCAGTGCCGGGATCGAGTAGACAGTTTTTCGATCCTCGCTTCTCCGTCCTTCCCGCAGTGGGGAGGCCGTCATTGCTCTTACCATGGCTCGCTATCATATCATCCAACCGCTCCCGAGTGAGAGCAATGGAGGCAGCTGGTGCCGACATTCTCTAAGGTGTCCCCTCGATGGAGTATTGGTAGCTCCTAAGATCCCAGCTATAGGGATTCCTTCCGGAATCACAGAGGAAGAAGCAGGTAGGTTAGCCTCTCTCTCACTAGCAAGAACTCCTACTCCCGGGTGGCGCCGACCAGGAGTTGAATTTTCATCTCGGACCACCATGACAAGTGGTGTTCCTCCAAAGTGTTGAGTACGGAAAAAGGCGGCGCGGGGTTGGGTGCAGCCTCACCTTGAGTTGGATCTAGGGAGTTATCCTTCCCCGAACCGGTCTAGTGCAATCGGTCTCATTAGTGTGTGCTCACCACCATGATATCTTTCTTTCAAATGATAGAAAAGAATTTGAAACTCACGCCTCAGCTCTTCTTTCCCACCGACGATGCCAATTGATGCGTAAAACCGACTGACCTGCTTTCCCCACCGGCTTCCACGTGGGTAAAGCCTTTACGCAGCTGCAATCTCTAGCTCTTCTCGAACAAACATACCGCAAAATACGCCGGAGTGTTCTCCGCGTAGGCACTCCAACGCTCAAGTCGATCACCGGAAAACACTCAAGAAAAAAGTAGGCAAGTACGTATGAAGTAGCTAAGTGAGAGTGATAGTTATTCGATACCGTTATTCTCCCTTCTCGGGTGTATTATTTATACATACTTAAATAATAACCGTTATCACAGCTTTCTTGCTTTATCCCGCACGTTCTCTCATGATGTCGTGGCGTTGATATCTTCTTGTTGGTCCCGATTAGTTGAGCAGATTGGATAAAACTTGTACCAGCCTTGGAAAAATCTAGAAGGGGGTTGAATAGATTTTTCAGATTTTTACAAATCTTTCAAAATTTATTCAAAGCACCAAAGTAACACAGTGGAAATTCAATTTTAATCTCAACTTTATTAAGATCAAAAGCAAACTAATATTTTGGTTTTAACTTTGATTCTGAAATTAATCTTCAATTGATGAACTGACCATCAATGTTCGAAGTTTGATAGTAGCCTCTTGTTATAAGTCATGTGTTTTGAACATCCACCTGTCAATATACCATATAGAAGCTAAGATCTCTTCCTTGAGTGATGATCCTTGTAAATCCTGAAAATGATTAGTTATAAGGTACCCTAGTGATCTTGGGTCCTTGAAGGTCAAGCATCACTTTAGGTAACTGCACAAAATCTCATTTCCAAATAATAAATCGACTTGGTCTCTCTACCAAATTTGTCTACAATTGTATCACTTTTAAATGATAACTTGTTGTATTCGATTTAGTAATTTTCCTGGACTTAGGAAAAGGGGATAACATCTGCTTCTCCCATCAAAAGGACTGTAATAAGAATTTCTTCTTATTTTGGTTCTTGGAGTTCTCTTAGTCTGATAAGGAGTCCTCACTGAATTTTTGTTTTCAAGCCGGGAGTTGCAGTCCTTATTTGACTAATTGGTTTCCAAGGACCAACTCTAATCTCTTTTGGGTTATCAGATGCTTTTACAAATTTCCTAGGTTTCGAACATGTGATTTACTATTTCGTCATAACCAAGACCTCGTTTTGTCATGGGATTTTTGAGATGTATTAAAGATGTGATCTATTGCTGATTGTGAATTATTAAGTTGACTAATTTTGAAGACTAGCTTCTCATTGTCTTTCTTAATTAATTCATTTTCAAGACAGATTGTTTCGAATTTGTCTTTTAAAGATTTCAATTCACTTTCTACTCTTTTCAGTAAGTTGGGTGATGTACTAGCCTCACTGGGAAAACATTCCCCTTGAATGTTTCCTCGCTTTTGGGTAGTTCATCACCCGCTTTCCTTTAATTAGAATCTGAATTTGATCTTTTAAAGTCAAATTCTCTCGTCTCTAGTCAGTTTATAAGCACAAAGATGTCTTTAAGTCTCTCAATAACTCATGAATAACAGTTTGATCATTATCAAAAACAGATTTACAGAATCGTTATCAAGAAGAATAATAGACTACCTCTTTAGCCATGAGAATAACTTCATCGTCTGATCCAAATCAGATAAGGATGATGATGATGATGATTTTCTTGATTCCTTTTCTTCAGCCAAGAAAGCCCTTTGGTTTGCAAATCTCTGTCTCTTTTTTTACTTTTCTCTTCCCTTTATTTAGAGTCACCGAGGACAATCATAAAGTGTTCTCGCTTGTTGCAAGTGTAGCAAGTGTCACTCCTATCTGATTTAGGGCTGAAGGATTTCTTTTAACAGGGATCTGAATCTCCTTGTCTGGCTCCTATTCTTGTCATCATCTGTTGAGTCAACTTCTTTTCTTCTTGACTTGGATCTAGATCTGCCCTTATCTCGCAAAACCTCAATTTGTTACTTTTATACTTCATTCTTAATATGTCATACCTTTTGGTGAGCAATGTCATCTACTCTTTCAGAGATAGATCGGCTCCTACAGATTCGATTGTCGTCTTGTCTTCTTTGTTGACAAAGGCAACGAATTTGGATGAGGTGCTTGACTCCATCTCATCTTCCTCATCTTCTATCCGAATGTCATACTCTAAAGCTTTAAGATGAGAAAATAAGGTATGATGAGTAATAGAAGATAAATTTTGAGTTTCTTTAAGGATATTGACTTTTCTCTCCATCTCTTGGTCAAAGATCTCAATATCTTATTATTAATCTCCTTTTATGTATAGCTCTTTCCCGTATCACCGCTTTGTTGAGAAGATTTGTCAACCTCACATCTAGTTGATCCACTGCTTTCATTTTCCTTCATCTTGAAGGTATCAAAGGCATGTAATACAGACTCAAGCTTATTCTCTTTTACTTGGTCAGATCCTTCACAAACATTTGCAAGTGTCTCGCCACATCTCCTTTTGATTTGCATCTTTTGACCTTTTCAATCCAGTCTTTACTCAAAGTTTCAATGATTTCAGTCCTAGCTACCTGATCTAGGTTGTGGATTTTCCTCTCATCACTTGTCAGCTTCCGAGCACTTTTTCTCTTGTCTCGACTGGATTCACCTGATTCCGTGCCATTGCTAGTGCCTCCATGATAAAATTTAATAGGTCCTTCTTCAAGAACCTCCTCCATCCTATCATGGATAGCCTTGAGATGATTTTCCATCCCGAATTTCCAATAGTCATATTCTTCAATTGAAAATTCAGTAGACTCCTGGATTTCTTGTTCTCGCCTAAAGACATGATGAGATAGAAAACAAAACACTCCACAATCTTGTTAGTAGCACAGTTAGTAACAATAAAGAAGATGAAGAAAATCAAGAATATTTCGTATCTTAGTTAAGACCTAAAATCAATATCGAATGTGCCTTAACACTGCTCTCCGATACCACTTGTTGGTCCCGATTAGTTGAGCTGATTGAATAAAATCTTATACCAGCCTTCTAGGAAAAATCTAGAAGGGGGTTGAATAGATTTTTCAGATTTTTACAAATCTTTCAAAATTTATTCAAATCACCAAAGTAACACGTAAGAAATTCAATTTTAATCTCAACTTTATTAAGATCAAAAGCAAACCGATATTTTGGTTTTAACTTTGATTCTAAATTAATCTTCAATTGATGAACTGAAATTGAAATAAACAAGTAAGTAAATGAAAGCAATAAAGAACAATGATTTATAGTTGTTCGTATTATAACAATCCTACATCCACTCTCCTTCTTCAAACTTTGAAGAAGGGTCTCTTCTACGGCTTTCTTACTCACTTTCCAATCGTACCTTACAACTTACAAAAGATCTTCAAATCTTCAAACTCCTAAACAATTCTGTGAAATCTAACTCTATAGTGATAGAAGTGTATTTGAAGATGTGTAAAATAGTGTTCTATAAACACTAAAAATCTATGAAAAAATCCTTGAAAACTATTTTGTGCTTTTTCGAAATCTTGTGAATTTGAAGAATCTCTTCAATGAATAATTCGTGTGATCTATATATTTTAATGAAGTGCCTAGACCTATTTATAAGTCTGAAAAGACAGCTTAGTTTGTTAGTCGGTTCTAACAAACTGAAAACCGCCAACAAACTTAATCTTGAAACCTGCTTCGCTCCTCACCGATTTTACTCTACTCGTCTGCAAATGACTTGGTGAAGACTCGCCTTTCTTATTCTACTCGGCTTGTCTTGACCTCGTCTCGAGCTCTTCATTATTGTCTCCGCAGATGACTAGACTTGAGCTGGACTTCGATGACTTGTAACTCCTAGTCTTCACCGACTAGTTCGGTCCTCGACCTCGTCTCGATCGCCTTAGTATAAGGACTTGATCTCGCTTGTTCTTTAAGGTCGCCCGATCATCTCGAACCGACTTTTAACTCATCAAAACATTCTTGATCTAACACTTCTCTCTCAAGAAAACTGAATTATGCCTACGATTTTCCTCCCTGGACGGAGGTTGGACCCAGCCAATGAAGAATATGAGGAATATTCCTCGACTTGGGCCTTAATCTTCTCAATTGATCATTGCTTCTCATATTTCCTCGATCTTATCGTAATTCGCCCACATGGTCCTGATTAATGTTGCTTTATGGGCTCATATCTCATTTGGGCCTCGCGGCTCACCTGCCAGCTAGGTTTGGGCCTCGCGGTCCACCAACGGTTAGGTTTGGGTCTTGCGGCCCACTTGTGCTTAGACTTGGGCCTCGTGGGCCTCGCCTCGTAGCCATGTTTGGGCTTTGCAGACTCTCTCGTAATTAATCTGGGCCTAAGCCTATCTTGGATTTGGCTCCCTCTCTGGAGGGTATTCGGTTATACTGTTGGGCCCTATTGGGCCAAATATCCTTGGGCCCTATGTGTAGTTGGGCCTGTCATTTTTATCCGCATTAGTAAGGTTGTGCAAATAGTTGTGCTTTGATTTTTATAATTTTTTCATGTGTTGTGCAAATATTTTTACCCGAGTGTTCAATTTGTTTTTCTTGAATATCTGGGCTTTTTTTTTTTTTTTTTTGCTTTGGGCTTTGTACACGTTTAATTTAGACTTAATTGGGCCTTATTTTTTTGTTCTAGGCTTTATTAGATTCTAACCTTTATTTTTCATTATTCACTGTTAATTTCGTGTCATATTGTGGTGCACTATGAATGTGACTTGTGCAAAAATATTATTATTGTGCAAATATGTTTACTTGATAGTTCAATTTAATTTTTAGTGTTGTGCAAATTTTATAATTAATGTGCAAATATATTTAGTTGATTGTGCAAAGTAACCTCGTAGGGTTGTGCAAATGCTTTTAATTTATTGGTCAAAAATTCAAAAAAAAAAAATTGCATAATCTTGATTTCAAAGTAATGCAAAAACAATGTACAATTTCTTTGCACGGTCTACATTTTAATATTGCACAACAATATATAATTACCGAACAATCTTAACAATCTGACTTTTTACCCCATAATCATATTTTTCACAATCTGAGATCATGTCCTCGCACATTAACACTCAAATATTGCTAAATCAATGTTCAAAATATTGCAAAACATTGCACACTCAATATTTTTAAGTATTGCACAATAAAAATCAAAAGTATTGCACAATAAATCAAAAATATTGCACAATAAGGGAATTCAATTGTTGCACAATAAACAAAAATATTTGTTCAACTTTGGTTTTACAATGCACCAACACTCTTCCCGGTGAAAATGAAATTCATAAACAATATTCATCATTTAAGAGATTACATCAAAGAATGTAAACGCTTAATCCCAACACTAAATTACAATATAAAAACCATAACTTTTCTAAAACCATAACTACTAGCATTTTTCCCGTTTCCATATCAAACTATTATAGTATCAAGATCAAGGAATAACCTCACCATCTTTGACTCGTAGTTTGCAATGATGCATGATCGCACTCACCTTTTCCGAGTCTTTTTGTCCAAAAACTTAAATGACTCAATTAAATTACGTATAATGATACCGCACCCAATGATTCAAAGAAATTCCTCGCAGTTATCTTCTCAGAATAGATCCTACTGATTTCTTCAGAGAAAGGGGTGTCTAGGCTTATTTCTCAAAAATGTCTCACGCAGCCTTGTTTTGGACCTATGTCATAAACAATTGAAAATGTAAGTAACATTTCTATAAACGGTTCTATTGATTGTTGAAATAATTGACAACAAGATCATCTTACCAATATTAGAGACTGTGGTTAAGTGCCGATCTACCCCTCCTCTTCGCCTAGGACACATGGAATTGTAGAATTTCCATTTATTCTTCTTCACATTAAGCTTTAGCAATGTCCAGGGTCACCCATACCTCTTGATGAACTTCCAAGTATCATTGCTAAGATTGGAAACAACAAGCAGTCCATGTCCATACAAGCCTCAATCTTTTTGTCTACCAAGTTTTATTAATGAACCTTTGGACTCTTATCATTATCCTTGATCAAAGACTTCATTACATGTAAAATGAACCAGCCGAATTATCTTAAAACAATGTAATTAATACTAGAAATATTTAAATTCTAACAAAAATAATTACCCAAAGATTGTGATGTGAAAACCATTGTATTCTTGGCAGGAGGTTTCTCATTATAGTACTTAAATTGCATCATATCGACCACAAATTGATCACCTTAATTAAAACAAACAAGTTAAAGTCGAATAGTTAATTAATATGGAATTTGCTAACTATATGAATGATATATACATCCATACCGCATTGGAAATCCTCTTGTGGTGAAGTATTGCAACCAAATCTTTAATGGTTACAACCGAGAATGGACTCTATCCTGACCAAATAATGGACCTGTTCAAATAATTGGAATTTGATTAAAATCAAAAAAATTATGTACTTTGATTAACTTTAAAATAAAATAATTACCCCTCTCCTTCTATTTTCCAAAAGTATTCAACTTTCTCCTCAAACATCCTTCTGCTTTTTTAATGCCTGCATAATTTTGATTGAGCTTGCAAGCATTTGCTTTGTTTGGACCTTTCAAATTTTGTTCATTTTTTCTTCAAACAAATCTTCATCTTCATTCTCATCCAAAAGGATAAGCTCTCGGGTGCTGGGTTGTGGTGTAATTGTCACTATTTTCCTTCCATCATTCACTCGTCCGACCTTTCACTATTTTTATTAGAGAAGTTAGTGATGGATACCGCATTATTCTCTTACCCTTGTCAATTGGCGTCTTATCTCGCTTCTCCTTCAAAACCAGCTTTTCAAAACTTGATATTGTCACAAATGCATCACTTCATTTTGCTTAGTCAAAGAACTTGTTCTCTATCCGAGCAATGTGGAGCTTTTCAATTGCCTCTAGGCGTGCCAAATTTGCTGGATTTTCGTATAACTGTAGCAGATGGTACCGATGCTTCTTTCAACTTCTTCTTTAACTCTTTGATTTCAATCTGCAACTCTATGATGTATTTATCCCTTTCACTTATCTCAGAGCTGATTTTTCACAAATTTCTTCATTCTCTTATTCCACTATCAATCTCATCACTCATCCTCTGGTACACCATTCTTTCGTTCACATCCCCGTAAACATTCTCGCTTCATGATGTCATTGCATGTTATCTCTTTGTCACTATCTACTTTTATATCATAAAATCTTTCCTCACCCGCAGTAAAAACAAGTCTCGCAATCACATTCCTTATTCACTAGGTGATCGAACTCTTTCAAAATCTTGAGTCATATTCGGGTTGTAAGTCGGACCGTTAGAACCTAGGTTAGCCGATCTTTCCTCTCTTTTGTTGGATGCCTTAGAATCTGCATCCTTGTTTATACTGTCACCTCCAACCAATTTTGAAGTTGAATCAACCATCTCGCACATGTTGTTTTTCTTTTCATCTTCCCGTTGTTCCATTGAAATAATCACTTTGTCAAATCATTCAAACCATCATCTCCGAGATTGTATGTTGCCTCAACATAATCATCATTTCTTGAACTTTCACATTCGTTGATCTTCTCATTCTCGTATTTCATCATCCTTTGATACCTGCTCAAATATTGATTTTCTCGTATTTCAACAAATCACTCGTGAATCTGCCTCTCGCTTATGGTTGCTTTCAAAATATTTTTGTTACTCGAATCATTACATTGTTCATTTAAATAAAGAACTAATTCAATTTTAATGTATAACTAAGTTTGTATGGAAACTTACATGATCCTTCTTCGAAAGCTTGACACGTTGTAATATTTTGTTAATATCATTCATATCCCAGCTCAAAATTTTGGGGAATGATAATTCTTGCTTTCGGTCAACTAAATCATGTGCTCACTTAACCTTAACGGTAAAAAGTAATAAATGTATTAATTTTGTATTTTTTCAAATGTAATAATGTCGAAACATATATAAAAATAAAATTTTATTACAGGAAGCATTATGACACATCCTCAAGCTTTCAAATTCTTTCTTGACAATATTTTTGCTTTCAAAGATATCAACAATGTAACTACTCCAATAAAATTACATATTTTTTCTATGTCTTCCAGATATACCGAAAGATGGAAAGAACACATGAATCATTCTCGAATGGAGCAAGGCACGATGCCATGAAATAACAATGTAATAGTCTAGCTACATCATCTATATAATCCGTGCATTCTCGGGCTACATGATTGCCTTTATTTTCTCGGAATATCACCGTCTTGTACATCACAAACGGTGAATCTGTACTCTCAATCTGATTTTTAAGACACCTCCTTACCCATTTTGAGACTCAGATTACTCACTCCTAGTTTCTATAGATGTACTACCATCACTAATTTCAAATATTAGTTGCGTATCTCTATTAACCAAAGGAATACGTTCACATTCAACAAAAATATTTACTTTCAAATCGAAACACTTTAAAATTTGTCTTATGTCGTCCTCATATTTCCAGCTCTTCTTCATCAACATTTCATAGTCATTTGTATATATAGATGCAAACAACAACAAAAAATGAGTCAACTTCAACATCTTCAAATGATCATCCCTAAACGCCGACTATTAATTTCCTTTATAGCAGTTTGTAGATTAGATATATAGTAAGTTTCATTCTTCATAATGGAAATATCACCTAAAAATGAATTAAACACTTTACATTATTATATTCATATTAACTACATATTTTTATCAAAAATGGGTTAAGAAATTACCGAAACAGCTTTAGTGGACGAACCACCCTCTCTCTCGTAATCTTTGTGATTTTGTACTCGCAATTTGATGATGAATCTTCAACAATTTTCTTCAACTTCCTCTTGTTTTTGTCTGTTTCTAATTGATTAAACATAAAAAAAAAAAAGACATTCTAATTTCATTAACACTCAAGAGAAGTTGTTGCAATATTCCCACTTATTCGAACTTGTTGTATCATCCTTCTTGTGTTTTGCTCGCCATTTACATCTCCTTCCTACAATTATCATATCACTTTCAGATTCTGAAAAAATGAACATTATCAGAAACATAATCCCAAAACATTTTGTTATGAAGCATAAATAAATTTCAAGAGCTTCAAAAATAAAATGTACCCGATTCTAAGAAGTGTAGACATATCTTAATAACATTTTACCCGACAACAAAAATACTACAAACAGAGTCATGGTTGAAATTAGAGCATCCATATATATGTTGAAATTATAAATTTCAAGATGTTATGCCATTTTTTATCGTAGGTTTGTCCACGTATTTCATGCTTCGCGATACTTCATCAAGAAATTCAAAAAAATTATATTTCCATAGTTAGTGGTTCAACATAAAGGCCATGAAATTTTAAGAACAATATTGGATGTTAGCTTACTTATTTTTTCCACAAATCGATCGTCGACGTACTTTCGCTTTTCTTGTTGTGCGTTTTTCACCGTCATCAACGTAAATGATTTATCTTTTTCACGACCCATAATTCTTTTTTGATCATGAAAAATTATGCAAAAATATCTAATTATTACGACGTTGCTTTTAAAATGGAGAAATTTATGTTCTTCAATTACCTGGAGTATCAAAACGACGATTTACAGGAACAATTGATTTCCGAGAAGATTGAATTTTGTTGCAGTAAACAAGAGGCTTAATAGAGGTTTTCAAATTTGAATTTTGAATTATGAAATTTGAATGCGGCCCGATATCTCGCTTTTGTTGAGTCAAAATTGTTGCAAATCGTGACGATGATGTGACGGCTCAATTAGCCGAGAGAGTGAAACTAGGTGGTCTGTTGGAGGTGTGAGAGATGAAACTATTTTTTTATTCAAATGTTTGTAGTAAGGGTATGGACAACTTTTTGGGCCTTTTTTTGCACCTTTGCGTAAGATATTAATGTTCATGTACCCCATTGTAAATAGTCCATATACTTTGTGCCTGCATATTACTAACTCATATATATATATATATATATATATGTATAACTTTTCTTTCATCCCGCGAAATTCGCGGGCCTAATACTAGCATATAAATTGGGGCCCGCACTTGCAAAAGAGTGGGGCGACACCACCTCGTATTATTCTAGAGCCATCTCTGTGAGGACAAATATTATTTTTTAATTTATTTTTCATCTTTTTAAATTATTATTTTTTTCCATGTTTGTACTGGTTTTTATTAATTTAATAATACATCTTTCGTCAAACTTAACACTTTTATTTTCATATAGTTATTCATTTTTCAATACTTTACATGTATTACTATAAAGACAAATATTTATTTCTATAGGACAAATAAGTATTAATTGTTCTTACACTAATATCACATATTTGTCCATATATAGTACTACCTCCATCCCAAATCGGTTTTATAGTTGATTTTTCAACGGTTTTGCGTGAGAATTATTTCATAGTAATATATGTACAAAAGTTGTTTTATATGAATGATATGCTAGTTAGCATATCATTCATATAAAACAACTTTTGTACATATATTACTATGAAATAATTCTCACGCAAAACCGCTTGAAAAAATCAACCGTGAAAACCGATCTAGGATAGAGGAAGTAATCAATTTGGAAGCGAATGTTTATGTTTTTTCTTTGCACTTTTTTTAAATGATCCGCTTGACCCATTCTGGCCCGATTTTGATCCATAGTATATAGACTATATTTTTGAATACTTGATCTATGAAATATATTATATAAATATTCTTCATTTTATATATATATATATATATGACGTGTACTCAACTTATTTTCTGGACATGGGTAATATATATTTCTTCGGCATTTAAATAGCATTGCATTATTGTATATATAGGAATTTAAATTACTATAAATATATTTTTCTCTTCAATTATTCAATCGTCCAGGAGTTTAGTCTTCAGAAGTATACTGTAGGTCGGCAGACTAAGTCAAAGTGTGAAATAGATATTTGTTTCAATTTATTTTACATTCAAATATTAGCCAAATAATAAATTAAAAATTTATCTTGTGTGAACCAATTTCATGATTTACAACTAATAACTAATATCACTTTTATAAAACTACTATTATACTTCAATTACTATTATTTAATGTAACAACTAATATCTTATTATAAAAATATGCTAATACTCTTTAATAAAACAATCAATACTATCACAATCAGTTTACGATGAAACTCGTTCACACAAGACTTTGTCAATAACTAAAGGTTGAGTTAATTTTGTTCAAGAAAAGAGCAAGAAAGATTGAAATAAAACAATATATAGTTGAGTTTAACTTGTTCAAGAAAAGTTATTAAAGATTGAAAGAAAAGTAAGGTGATATAACCATACACGAAAGAAATCTATTAACGGAATCATACATGCATACGGTGAAGATTAAGGAAAGCATCAAGACAAGCGTACTTCACTTGCTCATCGGAGAGGTTGTTAGGGCGACCCCAATCCCCTTCCACCACGCCCGTCGCAACTAAACCAAATGTGTTGTACTTGTCGTCTCTCGCCACGGTGTCAACCTCACCCAAATCTATGAACCGCACCACGATTCGACCTCCAAGGGCCAACTGCTTATCCAACGGCCGAATCGCACCTTCCATGAGAATTCCCACGAAACTAAGGGGGCGCTTGGTTGGAAATCTTCAATGGCAATGGGAATGTGGATTAATATAAGGCAATTGTGGTGCTTAATAAGAATAAAAGATGGTGAATGACATTATTTTTCCTCCTAAATAAGGTAATCATTACCCACTATGATTAACCTTTTCCCCATCTACAATCAATTCTCGCTCAATCATTTCCGTCCATCACCAATAACAAACTTCTTTTGTCTCATTTTTTTCAAAATTGGACACCATTGATGTAACCAACATGGAGACATTCCTCCCTCCAATAAATTTGGGGCATAGGAGGAAAAGTTATTTTCATTCCCAATCCCATTGAAGATCTCGTAACAAGCGCCCTAAATTTGTCATTGTCGCCCACGAATTGTTTCAGGGGAAGGAGGGCACGCCGGGTACCCACCAACCGGAACACTGTGCACCGGTCTCCGATGCAGAACTGCACCGTGCCGATACGGTGGGTGTTGATGTCGAATTCCATTGCGAAGCCAACGTGGCGGAGGATAGTGTTTCCGTTGGCGTTGATGCGGTCGATCCACTCTTTGACGACAGTGGGGTACTTTGTGACGGTGACCAAGATAGTTTGGCCGAAGATGTCAATGGTGTAGATATTCACTTGTGTATAATGTTGAATGGAATTAACGCCATTTCTAATTTCACAAAGACGACGGTTTCTCCAATTGGGAAGGATGAAAATTTGAGCCCATTTTATATATATATATATATATATATATATATATATATATATATATATATATATATATATATATATATATATATATATATATATATATATATATATATAAGGAGATCGGTTTCTAAGAATAAAAATCAGCGACTCCACCGAGACTTTTTATTTTTTCCTCCTTTTTCTTTAGTTCAAATTATCCTAATATTTCCCTACTATATTGATAATTGATATTTATCATAAAAGATACGATATTCTACTAAAATATAATGGAATAGATAACAATATATTGGGTTCCTCTTCATAATTTGACGACTCGAGTTTGTAAAATACTATATATATATATATATATATATATATATATATATATATTTTAATATTCTACATAAGTTCAATAAAAAATTTCTAAACTATATCCATGGGATTGACGTTGACTTTGTGTGTCAATTACACAGTGTTCTTGTGCAAAATTCATATATGATTTTTAGATAAAAGTTGTAAAATCATGTAACTATGTACAAGAATGTACAAGAATCTCTAGGAAGAATTTATATTAATTGAGATGGTACGTAAATAATTTCATCGGGAAGAATTTCAAAAGGTATGTAATATATTCTACGGTATTTATTCTAGCTTACAAATTACATGTGCGCACGCACTTATGTAGAAGAAAATAAACAAATTTAGACTTAATAACACTAATGTTGATGGTATTAATGGAGATATGGTTTCATGTGTATACATAGAATAGTTGGATGTGCTTAGACACAATTTATAGTTGGACATTTTTAAATTTGGTTCTTGTGTAAAGAAATTGCAACTTTTAGGTATTGGTATTCAAATATATTTTTGTAGTCCTATAAGTATGATTTATTTTTTATTATAATATTTTTATTAACCGTTCAGTTATATATATATATATATATATATATATATATAGTATTTATTTATCAAGATTTTGTGTAAAAATTTCATTAATATAATATTTTAAATAATTAATAAGAAACTAGTATATTTTTTAAAATTAATTAAAATGTATATTATAAATTCAGAAATATTTATTGCATTTATTAATTAAATTAATATACTTAAAAATAAAATAAAGTAAAAAAATTGAATTAAAAAATATTAAATGAATTAGATGATGTGGATAGTGGTGTCTTGTAATAGTAGCAATTGTACCAAAATAATTTAGGAGGAGATACAAACCGATAGGTATAATTAACTTTTGGTGTATCACCGAGGTGACACAAAATTATACCGGAGTTGGGTACATGAATGGAGCCGCTCTTACTTTAGTAAAGTGGGGCAAGACTTAAAAGGGTCTCATGAGTCATAAATTCACTTACTTTAATGTAGTAGTTTGAAAGCTATATTTAACGAACATGCATCAACATAGTGGTCTCATTGGTTCTTACGTAAGACACAAAAAGGTGAGATTATATTCCGCATTTGAGCCAATCATTCCTAATTTTTTCATTTTATACAATACTAAATTTTCTAGCAAAACTTGTATACATAGATTGATATGGTCAAGCACATATGTCATTTACTTTATTGTTGGAATTAAATTTTAATTTCAAAGATATGATCAATCAACATTTGGGCGTTCTTTCGATTCATCGCCCGTTCAATTTCCGAACATTAATGAATATGGTGGGTCAAACGTATGAACACAAGAACATCATGTTGCAAATCATCACGTATAAATTAATGAACCCCGTCGTAGTACTCGAGATAAACGTCCGCCAACATGTGGGTTATAAACATTTTGATGTGGACGACGAGTCATTTCGCTATTTGGATGCCCGTGATCGTGTTTTCAATCCTAAAGTTTAATTTATTTGCTTCACTTTATTTCTTTTTATTTGAAGCCCATCTTATTTTTATGTTGGACCTTGCATGGGCCTTGAACACTATTTAAGTGAGTTTTGAACACTTGTTTAGTGGTAGTTGAATTTGATTATCGAATAATATTATTGAGAGACGCCTAGTATACGTAGTATCAAGGCTTATCTCTTCGTGTTTGATCCTTCCACTACGTCGGTTGGTATCACGAGACTAGGTACGATGCCTCCCCGTCGCCAACCCTGTTGAACAGCCGCACAAAGTTGAGAATCAGCGTGACACTAAGATCGCCGCGTTGACTCGCCAAGTCGCCGCCCTTCTTGCCGGTCTCGGGAGGATTTACGCCAAATTGTCACCATCGCACTACCGGGCGTTCATCACGACCCGAATCCTCGATCGTAATACCCTCGGGGATGCCGTCGGCTACGCAAAATTTGCCGCGATCATTCCCGTCGCCCGATTCTCGAGACGGATGAGGAAGAAACCCTTTCCAATTACAATCCCTTTGCTCCACTGGCGCCACTCGTTCGCCGCCACGATGGCGACGATCGACGATGGGAAACGGGTTTTAAATTGGACATTCCCGAATTCACCGGCAGCCTCGATCCATGTGAGTTTTTGGATTGGATTAATACGGTGGAAGATTTATTGGACTTCAAGGCGGTTCGATCAGCGGCGTGTGTCTCTTGTTGCGACGCTGCTTTCAGGACGCGCCTCATCGTGGTGGCACCAACTCAAAGTCAATCGCCGCCGCACCGAAAACCCCCAATCGCAAATTGGGCCAAATTTCGCAAACACTTGTAGAGAGAATTTTTGCCCTATAATTTTGAAAGCACCTTATACCGTAAATTTCATACTCTGCGTCGTGGACCAAATCAATTGACGCTTACATATAATTTCTATCGTTTGCTTTCAAGGATTGACGTCGTGACACCCCCGCACAATTGGTGTCTCGATATATTGGGGGTTTAAAGAAATCGATCCAAGAAACGCTTACTTTGCTTGCGCCGCGATCAAGCTCGAAGCACACCAGTGTGCGACGCTTCTCGAGCAAAGAAGCGGCGCCGTCGCTCAGACCATCACCATTTCCGCCGCCACGAGTGCCCCAGACGGTGTCTCCTCCGCCACCGCCAAGCCGCGAGCGCCTCCCTATGCCGCCAGCCTCAGACGCCCGCCAGCCTGCTAGGTCTTCGACTGCTCACGCTTTGGCCGCGGTGAAGCCGGCCACCGCGTGCACAATGCCCTCGCAGACGCCAACGCTTTCACTTTAATCGATGAATTGGAAACCCAATTTACTGCTAATCCCCTTTTTGATGAAGACCCACTTGCCGACTTTCCGTAAGAACATGTGACAGTGATGTGGGCCCATTGCTTGTTATCGTGCGCTCATGTTTGTCTCCAAAGGAACAGCTTGGAAACCGATGCACAACGGAACCATTTATTTGAGTCCACATGCACTATTGGAGGTAAGGTGTGTCGCTTTTATTATTGATTCTCGATCCTCGTGAAAATGTGATTTCTACGATCTTGTGAATAAATTGAATTTACCTACCGAACCCCACCCTTTTCCATATTCTTTGGCTTGGATTCAACGTGGAAATTCTGTGACGGTTGATCGTCGTGTGCATGTGACTTTTTCTATTGGGTCTAAATATAAGGATTCTATTTGGTGTGATGTTGTGCCCATGGATGCATGTCATTTACTTTTGGGGCGTCCGTGGCAATTTGATAGATCGTGTTTCATGATGGATGTAAAAACACATATAGTTTTATCTTTGATGGTTCTAAGATTGTTTTGCATGCCGCGGCTCCTAAGCCACCTCCTCGATCTGATCCTATTGTGTTATTATCGCGTGCCGATTGTTTGCATGAGGTTCAGATACTCCTTTGTGGTTTTATTATTAGGTGTGGAGAGTGTTGTCCCTACCGCTAGTGTTTATCCACCGATACAGCCTCTGCTTGATGATTTTTCCGATGTGTTTCTGCCGAGCTTCCTTCGGGTTTACCGCCTCTGCGTGATATTCAGCATCACATTAATTTAGTTCCGGGCATCACTCCCTAACTGGCCCCTCATTACCGTATGAGTCCGGTTGAGCATGAAGAGCTTCGTCGTCGGGTTGAGGAGTTAGTTCGGCGGGGTTCGGTCCGACAGTATGAGCCTTTGTGCGGTCCCTGCTATTCTTATTCCTAAGAAGGACTCTTCTTGGCGTATGTGTGTTGATAGTAGAGTTATCAACAAGATTACGGTGCGATACTGTTTTCCTATTCCTCGATTGGATGATTTGTTTGATCGGTTGAGTGGTGCTATGATTTTCGTAAGCTTGATCTTCGCAGTGGGTATCATCGAGATACGTATTAGGCACAGGGACGAGTGGAAGACAGCCTTTAAGACCCGTGAAGGCCTATTTGAGTGGTTAGTGATGCCTTTTGGCCTCTCTAACACACCGAGCACTTTTATGCGTGTGATGAACCAGTCTTTACGAGCTCTTATTGGTACGTTTGTTGTGGTCTACTTTGATGACATACGATCTATAGCCGCTCGTTTAACGAGCATTTGGGGCATCTACGTGCGGTGCTTACTATTCTTCGTGAGGAGAAATTCTATGCCTCACCGAAGAAGTGTTTATTTGGAGTGGATTCGGTATTATTTTTGGGATACGTGATTTCGGCAGAGGGGATCAGCGTCGATGAGTCGAAGATATCCTCTATCGCAGAGTGGCCTTCACCTACTACGGTTTCGAGGCTCAGCTTCCATGGTCTTGCCACTTTTATCAGCGATTTATTGCTCACTTGATGCTATCATGGCCCCGTCACTGATTGCATTGGTTCTAAGCCGTTTGTGTGGACCCCCAATGCCGAGCGTGCTTTCATCACTATCAAGGAGCGTCTCGTATCGGCACCAGCTTTGTTGTTGCCTGATTTTGATCAGCCTTTCGAGCTATCTTGTGATGCTTCAAAGGCGGGTATCGGTGCGATTTTGAGCCGGGGCCACCCCGTAACCTTCTTCGGTGAGAAGTTATCCGGACCTCGGAGTCGCTACGGTGCTTATGACGTGGAGTTTTATGCCGTGGTGCGGGCTGTGCGGCATTGGCGGCACTATCTTTTCACCGGGAGTTTGTCCTCGCTTTTTCGATCACGAGGCCTTGCGTCATTTTGGCGACACAGACAACCTTCGCTAGACATGCTTCTTGGGTCGCCTTTACAGCAGTTCACATTTGTTCTACGGCATCGTTCGGGGTCCTTTAATAGGGTGGCGGATGCTTTGAGTCGCCGAACTCTTGTGCTTTCTCGACATCGTGTTAACGTCCCTGGACTTGAGTTATTGGGGGAATCATATGCCGATGATAGTTTCTTTGGCATCATCTTGGCTCGTATTAAGGCCGGCGAGCCTTCCGATTTTGTTTTGCATGACGGATTCCTTTTCAAAGGCACTCGCCTTTGTATTCCGGCACTAGTCTTCGTCTTTGCCTCGATTTCGGAGCTACACGGTGCTGGTCATGTGGGTCGAGACAGATCTATTGAGCTTGTTCAGCGGTCTTATTTTTGGCTGACCATTCGTCGTGATGTTACCAGTATATGTGTCTCGGTGCAGGATTTTCCAAGTGTCGAAAGGGGTTTCGACCAATGCGGGCCTTTATCGTCCCTTGCCCATTCCGTCCGCTCCATGGGTGGCCATTAGCATGGATTTTATGTTGGGTTTGCCTCGCATACGGTGGGGTAATGATTCTATTTTTGTGGTGGTGGACCGTTTCTCAAAAATGGTCCATTTCATACCGTGTAAGAAGACCGCAGACGCCGTGAATGTCGCCAAGTTGTTCTTTCGAGACATATATCGTCTTCATGGGTTGCCTTCTTCCATTGTCTCGCATCGTGATACCCGTTTTCCGAGTTTCTTTTGGAAGAGTCTTTGGCGTATGGCGAATACGCGTCTTGATTTTAGCAAGTGCTTATCATCCCCAGACGGATGACCGAGACGGAGGTGGTGAACCGATCTTTGGGGAACTTGTTGCGATGTTTAGTGGGAGAGCATTTGCGTTCATGGGACGCCGCAACTCGGTCGAGCTGAATTTACTCATAATTCGGCGGTGAATCGTAGTAATCTTGGTCTTGCTCCTTTTCGTGTTATATATGCTTCGATTCCTCGGGGTCCATCGATTTGATGTCCTTGCCCTCTCTCATTCGCGCGGATATACGAGCCGTTGATATGATTGAGGCTCTGCGACACACTCATCGTGCCACCTATGATCGATTATTAGCTTCTTCATTGCTTACAAAGAGGCGGCCGATAAGAGTCGTTGCCATGTGGAGTTTGAGCCCGGTGATTTTGTTTGGGTGATATTGACGCGAGATCGTTACCACCGCACATGAGTATAATAAGCTTGTTGCCGGAAGATTGGTCCTTTGGAGGTCCTAGCCAAGATCAATCCGAATGCGTATCGCTTTGCGCCTTCCTCTCATATTCGTACATCCGACGTCTTTAATGTAAAGCATTTGATTCCATACACGGGCGACAATGATGATGATGATGGTGAGGGTGGTTCCGGTTCGAGGCGAACCTTCTTTCGGTAGGGGAGAATGATGTGGACGACGAGTCATTACGCTATTTGGATGCCCGTGATCGCGTTTTCAAGCCTAAAGTTTAATTTATTTGCTTCTCTTTATTTCTTTTTATTTGAAGCCCATCTTATTTTTATGTTGAACCTGGCATGGGCCTTGAACACTATTTAAGTGAGTTTTGAACACTTGTTTAGGGTAGTTGAATTTGATTATCGAATAAGATTATTGAGAGACGCCTAGTATACGTAGTATCAAGGCTTATCTCTTTGTGTTTGATCCTTCCGCTACGTCACATTTTTATTGATTGTATTAAATAATGTACTACTAATACATTAATTTTAATTGCACATGTATTTCGTATTTATAAATATTTAAATATTCGTCTAGTTTAAAAGTTTTTGAAAGAAATTAATTGTTCGTTAATGTAACTTTTGCATGGATAAATTTTTAATGTGTTTAGGTACACAAAAATCATCATACTATTACAAAATCAAAATAATTATCATATAAAACTTATTACACATATAACACAACTAAATCATCATCTCATCATTACAACAAAAATCATAACTACATCATTATAATAATAATCAACAAAAATCATATCCCTATCATTACACCCCATAGTAATCCATGTGTGTGTACATATACAATATATACACACTAGTCGCATCTTAAAGATGCGATAAGATAAAATTATTATTTTTCCATCATATCACATATTCAAAATGAAACTAGGTAGAGATACAATATATATACACACTAATCTCACTCCTAGAGCGCGACAAGGCTTATTTCCGTAAAACATGAAAAATCAACCATATTTAAGCTACCCATATAAAAAATTACAATATTTTAATAAATTAGCTAGGATAATGGTTATATAAAATTATTTTTATAGAATAGATAATGAGATGTAGTTATTAAAAGAATTATTTATGTACGAAGCATGACTAGAAAAATGTTCATAGATTATTGATACATTAATTTTATATTTGTCATCAATGAACGTGAGCCATAGATAACAACATAACAAAAGCTTTACATGTATGGGTTAATTGCACATATAGTCCTATAGGAAATTTCTCATTTCAAATTGATCCTTTTTAATATCGAACTAGTCTCTTACTAATTTTTCGTCTATTTTTAATGGAAATAAGTGCGTGTTACGCGCCTGTTAAAAAACAACAAACGAGATAAAATATGCAGCCAACGGGCAAAATTAGGATACACACCTAACTCACACCCAAGAAATCTCAGCCCCAAAATTACGAACCCTAATCGGAGCCAAAACCGACCCCAAATTGCAACAAATCAAACCCATATTGTCATAAACCTCAACTATTTACCGAAAATATCTTCGAAATGGATGAGAAAATCCCGTGAAAATCCCACTCAAAGTTGAAGTCGATCGAAGTCCATCACGCAAAGTCGAAGCCGCTAAAATCGTTGTACCTTCGTATGAAATGCTGCGAAATCGTAAATCTTTTCTCATATTTATTTGTTTAAACCCAAATTGCTACCCAGGGTTTTTTCGCATTCAGATTTTTTTGGAAAATAAGGGTATAAAATCAGTTTTCTAGGTATAAAATGAGTTTGTTGATAGTGTAGTTGGGGGTATATATATAGTATGGATTTTCATTTGGTTTTGAAAAAGATTCTAGGACAAGGGCTTTTTGTTTGTTGTATATATTTTATTTATTTTTTAGTATAATAATGAGCATATAAGGGGTCGAGATATATAATAAAATAGTATTGTATTTATTGATTACTATTATTTGGTGTTTTCAATTGATGTGGTCCCCCAATTTCTCCTTTTGCAGATAGTGGTAATGCAGTATTTTACAATATTCATTTGCACCATGGGGGTAAAGTTAAACGGGTAGGTGAGACTCTTAAATATGAGGTAGGTAAAATTTGGTTGAATGGGTTAGGTCAATTGTGTCCAATAAAAATTGCTACCGAAATATATTTGGGCTTGAATGTTAAGTGTTTTGATGTTCTTGAAGGTCGAATGTTAGTGAAGTAAAAAAGGTAAAGAGAAGGGTAAAGAGAAAGTTCTTGATGGGGGAAAGGGTAAACAAAAAATTGTTAGTGATGAAAATGATGGAGGACTCGAGGATTTATTTGAGAGTGGGGGCAGGAGGAATATGAGGGAGTAAGGGGAAGATGAGTGGGGAGAGGGAGACTTTTTTGTCATGGAGGTCGGGGAAGATGAGGGAGGTCATGGGGGAGAGGGTGAAGATGTTGTTAATGAGGGAGGTCATGGGGGGCAGGGTGTAGATGCTGTTAATGAGGGAGGACAGGGGGATTCACTTGATGATCTTATAGATAATTAATATTATTTACTTGAGGATTCTAATGATATGATAGTGATTTTAAACTGGGAGTGACAAATGGGGTAGTAATGAAGATGATTTTTTTATATGATGAGAAAGTTGATAATGAGGTTGAGTGCACCGCAAGAAAATTTAGAAATCACGACGAAAAAAGTCGTCATGAAAATATCATTTTTCGTCACAATAAATATTTGGTGACAAAATTTTTCGCCGCAAAGATCATTGTTGTATGTGCGTGGTATTATGTAAATGCGACGCTATTATAATTTGTCACCAAAAGTTATCATTTGGCAACGATAAAGGTCATCGTCGCTATATCTTTTTATTTATAGTGACATATAAATCGTCACGTTAGGCATCACAATTTCGTCACTTAATGTGATACCCGAGCCTCTCACTACTTATTGGTCAATATATTTCATGCATTGAGTGCATTTTATTTAATTATGTGCTACTTGTGATTTTGAATTATTTATCTTGTATTATTTTATTGTGCTTTTAGATACCGAATTAATTAAATATATTTTTATATGTTTAGTGGTGAGAAAATCAATTTATAAGTGATTGGGGTTTTGATAGTGTTTTGAGTACCAATACAATTTATTAAATTATTAGTGGTATTAGTTAAATTAATTATAATACTAATTGTTTCTATTAAAATATATATATAATATGTGTATAGTGTGTAGTGTGTGTATATATATATATATATATAGAGTTTTATATATATATATATATATATATATATATATATATATATATATAGTTATTAAGTAATAAAAGAAAAAAAAGAAAAAGGATTAGGAAACTTACCTAGTAAGAAAGTAAGGTGGTAGATGATACTAGTGGAGGGATGTATGTACCCTAACAAATTAGAAAGGTCGGCCATATATTTGCAAGCTTAGAGAGAGAGGGGGAGAGAGAGAGGGGGAGGGAGCGAGGGAGAGAGAGAGATTCTAAAGTATTTTGGTAAGTATTTAATTTCCGTCAATTGAAATTTTTTTTTACCATTTTTAAGCTCGTAATGAGTAGAACAAAACTCTATCCTCAAATCATTAATTGTTGTTCTTATTTGACACTGAAAGGCTATAAAACGGGTTTAAGAGTTTGATTTATCAATGCTTTGCGGACTCGAGGTAAGTAGAAATTTATTTGTGACTACAATGCATAAACTTAGTAATCTGTGAATTAATTTGTTTACATTTAATTAATGATATGTTGATATTATACGAATTTTGATATTGTTATTTATCGTGAAAAGAGCATGTGAGCTCAATAATTTATGTGGACTGAATTTGTGAGTTCGGTAATTTTTATGATTTGAACCTATGAGTTCAATTGTTGCTTTGAATGACTGTGAGTTCCATGATATTGTGAAATGAACTTTTGAGTTACGTGATTATTATAGAAATGGATATGGTGATTGAATTGGTGAGTTGCGAATGGAAATGAATTAGGGGAGTGATTAGAAATGAAACAGGTGATTTCAAAAGAGAGTATTTATATTGGCCACGTGTGACTTTTGTATAGAGCGTACGCGGCATATATCGCAAGTCTGGGGCCCGTAACAAATGAGTATAAATGAATTAGGCAAGTAGAAATGAATTAGGTGGGTGATTAGAAATGAATTAGGCGAGGGTGATTAAAATGAATTAGGTATGCGATTAGAAATGAATTAGGCGCGAGTGTTTAGAAATGAATTAGGATATTTCAAAAGTGAGTATATTGGAAGAATTGTTGAGAATTTTATATCATGCATAATTTCGATTACTAAGATTTATATCTCACTCAATTTATGCATTGTAGGTAACGTTGATGAAAGGTGATCCGGTAAACTTACCGGACAAGTTGTGGCGCTCTTACAAGCTTTTGAGTTTTTGTGTACATAGATGACGACTGTTGGGTAGGACCGAGGCCTACTTCCGTTATTGTATATTATGTCTATTTTGGATATGTACTGTATTGTATCATAAACTAGCACATATTGTTAGTATGAAAATCTTGTGGAGCAATGACTGTTGGACTCTAGTATGAATGTGAGCATGATTATGTTTTGAGTACGTAGTAATGTTATTATGTTTGAAATAAAAAGTTATGGCAGGTTTACGGGTTGTTTTATGTTTAAGTTCATATTGCGTCTAGTTGGGAAAAGGTGGTCGTGTCACTTAATATAGTGTGTCATTACTAAAAGTTCAATTTTACCCTGATTTGAATTATTGTTACTAAAAACTCGTCAAATTTTATTGACGTTATTATTTCACAATTAGTTTAACTATTTTGTCATCTTTTATAAAATTCATCATCAAAGAGTTGTTATTTGATAACGAAATGTTGATCGTTGTTATATATGTATATATATAATGACGACAATATTTATCATCAATAAATGTAACATATATAATGACGAAATAATTTGTTACCAATGAGTGTGATTTCATGATAAATTTTGTATCGTTGTTATATATGTACATATATAGTGACGACATAATTTACACTACAAAAATAACACGAATTAACGAGGGACCTAGCGAGGGTTTGAAAACCCTCGCGATTTAACAAGGGGAAGGCAAGGGCTTCATTTACCGACGGCTTTAACGAGGGTTCGAACCCCTCGCCAAATCTTGACGGATTTAACGAGGGCGTGGGCCCCCTCGCTAATTACCGCGCGGGCCCTCGCTAATTACCGAGCGCGGGCCCCTCGCCAATTTTAACGAGGCAGGTGCCCCTCGGTAGGCCCTCGCCAAATTTAATTTATATAAACCCCATCCCCTTTCTCCTCTCTCTCCCTTTCTCCTCTCTCTCCCTGCTCGCGTTTTTTGCCACACAAGCTGCCGTCGTTGCGCCACGCCGTGGCCGAAAATTTGACGTTAATTCTTGTCGGGCTTTGTAGTACGCATTCCCGGAAATATTTCTACGGTAAATTTTTAAGATTTAATCGGTTATTTTTATTGTTATTTTAGTGGATAAATTTTGTATTTTTAATTTTTCATATGCATGTATTTGTGTAAGTTTGTTGTTATAGTTGGTGATTTATTAATTATTTAGTGTTAATTTGTATAATTGTTATGTGTATTTTAATTATTTAGAAAAATTATTAGTATATGAATTATATATAATTATTTAGAGTTAATTAATTAGTAATTATGCAATTATATAATTTTGTTGTTATAGTTGGTGATTTATTAATTATTTAGTGTTAATTTTTGTAATTATTATGTGTATTTTGATTATTAGTGTTAATTAATTAGTAATTATGCAATTATATAATTTTGATTATTAATATTATTATAATTTTAATTTAATTGCTATAATTTATATATTTGTAGGTGTGTACATTTATTGAAAAAGATTCGATCTGGGAGTATAATTTCATAGCCACCACTATCACCGTAAGTATTCTTTTTGTAATTTGTTAGGTAAAGAAAAAGTTGTAGTTAGTTTTGATGTGTTAAAAAGTGTAATATAGGATGACCAAATTGAGCACTTTGTATAGACAAATTTAAGTAAGTGTTTGAAAATAAAACTAAGTATAAAACTCGACTAGGTCAAATATCGACAAGGACAAACTTCGGTGAGGATAAGAAATCGACGAGGTCAAGATATCGACAAGGACAACACATAGAAGACAGTTGACATGCAATACTATAAACAAACACCCAGACAAGGAATGAAGATGAGGACAAGGTGAAGTAAGTCTCAGATTTATGAAGTGTTAGAGAAATTTTACACATGTTTCAAGAAGCGCTTTCAACTAACCAAGAGGATGTTACAAGATTCAGCTTATATTGTTATAACCGATCAAACAGAATTCAAGGAAGTTATAACTACCAAGTGAAGATCTCTATAAATAGGGATAGAAATTAATATAAAATTACTTTTGATACTTTGCACTCTTCAAGATACACAATCGTATTCACGAGCCACAAATATTGTACACTTTCACAAACGTTTTATACGTTTTCCAGCTTTTAGTGTTTGTAGAACACTTTTCACATAAGATCATCAAGCCATAAATATCCGTAAATTAGGAAGAATTCATTGTAAGGTGAAGATTCACGATTGTAAGTAAGTCACAAGAAGGAAGAAAGTAAGTAAGTGAAGACCCTTCTTCAAGGTTGAAGAAGGAGAGTGGATGTAGGATTGTTATAATCCGAACCACTATAAATCTTGTGTTCTTTATCGCTTTGATTTACTTACTTGTATCTTTTCAATTCTTAGTTCATCAATTACCGTTTAATTTCGTGATTAAAGTTAAACCTATAATATCGCTGCTTTTGATCTTGTTGAAGTTGAGGATTAATCATCATTTTTATTTGTGTATCCGTATCTTGAATATATTTTTTTATGATTCGAAAAATCTACAAAATCTATTCAACCCCCTTCTAGATTTTGTTCTAGAAGATTAATTTAAGTTTAATCAACTCAACTAATCGGGACCAACAAGTGGTATCGTAGAGCGGTGTTAAGTCATTCGATATTAATTTTAGGTCTTAACTAAGATCCCGAATTTTGTTCTTGATAATCTGTAGTTTCTTTGTTTCACTAACAGTTCTACTAACAAGATCTTGTGAGTATTGTGATTTTTCTGTTTCACCATGTCTTCTCGTTAAGAACAAGGAATCTAGTAGTTTGCCTGATTTTTCTATAGAAGAATATGATTACTGGAAGTTTAGAATGGAGAACCATCTTAAAGCAATTCATGACAGAATGGAGGAGGTTCTTGAGGAAGGACCCATCAAGTTTTATCATGGTGGCACAAGTGATGGTACTACAAAGAAATTAAACAAGAGTGAGGCAAGAAAAGAAAAGCTCGTAACTCACTAGTGATGAAAGGAAGATTCACAATTTGGATCAAGTTGCAAGAACTGAAATTATTGAAACATTGAGCAAGGATTGGATAGAAAAGGTTAAAAGATGCAAGACTGCCAAGGAAATGTGGGAGACTCTTGCCGGAATCATGAAGGATCTGAATAGGTTAAAGAAAACAAGTTGCAAACTGTTCTACACGCTTTTGACACTTTCAAAATGAAAGAAGGAGAGTCTCGTTGATCAATTGAATGTTAGGTGACCAATCTACCGAACAAGGCAAAGGTGATTTGGGAAAAACGCATTACGTAAAAAGAAATCAACAATAAAGTGTTGAGGTCATTGAGCAAAAGATGGAGAGAAAAAGCTAACATTCTCAAGGCTACTCAAAATCTATCCTCAATTCCTCACCACACTTTGTTTTCTCATCTCGAAGGCGTTAGAATATGACATTCAAATTGAAGATGAAGAAGATGAAGCAGAATCTTCAACATCCGGAAAGATCAGAGCTTTTGTTCATCAAGATGAATATGAAAAGATATCTAAAGCATCTGATTTATCTCGTAAAAGAAGAAATGGCTCTTCGTTAAAAAGGTATGAAAGATTGAAGATGAAGTACAAAAGAAACAAGAGAGACAGGACAGAGTAGAAGGAACTATAGATCGACAGGATGAAAAGAGTTCAGACAATGATAGAAAGAAGGATCGACCAAGGAGTCATAAGTCACCTATCGACGAGGAGATAGTAGTCCAAAACAGACAGAGGAGATATATGTTATACATGCAACAAGTCTGGTCACTACGCTTATGATTGTCCTCAACTCACTCCCAGAGAGAGAGAAGAAAAGAGGAAGAAAAGATATAGAAGGTATGCCGACCAGAGAGCTCTCTTAGCCGAGAAAGAAGTAAGTTCATGAGAAATCTTCATCCTCATCCTCATCTGATTTTGGATCGAGATGATGACATCTGTCCGATGGCAAAAGAGGTACATTACTATACATCCTCGGATAATGATTGTGATACCTTATCGGAAACTCGATCTTATTGATAAACTTTTGAAAGACTTGGAAACAGCTCTATCTCGCTTATAAATAGATAGAGGCTGAAAATTTTAATTTAAAGAATCAAATTACTGATCTAAATAAGGTCAATCAAACTAAGAAAAGTGAGAAACCAAACTGTACATTCAATGGGGAATGTCGACCGAGATGATCACTAGTACCTTGTCCGATAAGACAGAAAAGTTAGAACAAGAATTGAGTTCTTTAAAAATAAAATTTTCAAATATCTATTCTGAGAATGAGAATTATAAGAAAACTAACAGAGAATTAAATCTCAAGTTAGGACTTATGAATAATTCTCAAACCACAATAGATAAAATCTTCAATTCGTCTCAAAAGTCTAGTGATAAAAGCTCGGATTAGGCTTTGATAGGAATAAGAAGAATGATCCTATAAAACCTAGAGTCTTTGTCAAAGCAACTAAACCTAAGGTAGGAAATTTATTCAGTCCTCGGAAACCAAAGGAATTAGTTACCTCATCCGATACTTGAAAAAAATCGAGACGAGGAAAATAACTCCATTATTACCTAGGAAAGAAACTCCAAAGGTTAAACCCAAGATTAAATCAAAGACTTATCCTAGGTATAATGGTTTTGACGGAAGAAGCAAGACATATCCATTCTTACCAAGATTCAAGACAATTTCAAAAGATCGGTTAAATAAGATTGATCTTGAAAGTCTTATCTTAGTAGATAGATATGGACAAAAGCTTCAATCTATGGTTTTAAGGAACATTGATATCTTTGTCCTGGATTCCTAAAAATCAACTTAACATGAAAGGACCCAAAGTACAAAGGGTACCCAAGCAATAAACTTGTGATTGCAGGAAGATAAGAAGATAGTTGATAGAGGAGATATTCTTGAGGTCATCCGTACATTGACAAGTGGTTGTTCCAAGCACATGACCTATGAAAGACGACTTCTCTCTAACTATCAAACCATTGATGGACCAAGAGTGATGTTTGGAGATAACAACTATGGACTTACTAAAGGTGTAGGAACACTAATGATTGGAGATGTTCAAGTTCATGAAGTTTACTACGTGGAAGGATTGAAGCACAACCTACTATCTGCTTCACAATTTTGTTAAGTTGGGTACGTGGCACGAGGCGACTTAGTCACATAAACTTCAAAACTCTTAACAAAATAACAAGGAAATCTTTAGTTAAAGGACTTCCTGATAAAATATTTTCAAAGAACCATGTGTGTGATGCTTGAAAAAAGGAAAAGCAGACTAAAGCTTCTTTTAAAACAATAAGTAATCCTTCTTGAGAAAGAATTGGAACTTCTTCATATGGATCTTTTTGGTCCAAGTAACTCCTCTCGATTTTAGTGGAAGAAAATATACCTTAGTAATTGTTGATGATTTTTCAAGATTTACTTGGGTTATTTTCTTGTACAAAAAGAATGAGACTATGACTAAGATTCCAGAATTTATTAAAAAGATTCAAAATGAAAAAGGATTAAATGTTGTTAAAATTAGAAGTGATAAATGTATTGAATTCCTAAATAAATTGATTTCTAACTACCGCATTGAGAATGACATAGCTCAGAAACTTCGCAGAAGGACTCCACAAAGAAAATGGAGTGGTTGAAAGGAGAAACAGTAACCTTGAAAGAGGCACTAGATCTATGTTATCCGAGTATAACACTCCACACGTATTTTGGGCGTAAGGCATTAATACAACATGTTATGTCCAAAATAGAAGCTTGGTTGTTAAGGATAAGTGTAAAACTCCCTATGAAATTTGGAAGGGAAGATCCCCCAAAATTTCATACTTTCATATATTTGGTTGTAAATGTTTCATACATAACAATGAAAAATCTCAATTAAAAACCTTTGATGCCAAGATAGCAGACGGGATATTCTTGGGATACTCATCCGTATCAAAGGCATATAGAGTTTTTAATAGGACAACCTTGTGTGTAGAAGAAACACCTCATGTGATATTTGATGAATCTTCTTTTGAGTTTGATAAGACAGTGGAACATCACAAAGATATCGACGATGCAGAGCCGATGACTATCAAAGAATCAACCATAAAATTCTACAATCAAGGATCGCATTCAGATGAAGAGGAAGAATTGGACAAAGGAAAAGAACACGGATATTTTTCCTCACCGGTGATTTGCCTACTAATCGACAACTAGCATATCCGATGTTCGAGGATCGAAGGTAACATAGAATCATCTCGAAATAAATAGTTCGAGACAAGACACCATCCACCGTAAAAGATAGAGGTAAGAGAGTAATGTTATATCACCCAGTGAAAGCAGATAATTGGAGATTTAGATTTTGGTGTCAGACAAGGACTCAACTAAATCAAGATTGTATGTTCAGTTGCTATGTGTCATTACTTGAACATAAATCAATTACGAAGCTCTAATCGATTCCAACCTGGATTAATGCCATGCAAGAAGAACTAAATCGGTTTCAAAGACAAGATGTGTGCGAGCTTGTTGAAAGGCCTCATCATCAAAAAGTCATTGGAACTAAATGGGTCTTTAAAAACAAAAGGGATGAAAACAATACCTGTGGTTAGAAATAAGGCTAGACTAGTTGCTCAAGGTTATTCACAATCGAAGGTATTGATTATGATGAAACCTTTGCACCGGTAGCTCGTCTGGAAGCCATAAGATTGTTTTTAGCCTATCGCTTTTAAAAGATTCATAGTTTTCAAATGGATGTTAAGTCAGCATTTTTAAATGGAATCCTAGCCGAGGAAGTTTATGTAGAGCAACCTCCTGGTTTTGTCAAAGGAGACAAGGTTTATAAACTAAGGAAAGCTCTATATGGACTTAAACAAGCACCAAGAGCTTGGTATGACACCTTATCCTGAATATTTAATTCAAAATGATTTTGTTAAAGGTAAAATTGATAGAACTCATTTTAGAAAAGAGTTTGGTTGTGATCTTTTGTTAGTTCAAATTTATGTTGATGATATAATATTTGGATCAACTAACATATCTTTGTGTGAAGATTTTAGTTCTCTTATGAAAAGCAGATTTGAAATGTCCATGATGGGTGAGATGACTTATTTTCTTGGACTTCAAGTCAAACAGACAAAGAAGGGAATATTCATCAATCAAACCAAATATACAAAAGATCTTATTGATAAATTTGGAATAGGTACCAGCCGAGAAGCTAAGATACCTATGATGACAAATTTTTCGATGGATCCAAATGAGAAGGAGAAGACACTGATCAAACCGAGTATAGAGGTCTTATTGGTTCTTTATTATATTTAAGCGCTAGTAGACACTGATATTTCTTTTGCGGTTGGAGTATGTGCTCGTTTTCAAGCTAATCCTAAGAAAAGTCATCTTGAAGCGGAAAGAAAATTCTCAAGTATCCGAAAGGAACTATAAATATTGGACTATGGTATCCAAATGATGATAACTTTGAGGTATCTGGATACTCGATTCGCATTTTGGTGGGTGTAAGATAGATAAAAAATCTACATCTGGTACTTGCCAATTTCTTGGTAGTAAGCTGATTTCATGGTTGTCTAAGAAATAAACCTCTGTAGCTACTTCCACAATCAAGCCGAGTATATGGCGGTGGAAGTTGTTGTTCACAACTAACTGGATAAGTCAATGCCTAAGGGACTATAACATTATCACCAAAGAAGTACCTATCTTTTGTGATAGTAATAGTGCCATAGCTATTACCAGAACCCAGTCCTACATACAAGATGCAAGCATGTAGATATAAGACACCACTTCATCCGAGACCATGTCGAAAAGGGGATATCGACTAGAGAAGATTCTTACCGATTTTCAAAGAGCAGACATCTTGACAAAGCCACTTGCAGAGACAAGGTTTAAAAACTATCCGTAGAATTAGGATTATTAGATGATTCTTTAGTTAATCTATACTCTAATTCCTTGTTTTTTACGACTAGTCTCTCTCAAATGGTTTATTATGTCTAGAAAGGATTATCGGACTAGATATGAGTCAAAGGACAATCGGGTAGCTGATATCATTGATCTCCTATTTTGGAATCAAGATTCAAGGATTAGTCATATTGACCATATCTAACTTGATAATTACTTGTCGACATAGGTAAATCGAGATAAGGACATAATAGTCAACCGACTTCTACGAGAATCGATGACTATTGCACCTTATCTAACTTACTCTTGCTACTAACGATTTGTCTAAGTGTTTGTGGTTTCAGCAAGAACAGAGTTTAGTATACATCTCTAAATACAAGACAAGGTCTAAATATCCAAATGTTCGTAATACGCAGACGGTGATGCTATCAATCCGCAGACGAGGTGAAAGTCCAGGAAGTCTCTCCTAAATACTCTTAATTATGAATATTGGGTTCATATAATTAATGTATGAATTTAATATCATAATTTTCTTTAACATTTATCAAAAAAATGAAATTACTCAGTTTGTTAAAATATTTTGTTTTACAAAATAAAAGGATAAGGGTTCGAATTTGTTTTCTAAAAACTATAATATTCTATTTTATCTCTCCAATTAACTGAAAAATAATTTCTTAAATAAGTAACTATGTCGGGAGAGAAGTTACTACGGACCCAAAATTTTTACAAATTAACTTTTGAAAAATGCCGAGTATGCTTCACGCGCCGAAATGGAGGCGGTTTCGAAAATGAATCGTCTCAATCTCACGCGCGACACATGACATATTAAATAATATTCTCTGCACTTTTCAAAATAAATGTCATAATTGCATTAATGGCGATTTGAAAGCCTACATTTACACTTTTGCAGGCAATTATTAATCTTATAATTGTTTATTATTATATTTACCATATAAATAGACATTCGTGTGCATAATTTCATTTACGCACACATAAAACTCTTCATATTTTCTCAAAACCTCTCTTTTCCCTCCTAAAACCTTCGGCATTCATCAATGGCGGATTCTAAAAAGAAAATCAAGTTCGAATATGATCGACCTCCATTAGAGATAGAACAAAGTCAGAGATGTATGTAGATTGGGATGTTTCGACCGACTCCGAAACAAGAGAAATACTGAATCTACTGGAATCAAGAGGATTGAAGCGATCTGTGCGATGAAACCTTCGAAGAATTTAACGGTGGATGATCTCGTGTGCTGAGTTTTGACCAGGGCAAAAGCAACAGATACGAGATTAGAATCACAAATTAGAACGAAAGAAAAGAAGAGAAGGATAGTTTTATCGATTTCTGAGATTGGAGCAATTTTCGGTTTAAGCACCACCGGCGATAACCCGTTCACCTATAAATCATCGGAATATTTGGAGAGTTTCCGACTGATGGCAAGGAGAACATATCAAAATACAACGGCGAATCTGAAAAGGCCGATGTTGAAGAGAAAGTACAGATTGTTGATGCCGATTCTAACCAAGTGTAACTTGGGAGCAACAAAGCCACGATGGGCTAACTAAGCCGAGGATATGCTATCTCGAGAGCTATCATAGATGGGGCCGAAATCAACTCGGGCAAGACCGGTCTACTCCAGGATAATGGAGGAGAAGAAAAAGTTCACAAAAACCCCCATATCGAGACGAGGCGATGAGATGGTCTTTGGCCAAACCGCGAGTATGATGGCCAGGATCACCATCATACTTGAGCACAAAGTGGGGACAGAGACAACCTCGGCCCGGAGTGTTGGAGTCAAGAAGTATACAAGACAGAAAGGGCTCTTGATTAAAGATGAGAAGATATATGGGCCGACCGACTCGTAAGGAGATGGAGATGCTCGGCTCCACCTCCACCTCCAAAGAAAAGGGCTTCAAAAGCCAAGACGAGGAGGTTAAGACAGCCTTGGCAGATGAATCCTCGTCTCTGAGACTCGAGGAAGCAGAGGACAGCTTCCCAAGGGGGAAGTGTCGCAGCTGAGGTGGAGAAAGTATCGGGCGACGGAGACGGTGGATGTCTCGCCCGAGGAAGAGTCGAAGGAGAGGAAGCCGAGTTCACCATCATCATCTTCATCCTCATCCGAGGATGGAGTACCTAAACCCTCCACTTCCCAACCTCGGCGATGAAGGGGCATATGAGACCGCCGCCTCCGAGCCTCTAAATCGGTCCACTCCCATAAGTCCAACGCAAACCCAATCATCATTTGATTCATTCTCTTTCCTACCCTTAACCTCATCTCGAACCTCGACCTTTACCTAAATCTACCCCAACCCATCCTGGGAAATGGGTCCAACTGAAACCTCACCGTGGATTCTTGGGAAGAAATTCATCCTAAGACAAGAATCCACTCTTAAGGACGAGTCCGAGTTATTGAAAGAGCTGATTGATGTCTATTTGTTGAGAAGACTCAGCTGGGTTCATTTGAAGAGACAGCTTATTTTGATAGCGACAGGGGACAATAACCTAGCCATCCGGGAGAAAGAAGTCCTCAAGAAGGCAAAACTCAAGTCATTCCAAGATATACTAAGCGAGACTACTTTTGTTGATTATATCCAACAAAGGGTATATCTTGGAGGTGAGACCCCAGAAGAGGTGGAAAAAGCGATTGGAGAAGGGGAAGAAACAGAAAAAGGATGAGGAGAGGCATTTGTTGAGGAAGAAAGGATGGAGGAAGAGATAAGCTGGTGGAGCTGCCCGATGAGCCACCCGAGATGGATACAGTGAGGAGGCATAAACAGAGCAGATTGGGAGCAAGAAACAGTGAGGAGGAAACAGATATGCCAACTACATCGACTTACAGCAGATTCCCCTCCATCTTGTGCAAACCGAAAGCTGAAATCGAGGAAATAGATCTAACTCTATTTCCTCCCTCTCAAGAGCAGAGCTTGCCCACCACATATGTGTCTCGTATCCGATGTGGAAGCGTTGAAGGCTGAAGTAGAAAATTTGAAGAATGTCTATCTGAATGCCTTCCGGATGGTCCCAAATGTCATAACCTCTCGCAATAAAGGAGAATATAGAAGCGATTGTTCATGAAAAGACCAAGATTGATCTATATTTCTCCGAATCGCACATGAAGAGAATATGGCCAAATTGAAGCGAGAAGGTGGCTGAGGAAATGAACAACCAAGATGCCTGGGTCAAACAATATGTTCGAGATGCATATCGCCAAATCGGTGATAGTGTTGAAGACCAGGTGAAAGAGTCTTGGAAAGCTAAGGAGGCTTCATTCTCTCAAGTGCTAAAAATGCAAATGGCTATGGAGAAGGACAAACAGACAAACATCTAGAAATAGTTCATGGAAGATGAGTTCGATTTAACCGAGACACCCATAAGAAGCGCCTTGAACAAATTTTGATCGAGAAAATAGGATTTGTAAGAGAAGAACTCATAGGGCAGATAAATCAAGTAGCCACTATCTGCAACACCCGCTTTGCCGATGCTAAAAAGGGGGAAGATAGCGAGCTCAAGAAAAGAGTTGAGTTGCAAGATGATCGGCTTATGGCACTCGAATCTAAGGATAGACGAGCCGTCGAGGAACTGTTGAAGGTAGAAGAAGAGAAGAAGAAGGCTGAAGAAGAGAAGTCTCAGAGAGCACTAAGGAGACTAAAAAGAACTACACTGAGGCTACCGAGTCCGATCCACGAACCCGATATTCCACCCACCGCTGATCCCTGCTCCCGTCTTATCAATCAAATCCCCCATCCTCATCTAAAGTAGCCGGGAAAGCCAAGGCTTCGAGCCAAGTTCGTAAAACCCATCCGAAATAGAAGAAGAAGCAAGGGTGCTAAAGAGGAGAAGGGAGGAGAAGGAGAAGTATAAAAGAAGGGATGCCAAGAAAAGAAGAGAACAGAGAAAGCAAAGCGGGAAATTTTATGATAGATCATTAAGGAGATGGGTTCGAAAAGAACAAGATGAGCAAGGCAGGGATGTCTTCAGCCGGGCCTTCATAGAGGTGAGGTCGTTCCCAAAGAAATCCTACTCATGGCGAGATCAGGTGAAGTGGAGACCCTTTGAAGTTGATTGGGTCTTCCAATTTCATGTGTGTAAAAATATCAAATGGGGTTTGGATGAGAACGCCACATTCCACAACCGGGCCGGAAGAAAGGGATCCGCAGATGTATCAAGACGTAATAAACCTTGCACATGAGGAGTTCAACGCACGTAGTCGCACCTTCATACTCTCGAGATGGAACCTCCACTAACAAAGGATGGCCGACTAGATCGTGAGAAGATCAAGCGGCTGATCATCAAGGTCGAGTCCATTGCTGATCTTGCGTAAGGAGGAGAGACGGTATCTTTGAAGAATAGAGTCTTTGATTGGCTAAAGATACCCGAGCAGATAGGTGGTATGACTAGTTCCGATTCTCTCTTTTGTGATCCTTATCTCGATTTACATGAGATATGTGCTAATTTGTGGATATATCCGAATATCAAATTGGACTTCTCTCATAAACTTTGGTGTTCTAACCGACTTGATTCTTTTTAATAACTTGTTCACATTTTCATAACACTAACTTATCTCAAATCTTCAAATCTTGTCTATGTTGTCTTGAAGTTTTTGACTTTAATCGTGATTGACTATATTTCTCTAATAATCTGCTTATTGAGTATATTGTTACGATCATCCGATTATTTCCATTGCTCTGTTTATCCGACTATGTGACTTAGTTGTATACTTTGTAATAGATTTTTTTAAAAGAGTTCTAACATTTTTCTTTTCTTGGTGTGTTTTAACATCATCAAAAAGGGGGAAATTGTTAGGTAAAGAAAAAAGTTGTAGTTAGTTTTGATGTGTTAAAAAGTGTAATATAGGATGACCAAATGAGCACTTTGTATAGACAGTTGAAGTAAGTGTTTGAAAACAAAACTAAGTATAAAAGTCGACTAGGTCAAGATATCGACAAGGACAAACTTCAAAGAGGATAAGAAATCGACGAGGTCAAGATATCGACAAGGACAACACATAGAAGACAGCTTGACATGGAATACTATAAACAAACACCCAAACAAGGAATGAAGATGAGGACAAGGTGGAGTAAGTCTCGAGACGATGAAGTGTTAGAGAAATTTTACACATGTTTCAAGAAGCGATTTCAACTAACCAAGAGGAAGTTACAAGATTCAGCTTATATTGTTATAACCGATCAAAACAAAATTCAAGGAAGTTCTAACTACCAAGTTAAGATCTCTATAAATATGGATAGAAATTAGTATAGAATTACTTTTGATACTTTGCACTCTTCAAGATACACAATCTGTATTCACGAGCCACAAATATTGTACACTTTCACAAATGTTTTATACGTTTTCCAGCTTTAGTGTGTGTAGATCACTTTTCACATAAGATCTTCAAGCCATAGATATCCGTAAATTAGGAAGAATTCATTGTAAGACCGAAGATTCACGATTGTAAGTAAGTCACAAGAAGGAAGAAAGTAAGTAAGTGAAGACCCTTCTTCAAGGTTGAAGAAGGAGAGTGGATGTAGGGTTGTTATAATCCGAACCACTATAAATCCTGTGTTCTTTATCGCTTTGATTTACTTACTTGTATCTTTTCAATTCTTAGTTCATCAATTACCGTTTAATTTCAGTGATTAAAGTTAAACCTATAATATCGCTTGCTTTTGATCTTGTTGAAGTTGAGGATTAATCATTATTTTCATGTGTATCTGGTATCTTGAATATATATTTTTTTAGATTCGAAAAATCTACAAAATCTATTCAACCCCCTTCTAGATTTTATTCTAGAAGATTAATTCAAGTTTAATCAACTCAACTAATCGGGACCAACATAATTAATTATTATTTAAATATGATTTTAATTTAATTATAACAATTATTTGATTTAAAATTATTTTGCGTGCATGATATAATAATAATTTATATATATGGTGATCGATGTTCGATCAAATTTTGTATGATAATTCAATTATAATATTAATTTTGAAAATTGAATCGATGTTCGATTCAAGTTGATGTTGGAGTTGAGGGTTGATGAATTGTTTGATATTGTTTGTCAGTAGAATGTGCGTTCCGACTTGATTAATTTTAATTGAGTCGGAAATGGATGCACTAGGAACTTGATATATTAACTGGGAATACGATAAAATAAGACAAAACTCCGAAATTTTTAGAAAATATATATATTAATATTAGGAAAAAATATATTAACCGAAGAATTAATTATGATTTAATTAAATTTTGAATTTTCATTAATCAAACAGATTCCTATGAATTATTCAAACCGTAGTTGGATGTATGGTCCAAGAATGATTAATGGCATGATATCTCCCGAATTTCTTAGTGGCCTTGAATCGTTTATAGAATTCGCTCCTAGTAACCGGAATGGATGAGTGGAGGAAAGATTAGGTGTCCTTGCTCGAAATTCAAATGTAGGACCAGAGTTTTAGAGAACCCATTGATGTGAAATCACATTTGTTTGGACATGGGTTTATGTCTAATTATCACAATTGGATTTTGCACGGTGAGCAAAATTGGAATTCTATACCACACCGAAACTATGATCACCGACGTCGACTTCATATAGAGTTGGCGACAACTGCTGCATCTAGCTCGTACCACAATATGATGATGGACTTAACTTCTGGTCCTAAAATTAGTTTTCAAAATGTGGAAGAAGAGCCCCTTAGTGAGGAACCTCCTAATCGGCATGCTGCACATTTTTGACACGCTTCGTGCGGCGGATCGAGATCTGTATCCTGATACGAGTCTCATTCTCGATTGTCATTCAATGCCCGTCTTTTAAACATTAAAACCGAGAACAGGCTGTCTCGAAAGGGGTTACAATCAAATAGTTGATTTGATAAGTGAGATTTGCCCTCTAGAAAATCTGGTGCCCACGAAATTTTCCGATACTAAACGGTTGATGGATGGGATGGGTCTTCCCGTAGAGAGGATTGATTGATGTGCAAATAATTGCATGATATATTGGGGTGCAAACAGGAACTTGAATCTTGTAAGGTTTGTGGTCGATCACGATTCAAACCTCGCTAGACGTGGTGTGGATGGTCGATGGAAAAAGAACAAATTTTCAAAGAGATGTTCTATTTTCCTATCATTCCTCAATTGCAAAAGACCGTATCACCAATACTCTACCGCTAAGGATATGATATGGCATGCTAGTTGCTATAATGATGAGGTTGGTGTTATGCGTCACCCTGCAAATTCATTGGCTTAGAAACACTGGACTATTCATATCCCGATTTTGCGGCTGAAATACGGAATGTGAGGTGGGTTTGAGCAACGATGGTTTTGACCATTTTGGGCGATCGGGAAAACGATATTGGCATGGCGGTGATAGTGGCACCGTACAATCTGCCCCCATGGTTGTGCTTGAAAGAACAATTCATGTTTTTGGCGGTTTTGGTGCGTGGTAAAATGCTTCTACAAGAAATTGATTGGGTGGGGTACCGGAAAGTTCTGAGAAGAGGGTCTTGAGGCTCACAACAAATGATTAGATGGTGGGTGGAGGAAGAAAAGTATTTTTGGGATTTGCCATATTGGAGTACCCTTTTGATCCAAAGCATAATTTGGATGTGATGCACATTGAAAAAAATGTGTTTGATAATTTGTTCTACACAGTGATGAATGTGGAAGGGAAAACAAAAGACACAAATAAGTCTAGGGATGAAATTAATGAATATTGTCGTCGTCCCTCTCTAGAGAAATGTCAACGCACAGAATGTATCCCAAAGCTTGTTATTCACTTGATAAGAGTCAAAAGGATGATTTGCGTAGATGGGTAAGCGAGTTGAAGTTTCCCTATGACTATGTGTCTAACCCGTCTCGATGTATAGACCGGAGCAAATTGAAGATGTTTGGGATGAAGAGTCATGATTGCCATGTGTTTATGCAGTAGACTACTCCCGATTGCTTTTCGTGAAACTCTGCCGCCGAATGTGTGGAAAGCAATTGCGAACTTAGTTTGTTCTTTAGGGAATTAACTTCTACATCCATTACAGATGAGAACATGGCACGATTGGAAGCAGATATTCCAGGTTATATTGTGTAAGTTGGAACGTATCTTTCCGCCCAGCCTTCTTCAATTCGATGGAGCATGCATGCATGCACCTTGCATACGAAGCAAGGATAGCTGGTCCTGTACAGTATAGATGGATGTATCCATTTGAGAGGTAATTTATAACTATAAATTATTTGATTACCTAAAACGGTTATAATATTATATATATAACACTTGATTCATTTAATTAGGTATCTTCACAATTTAAAGCTCAGTGTTGGTAACAAGGCGCATGTTAAAGCATCGATTGCAAATGCGTATTTAACGAAAAGAGGCCTCAATATTTTGTTCCCTCTATTTTGGCGATAACGTTTAGACGAGGCGGCACAATGTACCTCGTAATTATGATGGTTGTGGCGATGTACCCCAACTAGTGAAAGGTACTTTGTCCATATTTATACCTCTGAGTCGACATCTTGGAAAGATGAACAAAAGATGGATTGTAGATGAAGAAAAAAACACGGCTCATACGTACGTGTTCTTTGAATTGTCGAGTTGCAACCGTATATCGAGTAAGTTTATAACGTTTAACTTTTGTTAATTATAACGTCAATCCGTATATTAAATAATCAAATCCCCTGTTGTAGTATGTTTTCCGAGCAACCGCAAAAATTTCAACCGGGACTCTCGAGGGTGAACAAGATGATAGACTACAAGAGAAGTTTGCATCGTGGTTTGAACAACTTGTAAGGGTAAACAATATTCAAAATCGATGGATACATGATCTTTCTATCGGTCCTTCGAGTTGTGTCACCACATACCACTGGACATTACGTGAATGGTTACAAATTTTACACAGAACTTATGGCTCATCCAAATCTACTTCAAATTGTGGAGTTTGTTTCAAGGGTAAAAATTATGATGCAGATGAGAATGATTTCTACGGGATCCTCGAGGAAGTAGTGCAATTGGAGTACCCGGACGTATTGAGAAAAATGTTGTTCTGTTCAAGTGTGAGTGGTTTGATCCATCGTGCCAAATGGAACAAGAGTACATCCTCATTACAAACGCTACGATCCTTTTGTGTTAGCAAGTCAAGCCACTCAAGTTTACTATGGCAAGTACCGGAAAGCGTAGACATGAATGGTTGGCCGTTTGCAAAATCAAACCGAGATCCTTGGTCGAAACCGTGCCAATGAATGAACAAGAGCTTCCCCCTTACAAGACGACCTTGAGTCCCAAATTAACGTTGTGCAAACGGATGATGATCCAATCATATTGTGAGATGTCAATGGTGCACTAATTGATATTGAAAATAATGAAGAAGAGGAGGAAGAAGAAGAAGAAGAAGAAGAAGAAGAAGAAGAAGAAGAAGAAGAAGAAGAAGAAGAAGAAGAAGAAGAAGAAGAAGAAGAAGAAGAAGAAGAAGAAGAAGAAGAAGAAGAAGAAGAAGAAGAAGGGGAGGAGGAGGAGGAGGAGGAGGATTGAGACTCGGATGAATATTGAATATATAGTGTAATAATTATTTATTATTGAGTAATTAATGTAATAATTATGCGTGTTTCATTTGCATGTTATATATATGATGAATTATTTAGTATTAAATAGTGTAATAATGTGGTTTTATTTAATTATTGTTACGAGATAAGCGGGCCGTCTGGATCGAGGGGACCATGCAGGTCCCGGGAGCAGTGGTCGAGCGGACCGTCTGGGTCTAAGGGACCATCCGGGTCCAGGGGTCGACATGTCGGGGTACCAGATCAGTACCGATTATTCACGAGGATAAAGAGTACGAGGTGTCGGCCCCGAGGCTTATAATGACCATCCGGCTCCGGCTCATATGGGGAGATCCTAGATATATGGGTCTAAAGGGGCACGTAAGTTAAATACTTGTGAATAATAAAGCTGTGTCATATTTATATGTCTATTAATTTCGCGTGTTTATTCCCTTTTTGCAGGTTGATGCCATCGAATATGATATCCAGGACTATTCGGGAGATTATGTATCGACATATGGAGCTCGGTGCATTCACTTTCCGGATGATATCTCTGAGAGAGGCTGCAGACGTCTTGGGAGTCATTTCGGTACATTATATTTTGTTATTCGCTATTTAATTTTGATTAATTTATAAACTTTAACGCTTATTGAGTACAATAATATTTTGTTTAGCAGAGAGTGACTAGGTGGGACCCTGCCATTACGAACTCAACGGAGGTGTATGAGCTGTTCGTTCGTAGGACAAGCAGAAAGATACACCGATATGCTTTGAACAACGTGAAAACGCGTGGTCACCAAGAACCAGAGGCCTGGATGGGATGAAGCCGTTTTCAATGCACCGCTTGATTATTGGGATAGAGAAGAGGTGAAGTCAAAGAGCGAGCGTGTAAGAGGAATCGAATGTCGGAGCCTGGAGGCGCGGTACCGGCATCTCCTCGTCATAGGGGCGGATCCCGTGGATCACCGAGTATGCATATGACTTTGTAAGTAATTTTTATGCTAGTTCAATATTTTAACTAAACACGTTGTTCTAATTAAATAAATACAGGAGAGGAAGCATGGACGGCCCCACACCGACCGGGACATAGTAAAGCATTACCACAACCGTGGTGAAGGGGAATACACCTACGGGGCTATTAGTGACACACTTGTAAGTATTTTCATTTTATATTATGTAATAATCTATAAAAAATTATATATATGTCTATTTTTGTAATTTAAAATTTTAATTGTGGAAATATTCGTAGAGCATGAAGTGCAAGAGGTGGCCTCCCGGATGCCTCAGCCCTCCGAGGTCGAGCTCCGAACCCCAACCCGACCTATCCCAGATCTATGTCAATATCGTTGGAAAACAACACGGGAGGGTTCGGGATTTTGGTCACCGGGTAAGTCCAGATGCATCCTCCGGCTCTTGCTCATCGAGTACTCCTCCTAGTGGTTACACCCAAGCTAATATCGACCGGATGCTCCAAGAGGAGCGTGAGAGGGTGCGGGAGGAGATGGAGCGAAGAGACGCAGCTGCGAGCGGAGATGCGAACGGAGTTTCAGGCGGACATGCAACGTCAATTCCAGGAGATGATGCAGGGGTTGCGGGGTTACTTACCTGGTGGTTATATTCCCCACCTGGTCCGAGTGATTCTGATTAGTCATCCCGTGGGTCCCGTGGTTCTAGGCGGCGCGAATGAATTATTCGTGTTTAAAACTATGAATTTTTCTGAATGTTAATTAAGAATTTATGAATTTTAAATGTTTACGAGTATGAATTTTAATTAATTAAGATGATGAATTTTAATTATTTAATGTATTAATTTTAATTGTTTAAGAGTACATATTTACACATGATAATATTGTTGACAATTTAATTGAATATATATGTGATAATAATAATAATTATAAACATGATAATATATATATGTAATAATAATAATAACAATAATAAATGATAATATGTATATAGTGAATTATAGGATACAATTTAATTGAATATATACAATATTAATAATTATAAAATAATAATATATATACTAAATATATTATACAATTTAATTGAAAATATATATGTGATAATAATAATAATTATAAACATGATAATATATATATGTAATAATAATAATAATAACAATAATAAATGATAATATGTATATAGTGAATTATAGGATGCAATTTAATTGAATATATACAATGATTATAAAATAATAATAAATATACTAAATATAGTATACAATTTAATTGAATATATGTGATAAGAATTTAATTGAATAATAGTTATACTAAACAAATTTAATTGAATAACATTTATAAATTAAATATATATAATATTGAATATAATATGATATTAATATATTTAAAAGCAAAATCATATTGAATGATTAGCTTTGCCCAAACGGTAAAGCGCCTAAGACTCTCCTCCTATTCTCTTGGAGGTCGCGGGTTCGATTCCCCCTCACGCGATATAAAAACGCACCCAGCCCCTCGGCAGCCGGGCGCGGGTTCGATCCCCCCGGCCACAATTTTTTTATTAGGTTTAATATTAGCGAGGACGAGACGAGGGGCCCACCTCGCCAATTCCCTCGCCACACGCCTCGTCGATTCCCTCGCCACACGCCTCGCCTAAACCTCGCCGAGACGCCCTCGCTAATTCCCTCGCCCGGGTGCCCTCGCCAAACCCTCGCCGAGCAGCCTCGCCAAGTCCCTCACCAACCTGTCCCTCGCCAAATCCTCGGCAATTAGCGAGGCAGCTGCCTCGTTAATTAGCGAGGGCCGAGCCGAGGAAAGTGTTAACGAGGAGGTTTTTGGCGAGGGCAACATTCCCTCGTTAAAGCCCTCGTAAACCCTCCCCTCGTTAAATCCCTCGCTAAATCCCTCTTTTAAAACTATTTATTTTTGTGGTGTTATCATCAATGAGTATGATTTAGTGACAATTTTATTGTCATTAAATGATTTGGAAATGATGACGAAAATATAAATCATCACTAAAAAACTAAACTGAGTGACAATTATATTTTGTTATATTTCAATTTTTTCATGAAAAGTTTCACTAAGGTGACCAAAGTTTTATCGTCATTTTATATAATGAAATAATAACGACACATTTTGTTACAAAAAAATAGACTTTAATGACAAGATTATTTAACATCGCTAAAAGATGTAAAAATTGTGACATTATTATCATAATAACATATTGTCATCGTTAGTTAACATAAAGTGACAAAATATTATTTCATTATTAAAAATTAAGAAATTATTACAAATAAGTTTAAAAAGTATCCCAAAATTACAAATATAGGTTCATTGTGCAAATATTTTTGTGCTTCGTATAAATTTATCTTATGTCTTTGTGCAAATATTTTTGAACTTATTTGCAATTTTAATTGTTTTTTAAACCTATTTGTAATCGGCCCAAAAATAATATTTATTGTGAATATAATTCATCATGACATAATTACTTTTATTGATAATTTATTTAAACGTTTACATATTAAATTAATAATAACATTCAATTAATTTATAAGGAATTTATCAAATTATCGTGATAAACAAATTTCAATTAATAAAAAAACTATTAATAACAAAAACTAAAATAAAGATATAATATCATTCTGCATTAACAAAAAATTTATTTATTAGAAAGCAACAAATAATATTTGCAATCATTAAATGAAACAACAAATTAAAAAATATAAAATATATATTATAAAGTTTATGTCCAGGATATTATTCCTTTTCACATCAAATGACGATGATGAAACAAAACAGCCTTTTTGTCTCAAATTCGCGAGAACCTCCGAGAGCCATATAAAAACACGAAAAGAAATCACATCAATGATCCGAAGAAAAAGAAAAATCGATGGACTAATAAACCGGACCAAAAATAAAACCAGGTCCCAACTAAACAAGTGGATCACAAGTTATTTTGCAAGAACTCCCAAATCAAATAAAGGACCAATAACAAAATAAAAATATGCTTTTCGGCGAATTAAAACAACAACCAAAATCAACAACTACAGCGATCAATGTAAATTGAAGAATTGAATTAATTTTTGAAGTTTTTTCCTTGTTTTCATGTCCACTTAATATTTTTTTCTTTTTTGTCTTTTCAAGCTTAAAAACATAAAGAAAATGGACGAAATAAAATAAAATGATAGGGTACCTAAAAACACACACCGTTTATTTCAAAGAAGCATAAAACAGGCTCACTTGTGTATTAAAAGAAATCAGATCACAATATTAGATAATAAAACATTCAAGTTAGAGATCAAAATGCATTAGAAAGAAACATCCATAATTCATAATTCATAAGTGCGTGCGCACACGCAATTTCTGTAAGCTAGAATAAATAATATTGTATAAAATGAAAAAAAAATATTACATACCTTTTGAAATTCTTCCTGATGAAAATATTTACGTACCATTTCCATTAATATAAATTCTTCCTAGAGATTACTGTACATTAGTGTACATTGTTACATGATTTTGCAACTTTTAATTATCTAAAAATCATACATGAATTTTGCACAAGATCATTGTGTACTTGACACACAAAGTCAACGTCATTTACATATATTACTATAAAGACAAATATTTATTTCTATAGGACAAATATGTATTAATTGTCCTTACACTAACATATAATTGCACTTACAATAACACATGTTTGTTCATATAGTAATCAATTTGGAAGCGAATGTTTATGTTTTTTCTTTGCACATTTTTTAAAAGATCCGCTTGACCCATTCTTACCCGATTTTGATCCATAGTATATAGACTATATTTTTGAATACTTGATCTATGAAATATATTATATAAATATTCTTCATTATATATATATATATATATATATATATATATATATATATATATATGACGTGTATTCAACATATTTTCTGGACATGGGTAATATATATTTCTTCGGCATTTAAATAGCATTACATTATTGTATATAAAGGAGTTTAAATTATTATAAATATATTTTTCTCTTCAATTATTCAATCGTCCAGGAGTTTAGTCTTCAGAATTATACTGTAGGTCCTAGGGCCATTTAAAAAATTTATAAACTTTTAACCATTCATAAGTTATATATAAATGTAGCCACTTTTTCAAAAATACCCTTAATATCGTGTCACATGATATCCCATATCAGTAACAGTGTACTGTTAATTGCACATGGTGCTTTGAAGAATATTATTGGTTAAGTGCTAAAGCATAAAAGACTCTAATATAATGAGAGGATTTGTTCAAAGGTCGAGAGTAAATTAATCGGCTGATGATGCATCAGCCGAGGAAAGACCCTAAGTCAAAGTGTGAAATAGATATTAGTTTCAATTTATTTTACATTCTAATTACCCAAATAATAAATCAAAATCTATTTGGTGTAAACCAATTTCATCATCAAATTGATTTACAACTAATAACTAATATCACTTTAATAAACTACTATTATATTTCAATTACTATTATTTAATAACAACTAATATCTTATAGTAAAAATATGCTAATATTCTTTAATAAAATAACAAATACTATTAAAATCAGTTTCACGAAGAAACTTGTTCACACGGGACTTTATCAATACCTAAAGGTTGAGTTAATTTTGTTCAAGAAAAGAGCAAGAAAGATTGAAACAAAATAATATATATAGTTGAGTTTAACTTGTTCAAGGAAAGTTTTACCAAAAATTAAAGATTGAAAGAACACTACAAAAAAGCTAGTTTTAACGAGGGAAATTAACGAGGGCGGAAACCCTCGCTAATTAACAAGGGGCGAGGCGAGGGATTTTTACCGAGGGCATAGACGAGGGAAAATAGCCCTCTCCAATTACCGACCACTTTACCGACGAATCGCCTCGGCAAGGCCTAGCGAGGGCCCGTACCCCTCGGCAAATATTAGCGAGGGCCCACACCCCCTCGGCAAATATTAGCGAGGGCCCACTCCTCGGCCCATTAAAAAATTATCGAAGGCCCTTTCCCTCGCGCCCCTCGACAAAGCCTAAATATAAACCCACCGGCGGAGTTTCTTCCCCCACACAAACAGATCCCCTTTTCCACAGTAGTGCGCCCTCCGTCGTCCACCCGTGCACGCCGAAATTGGTCCGAAGAATAGTTGGGCTTTGTTCTACTTGTTCCGGAACATTTATATGGTGAGATTTTATGATTTAATCGGTTAATTTTGTTGTAATTTTACAAATTTTGTATTTTTTCAAATGCATGTATTTATGTAATTTTGTTGTTAATTTTATTGTTATTATATATATGCATGTATAGATATTGATTTATTAGTTTTAGTGTTAAGTTTTGTAATTGTTATGTGTATTTTAATTATTAATAATTATTTGGGAATAATTTGTAGTATAATATTATTAATTATTTGGGAATAATTTGTAGTATAATATTATTAATTATTTAGGAATAATTAGTAGTATAATATTATTAATTATTTAGAGTTAATTAATATATATATATGCAATTATATAATTAGTATTATAAAATTATTAATTTTATTTAGAATAATTAGTATGTATGCAATTATATAAATTTATTTTTAATATTAATTATTATAATTTTAATTTAATTGTTATAATTTATATATTTGTAAGGTACGCAAATTGCAATATACACGCGCAACCACTATCACTGTAAGTATTCTTTTTAATTAATTATTTAAAGATATGCTTTTAATTTAATTGTAATAATTATTTGATTTAAAATTATTTTGCATGCATGATATAATAATTTATATATATGATGATCGATGTTCGATCAAGTTTTGCATGTTAGTTCAATTATATTAATTTTGAAAATTGAATCGATGTTCAATTCAAGTTGATGTTGGAGTTGAGGGTTGATGAATTGTTTGGCATTGTTTCTTTGTAGAATGTGCGTTAGGACTTGATTAATTTTAATTAAATCGAAAATGGATGCACTAGGAATTAACTTGATATATTAAGCGGGAATACGATAAAATAAGACAAAACTCTGCGAAATTTTTAGAAAATATATATATTAATATTAGGAAAAAATATATTAACTGGAAGAATTAATTATGATTTAATTAAATTTTGAATCTTCATTAATCAAATGCAGATCTATTCCTATGAATTATTCAAGCCGTAGTTGGATGTATGGTCCAAGAATGATTAATGGCATGATATCTCTCGAATTTCTTAGTGGCCTTGAATCGTTTATAGAATTCGCCACTAGTAACCCGGAATGGATGAGTGGAGGAAAGATTAGGTGTCCTTGCTCGAAATTCAAATGTAGGAACCAGAGTTTTAGAGAACCCATTGACGTGAAATCACATTTGTTTAGACATGGGTTTATGTCTAATTATCACAATTGGATTTTGCACGGTGAGCAAAATTGAAATTCTATACCACACTATGATCACCGGCGTCGACTTCATATAGAGTTGGCGACACTGCAGCATCAAGCTCGTACCATAATATGATGATGGACTTAACTTCCGGTCCTAACATTAGTTTCCAAAATGTGGAAGAAGAGTCCCTTAGTGAGGAACCTCCTAATCAAAGATGCTGCACATTTTTTTGACATGCTTCGTGCGGTAGTTAGGAAGCGTATCTGGTTGCGAGTCTCATTCTCGGTTGTCATTCAATACCCGTCTTTTAAACATTAAAACCTGAGAATAGACTATCTCGAAAAGGGTTACAATCAAATAGTTGATTTGATTAGTGAGATTTGCCCTCCGTAAAATCTGGTGCCCAAGAAATTTTCCGATACTAAACAGGTTGATGGGTGGGATGGGTCTTCCCGTAAAGAGGATTGATTGTTGTGCAAATAATTGTATGATATATTAGGGTGCAAGGGAACTTGAATCGTGTAAGGTTTGTGGTCGGTCACGATTCAAACTCGCTAGACGTGGTGTAGATGGTCGATGGAAAAAGAACAGTCCTTTCAAAGAGATGTTCTATTTTCCTATTATTCCTCGATTGCAAAAGACGTATCAGTCCAATACTACTGCTAAGGATATGGTATGGCATGCTAGTTGCTATAATGATGAGGCTGGTATTATGCGTCACCACGCAAATTCGTTGGCTTGGAAACACTTGGACTATTCATATCCCGATTTTGCGGTGAAATACGGAATGTGAGGTGGGTTTGAGCACCGATGGTTTTCACCGTTTGGGCGATCGGAAAACGATGTCGTCATGGCCGGTGATAGTGACACCGTGCATAATCTGCCCCATGGTTGTGTATGAAAGAACAATTCATGTTTTTGGCAGTTTTGGTGCCTGGTCCTAAAAATCCAAAAGATAATTTAGATGTATTTTTACAGCCACTAATTCATGATTTGAACGTGTTGTGGGGAAATGGGGTGGAAACGTATGATGTTGCTAGAAAGCGAGAATTTTATGATGCGAGCCGCATTAATCTGGACCATTAGCGACTTTCCGGCTTACTCAATCTTTGTCTGGATGGAGCACCGCGGAAGGACTGCTTGTCCATATTGTCTTTGAGTACTCCGATGCCTTCACTTTAAGACTCGGCCACAAATAGTCGTGGTTTGATAACCATCGTAAGTTCTTACCTAGGGGATATCCGTATCGCAGAACAAGACCGCATTCATGAAGAATGTAGTTGTTGGTCCCACTTAGTTGAGTATATTAGACAAAACTTATACGAGCCTTCTAGAAAAATCTAGAAGAGGGGTTGAATAGATTTTTCGATTTTTACAAATCTTTCAAAACCTACTCAAGACACGAGAATCACACGGTGGAATTTAATTTTAAACTCAACTTTATTAAGATAAAAAACACACTTGATATTTTAGTTCTAACTTCAATTCGAAATTATTCTTTGATTGATAAACCGAAAATTTAAAGATACGAATAAGTAAAGTAAAGCAATAAAGAACACAAAGATCTATAGTGGTTCGGATTATGAATAATCCTACATCCACTCTCCTTCTTCAACTTAAAGAAGGGACTCGCTTACCACTTACTTACTTTCAATCCAACTTACACTTACAACTCGTGAAGATCTTTAAATCTTCAATCTCCTAAATTCTTCTCTAAGATCTAACTATTACGGTTGAATATCGAATTTTGAAGATTACAAGTAAAGTGTTCTATAAACACTTAGAACTTTTTGAAAACTCTTTTGAAAAACTTGTGAATTGATTGTGAAGATAGAAATCGAATTGTGAATAATGTGTAAATCGTGTTGTGTTAAAAGTATTTGAAAAATAAAAAATCTAGACCTATTTATAAGTCTGAAAAGACAATTAGTTTGTTAGTCGGTTCTAACAAACCGAAAACCGCTCAACAAACTTAATCTTGAAAATCGCTTCGCTCCTCACCGATTTATTCTACTCGTCTGCGGTGACTTGGTGAAGACTTGCCTTTCTTATTCTACTCGGCTTGTCTTGACCTCGTGCTGAGCTCTTTATAATTGTCTCCTGCAGTGACTAGTTTTGAGCTTGTCTCCGGATGACTTGCAACTTCTAGTCTACACCGACTTGTTCAGTCCTCGACCTAATCCGATCGGCTTAATGCCGACTTTGATCTCACTGTTCTTCATAGTCATCCGATCATCCGAATTGCTTCTTAACTCATCAAAACCTTTCTTGATCTAATAATTTCCTTTTTGATGAAGTTAAAACCTACAAGGAAGAGACACATTCACGAGATGAAGTTAGTTAATAGTTAATCAAGATTATCGTATAGGTATTTTAAAACACATTCACACTCGTAATCGATTCATCCAAGTTAAAGCATTTAATTGACACCTAAAAAATTTTAAGAAAATATTCTTAAATCTTAAGAATTTAGACTTAGTGAAAAATTTTAAATCAAAAAAATAAAGACTTAAGAAAAAAATTTTAAGTCTTAAAAAAATTTTTAGAAAAATTTTAAGTCTCGATATGAAAATATTCTCGGATGATTAATATTTAGAAAGTTTTTAAGTTTTCTTAAAACAAGAAAGAAAGCTTTAAGAAATAAAACAAGTAAATCACATGATTCAAAGTATATTCATTCACATATATACAATTTACAGATAAGGAGAACTGATAGAAATAAAAGATAAGGAAAAGAAAATCCTGGTCTATCGATTCCCCATCGGGCTTGCTTCTCGGAATTTTCAGCCAAGTGAAGATCCTAGCTCGAGCCGTTTGAGTTCTTCTTCATCTGTGAGCTTAGATTCCACTTCGAGTTTTAGTAACTACTGTCTTGACCAATTCCATATCCGGAGATCTATCTCGCATTCGGCTTAGGAGACGTGCTCATAGGCCGGAGCGACAAGGTCGCAGATTGAAAACCTTACTAGCCTCATCAAGCGCCTTCCATACAAGTCGGCGTCCTCCTTCACCATTCATTCATGCCACCGCATGTCTTCATCACCGCACGAGATGGAGATGCCTTCAAGATGTACCAAAAGTACATCCATCGGCATCCAACACTTTCTTCTTATACTCGCTGGTGTACTGCCTTGAAACCATCTTCGGAGGAGCGAGACGAGCGGTGGATAGGTCGGAAATCGCTTCATCATTGCTTTTGACACCCATTTTCGGGTGACCACTGTCCCACTTCATCTCGGCTTTCCCTAACTTCTTGACCTCTTCTTCTCTCTTCTTTCATACATCTCTTTCTCGGTCTTTGATTAAATGCGATTTGCTCATCCGAAAGATTTGAGAAGTCCGGCTCTTTCCTCTTCTTGTCGGCCTTATGCGATTTGAAAACGTAAGCTCATTTCTTTGCTTTCTTTTCTGCCGCCTTGGCTTTGCCCTTGCCCTTGGCTTCCTGGTTTCTCAAATTCTTTTAACTAACCGGCCAGCTTCTCAGTCTTTTCCTCCTCCTCCTTTCTCTTCTTCTCTTCATCCTCTCGGATGGCCTCCTCAATCTGGGTCACCCTCGGTTGCAAAGCGGCCATTTCATTTGATTTGATTTTGATCTCGGCCTTGGCCGCTTCCAACTCAGTGAGTCCGCCTTCGAATCGAGCTTATGCTGTGATTGACATAACTCCGATTGTGAGGGTGTCCATTCTTCCTTCAGCTCCTTCCCCCTTTTTAACTTCATTCTTTAGGGTCTGCAGCCGATCTTCCAAAGCAAAGACAACGAACCCTAAGTCGATTTGTCACGTGAGGGCATCAACCAAGACTTCGTTGTCTGCGGCCACCTTACGCTTGAGCCGTCTTACCTCCTCCTCCAAATTGCCCAGCCGAGTACCAATAGCGGTGCCGAGGTTGGGCGATAGGTTGCGAGATATGTTCATCTCGACAATCTGCATATTAGCGAGCATTGTATCGGTATTTTGCTCGAATCACCTTCCTTGTTTTTCTCTCCATCATCTTCTCGAACCTTGGTTATGATTTGTTTGTGAAGATCTTCAAAGGTGAAGAGATGGCAGAGATTGGACTGATTTCCTCCTCCGATGATTCAGACGAGGAGGAGGGGAGAGTGAATTTGGACTTGGGAGTTCATACGGATGTCACCAAAGATGTTGGAGACATCCGGCCGGAAGGTCGGTGGGTTGGGAAGAGGTGGGTTCTTCGATGGTGGTGGAGGGGATTTCGAGATGGGGAAGAAGATGGAGGGTGGGATATCGAGATGAGGTGGGTGGTGGAGAAGAGGTTGGGCGTGGGATGGTGGGTTGGGGAGATGAAGTGGTTTCTTGGATTTGAGGTAGAGTTGGGGATGATGGGAGCAAGGCTGGAGGAGATGATAGTTATGGGGGTGGGGAGTAGACGGGTCCAGTAAGAAATGAAAGCATATCGATGGAGATGGGGAGGAGAAGTGGTTTGTGTTTGAGGAAGGGAGGATGAGGTTGTGGCTTGGACTAATGTGTCAATAGGCTGTTTAAGAGGCTCGTGAGGTGCCGGTCTGGGTCACCTCTTCATCGCGAAGGTGGGTGGGAGATGAGGTAGGGAGATAGAGGGAGTAGCAGAGGCTCCAAAGGAGGTTACCTTTTTGTGGTGAAGGGAAGGGTGTCCTCTCTGGTGACTTCATGGATGTCCTAAGCTTGCTCAACAGTGCTGCAGGCTACCTTTAGAGTAGATACCTCTTCGAGATAGCGAGGCTTGGCTGGGCTTGAGATGAGGCTCCTTCCTTTCCGAGGCTTTTATCAGCCTCCTCCTCTTAGGAATCTTCTCCTTCGCTTCATTGGGTGTGAAGCCTCGGTAGAGATCATTGAAGGCTCACCGCTTGCTCTTCCCCTTCTTCTTCCTCCTCACCGCTTCTCCGTCGAGTCACCGGTCCTCCGATCAGCTCATTCTTTGTTAATAGCCCTTTTCGCTTGGTATAGGCTCTAACTCCATCAGCCCAGTTTATCTCATTTGTCAACATGTCCTCTAGGATAACCGTCACCTTGTTGAGCAGTGGTGATTGATTTTACTGCCACTTCCCATTCACCACCTCTGGCACAGCTCAACAACATCTCAGCCCGGTGGCTTGTACCCCATCAATAATAGCCCTCATGCGAGCGGCTGGTCGCGTCGACCCATCATGGGAGTTCTGCTCCCCTAATATCACCTTCGTCAATATCGTCATCAGCCAGATGATATCTCCGTCGGAGCATTTTCTTCTTTAATTTTGATCTCCTACCCTTCATTGATGTACGAGCAATCATCTCAAATGATTCTACGAAGTCGTCTGATTTGTAGGTGAGGGGTTTACACCTTCATTGCTTGTATCAAAAATTGGGCCACCTCCGCCGTGGTCACCGTCGATTCCTTGCCGTAAACACGGGTTACGAATATGCCATTTTCGTATGTCCCGTTGACATAAAATTCGACTCCTCTCATATCCGAGTCTTGTTTGTGTTGGACTTCTTGAAGCAAAAGTCCTCAACCTGCACCTCTCTAGTAAAGCGAGAATCAGCCGTGATTCTTCATCGATGGTGGTGTCAAAGTCCACATACATTTCGACTTGATCTTTTTGTTATAAGTTTCGGTATTGATTTCTACCATCGTTGAAGTTGTTGAAATAGATTTACGAGATTGGCTCATAAAATTTAGCTAAGGGTTTTTTAGAATAAAATTTTGCAGAGTATAAGTATGGTTTTCTCGAAAGTGAAAAAGTTTGATCGAAGAAGAAGATTTATTTATAGGAGGAAAGCTGGAAAGAGAAACCACTTTAGAAAATTGGGTTTTAATCTAAGTCGTTTATTTGAAATGATTTCTTGTCTTGAATCAACGGTTAAAACTTTAGATAAACAATTGAGATTCAACGCGTGTAGTTCACTAATCTTTTAATTGCGTAAAAAGTTACTTTGTAGATCATTGATTTGACCGAAGTAGGGTCACTTTATGTAGAGAAGTAAGTATACACGACGTCGGCCTAGGGTTACCTTACTTCTATAAGGGTTTCCAAAAGCGAGATAGGGTTATGAATTTATCGATAAAGTACCTCGTCGATTTTTAAAACCTAGTTTTATCTTTTGGCAAACTTAAAGACTAGTTAAGAAAATATTTTATTTCAAGTAAGCGAGGCTCGTATTAGATTTCTAAAGTTAGTTTTTTCAACCAATGAAAACAATCGATAAGAGTTTTATAAGAAAACACAGTGTATGGAGAGCATTTAGAAACAAAGGTGTCCAGATGAGAAGGTTTATAACATATGAGGTGAAACAATCGATTTAACAATCGACCGTGATCTATTCCTGCAAAGCACAACCTTAGATAAACCATTAGTAACCGGGGTAAGTCGGATGGGATGCAATGATCATCGATTTTATGAAATTAGGTGACTATAGTGTCCTTGTCTGATTTACCTAATGTCGATAAGTAATCATCAAGTCGGATAAGGTCAATATGACTAATCCTTGATTCTTGATTCCAAAAAGGAAATCAATGATATCAGCTACACGATTGTCCTTTGACTCATATCTAGTCCGATGATTCTTTCTAGACATTTATTTAAAGAAAAGGAAGAAAGAAATAAGGAATACAATTAACAAATGCAAGCAATGATAATTAAAAATCAGCCAATGATGCATCAAGTAATCCTAATTCTAAATACAATTCTTTAAATTTAGATTCAGCTAATGGTTTTGTAAGAATATCTGCTCTTTGTGATTTAGTGCCTATCTTTTCAATTATATTATCATTCTTTTCCACATGATCTCTAATGAAATGATGTCGATATCTATATGCTTACACCTAGAATGCGAAAGGATTGTATGTCATGGCTATTGCATTATTACTATCACATAAATAGGAACAGATGATGTTTGAATGTTATAATCTCTAAGTCGCCGACTAATCCGAGAGGAGTTGAGAGCAACAACTTCCAGTGCCATGTATTCACTTGATTGTGGAGGTGGCAACAGATGTCTATTTCTTAGATAACCAAGAAATTAATTTGTTGCCCAAGAATTGACAAGTTCTGAAGTGGATTTCCTATCAATCTTGCAACCCCCAAAGTCTCGAGTCCAATAACTGTCACCAAAGTTGTCATCATTTGGGTACCATAACCCTACTTGCAAAGTTCCTTTGAGATATTTAAGGATTTTCTTGGTAGTCTCCAGATGAGTTTTCTTGGGATTAGATGGAATCTTGCACATACCCCAACCGCAAAAGCTATGTCCGGCCTAATTGCGGTGAGATAGAGAAGGGATCCAATCACCCACGATACTCCGTTGCATCCGTGGGTATCCCCTGCTCATCTCGAATCCATAGAGAAGTTAGTTGTCATAGGTATTTTAACTTCCCTACTAGTAGTCATCCCATATTTCTCAATTAGGACCTTAGCATATTTAGTCGATGTATAAAAAAACCCTTACTCATCTGCTTTATCTCGCAAGCCTAGAAAATATGTTAATTCACCCATAATTGACATTTCAAACCTATTTTTCATGAGAACACTGAAATCTTCACATAATTTCGATTAGGTGAACCAAAATAATGGCATCTACATAAATTTGAACCAACAAGATGTTACCATCTACTTCCTTCTAAACAGAGTTATATCTATCTTACCTTTTGAAAATCCATTTGATATTAAGAAATCGGATAAGGTATCATACCAAGCCCCGGGAGCTTGTTTCAGTCCATATAGGGTCTTATTGAGTTTATAGACCTTGTTATTGATCTTAAACCCAGGAGCGTGCTCCACATAGACTTCCTCAAGTAACACACCATTAAGGAAGGCAGACTTAACATCCATTTGAAAGACTTTGAAAGATTTATAAGCAAGAAATGCCAAGAACAGCCTTATTGCTTCTAATCGCAATCGGAGCATAGGTTTCATCATAGTCTATCCCTTGGTGTGAGTAACCTTGAGCCGCCAATCTTGCCTTATTACGAACAATAATGTTGTTCTCATCTATTTTATTTTTAAACACTCATTTGGTGCCTATAATCCTTCTATGTAAGGGTCTTTCTACTAATTCCCAAACATTCTGTCTTTCAAACTGATGCGCTTCTTCCTACATGGTTGTTATCCAGTTTGGATCGATAGATCTTCCTCAATAGACTTTGGTTCGAGAAGTGATACATAACAGTGAACAGGACTCTCGAAGTCCAGATCATTCGTGTCTGCACACTACTTGATGGGTCTCCAATAATCTAGTCGGATGGATGATAAATTCTCATCCTCTTGCCTATTTGAGTAGAAGGATCCTCATCTTGAGACTCGGCATCAACTCATCCGACTCTACCCGAGCCGACGTTCCTCCTTCATCTGCCGACCCCGCCGATCACCGATGTCAAGGGTGTCTCCTCGAGATGGAGTCGATCGAAGTTGTCTTCGATCGCCGAGATGGGGATTCTTCTTCATCTGAATCTGAATCAAGACTAGGTAGATGAAGTGTTCTATGTTTAGTTTTGGTTAGTTCGATCTTATCTAGATCATTAGAAATTAGATTCACTTTATCCGAGAAGGAATATAATTCATCAAACACCACATGAGGAGTTTCCTCCACACAAAGAGTTATCTTGTTGAAAACTCTAAATGCCTTGGAAGTGTTGGGATATCCTAAGAATATTCCATCACCGCCTTAGCATCAAAAGTTCTCGGCTTAGACTTCCCATTGTTATGGATGAAGCATTTACAACCAAAAGCTCTAAAATATGAGATTCTTGGAATCTTACCCTTCCAAATCTCATATGGAGTCTTACCCTTGTCATTAACAACCAAGCACATTGCAGGTATAACAAGTTGTATTGATGGCTTCAGCCGTAACTTGTGAGGGGTTCCATACTCGGCTAACATGCTCTGGCTGCCTCCTTCAAGGTTCTATTCCTTCTTTCAACCACTCCATTTTGTTGTGGAGTTCTTGCTGATGATGTCTCATGAAAAATTCCACACTCATTGAAAAAGTTAGATAAACAAGAATTTAAAAATTCGTGCCCTTATCACTCCTTATTTTAATAATATTAACGCCCTTCTCATTTTGAATGCATGCGAGACGGATCGGGGATCTTGTTTATAGTCTCATTTTTCTTGAAAAGAAATATAACCCAAGTGTATCTAGAAAAGTCATCTACCACAACAAGAGTATATTTCCTTCCACCGAAGGTGAGAGGTGAAACAGTCCAAACAGATCAAGATGAAGAAGTTGTAAAACTCTTTCGAGATGATGAGATGTTAATACTCTTAAATGAGTGTCTGACATTTACCTTTTTGACAAGCATCACACTTGGTCAGGTAGAATAAAGTTTCTCGGGTAATCTCTTAACAAGATTCTTTCTAGCCCACTTACTAAGGGTCTTGAAGTTCGAGATGACTAAGTCTCTTGTGCCATAGCAGTGAGGTCATCTCCACCCTTAGCTATCAGACAAGTATCTTTAGGACAACTATTGAAGTTTGCCACATAGACATTACCATGTGCGAAGCCGATTACAAGTACCTTGTCGAGGAACTATCTAAGATATCACATTTATCTTTAGAAAATTTGACAAGAAAACCTTTATCACAAAGTTGGAAAACAGATAACAGATTATGTTTTAAACCCTCTACAAAATATACCTCGAATACCCGAATATCCTTGATAATCGAGTACCTACTCCTTTAGTCTGTCCACACAATTGTTGTCTCCAAATAAAACTCTAGGACCATCAATATTTTGGAAATTTGATAGTAGCTTCTTGTTACAAGTCATATCTTTGTGAAGCGGCCGTCTATGTACCAGATAGAAGCTAAGATCTCCTCCTTGAGTGATGATCCTGTGAATCATGTAAAAGCAGATTAGTTATAAGGTACCCTAGTGATCTTGGGTCCTCGAAGGTCAAACATCACTTTGGGTAACCAAACAAATATCTCATTCCCTAATAATAAATCAGACTTGAGTTGCCTACCAAATCTGTCTACAATTATATCACTTGAAGATGACAATTTATTGTATTGATTTAGTGATTTTCTTGAACTTAGGAAAAGTAGGATAGCATCTCGCTTCTCCCATCAAAAGGACTATAATAAGAATTTCTTCTTATCTTAGTTCTTAGAACTCTCTTAGTCGATATGGAATTCTTAGTGAAGTTTTGTTTTGGTGGGAGATGCGATCCTTATCGACTAAGTGGTTTCCAATGACCAATTCTAATCTCTTTTAGGTTTTCGATGCCTTCACAAATTTCCTTGGTTTCGAACATCGATTTACTACTCCTATCATAACCAAGACTGTTTTGTCATGGGATTTTTGAGAAGTATTAAAGATGTGATCTATTGCGATTGTGAATTATTAAGTTGACTTATTTTGAAGACAATCTTCTCATTGTCTTTCTTAATTAATTCATTTTCAAAGCATAAATCGCCTCAAATTTGTCTTTTAAAGATTTCAATTCACTTTCTAATCTTTCGGACAAGGTAGGTCGATGTACTAGCCTCGGCACTGGGTAAACATTCCCCCTTGAATGTGTCCTCGGTTACGAGTAGTTCACCACCGCTTGCCTTTGGCTAGACTACGATTTTGATCTTTTAAAGTCAAATTTTCTGCCTCTAGCTGTTTATAAGCGGCCAAGGACATCTTTAAATCCTTCAATAATCCTTGAATAACGGTTTGATCATTATCCAAAGCAGATTTATATCAATCATTATCGAAGAATAATAATAATCTACCTCTTTGGCCATAAAAGCAGATTTCATCGTCTGATCCAAAATCGGATGAGGATGATGAAGATGATGATTTTCTTGATTCCTTTTCTTCACCCGAGAAGAGCCCTTAATCTGCAAATCTCTGTCTCTCTTTTTCCTTTTCTCTTCCCTTTCTTTAGGAGTCAGTGAGGACAATCATTGCTAAAGTGTCACTGGCTTGTTACAGTGTAACAAGTGTCACTCCTATCGATTTAGGGCTAGTAGGATTTCTTTTAGCGGGAGATCTGAACCTCGTTGTCAGCTCCTACTCTTGTCATCATCTCAGTAGAATCATCTTCCTTTCTTCTTGACTTGGATGCGGATCTGTCATTACTGCAAACCTCAATTTGTTACGCTTATATTTTATTCTTAATCATCATACCTTTTGGTGAGCAAAGCCATCTGCTCCTTGAGAGATAGATCGGCTCCTATAGATTCAATTGTCATCTTGTCTTCTTTGTTGACAAAGGCAACAGATTTGGATGAGGTGCTTGACTCCATCTTCCTCATCTTCTATCCGAATGTCATACTCTAAAGTTTTAAGATGAGAAAATAAGGTATGATGAGTAATAGAAGATAAATTTTGGGTTGCTTTAAGGATATTAGACTTTTCTCTCCATCTCTTGGTCAAAGATCTCGGTATCTTATTATTTATCTCCTTTTACGAATAGTTCTTTCCTAGATCATTGCTTTGTTGAGAAGATTTGTTAATCTCACATCTAGGCGATCCTTTGTTTCATTCTCCTTCATCCCGAAGGTATCAAAGGCATGTAATACAGATGCGGCTTATTCTCTTTCACTTGGTCGAGATCCTTCACAAACATTTGCAAGTGTCTCGCCACATCTCCTTAGCCGATTTGCATCTTTTGACTTTTTCAATCCAGTCTTTACTCAAAGTTTCAATGATTTCAGTCCTAGCTACCTGATCTAGGTTGTGGATTTTCCTCTCATCACTTGTCGATTACGAGCTCTTTTCTCTTGCACGACTCTTGATTCAATTGACTCGGTGCCATTCTTTGGTTACTCCATGATAAAATTTAATAGGCCCCTCTTCAAATCTTTCAAAACTTACTCAAGACACGAGAATCACACGTGGAATTCAATTTTAAACTCAACTTTATTAAGATCAAAAGCGGACTAATATTTTAGTTCTAACTTCAATTAAAATTATACTTTGATTAATAAACCGAAAATTTAAAGATACGAGATAAGTAAAGTAAAGCAATAAAGAACACAAAGTTCTATAGTGGTTCGAGATTATGAATAATCCTACATCCACTCTCATTCTTCAACTTGAAGAAGGGACTCTTACTACTTACTTACTTTCAATCCAACTTACGACTTACAACTCGTGAAGATCTTCAAATCTTCAATCTCCTAAATTCTTCTCTAAGATCTAACTATTACGGTGAATATCGAATTTTGAAGATTACAAGTAAAGTGTTCTATAAACACTTAGAACTTTTTGAAAACTCTTTTGAAAAACTTGTGAATTGATTGTGAAGATAGAAATCAATTGCGAATAATGTGTAAATCGTGTTGTGTTAAAAGTATTTGAAAAATGAAAATCTAGACCTATTTATAAGTCTCGAAAAGAAAGTTAGTTTGTAAGTCGGTTCTAACAAACCGAAAACCGCTCAACAAACTTAATCTTGAAAAGCTGCTTCACTCTTGGTGATTTATTCTACTCGTCTGCCCGGTGACTTGGTGAAGACTTGCCTTTCTTATTCTACTCAGCTTGTCTTGACCTCGTCTGAGCTCTTTATAATTGTCTCCTGCAGATGACTAGTTTTGAGCTTGTCTCCGAGATGACTTGCAACTTCTAGTCTACAGCCGACTTGTTCGATCCTCACCTAGTACGATCGGCTTAATACCAGACTTTGATCTCATTTGTTCTTCATAGTCATCCGATCATCTGAATTGCTTCTTAACTCATCAAAACCTTTCTTGATCTAACTTGAGTAGTTAATTCTGAGATGACCCACCACCCATCCGAACAGGTAAAATGCTTCTACAAGAAATTGATTGGTTGGGGTACCGGAAAGTGACAAGAGGGTGCCGAGGCCCACAACAAAAGATTAGATGGTGGATGGAGGAAGAAAAGTATTTTTGGGATTTGCCATATTGGAGTACCCTCTTGATCCGGCATAATTTGGATGTGATGCACATTGAAAAAAATATGTTTGATAATTTGTTCTACATAGTGATTAATGTGGAAGGGAAAATAAAAGATACAAATAAGTCTAGGGATGAACTTAATGAATATTGCCGTCGTCCCTCTCTAGAGAAATGTCAACGCACGGGAAAGTATCCCAAAGCTTGTTATTCACTTGATAAGAGTCAAAAGGATGATGCATGCGAGATGGGTAAGCGAGTTAAAGTTTCCGATGACTATGTGTCTAACTTTGTCTCGATGAGTAGGCTGGAGCAAATTGAAGATGTTTGGGATGAAGAGTCATGATTGCCATGTGTTTATGCAGAGACTACTCCCGATTGCTTTTCGTGAAACTTCTGCCGCGAATGTGTGGAAAGCAATCACCGAACTTAGTTTGTTCTTTAGGGAGTTAACTTCGCATCCATTACGATTGAGAACATGGCTCGATTGGAAGCAGATACTCGATTATATTGTGTAAGTTGAAACGTATCTTTCCGCCCGGCTTCTTCAATTCGATGGAGCATCTGCTGTGCACTTTACATACGAAGCAAGGATAGGCGGTCTGTGCGGTATAGATGGATGTATCCATTTGAGAGGTAATTTATAACTCTAAATTATTTGATTACCTAAAATGGTTATATATAACACTTGATTCATTTAATTAGGTATCTTTACAATTTAAAGCTCGGTGTTGGGAACAAGGCGTATGTTGAAGCATCGATTGTAAATGCGTATTTAACGAAAGAGGCCTCAATATTTTGTTCCCTCTATTTTGGCGATCACGTTCGCACGAGGCGGCACAATGTACCTCGTAATTACGATGGTCGTGGCGGGGTACCCCAAGGAGCGAAAGGTACTTTGTCCATATTTATACCTCCCGGACGACATCTTGGAAAGATGAACAAAAGATGTATTGTAGATGAGGAGAAAAACACGGCTCATACGTACGTATTGAATTGTCGAGTTGCAACCGTATATCGAGTAAGTTTATAACGTTCAACTTTTGTTAATTATAACGTCAATCCGTATATTAAATAATCAAATCCCCTTTTGTAGTATGTTTTCCGAGCAACTATAAAAATTCGAACCGGGACTCTCGAGGGCTGAACAAGATGAAAGACTACAAGAGGAGTTTGCATCGTGGTTTGAACAACTTGTAAGGATAAACAATATTCAAAATCGGTGGATACGTGATCTTTCTAGTGGACCTTCGAGTTGTGTCACTACATACCGTGGATATTACGTGAATGGTTATAAATTTCATACACGAGCTTATGGCTCATCAAAATCTACTTCAAATTGTGGAGTTTGTATCAAGGGTAAAAACTATGATGCATATGAGAATGATTTCTACGGGATCCTCGAGGAAGTACCGCAATTGGAGTACCCGGGGACGTATTGAGAAAAATATTATTCGTCAAGTGTGAGTGGTTTGATCCATCTCGTGTCAAATGAAACAAGAATACATCCTCATTACAAACTTGTGGACGTTAATCAAAGGGGAAGATACGGCCGCTACGATCCTTTTGTGTTAGCAAGTCAAGCCACTCAAGTTTACTATTGCAAGTACCGGAAAGCATAGACATGAATGGTTGCCCTTTGCAAAATCAAACCGAGATCCTTGGTCGAAACCGTGCCAACGAATGAACAAGAGCTTCACCCCTTTTAAGGCGACCTTGAGTCCCAAATTAACGTTGTGCAAGCGGATGATGATCCAATCATATTGTGAGATATCAACGGTGCACTAATTGATATTGAAAATAATGAAGAAGAGGAAGAAGAAGAAGAAGAAGAAGAAGAAGAAGAAGAAGAAGAAGAAGAAGAAGAAGAAGAAGAGAAGAAGAAGAAGAAGAAAGAAGAAGAAGAAGAAGAAGAAGAAGAAGAAGAAGAAGAAGAAGAAGAAGAAGAAGAAGAAGAAGAAGAAGAAGAAGAAAATGATGATGATGACGAGGAGGGAGGAGAGAAGAAGAAAATGATGATGATGACGAGGAGGAGAGAAGAAGAAAATGATGATGATGACGAGGAGGAGGGAGGAGGAGGGAGGAGGAGGATGAAGACTCGAGATGAATATTGAATATATAGTGTAATAATTATTTACTATTGAATAATGTAATAATTATGTGTGTTTGATTTGCATGTCATATATATGATGAATTATTTATTATTGAATACCGTAATAATGTGGTTTTATTTAATTATTGTTACGAGATGAGCGGACCGTCTGGATCGAGGGGACCATCCCGAGTCCGGGGAGGCTGGAGTCGAAGCTGACCATCTCGGGTCAGGGGACCATGCGGGTCCAGGGTCGAGATGCCGGGCACCGCATCGATACCCTTTATTGGCAAGATGAGGACGAGGCTGCCGGCCCCGAGGCCTATGAGGACCATCATCCGGCTCCGGCTCCGGCTCATGTGGGGGAGATCCTGGATATATGGATCTACGAGGGCACGTAAGTTAAATACTTGTGAATAATAAACTATTTCATATTTATATATCTATTAATTTTGTGTGTTTATTCCCTTTTGCAGGTTGATGCCATCGAATAATGTATCCAGGACTATTCGGGAGATTATGTCTCGACATATGGAGCTCGGTGCATTCACTTTCCGTAAGATATCTCCTGAGAGGCTGCAGACGTCTTGGGAGACATTTCGATACATTATATTTTGTTATTCGCTATTTAATTTTGATTAATTTATAAACTTTGACGCTTATTAAGTACAATAATATTTTGTTTGGCGGTAGAGTTTGTTAGGTAAAGAAAAGATTGTATTTAGTTTTGATGTGTTAAAAGTGTAAAATAGGATGACCAAATTTGAGTATCTTGTATAGGCAATGAAGTATACTTTGTAAATAAAACTAAGTATAGATAGTCGACTAGGTCAAGACATCGACAAGGACAAATCTCGAGATAAGGAGAGGAAATCGAGACGAGGTCAAAATTTTAGACAAGGATAATACATAGAAGACTCGATTGACATACAATACTAGAAATAATCACCAAGACAAGGAATGAAGACGGAGACAAGAAGGAGCAAGTATCGAGACGATGAAGTGTTAATGAAATGTTACACAAGATTCAAGAGACAGTTTTCATCAACTAAGAGGAAGTTACAAGATTCATTATATTGTTATAACCGATCAAAAGCGAATTCAAGGAAGTTACAACTACCAAGTGAAGATCTCTATAAATAGGGATAAAAATTAGTTTAGAAAAAACTTTTGATACTTTGCACTCATCAATATACACGAATTGTATTCACGAGTCACAAATATTGTACACATTCACAAATGTTTTGTACGTTTCGCTTTAGTGTTTGTAGAACACGTTTCTCATTAGATCTTCAAGCCATAGATATTCGTAAATTAGGAAGAATTCATTGTAAGGTCAAGATTCATTATTGTAAGTAAGTCATCGAGAAGGAGAGTGGATGTAGGATTGTTATAATCCGAACCACTATAAATCCCGTGTTCTTTATTGCTTTGATTTACTTATTTGTTCCTTTTCAATTCCTAGTTTATCATTCTGATTAATCTCGGGATATTAAAGTTAAACCTATCTTGTCGATTGCTTTTGATCTTGTTGAAGTTGAGTTTCACAAATTATTTTCATTTGTGTTAATCGATTCTTTGAAATTGATTTTGGAGAGATTTGAAAAATCTACAAAATCTATTCAAACCCCCTTTCTAGATTTTGTTCTAGAAGGCTAACTCTAGGTTTTATTCAACTCAACATTTCGGGACCAACAAGTGGTATCGGAGCGGTGTTAAGTTGTTACGATATTAATTTTATGTCTTAACTAAGATCCCGAATTTTGTTCTTGATAATATGTAGTTTCTTTGTTTCACTAACTTGATTCTACTAACAAGATCTTGTGAGTATTGTAGTTTTTCTCGTTTTATCATGTCTTCTCGTGAAAAGCAAGAAATCCAGGAGTTTGCACGATTTTTCTATAGAAGAATATGATTACCTGGAAGTTTAGAATGGAGAACCATCTTAAAGCAATTCATGACGAGAATGGAGGAGGTTCTTGAGGAAGGACCCATCAAGTTTTATCATGGTGGCACAAGTGATGGTACTACATCACCAAATAAGAGTTAGGCAGAAAAGAAGAGTTCGAGAACTCACTAATGATGAAAGGAAGATTCACAATTTAGATCAAGTTGCAAGAACTCGAAATTATTGAAACATTGAGCAAGGATTGGATTGAAAAGGTTAAAAGATGCAAGACTGCCAAGGAAATGTGGGAGACTCTTGCTGGAATTTGTGAAGGATCCTGAGCAGTCAAAGAAAATAAGCTACGATGTTCTACATGCATTTGACACGTTGAAATGAAGAATGGTGAAACCGTGGATCAATTGGATGTAAGGCTGACTAATCTTGTGAACAAAGCGGCAGATTTGGGTAAGACTTACACCGAGAAAGAAATTAACAACAAAGTACTCGGATCTTTGAGCAAAAGATGGAGAGAGAAAGCTAATATTCTCAAAGCAACACGAGGATCTGTCATCAATATCACATCACACTCTTTTCTCTCATCTTAAAGCAACTGGAATATGACATTCACATCGAAGATGAAGAAGATGAGGCAGAGTCATCTACATCCTGGAAAAGCAGTAGCTTTTGTTCATAAAGGCGAATCTGAAAAGATCTTTAAAGCATCCGATTTGTCCGTAAAAGAAGAAATGACTCTTTTGTTAAAAAGGTATGAAAGATTGAAGATGAAGTACAAAAGAAACAAAAGAGATAGGTTAGGTAGAAGGAATTATAGATCGACAGGGGATGAAAAGAGTTCAGACAATGATAAAAAGAAAGATCACCAAGAAGTCATAAGTCACCTATCGACGAGGAGATAGTAGTCCAAAAGCAGACGAGAGGAGATATATGCTATACATGCAACAAACTTGGTCACTACAGTTATGATTGTCCTCAACTTACTCCGAGAGAGAGAGAAGAAAAGAGGAAGAAAAGAGATAGAAGGTATGCTTTGACCGAGAGAGCTCTCCTAGGCGAGAAAGAAGAAGCTCGTGGGACATCTTCATCCTCATCCTCATCGATTTTGGATCGACGATGACATCATCTGTCGATGGCAAAAGAGGTACATTACTATTCATCATCGATAATGGCTGTGATACCCTATCTAAAAGCGATCCCGATCTTATTGATAAACTTTTGAAAGATTTGGAGACCGCTCTATCTCGCTTATAAACAGATAGAGACCGAAAATCTTAATTTAAAGGATCAAATTTCTGATCTAACTAAGGTCAATCAAACTAAGGAAAGTGAGAAACCAGACTGTACATTCAAGGGGGAATGTCGACCGAGATGATCACCGCACTTGTCTGATAAGACAGATAAGTTAGAACGAGAATTGAGTTCTTTAAAAGTAAAATTTTTAAATATCTATTCCGAGAATGAGAATTATAAAAGGACTAACAGAGAATTAAATCTCAAGTTAGGACTTATGAATAATTCTCAAACCACAATAGATAAAATTTTCAATTCCTCACAAAAGTCTAGTGATAAAACCGGATTAGGCTTTGATAGGAGTAAGAAGAAAGATCCAATAAAACCTAGAGTTTTTGTTAAAGCAACTAAACCTAAGGTAGAAACTTTATTCAGTCCCTGTAAACCAAAGGAATTAATTACCTCATCCGATACTTCGAAAAGAAAAACCAGACGAGGAAAGTAACTCCTAAGGCTAAACCTAAGACTAAATCAAAGATCTATCCTAGGTATAATAGCTTTGATGGAAGAAGCAAATCTTATCCATTCTTACCCAGTTCAAGACAATTTCAAAAGATCAATTAAATCAGTTGATCTTGAAAGTCTTATCTTAGTAGATAGATATGTATGTAAGCTTCAATCTATGGTTTTAAGGAACATTGATATATTTGTCTGGATTCCTAAAAATCAACTTAACATAAAAAGGACCCAAAGTACAAAGGGTACCTAAGCAATAAATTTGTGATTGCAGGAAGATAAGAAGATAGTTGATAGAGGAGACATTCTTGAGGTCATCCGTACACTTTGACGGTGGTTGTTCTAAGCCACATGACCTATGAAAGAAGACTTCTCTCTAACTATCAAACCATTGATGGACCAAGAGTGATGTTTGGTGATAACAACTATGGACTTACTAAAGGTGTAGGAACACTAATGATTGGAGATGTTCAAGTTCATGAAGTTTACTACGTGGAAGGATTGAAACACAATCTACTATCTGTTTCACAATTTTGTGATAAAGGGTTTTGTGTCAAATTTACTCATAATGCATGATATATTCTAGATGGTATCAATGAATATATTCTATTAGCCGGAGTAAGACAAGGTAACATTTATGTTGCTAATTTCAAAAGCTGTCCTAAAGATACTTGTCTTGTTGCTAAGAGTTCGGATGACTTAAGTTGGTTGTGGCATGCACGACTTGGTCACTTAAACTTCAAAACTCTTAACAAAATAGCAAGGAAATCTTTAGTTAAAGGACTCCCGATAAAATATTTTCAAAGAACCATGTATGTGTTTCTTATCAAAAAGGAAAAGGACCAAAGCTTCTTTTAAAACAATAAGTAGTCCTACTTCGTAAAGGATTCTCGGAACTTCTTCATATGGATCTGTTTGGTCCAAGAACTCCTCTCGGCTTTAGTGGGAGAAAATATACCTTAGTAATTATTGATAATTTTTCAAGATTTACTTGGGTTAGTTTCTTGTACAAAAAGAATGAGACTATGACTAAGATTCGAGAATTTCTTAAAAGATTCAAAATGAAAAGGGATTAAATATTGTTAAAATTAGAAGTGATAAAGGTATTGAATTCCTAAACAAATTGATTTCTAACTAATGCATTGAGAATGACATAGTTCGAAACATCTGCGGCAAGGACTCCACAACAAAATGGAGTTGTTGAGAGAAGAAAGCAGGACCTTGAAAGAGGCGGCTAGAACAATGTTATCCGAATTCAACACTCCTCATAGGTTTTGGGCGAAGCGATTAATACGACTTGCTATGTTCAAAATAGAAGTCTAATTGTCAAGGATAAGTGTCAAACTCCCTATGAAATTTGGAAGGGAAGACCTACCAAAATTTCATATTTTCATATATTTGGTTGTAAATGTTTCATACACAATAATGGGAAATCTCAATTAAAAACCTTTGATGCCAAGATAGCGAGATGGGATATTCTTGGGATACTCATCTATATCAAAGGCATATAGAGTTTTTAATAAGACAACCTTGTGTGTAGAAGAAACACCCCATGTTGTATTTGATGAATCTTCTCTTGAGTTTAATAAGGCAGGGGACATCACAAAGATATCGAGATGATCTCGGATCGAGATGACTATCAAAGGATCAACCATAAAATTCTACAATCAAGAATCAAATTCGGATGAAGAGGAAGAATCGAGACAAAGGAAAGGAACCTGAAAGAACTTCCTCAACAGTGATCTACCAACCGATCGGACGACCAACGACACATCACCGATCGGGTAGAGTTATCGAAGGTAACATAGAATCATCGAAATAAATAGTTCGAGCAAGACACCATCCACCGTAAAAGATAAAGGTAAGAGAGTAATGTCATATCATCCGGTGAACAAATAATTGGAGATTTAGATTCCGTGTCAGACAAGGACTCAACTAAATCAAGATTGTATGTCTCGATTGCTATGTGTCATTACTTGAACCTAAATAAATTACGAAGCTCTAACGTATTCCAACCGGATTAATGTCATGCAAGAAGAACTAAATCGATTTCAAAGACAAGATGTATGAGAGCTTGTTGAAAGGCCTCATCATCAAAAAGTCATTGGAACTTAATGGGTCTTTAAAAACAAAAGGGATGAAAACAATATTGTGGTTAGAAATAAGGCCGGACTAGTTGCTCAAGGTTATTCCACAATCGAGGGTATTGATTATGATGAAACCTTTGCACCAAAGTAGCTCGTCTGGAAGCCATAAGATTGTTTTTAGCCTATGCTTTGCTTTTAAAAGATTCATAGTTTTTCAAATGGATGTTAAGTCGGCATTCTTAAATGGAATCCTAGCCGAGGAAGTTTATGTAGAGCAACCCCGGTTTTGTCAAAGGAGACAAGGTTTTTAAACTAAGGAAAGCTCTATATGGACTTAAACAAGCACCAAGAGCTTGGTATGCCACCTTGTCTGAATATTTAATTCAAAATGGTTTTGTTAAAGGTAAAATTGATAGAACTCTTTTTAGAAAAGAGTTTGGTTGTGATCTTTTGTTAGTTCAAATTTATGTTGATGATATAATATTTGGATCAACTAACATATCTTTGTGTGAAGATTTTAGTTCTCTTATGAAAAGCGATTTGAAATGTCCATGATGGGTGAGATGACTTATTTTCTTGGACTTCAAGTCAAACAGAGACAATGAAGGGAATATTCATAAACAAAGCCAAATATACAAAAGATCTTATTGATAAATTTGGAATAAGTACCAGCCGAGAAGCTAAGATACCTATGATGACAAATTTCTCAATGGATCCAGAATGAGAAGGGAGAAGACACTCGATCAAACAGAGTATCGAGGTCTTATTGGTTCTTTATTATATTTAAGCGCTAGTAGACTGATATTTCTTTTGCGGTTGGAGTATGTGCTCGATTTCAAGCTAACCCTAAGAAAAGCCATCTTGAAGCAGAAAGAAAATTCTCAAGTATTTGAAAGGAACAATAAATGTTGGATTGTGGTATCCGGTGATGACAACTTTGAGCCGTCTGCGGATACTCAGTTCGGATTTTGGTGGGTGTAAGATAGATAGAAAATCTACATCTGGTACTTGCCAATTTCTTGAAAGTAAGTTGATTTCATGGTTGTCTAAGAAACAAACCTCTGTAGCTACTTCCACAATGAAGTCGAGTATATGGCTGCTAGAAGTTGTTGTTCACAAATGATCTGGATAAGTCAACAACTAAGGGACTATAACATTATCACCAAAGAAGTACCAATCTTTTGTGATAGTAATAGTGCCATAGCTATTACCGAGAACCCGATCCTTCATACAAGATGCAAGCATGTAGATATCGAGACACCACTTCATCCGAGACCATGTAGAAAAAGGAGATATCGGACTTGAGAAGATCTTGACCGATTTTCAAAGAGCGAGACATCTTGACAAAACCACTTGCGAGAAACAAGGTTTAAAGAACTATCTATAGAATTAGGATTATTAGATGCTTCTCTAGTTAATCTATAATCTAAAATCTTGTTTTTACTACTAATCTCTCTCAACCGGTTTATTATGTGTAGGAAGAATTATCGGACAAGATATGAGTCAAAGGACAATCGGTGGCGATATCATTGATCTCCTATCATTGGAATCAAGAATCAAGATTAGTCATATTGACCATATCCGACTTGATAGTTACTTGTCGACATAGGAAAATCGGATAAGGACATAGTCAACCCGACTTCTACGTAATCAAATGGCTATTGCACCTTATCGACTTACTCTTGTTACTAACAATTAGTCTAAGTGTCTCGTGGTTTCAGCAAGAACAAAGTTTAGTACACATCTCTAAATACAAGACAAGATCAATTTGTCCAAGTGTTCGTAAAAGCAGACGGTGATGCTATCAATCCAGCACGAGGTGAAAGTCCAGAAGTATCTCCTAAATACTCTTAATTATGAATATTGAGTTCATATAATTAATATATGAATTTAAAATCATAATTCCCTTTATCATTTATTTAAAAATGAAGTTACTCGGTGTAATAAAATATTTTGTTTTACAAAATAAAAGGATAAGGGTTCGAATTTGTTTTCTAAAAACTATAATATTTTAATTTTATCTCTCCAATTAACTGAAAAGTAATTTCTCAAATAAGTAACTCTATCAGAGAGAAGTTACTACGGACCCAAAATTTTATCAAATTAAATTTTGAAAAAGCAGCTAGTATGCTTCACGCGCTTAAATGGAGGCGGTTTACGAAAAATGAACCGTCTCAATCTCACGCGCGACATATTAAATAATATTCTATGCACTTTTCAAAATAAATGTCATAATTGCATTAATGGCGATTCAAAAGCCTATATTTACACATTTTGGCAATTATTATTCTAATAATTGTTTATTATTATATTTTCCATATAAATAGACATTCGTGGTGCATAATTCTCATTTACGCACACATAAAACTCTTCATATTTTCTCAAAACCTCTCTTTTCCCTTCTAAAACCCTCTGCGTCCATCAATGGCGGACTCCAAAAGAAAATCAATTTCGAATATGATCGACTTCTATTAGAGATAAAACAAAGTCGAAATGTATGTTGATTGGGATATCGCCACCGATTCTCAAACAAGAGAAATATTAAATCTACTGGAATCAAGGGGTTTAAAGCGTCTATACGATGAAACCTACGAGGAATTCGACGGTGGATGATCCGTGTCTTGAGTTTTTAACCGAGAGAAAAAGCTACGAGATACAGTCTAGAATCGCAAATCGAGAACAAAAGAGAAGAAGAAAAGAATTGTTTTATCAATTTCGAGATTGGTGCAATTTTTAATTTAAGCACCACCGGCGACAATCCGTTCACCTATAAATCGTCGGAGTATTTGAAAAGTTTCCGACGATGGCGAAAAGAACGTATCGAATACAACGGCGAATTTAAAAAGGCCGATCTTTGAAGAGAAAGTACAGATTGTTAATGCGATCGACCAAGTGTATCTTGGGGAGCAACAAAGTCATGATGGGCTAACCAAGCCAAGGATATGCTTTGTCTGAGGGCTATTCTAGACGGGGCGGAGATTAACTCGGCTAGGTTGGTCTACTCAAGAATTATGGAGGAGAAGAAAAAGCTCACAAAGACCCCTATATCGCATTTAGCTAATGAGATGGTCTCGACCAAGATTACAAGTATGATGGCAAGGATTACCATCATACTTGAACACAAAGTAGGTACAAACAACCTTGGATCAAGTATTGGAGTCAAGAAATATACAAGACAGAAAGGGCTCTTGATTAAAGATGAGAAGATATACGGGCGGCCCGGCTCGACTGAAGGAGATGGAGATGCTCGGCTCCACCTCGACTCCAAAGAAAAAGGCTTCAAAGGCCAAGTTGAAGGAGACGAAGACGCTTTTGGTGGATGAATCCTCGTCTGCCGAGACGGAGGAAGATGAGGAAGCAGAGAGAGAGGACAGCTTCCCAAGGGGGAAGTGTCGTAGCTCAAGCAGCAGAAAGGATCGGGCGAGACGGAGACAGTAGAGGTCTCGTCGAGGATACATCGAAGGAGATGATGCCAAATCACCCTCATCATCTTCATCCTCATCCGAGGATGGAGTACCTAAACCCACCACTTCCCAACTTTGGCGATGAAGGGGCGGATGAGACCGCTGCCTCGAGCCTCTAAAACGGTCCACTCCCATAAGTCCAACACAAACCCAACCATCATTTGATCCATTTTCCTTCCTACCCTCAACCTCATCTAAACCTGGCCTATTTTTAAATTTACCCAACCCATCCGGGAGATGGGACCAATCGAAACCTCACCGCGGATTCTTGGGAAGAAATTCATCCCGAGATAAGAATCCACTCTTAAGGACGAGCCCGAGCTATTGAAGGAGCTGATTGATGTCTATCTATTAAGAAGACTCAGGTGGGATCCTTTGAAGAGACAGCTATTCCGATAGGCTGAGGCGAGAGGCAACAACCTAGCCATCCGGGAGAAAGAGGTCCTCAAAAAGGCAAAGTGAAGTCATTCCAAGATATCCTAACCGAAAATACATTTGTTGATTATATTCTTCAAAGGGTATATCTTGGAGATGAGACCCAGAGGAGGTGGAAAAAGCGATTGAGAAGGAGGAGCAGAGAAAAAGGATGAAGAGGCTTTGGTTGAGGAGGAAAGGTTAGAAGAGGTAAGCTGGTGGAGGCTGCCGATGAGCCAGTGAGATGGATACGGTGAGGAGGCACAAACGGAGCAGATTGTGGAGCAAGAAACATGCTGAAGTGGAAACCGATATGCCATCTACATCGACTCCATCTCGCGAGATTCCCCTTCATTCTTGACAAATCGAAAGCTGAAATTGAGGAAATAGATCTAACTCTATTTCCTCCCTTTGAGGAGCAGAGCTTGCCCACCACATTTGCGTCCGTATCCGATGTAGAAGCATTGAAGGCTGAAGTACAAAATTTAAAGAATGCTGTCGAATGCCTTCCACCTGGTTCCAAATGCCATAACCTCTCGCAATAAAGGAGAATATAGAAGCATCTGTTCATGAAAAGACCAAAATTGATCTATATTTCTCTGGAATCGGACATGAAGAGAATGTGGCCAAATTGAAGCGAGAAGGTGGCCGAGGAAATGAACAACCAAGATGCAGGTCAAACAATATGTTCGAGATGCATATCGCCAAATCGGTGATAGTGTTGAAGACCTGTGAAAGAGTCTTGGAAAGCTAAGGAGGCTTCATTCTCTCAAGTGCTAAAAATGCAGATAGCTATGGAGAATGACAGAGACAGACAAACATCTGAAAAATTTTCATGGAGGATGAGTTCAGCATTTAACCAAATGTACTCACAAAAAGCGCCCGGAAATGCCTTTTGATCGTAAAACTGGATTTGGAAGAGAATAGCTCATTGGTCAAATAAATCAAGTAGCCACTATCTCCAATACCCGCTTTGGCCGATGCTAAAAAGGGGAAGATAGTGAGCTCAAGAAAAGAGTTGAGTCTGCAGGATGATCAGGTGATGGCCCTGAATCCGAGAATAGATGAGTTGTCGGAAGAGGCTGTTGAAAGCCGAGGAAGAGAAAAAGAAGGCACTGAGGAGAAGTCTCGAGAGGGCTTTGAGGAGACTAAAAAGGAGAACAAGAATTTGAGTCCACCGAGTCCGAGCCTCGAACTCGAACCGCCATTCACCGCCGATCTCGCTCCCATCTTATCCAAAACTCCTCATCCTCATCTAAAGCTGGGAAAGCCAAGGCTTCAAGCCAAGTTCAAAAGAGCCAAGATGATACGTAAGAAGAGGCAAGAGTACTTAAGAGGAGGAGGGAAGAGAAAGAGAAGTATAAAAGAAGGGAAGCCAAGAGGAGGAGGGAGCAAGAAAAAGCGGTGGGAAGACTTATGATAGGAAGACGAGGAAGTGAGTTCAAAGATCGAAAAACAAAGAAGGTGAAGAGGTCTTTCGCCCATTCCACCGAGCAGAGGCTGTGCCCAAGGAAATCCTTCCCATGGATCAACAAAAGCTAAATGGAGAGCTTATGAAGGGGAATGGATTTTCTTGTTTCATGTCCGCAAGAAAATTTCTTGGGGGCAAGGCATTTGAGAACATTGCTTTTCACGAATGGTTGGAGGCAAAAGATCCAAACTTCTATCGGTATTTGATCGACCTCGGAGACTCGTAATTCAATGTTGACATAGTCGCACCACCTTATGCAACCATATCTGCTCCACCGACGCAAGATGGCCATCTAGATAGAGAAAAGGTGAAGCGAATCTTGATCCAAGCCGAGACTGTGGCGAGATCTAGGCGAAGGCGGGAGACATTGAGCTTGAAGAATCGTGTCTTCGATCGATGACAATTCGAGAAGAAGGCAGGTGGTACGATTAAGTCCCTCCTTTTACTCCTCCGAATGTTTCTTTGTGAAAGATGAAAATATGAAAAATGTGCAAGTCTTGTGAATATTTGTGAAATACATCTTTTGAACTACTTCCACAAAATTTGGTTGTTTAACTAACTTGTTTTCATGATGTTTCATCAACTAACTTTTGGTTTAAGTAACCTGTCTTATAAATGTATAACATCAATCATCTCAAATCTTCAAATCTTGTCTATGTTGACCTAGTAGTATTTGACTTTGATTTCAAGTATTGACTATGTTACTTGTCATAATGTGTTTATTAAATATATAACTCGATTATCCGATTATTGAATCCATTGTTCGATTATCTCGCGTGACTTAGTTGTTTACATTGCAATATGTTTATCTCTTGATAAGTACTAACATTTTTTTCCTTTTCTTGAGTTGTGTTTTAACATCATCAAAAAGGGGGAAATTGTTAGGTAAAGAAAAGATTGTATTTAGTTTTGATGTGTTAAAAGTGTAAAATAGGATGACCAAATTGAGTATCTTGTATAGACAGTGAAGTATACTTTTGTAAATAAAACTAAGTATAGATAGTCGACTAGGTCAAGACATCGACAAGGACAAATCTCGAGATAAGGAGAGGAAATCGACGAGGTCAAAATTTCTGCATAAGAATAATACATATAAGACTGATTGACATACAATACTAGAAATAATCACCAAGACAAGGAATGAAGACGGAGACAAGAAGGAGCAAGTATCGACGATGAAGTGTTAAAGAAATGTTACACAAGATTCAAGGACAGCCATCAACTAAGAGGAAGTTACAAGATTCAGCTTATATTGTTATAACTCGATCAAAATCGAATTCAAGGAAGTTACAACTACCAAGTGAAGATCTCTATAAATAGGGATAGAAATTAGTTTAGAAAAACTTTTGATACTTTGCACTCATCAATATACACGAATTGTATTCACAAGCCACAAATATTGTACACATTCACAAACGTTTTGTACGTTTTCGCTTTAGTGTTTGTAGAACACGTTTCTCATTAGATCTTCAAGCCATAGATATTCGTAAATTAGGAAGAATTCATTGTAAGGCTGAAGATTCATTATTGTAAGTAAGTCATCGAGAAGGAAGAAAGTAAGTAAGTGAAGGCCCTTCTTCAAGGTTGAAGAATGAGAGTGGATGTAGGATTGTTATAATCCGAACCACTATAAATCCTGTGTTCTTTATTGCTTTGATTTACTTATTTGTTCCTTTTCAATTCCTAGTTTATCATTTACAGATTAATCTCAGGATTAAAGTTAAACCTATCTTGTCGATTGCTTTTGATCTTGTTGAAGTTGAGTTTCACAAATTATTTTCCGCCGTGTTAATCTGATTCTTTGAAATTGATTTTGGAGAGATTTGAAAAATCTACAAAATCTATTCAAACCCCCATTTCTAGATTTTGTTCTAGAAAGCTAACTCGAGGTTTTATTCAACTCAACATTCCGGGACCAACAAAGTGACTAGGTGGGACCCTTCCGTTACGAACTCAACGGAGGTGTATGAGCCGTTTGTTCGTAGGCGGCAGATAGATACACCGATATGCCGAACAACGTGAAAACATTGTGGGTCACCAAGAACTAGAGGTCTGGATGGGATGACGTCGTCTTCAATGCACCGCTTGATTATTGGGATAGAGAAGAGGTGAAGTCAAAGAGCGAGCAGTGTAGGAGGAATCGAATGTCGGAGCTCGGAGGCCCGGTACCGCATCTCCCATCATTGGGGCGGATCCCGTGGATCACCCGAGTATGCATATGACTTTGTAAGTATTTTTTAATGCTAGTTCAATATTTTAATTAAACACGTTGTTCTAATTAAATAAATACAGGAGAGGAAGCATGGACGGCCCCACCGATCGGGACATAGTGCGGCATTACCACAACCGTGGTGATGGGGAGTACACCTACGGGGCTATTAGTGACACACTTGTAAGTATTTTCATTTTATATTATGTAATAATTTATAAAAAAATTATATATATGTTTATTTTTGTAATCTAAAATTTTAATTGTGGAAATATTCGTATAGCATGAAGTACAAGAGGTGACCTCCCGTATGCCTCGGCCCTCCAAGGGGTCGAGCTCAACCCCAACCCGACTTATCCCAGATTTATGTCGCATCGCTGGAAAACAACACGGGAGGGTTTGGGGTCTTGGTCACCGGGTAAGTCCGACGCATCCTCCGGCTCTTGCTCATCGAGTGCTCCTCCTAGTGGCTACACCTAAGCCGATATCGACCGAATGCTCCAAGAGGAGCGTGAGAGGCTCATGGAGGAGATGGAGCGAAGAGACGCAGCTTTGCGAGCGGAGATGCGAGTGGAGTTTGAGACGGACATGCAACGTCAATTCCAAGAGATGATGCAGGGGTTGCAGGGTTCCTTGCCCGGTGGTGACACACCGGTCCGGTGGTTCTCGATTAGTCATCCCGTGGGTCCCGGGTTCTAGGCGGCGTTGAATGAATTATTCGTGTTTAAAACTATCACAATTTTTCTGAATGTTAATTAAGAATTTATGAATTTTAAATGTTTACGAGTGTGAATTTTAATTAATTAAGATGATGAATTTTAATTATTTAAAGTATTAATTTTAATTATTTAAGAGTACATATTTACACATGATAATATAGATGACAATTTAATTGAATATATATGTGATAATAATAATAATAATTATAAACATGATAATATATATATATGTAATAATAATAATAATAAAAATAATAAATGATAATATGTATATTGTGAATTATAGGATACAATTTAATTGAATATATACAATATTAATAATTATAAAATAATAATATATACAGAAATATAGTATACAATTTAATTGAATATATATGTGATAATAATAAAAATTATAAACATGATAATATATATATGTATTAATAATAATAACAATAATAAATGATAATATGTATATAGTGAATTATAGGATACAATTTAATTGAATATATATTTGATAATAATAATAATTATAAACATGATAATATATATATATATATATATATATATATATATATATATGTAATAATAGGAACAATAGTAAATGATAATATGTATATAGTGAATTATTATAGGATGCAATTTAATTGAATATATACAATAATTATAAAATAATAATAAATATACTAAATATAGTATACAATTTAATTGAATATATGTGATAACATATTTAATTGAATAATAGTAATACTAAACATATTTAATTGAATAACATTTATAAATTAAATATATAAAATATTGAACATAATATGATAATAATATAATTAAAAGCAAAATCATATCGAATGATTAGCTTTGCCTAAACGCAGTAAAGCGCCTAAGCCTCTCCTCCTATTCTTTCTGAGGTCGCGGGTTCGATTCCTCCACGAGAAATGAAAATGGGCGCCCGGCCCCCTCTCTCTCGGCCCGGCCGGGCCGCAGTTCGATCCCCCGGCCGCAATTTTGTTTATTAGGTTCGATATTAACGAGGCGAGACGAGGCCCGCCCTCGCCGGTGGCCTCGCCGAAGCCCTCGCCATTTCCCTCGCCTAAACCCTCACCGACACGCCCTCGCTAAATCCCTCGCCCGATTGCCCTCGCTAAAACCCTCGCCTGTACCTCGGTAATTCCTCGCAACCCCTCGCATAATCCCTCGGCAATTAGCGAGGGCACGCCTCGTTAATTAGCGAGGGCCGAGCCGAGGAAGTGGTTAACGACGACGTTTTGCGAGGGCAACTTTCCTCGTTAAAGCCCTCGCCTAAACCTCCCCTCGTTAAATCCTCGCTAAAACCATTTATTTTTGTGGTGGAAAAGTAAGGTGATATAACCATACACGAAAGAAATCTATCGACGGAATCGTGTAGGCGTACGGTGATGATTAAGGAAAGCATTAAGACAAGCATACTTCACTTGCTCATCGTAGAGGTTGTTAGGGCGACCCCAATCCCCTTCCACCACCCATGTCGCAACCGAACCCAATGTGTTGAACTTGTCGCCTCTCGCCACGGTGTCAACCTCGGCCTAAATCTATGAACCGCACTTGGATTGGACCTCCAAGGGGCAATCGCTTATCCAACAAATTTGCATCGCGCCTTCCATGAGAATTCACACGAAACCGAGGGCCTCGCTTTGGTTGGGGGTATTAGAAGTAGGTAATGGGAATGACTCATTAATCATTCCCATTAATGATGCTTGGTAATATTTATAATTTAAAATTGATTTAAAAATAAAATAATCACTAAATTATTTTGATTACATAATCTCCCTCTTATAATCAATCATTTAACAATCATTCATTTTTTCTCCGCTCAACTTTTTCTTGCTCAAATTTTTCGTGCTCAACATTCTTTCCAAAATTCATCAATGAGAATGAATCACTAGTCATTCTCATTACCTAATTCTAATACCTCCAACCAAGCGGCCCCTAAATTTGTCATTGTCGCCCGGGAATTGTTTCAGTGGAAGGAGGGCACGCCCGAGTATCCACCAACTCGAACACCGTGCACCGCCCGATGCGTAATCGCAATGTGCCGATACGGTGGGTGTTGAAGTCGTATTCCATTGTGATGCGAGAAGCATGATACTAAGTATAATATCCGTTGATTCTTAGAGGCGACAACATGCTCATCTTGAGGTGGCAAAATTACTCAACAAAGACAGACTCTTAACATCAAACACATCTGCGCGGTCGCACGTGGCCCAATGTCCTGAGACGATAGGCAAATCGAGATTTCCAAATAGGGTTAAAATAACTATCATTAATAATGATATAATAATAGTTATCAAATTTAAACCCAAATTTAGAATTGTCAGCAGGAGTGTACTCATCAAAGCAGGGGTGGACTTAGTACTCACAGGGGTGGATTCAGCATGGAATGGGGTGTATTAATCAAAGCCAGGGGTGCATTTGGCCACCACCAGAATAAGTAAAAGGCCCAAAATAAACTTCAGGCCCATTACAAAATAGGGCATTCAACTCTCCGCTTATTTCCTCCCTACCAGCGGTTATGGCGACGTCAAAATCAAGTGCGGCGGCGGCGGCGGTGGAGTGGGGGTGTGCGCGGCGGTCACGGCATTTCGCGTCGCGATTTGGCGGCGCATTTGCTGGGATGGCGGCGCTTGTCTGCCTCGGCACTTCTGCGCCGTGGGTGGTGGAGAGCGGCTATTGGCTTCATCATCGGACAGGTAGGCTTCCCATGGTGGGCGGCGGTTGTGGTTGTACTGGCGGCGGTTGGGCGATGCGGGGATTGCTGGGATATGGCAGCGATGGGGTGCGACTTTGGCCCGGAGGGAGAGACGGTGAAGAGAATCGCCCTTGCGCTGCGGCGCTGTGATGGGGCGCGGCGGTGGTGGCGCGCGCCGGAGAGACAGGGCCGCTGCTGGGTGGTGGTGGAGGGACGCCTCTGCCACAATCTACAATGTTTGTGAAACGAGCGTGAATGTGACGATGCACGTGGCCAAGATCTGTATAGGGTGTTGTGACAAATTCTCGTTCCATGTGTTTTCTGAATTTTGCCCAATTCGTAATTTTGGGTTTGCCCAGATGAAGACGTATCCATTTCAGATGATTCCACCAGATTGCTGCTCGTCCTTTGAAACGAGATACAGCAAACTTAACCCATCGATCCGTAGGAACCAAATTGAATACAAAGTAATCTTCGCAGGCATTAATCCAGGAAAAATATTTTTGGACCCGGAAGATCCTCCGAATTGTGGTAAAGCACGATTGAAATTCTCCCAAAGGAGAGAATAATCATGATGCATCACAGGAATCGTGATCGACTCGATACCAATCGACGCAATGAAAGGATAAACCTTTACGAACAATAATATTAATTCATGAATAATTATCTTACAACATCCATAAGACTCATATATATAATAGATAAATTAGGGTTTTAGGCGTGCAAGCCCTAAAAGCCCCACTCCATTAACAATTAATATAAAATAGTTAAATAAACTATAAATACTAATCTAACAATTAATCCACATTGCGAAGCCGGCGTGGCGGAGGGCAGTGTTTCCGTCGCGTTGATGCGGCCGATCCAGTCTTTGGCGGACACGGGTACTTTGTGACGGTGGCCAAGATAGTTTGGCGGCAGATGTCAATGGTGTAGATATTCAATTGCTCTATAATGCCGCATGGAATTAACGCCATTTCTAATTTCACAAAGACGACGGTTTTTTCCTCCAATTGGCTTTAGTTCACTTTATCTTAATATTTCCCTACTATATAGATAATTGATTTTTATCATAAAAGATAACCGACATTCTACTAAAATATAACGGAATAGATAACAATATATTGGGTTCCTCTTCATAATTTGACGACTTGAGTTTGTAAAATATTATTACCTCGATTAAGACTCCTCCTTCGGTCGATTTAAGAGGGATTTCTATAGTAGATCGCCAACCGGTGTGAAGACTCGAATCGATCGGGATAATGGATATAGTGGCCATTACTATCAAAGCTATTGGACATTAATGGTATTGGACCCAATAGACCCAATGCCAAATAGTCGCCAAAAAGCAATCTTAACATATCGTAATAGTAGTCATGATTCAATTTATGAATTAGCGGACTCGAAAGATATACAAAAATTATTGAAAAATGAATAAGCGTATGAAAATAAAAGTGTTAAGTTTGAAGAAAGATGTATTATGAAATTAATAAAAATCAATACAAACACGGAAAAAAATAATAATTTAAAAAGATGAAAAATAAATTAAAAAAATAATATTTGTCCTCACAGGACGGCTCTTAAAATACAGTGGTGCCGCCCCACTCTTTTCTCGGTGCAGCCCCAATTTCTCAAGCATAAAACAGGCTCACTTGTGCATTAAAAGAAATCGAGATCACAATATTAGATAATAAAACATTCAAGTTAGAGATCAAAATGCAATAAAAGAAACATCCATAATTCCACTAAACATTAAGGGTCATTTGGATTGGTGGATTTTAAATTACAAGTCATTTGTAATGAATGGATTTATAAATCCTTCAATATGAAATCCATTCTTTTGAAATCCTTAGTTTAGATAAACATGAGTTTTTAAATGGGGATTACAAGGGGTTACAATATGAGTCATCATATTAGTCTCTAGTACAAAAACTTTTGGAGTTACAACTAGATACAAAATAGAATTTGAGTTTCCAATTTTAACCCTCCTTTTCCTTTTGTATTAATCGCCGATAAAAGTCACATCACCCCACCTTTTATTATATCTATCTCGTATAATCTTTTTAGAAATCAAACGCCGCTTTCTCTCTCTCATTTCAAAAATCCACACACACCTCTCTAAAACCTTCCCCTCTCATTTTCCGGCAATGGGGTAAATCTTCGTCTAACGATGGGATCTATTGCAGAGCCACCGCTTGTGTGGTAGTCGTCACCGTTTGTGAAGCCCGACGCCTTTTGGATGCCGGGGTTTCGCCGTTCACGAAGGAGGGGAGCCTCGTCTGCGTCCCCGGGTTTCGCCGATCACCGGAGCTCACTAGAGCAGCGTCGCTCGGAGCAACGCCGCCGTGCTCGCTGCCCACCGAGGTAAGTGGGTTTTTTAAAGAAAGCGTGTTTGCAGATGTTTAAACTGTATTTTTAAAGCTGTATAATCTTTAAAGTGGGTTTTGGGTTTTTCAAACATATTTCTACAAAATGAGGAATAAGTGTTGAGTCCCCGGGTTTCCGTCTAACATATTTCTTAGATTTATGGGTTTTTTTAAAGAAATAAAACAATTAAAGATTATAATTTTTAAACCTGTATTTTTGGTTTATTTTCCCTTTTTTATTTGGTTTTTGTTCTTGTTTGCGAGATGTTTGTGTTTAATACTTGTTTTTAGGCAAGGCGTGTTTTCTTTAGTTCGGAGTAGTTCCGGTGAAGGACGACCAACCATCCGGCATCGTTTTGGAGGAGAGTAGTGGTAATTTCCTACTTGGGGAAAAATTAAATTGACTGGACCGGTCATTAACGGGCCGAGGAATCGTGTCTTTGGTGGCTATCAGATGTGTTGGATGAACAAGAAGTCCTCTGTGAAAATTTTGCCGATTCATTTCATATTTTTTTAGGGATAATTTGCTCCATTATTGCATGTTTAAATCTCTTTTCTTGCACAATAGGTATCAGTGTGAGTTATTATTTCAATTTTTAATTTCTGCTTTTCTTTGAGCTATTCATGGTAAACGTTTTCAAGTTCAATTCGCTTTATGTTTTTACAAGTTCTATATGAAGATGGCTACATGCTAGAAGATTTAAAATTTTTATTATGTTCATATTAATTTCTAGACATCAATTTGCCAACAATGTTTGAGACATAAATTTCCATGTTAATACCCTGATATAGTGGTGATTGAAAATTGAAGAGTGAAGTGTTAGATTCTTGATGGTGTTATATGATTTGTGTGGATAATTTGATGTTTCTCATGGATGGTATGCAAGCTATGGATATTTTTTTTTGTGCAATTAAGTTGGATATTTTACAATTTAGTTGCAAAATTTGCGTTTGAGTTAGATATTTTGCAATTGTGTATTTGTAATTTAGTTGAATATTTTGTAATTAAAAGAGATATTTTACATTTTTGTATTTGTAATTATGTTGAATAATTTAATATTTTTGCAATTTTGTTGAATAATTTTGCAATCTTGTTAATGAGAAGTTGAATGTAAAATATCAATATATTTCAAATTTGTATCAATAATCTTATTTACCTTATTTTTTCTATTGGATATTTCTTAAGATTGGGTGTAGAAATAATTTTTTTAGTTACAACATTAAATGATTGCAATTTTTATTCAACAATTGCACTCGTTTTTAGATAAGTGCAATTTAAAAAAAAAATTATAATTATTTTGATAAGTGTTGCAATCTGAAAAATTGAATTGCAAGAGTTTTGATAAGTGTTGCAACCAAAACAAAAAATTGCAATCACATAAAAGCTGTTTGCAAGCTAACTAAAATTATTGCAACAGAATAATATAATATGCAATGAATAATAAAAAATTACAATGAAAAATAAAAATTGAGACCCTTTAACTTTTTCTTGACAAATCCCTATATTACTAATAGGGAGTTTGTATAATCCTATGCGTCACTCATACAAGAGTTTGGCATAGGTGTCATAAAATTATTAAGTTGAGGACATGTGTCAATTTTTTATTTAGTATTTTCCTTAATATTTCCTTTGGTTTAATCCTACGTGTCATTTTCTTTATTTTCTCAATTACATTAATACTAATTATTCAAATTAGATTCTTTGTCTTTTACTTAAGTTGTCTTCATTTTACAGATTTTATTAACACCGATTGATCGAAATTTTCAATTAATAAATTTTATTGACACTAATTGATCTAAATTTTCAATTAATTGCATGATTGAAGATTACTAATATAATATTGGTGTAAAACTTTCCTTTTCAATTAATTAAAACTTTCATTTTATAATAATTCTAATTTCTAGCATGAATTGTCATACAATTAATATTATCATCCCTATATTACTAATAGGAGTTGGTCTAATCATATGTGTCACTCATACAAGAGTTTGACATAGGTGTCATAAAATTATTAAGTTGAGGACATGTGTCAATTTTTTATTTAGTATTTTTCCTTAATATTTCCTTTGGTTTAATCCTACGTGTCATTTTCTTTATTTTCTCAATTACATTAATACTAATTATTCAAATTAGATTCTTTGTCTTTAACTTAAGTTGTCTTCATTTTACTGATTTTATTAACACCGATTGATCGAAATTTTCAATTAATAGATTTTATTGACACTAATTGATCTAAATTTTCAATTAATTGCATGATTGAAGATTACTAATATAATATTGGTGTAAAACTTTCCTTTTCAATTAATTAAAACTTTCATTTTATAATAATTCTAATTTCTAGCATGAATTGTCATACAATTAATATTATCATCCCTATATTACTAATAGGGAGTTGGTCTAATCATATGTGTCACTCATACAAGAGTTTGACATAGGTGTCATAAAATTATTAAGTTGAGGACATGTGTCAATTTTTTATTTAGTATTTTTCCTTAATATTTCCTTTGGTTTAATCCTACGTGTCATTTTCTTTATTTTCTCAATTACATTAATACTAATTATTCAAATTAGATTCTTTGTCTTTTACTTAAGTTGTCTTCATTTTACAGATTTTATTAACACCGATTGATCGAAATTTTCAATTAATAGATTTTATTGACACTAATTGATCTAAATTTTCAATTAATTGCATGATTGAAGATTACTAATATAATATTGGTGTAAAACTTTCCTTTTCAATTAATTAAAACTTTCATTTTATAATAATTCTAATCTCTAATATGAATTGTCATACAATTAATATTATCATTATTTAAATTTAATATTATAATTATAATTTTTTATAAATATATATTATTTTAATATATATTATTATTTGAAAATATTATATATATTATATTATAAAATTTATTTAACGAAAATACCGCGTAATACGCGGGAGCTCATCTAGTTTAAACTAATTGTCTTTATGTTGAGATCATATAAGCTTCTCATCTTAAGATTATTTTATGAGGCACTCTTGTGAGACCGTCTCATACATGAGACGGACATGAGACGGAGTCACTTTTAATAAATTGTTATCACTTTTTCATAAATTGTTATCATTTTTCATAAATTGTTGCCACTTTTCAATTTGCTATCACTTTTATACTAATTTGTATCACTTTTTCAAAAAGTAATAATAATTTATTAAAAAGTGACTCGGTTTTCTGGGATCTTAAGATAAAAAAATCTTTTTAGAAATTATTTGAGAATTTTTAGTACGAATTTGAGTATTTTGATTCCTATTGGTATCGATTATGATCCAGGCCTCAATATCGACTTTTGTATAAGATCCAATTTAAAAATTTTCCAATCAAAATATTTTCTATCGGCCGGTTTTTCCATATGGATCTTTCCTAGATCATTTTTAATAGGGATGTTCCTTAAGAAAGGAACCATCGCAGGAAGGGAGATCTATTTGAACCTCTACTCTGTCCTCATCCACTTCGATGCAAGTCCGTAAAAGGCGAGTTGAAAGCCTAGGTCAAAAGAAAGACCCGTCGCAAAAGGAGCTCTAAAAGCGCCTCATGCATGAGACGGTCTCATACAAGTTTTTGTCTTATTTTATTTATTAAAACTACCACTGGTATGAGACCGTATTTCAAGGAACATGTCCTATACTAGAAAAAAATTATCTTTTTTTTTTTTTTTTAAAGATTTACATTTCAAAATATGGTAATACATATTTTTATGAATAAAACATAACTGGTCCTTTTTTAAAAATTAACCATCTCACAATAAATATTCAATTAGATGGTATACGAGTTTTAGTACTCATAAATTATCTCAGAATAGAAATTTAATTATGTGAATTCATTACTGATGTTGGCTAAACAAATCCAACAAATTTATTATTATAAGTGCAAAATTTGTAATTCTAAAACCACAATATATATGGGTTTCAAAAAAAAAAAAAAAAACACAATATATATATATATATATATATATATATATATATATATATACACTACAAAATAATACAACAATAATATCTTCCACCAATAAATTTGTATTTGTGAGGCTTATATTTGAACAGTCCGGATGGTCTATATAATTCAAAGATATCTTCAAATATCTAATATTTTAATCATGTAAATAAAACAAGGGGGATTACAATTATTATTACAATTTAAGTAATAATAAGAATCACAATTTTTAGTGAGTATTACAATTTCCGTCCAATTTTTAATTAATAATTATTATTACAATTTAATAAGAATCACATAAAATAAATAATAAGAATATCTAATATCTTAAAAATTATTATTACAATTTAATTAATAATAAGAATCACAATTTTTAGTGAGTATCACAATTTCCGTCCAATTTTTAATTAATAATTATTATTACAATTTAATAAGAATCACATAAAATAAATAATAAGAATATCTAATATCATGTAAATATCTAATATCTTAAAAAATATTATTACAATTTAATTAATAATAAGAATCACAATTTTTAGTGAGTATCACAATTTCCGTCCAATTTTTAATTAATAATTATTATTACAATTTAATAAGACTCACATAAAATAAATAATAACAGACATATAAAGAATAAATAAAAAGAACACATTTATAAACCATGGGGGACAAAGCATGAAAATTGTTAGTGGATACATTTGTGTTTATTGAGATGTGAGAGAAATAAAAAGAATGAGTGGGGAAAGAAGCAGAGAAAAAGTGACTTGACCGAACATTAAGTGTGACTTGACCGAGAGAGAGAAAAGAGCAGAGAGAGAGAGAAAAAGTGAGAAAAATGAGTGGTAGGAAAAATAAGAGTATAGTGGGAAAATCACATTTTTGTACTTAGTGATAATGCCAAAAAAATTTTTGTAGTTTTTGTAATTTGTTGGTCCCACTTAGTTGAGTATATTAAAGAAAATTTGAATCAACCTTCTAGGAAAAATCTAGAGGGAGGGGTTGAATAGATTTTTCGATTTTACAAATCTTTGAAAACTTATTCAAAATACCAAAGTTACATAAATAAATTTATTTTTAATCTCAACTTTATTCAAATCAAAAGCACACCGATAATTTGTCTAACTTGAATTCCTAAATTAAACTTGGATTATAAACCGAAATTGATATGAACAAATAAGTAAATGAAAGCAATAAAAAACACATAGATTTATAGTGGTTCGGATCTAATCGATCCTACATCCACTCTCCTTCTTCAACTTGAAGAAGGGTCTCTTCTTACCACTTACTTACTATCCAACTTACGCTTTACAACTTACAAAGATCTTCAAATCTTCAAACTCCTAGACTCTTTCTCAAAGATCTAACTTTTACATGATAAGTGAGCTTTGAAGATGTACAGAAAGTGTTCTACAAACACTTAGAACTTTCTCAAAACTTTCTTTGAAAAACTTTGTGAATTGATGTGAGAGTAGAAATCGAGTATCGTGAATAATGTGTTGTGTTAATGTGTTATCCGCGTGTATAAAGTGAAAACCTAAACCTATTTATGATTCTCGAAAGACAGCTTAGTTTGTTAGTCACTTCTAACAAACTAAAACCGCTTAACAAACTTAATCTTGATAACCTCTCTTAACTTCACTGATTTTTTCTAGTCGTCTGCGGTTGACTTGGTGAAGACTTACTTTTCTTATTCTACTCACTTATCTTGACCTCGTCGAGCTCTTCATAATCGTCTCCCGCAGATGACTTGACTTGAGCTTGTCTCCAAATGACTTCGACTTCCCGGACTTTAGCCGACTTATTCAGTTCTTGACACGGTCCGATCGGCAAATCGAACTTGACCTCGATTGTTCTTCAAAGTCATCCGATCATCCGAATTGATCTTTTAACTCATCAAAACCTTTCTTGATCTAACATAATTAACACTTGGACCTTATACTAGGTTGTAATTTTACCTTTTTAAATCAAATCCATGGATTTTAAATCCATTGTTTGGCAAAATTTAAATGAGCTTTGAAATTCCCTTTTCTCTCTCTCTCCCACTTAGTAAAGCAAGTAATATTTTTCTTAATAAAATGTGTAATATTATTTAATAAAATAAATAATAATATTAGTAAAGAGGGTAATACTACTTAACAAAGTAAAGTCAAGTAAAATAAAGTAATACAATTGTTCGCAATAACAAAACTAAATAAAATCTAATGTTTTCAACTACAAACTAGGAATTGATTGTAGTATTTTTCGTGCAAGCATTATTACGACCCAATCAAGTTATCGAAGCCATGAGATATGATATGCAATGAGGCCCTAGGATACAAGTTTTCATTGACTATTGATGCAAGCTCAGTTTATCTAAACAATCTACGAAAACATGAGAATGAAATACCAAACAATTAAGCAATGAATTAATAGCAAACTAAGCAAACTTTCAAGTAACTCAAATGGGGAATGGGTGTTAGGGATAATCTCCACTAAGGAACCAATGATCACAACTATAATTGCTTCAAATTGCTATTCAACCAAAATAGAAAATATGAACATTATGCAACAATGTCTTCATTCATCACACAATGCCTAAATGTGAGTATTCTTAATACAATGAGTCTCTCAAGTATAAAGCATTTAATGCATACAATCACACACAATTATAACTCGATTAATCCCTAATAATGTTAGCTCAACTCTCGTTTGTTGCTAGGGTGATCAAACACCAATAAAAGTGATAAAAATGTATGAAGCACAATAAGCATCAACAATTAAGAAACTAACTATCTCAATTAAACAACAATCATCAACAATTATAGCAAGAGCAATCAAATCATCCTTAATTTCAATTATCCCTAGCATAAGAGAATTAGCCCATGGAGCTAAGAGCAAAATCCATGGGTGAGAAAACATTCTACATGATCAACATAGCAATTAACAAAGCAATTATGAAATAGAAATTTTTAGGATAAAAATGTTATAGTTTTGATAAAGTTAAGATGAGTATGAAAAATAAGATGATTAGCTGAATGATTGTATAGCGGTGAGGTAGTGAATAAAATCTTGTATTAGACTAAGTATTAAGACCTGATGAGAGCGAGATAGAAAGAGAGACAGACAAAGACAAGCCAAATGAAGACAAGATAGCAGATTTACTACATGCTCGGGAAGATCAAGACATGCAAAGGCATGAGTTGATCGACGAGGTCAAGGTTGCCTGGAATTAAAAGAAGCAACCGACTAGAAGTGTTAGTTAAAGAAGTTATAACAAATAACAAGAACGATTACAACCAACCAAGAAGCGATACAAGCAACAAGAATCAATTAGTCATTACAACAAACACCGAAGAGTCAACAAGACGATTACAACTACCGAATCTCTTATAAATAGATCATAGAGTAGAATTAGAATTAACTTTTGATTCTCACAATTTCGTAACACATTCATATGTATTCAAAGCACTCTAAGCACAAAAGGTTCTAAAACGTTCATAGTTTCCAAAGTGTTTACAAAACACTTTCAATATATCTTCAAGCCAACAATTCCAAAAATTAGGAAGATCATTGTAAAGGTGAAGAACTGAATTGTAATATGTAAGTACGACAGGTAAGTAAGTGAGTAAGTAGTGGAGTCCCTTTCACCGGATTGTGAAAGGAGGGTAGATGTAGGATTTTGAGAATCCGAATCACTATAATTCTTGGTGTTCTTACTTTTTGTTCATTATCGATTTACTTACTTGTTCTTAATCAATTTTCATTAATCAAACACTTGTTGAAAGAATTATCAATCAAATCAAGTATAAAATATTTTCGCTGCCTAACTCGATATTCGATTAGGTTATCTTCAAATCTTAATAAGAAAAATTGAGTAGTAGGTGAAATCTATTCAATCCCCCTTTTCTAGATTTCATCTTTGTATAAACTTGATTGACTAGGACCAACAAGTGGTACTAGAGCGGTGTTAAACTGTTTGATATATTTTAGGTCTTGATAATTCTAGCATCGTGTTCTTGTGATTATTTTTTATTTTTATTACTAATTCTCGCGAATAAAATTTTTGTTGAGTACTTTTGATTATCATGTCTACAATCAAGAGTAAGAAGACTAGGAGTCTGCTAGATTTTTCCATTAAAGATTATGATTATTGAGAAATTAGAATGGAGAATCATCTCAAGGCTATTCATGATCGCATGGGGGAAATTGGAGGTAGGACCTATTAAGTTCTATAATGGAGTTGTAAGTGATGGAGTGGATCTTCTAAGGCAAGAGTAAGACATGAAAAGAAGAGCGCAGATTTGACAAATGATGAGAGAAAAATTCAGAACTTGGATCAAGTCGTCAGAATCGAGATAATCGAAACTTTAAGCAAGGATTGGGTAGAAAAGATTAAACGCTGCAAGACTGCAAAAGAAATGTGAGAAACTCTAGCAAACATGTACGAGGATCTCGACTGTAAAGGAAAACAAGCTGCAATCGGTGTTACATGCTTTTGACACATTTAAAATGAAGGATGGAGAACCAATTGACCAAATGGACATCGGGATGACAAATCTTCTCAATAAGGTTTCAGATCTGGGAAAGTCCTATACAAAAAAGGAAATCAATAATAAGATCATTAGAGCTTTAAGGAAGAGTAATACCGAAAGAGGAGTTGAAGAATGGGAAATGAATTATGTCGGTCAACTTGCATATCCTCTCCATTAAAATTGGTCAAATTAATGTATTCCCCACCATTAATTGCGGTCAAGGAATATCTATTGAAGAGAAGAAAACCATCGAGGCAAATTCATGCATTGTGTCGGTCAAAATAGGAATTAGAAGGTCATTATTAAATCTGGTCCACTAAGTTCTAGAGTTTTCCTATACGTGGGGATGTTCATGTTTATCTATCTATAAATATCCCATAATGTAGCGTGTAGGAGCAGCTTGAAATTAAAATTATCAGTCTTATTATTTAGTGAAGAAAATTGATTGGAGTGTATAGGGTAAGAGTTATTAAGACCAATCAACAAAATATCGAACCCAAGGGAAAAAGTATGCACATGAGGTCCTAAAAATACAAGTTATTAGTGACTAGAGTTGCAACAATGGTTTGGTACAAAAACAACAAAAACACAAGCAAAATTATAAAACAACAAGGAGCAAGCAATAGATCGAACACTTAGAATGCGATAACAAAAACAACAATAAATGGTGGGATAGAGGTGCTAGGATTAACATCCATCAATGAATCATCAATTAACAAGCTACAATTGAATCAAATTGCAAATCAACTAAGATAGAAAGCATAAACCATCATGAAATTAATCACTCCATTAAAATCACAATGCCTAATGTGAGTATCCTTAGTCTTTCCCATCTCTCAATGTAGAAATTCCCAATTCATACAATCATGCAAAATTGAAACTTCGATTAACACCTAATCACGTTAGCTCAACTCTCGCCTATTGCTAGGGTGATTAACCATTAATCTAAAGAGACAATTTCACATGAAGCACAATGAAGAATCACAATTAGGAAACAAACTAATGTGAGTATCCTTAGTGCAACTAATCTCTCGATTCAAGCACCCAATCCACACATTCATACACAATTATCACCCGATTAATCCCGGATCACGTTAGTGCAACTCTAAATCGCCTATAGCTAGGGTGATCAAACACTAATCTAAAGAGATAATTATGCATGAAGCACAAATGAGAATCACAATTAGTAAGCAATCTACTCAATTGATCTCCAATCATCAACAATTATAGCATCATCAATCAATTCATCATCAATTCAATTAACCCAAGCACAAGAGAGATTTAGCCCATGGTACCACAAACAATACCAATGGGAAGAAGATAGAATGGATCAAACACAAAGCAAATCACAACAATTAAGAAATTAAAGAGACACGAGAGGAAAAACATCACCAAATGATCTTCAATTAACAAAAATAGGAATGCTTGAGTCTTCAACACCAATCTCCAAATGAATTACAAGATTGAATTGAAAGAATTACAAGGATCAAATGCTAAACTATGGCTAATCTAGCAACAATCAATTGAAATCTAATCCTAAATCTAACTTCTACTCTAATCTAAGGAAGGAATTGGCTTGGGGCCCGAGAAATCGCCCCAAAACCGCTACTAATCGCTACTATGAATCTTGTCCTCGCTCTATCCGAATCGCCCGCTTAAATACGAAATTTTGGAAAAACCTTCCCCTCGAGTCAAGGGTCGAGGCCTCGACTCGAGGCCCCTGCAAAAATCCTCGCCCTCGACTCGAGGGTCATGTCTCGAGTCGAGGCTCATGCCATTTTTCTGAATTTGGTCCTTTCTACACATCCCTCGACTCGAGGCTCTTGTCCCTCGACTGCAGCTCGAGTCCAGGGCACTTTTCTCACACGGGGCTTTGGCACCGACCTCTATTTTCGTCCCGGATGTCCGTCTTTTCATTCTAAGAATACCGGTACTCGGTTTGGCAAAAATCCACCGAATTACCTGCAAAATGGACGAAAAACATCAAAATCTCACAAATAATACTTTTTAGGCAAAAGAGTGATACTTTTCACATTTAGGCACAAAAACTAACACTTTAGCTCACTTTTGCACTAAAATAGGCCCTAAAAACATGTATCAATTCACTCCAATCAAAAATCTTCCTAAAGCAACACTTATCTCTTTTGGTGGATTCCATTTGAGTGGCGAGTGTTGTATTCTTTTCGTTGGTGGATTTCTTGAATTAGAGAAATAATTCTTTTGAGCAATCACTTGTGTTTTCTCCGACATTTTCCTCGACTAAGACTAGATGAGTACGAGTTAGAGAAAAAAAGACAAGGATAAGCGAGATAAAGACAAGGAAGCAGACGACTTTATAACTGTAAGACCAAGACATGCTTTGAGGCATGAGATGATCGACGAGGTCAAGACCTGCTGGAATCAAGAGAAGAAGATGACTAGAAGTGAAAGAAAACAAGAAGTTGTAACAAGTTTAACAAGAACGGTTATAACTATCTAAGAAGCGATTACAAGCAACAAAAATTAGTTAGTCGATTACAACAAACTCTAAAGAGTCAACAAGGCGGTTGCAACTAACCAAAATCTCTTATAAATAGAACATAGAGTAGAATTAGAATTAACTTTTGAACTTTTGATTCGCACAATTTCAGTAACACATTCAACACACATACAAAGCATACTAAGCACGTAACGTTCTCAACACGTTCATAGTTTTTCAAGTGTTTGTAGTACCCTTTTCATATATCTTCAAGCTAACAAATTCCTGAAATTAGGAAGATCGATTGAAAGGCTGAAGATCGGCATTGTAATTTGTAAGTATGATAGTAAGTAAGTAAGCTAGTAGTGGAGTCCCTTTCACAAGATTGTGAAAGGAGAGTGGGACGTAGGATTTTCATAATTCGAACCACTATAAATCTCTGTATTCTTTACTTTCAGTTTATCTTCAAATTACTTACTTGTTCTTAATGAATTTTGATTAATCAAATACTTTTTTAACGAATTATCAATCAAATCAAGTATAAAACAATTCCACTCCACGATCGATATTAAATTGGGTTGTTTACAATCTTAGAAAGAAAAATTGAGTAGTAAGGGAAATCTATTCAATCCCTCCCTCTTTCTAGATTTCCTCTTTGTGTAAACTTGATTGGTCGGGACCAACAAGTGGTATCGGAAGCGGTGTTAAATTGTTTCGATATATTTTAGGTCTTGATATTTCTTGCATCGTGTTCTCGTGATTATTCTCATTTTTTATTACTAATTCTGCTAATAAAGTTTATGTTGAGTATTTTTATTATCATGTCTACAATTAAAAGTAAGAAGACCAGGAGTTTGCTGATTTTTCTATAGAAGATTACGATTATTGGAAATTCAGTAATGGAAAATCACCTTAAGGCCATTCATGATCGTATGGAAGAAATTTTGGAGGAAGGTCCTATTAAGTTCTATCATGGAGTTGTAAGTGATGGAGCTGAGTCTTCTAGGGCAAGAGTTAGACGTGAAAGAAGAGCACGATCCGACAAATGACGAGAGAAAAATTCATAATTTGGATCAAGTTGCGAGCAGATATAATCAAAACTTTAAGCAAGGATTGGGTAGAAAAGGTTAAACGTTACAAGACCGCAAAAGAAATGTGGAAACTCTAGCAAACATGTGTGAGGGTTCCTACCAAGTCAAGAAAAACAAGTTGTAATCAGGTTACATGCTTTTGACACTTTTAAAATGAAAGATGGAGAAACAATAAACTAAATGGACATCGGGATGACCAATCTTCTCAACAAGGCTTCACACCGGGAAATCCTATACGAAAAAGAAATCAATAATAAGATCATTAGAGCTTTAAACAAGAGATGGAGGGAAAAAGCTAACATTCTCAAAGCTACTCAGAATCTATCTTCAATTTCTCATCACACACTATTTTCGCATCTCAAAGCATTGGAGTATGATATCCAGATAGAAGGTGAGGAAGATGAGGTAGAATTATCAACTTCGGGAAGATGAGGTAGAATTATCAACTTCCGGGAAGATATTCTTTGTCCTTCATCAAGACGAACTTCGATAAAGTATCTAAGGCATCCGACTTATCCATAAAGGAAGAAATGACATTATTGATAAAGAGATATGAAAGACTTAAGATGAAGTATAAAAGAAATAAACAATGAGATCAGTCGAAAAAGCTACAAGTCCGAAAGAGAGGACAAGGGTTACGATGGTGAAAAGAAAAAGGATCGATTAGGAGATTCAAGTCACAAGTCGGACAAGGGGATAGTAGTCCGAGATCGATAGAGAAGATATCTCATTATTCATCATCTTAAATGATCATGCGAAAATCTTTCGAATCGATCGTAGTCTTATTAACAAACTTTTGAAAGATTTGAAAATTGCTTTATCTCGCTTACAAGCAAGTACAGCATTGAGAACTTAAGTTTAAAAGATCAAATTCTTAATCTTACTAAGGAAACTCGGACTAGGGTTAGTGAGAAATCGGATGGCTCATTCAAGGGGGAATGCAAGCTTGAGATTTCTACTAACTCCTCATCCGAGAAGTACAAAGAGTTGGAAAAAGAATTAAGTACTTTAAAACTTAACTTGTCAAATGGCTATAATGAGAATGAGAAGATTAAGACAACCAACAGAGAGTTGAATCTTAAGTTGACACATCTAAATAACTCACAATCAACTATAAATAAAATTTTTATACTTCACAAAGGCTTGTGATAAGACTAGTTTGGGATTTAAAGAAATAAAAAGAATGATCCTGTAAAACCAAGGGTTTTTGTCAAAGCAACTAATACTCCGGATGAGATTACAATTGGCCCTTGGAAACCAAAGGAACTAGTAAATTCATCTAATCGATCCGATAAGAAAGATCGGTGAAGAGTTGTTCCTAGGGCTAAAACAAAGACCAAGTCTAAAACTCATTCGAAGTATAACAGTTTTGATGGTAGAAGCAAATCATATCCGTTAATACCTAAGTATAAGACAATATCTAAAGATCAGCTAAACAAAATTGATCTTAATAGTCTTATATTAGTAGATAGATATGGTTGTAAACTACAACTCTTGTTTTAAGGAACATAGATGTGTTTCTCTGGATACCAAAATGTCAAATTAACAAAAAGAACCCAATCTACAAAGAGTACCTAAGAACTAAACTTTGATTGTAGGATGTCACAAGTATAGTTGAAAGGGAAGACGTGCTCGAGGGCATCCGGTGTATTGATAGCGAATGTTCAAAACATATGACCTATGAGAAACATCTACTCTCAAACTATCAGTCCATTGATTGACCACGAGTCATGTTTGGAGACAACAATTTTGGCCAAACCAAAGGAGTTGAAACCTTGATGATTGGAAGTAAATGAGGTTTACTATGTTAAAGGGTTAAAACATAATTTCTTATCCTGCTTCTCAGTTCTGTGACAAGGGTTATTGTGTAAAGTTTACTTGTATTGCTTGTTATATTTTAAGTGGTCTTAATGAAAATATCTTATTATACGGAGTCGACAAGACAACATTTACATTGCTAATTACAAAAGTTGTCCTAGAGACACTTGTTTAGTTGCTAAGAGTTCGGATGACTTAAGTTGGATATGGCATAAACGTCTTGGTCACTTAAACTTCAAAACTCTTAAAAAATTAGCAAGGAAATCTTTAGTAAAAGGACTCCCGGATAAAGTATTTTTAAAAAGTCACGTTTGTAATGCATGTAAAAAAGGAAAATAGACCAAAGCTTCGTTTAAGACAATAAATAGTCCTTCTTCAAACATAATTCTAGAACTTCTTCATATAGATTTATTTGGTCCGATTACTCCTCTCGGTTTAGTGGGATAAAATATACTTTGGTAATTGTAGATACTTTTTCTAGATTTACTGTTTTATTTTCTTATACAAAAAAATGAGACGATGACCAAAATACACGAGTTCCTTAAAAGAATTCAGAATGAAAAAGGATTAAGTATTGTTAAAATAAGAAGTGATAAATGTACTGAATTTCTTAATTCACTTGTTGCTAACTATTGTCTGAGAATGGTATAACTCGCGAAACATCGGCAAAGAAGGACACCTCAAAAAAATGTAGTTGTTGAAAGAAGAAACATAACTCTAAATGAAGGCTGCGAGGACTATGTTATCTGAATACAACACTCCATACAGTGTTTTGGGCGAAGTCATTAATACAACCTGTTTTATTCAAAATAGATGGTTAATTGTTAAAGATAAGTGTAAACCCCTATGAAATATGGAAAGGAAGATCGCTCAAGATTTCATATTTTCATATTCTTGGTTGCAAGTGTTTTATTCACAACAATGGAAAGTCTCGGCTAAAAACCTTTGATGCTAAGATAGCGAGATATGATATTCTTAGGATATTCCACTATATCTAAAGCTTATAGAGTTTTCAACAAGACATCTTTACTCAGTGTGGGAAGAAAGCTCAAGTAGGATGTATACTATAAGCCTAGCTTTTGTATGAACATCTTTTTAGTATTAACATCCTTTTAATATGAGATTCATTATGATCAAAATACTTATTGTTTATGATTGTTATATATATCATTATTTTGTCCAGATTAATCTATACCGTAGATAACATGGTGTGTGGTGTCACACGAGAAGATCATGCTATCAGTTCCTTATAGATTATAAATAATAGCTCACAACCAAGAAGGATTTGGACAAACCATTGGAACAGCTTGTAGTGTAATTTGGTATTAGTCTATCTTGACTATAAAGTTACACTAGTACATTTTGTATGTATTGAGCGAGACCATATGAGGTTGTTCAATTTGTACTGACTATATAAAAGAACAAGACCTCTGTTGTTATGGATGTACGTTTTCTTAATCCCTATATAATAACGGGCACGTGTACTCGGTGTATGTTTCTTTGATTTGCCAATGGGTGAGATTTATTAAATCAATAGGCTCGGTGAATTGGGAGATAACATTGTTTATATGGTGTGTCATTGATTATAGAAGGAATCCGTGTCCTAATTATTTAGGATGATGATGTCCCCTTGAGGAGCTCATAAAGATTATTATGTAAACCTGCAGGTGGATTTAATCCGACATAATAATAAAGATGAGTGGTACTACTCTTGGAATTAGATATAAATTAATTAAGTTGTCGGTAATTTAATTAATTTATGGACATTCCATATCTTAAACACGGAAATAAACGTACACATAATAAAGGAGCCCATATTATAATATGGGATTAGGAGCGGTAATTCAATTATAACTCTTTAGTGGACTGAGTTATAATTAATGGGCTTAAGTAAAGTGTTCGGGGTGAACACGGGATATTTAGGCCCATCGGGAGGCCCAACCCTAATTCCTCCTTAGGGTCCCTGTTGTAGCCTATAAATAAACCCTAAATCGAGCCTCCAGACGTGTGAAAAAAATGTGAGATCGAGAGAGGCGTATTCTGATTCCTTGGAGGATCGTCGACCACTCGGCGTCGAGGGAAAGGGATAGGAATACGGCGAGAAGACCGTGAGGTTCGAGGCTCATCCTTCGATCGCAGCTTCGACCTTAGAACTGGTTCTTCTTCACCTATTACGGTGAATAAAGGTACAATTCTTTCCGCTGCATTTACGTGATTGCGATCCCGAATCGATAATTTCATAGAGTCGCGATCGGTGGTTCCAACAGAAACACCGCACGTTGTATTTGATGAATCTACTTTTGAGTCTAAGGAAGCAGGTGACATCACAAATATTACGAGATGATCTACAAAAGATGACTTTTAAAAGATCAACTGTGAAGTTCTATGTACCGAGAATCAATCGGATGATGAGGAAGTATCTGTCTCAAATAAAGGCAAAGATCCCGAGAGTTTTTCCAAGTCGGTGATCAGACAAATACCTTGTCGAGATGATCGGGAAGAAGTATATTAGAAGGTAACACAAAACCAATTGAAAAGGATATTTCGAGACAAGACTTCATCCTTGGTAAAAGACAAGGGTAAAAGATAATGAATTATCATCCCATTGAACAAAGAATAGGAGATTCGAGAATGGAGTCCAGACTAGGACACAACTAAATCTAGATTGTATGTTCGGTTGCTATGTATCATTACTTGAACCCAAGTTGAGTTCTTGAAGCTCTTTTTGATTCTAATTGGATTAATGCTATGCAAGAAGAACTAAATCATTTTCAAAGACAAGATGTGTGAGAGCTTGTTGAAAGGCCTCATTATCAAAAGTCATTGGAACTAAGTGGGTCCTTAAAAACAAAAGGGATGAGAACAATATTGTGGTTCAAAATAAAGCCAGACTAGTTGCTCAAGGTTACTCACAATTAGAAGGGATTGATTACGATGAAATCTTTGAACACTGTAGCCCGTCTGGAAGCCATTAGATTGTTCTTAGCCTATGCTTTGCTTTTAAAAGATTCAAAGTTTTTCGTATAGATATAAAATCAACATTTCTAGATGGAATCTTAAGCGAAGAGGTCTATGTAGAGCAAACTCTAGGATTTGTTAAAGGAGACAAGGTCTATAAGTTGAAAAAGGTTCTATATGGACTCAAACGAGGCTTTAAGAGCTTGGTATGACACCTTGTGCGATTATCTAATTCAAAATGGTTTTATTAAGGGTAAGATTGATAGAACTCTTTTTGAAAAGAATATTATAATGATCTTTTATTAGTTCAAATATATGTAGATGATATTATATTTTGTTCAACTAATCAATCTTTGTGTGAAGAGTTTAGTCATCTTATGAAGAGCGATTTGAAATGTTCATGATGGGAGAGATGGCATACTTGCTTGGATTACAAGTCAAAGCAGACAAAGAGGAGGATTTTCATCAATCAAGCAAAATATACAAGGGATCTTATAAAAAAATTTGGAATATGTACCAGCCGAGAAGCTAAAATACCTATGATGACAAACTTCTCCATGGACCCGGATGAGAAGGGGAAGACAACGATCCAACCGAATACGGGGACTTAATAGGTTTTTATTATATTTAAGCGCAGTAGACCTGATATTTCATTTGCGGTAGGTGTCTATGCACGTTTTCGAGGCTAACCCAAAGAAGAGTCATATTGAAGCGGCAAGAAGGTTCTTAAATTCTTGAAAGGTATAATCGATGTCGGACTATGGTACCCGGTGACAATAATTTCGAGTTGTCTGGATACTTAGATTCAGATTTTTGTGGGTGTAAGATAGATAATAAATCTACTTCTAGAACTTGCCAATTCTTGGGAAGTAAGATGATTTCATGGTTGTCTAAGAAACAAACCTTTGTAGATTCTTCTACTACGAAGTGAGTATATGGCAACCGAAGTTGTTGTTCTCACTAATCTGGATTAGTCAATGTTGGTCCCGAAATGTTGAGTTGAATAAAACCTTGAGTTAGCCTTCTAGAACAAAATCTAGAAAGGGGGGTTTGAATAGATTTTGTAGATTTTTCGAATCTTTCCAAAATCAATTCAAAGTATCAGATTAATCACGGTGGAAAACAATTTTAAACTCAACTTTTAACAAGATCAAAAGCAACAACGATATTGATTTTAGCTAAGATTACGAAATTAGATCTTGAATAACAAATTGTAACTTGAACATAAATTAAATGAAAGCAAAGAAAGAAGACCAGATTTTATAGTGGTTCGGATTATAACAATCCTACATCCACTCTCCTTCTCCAAACTTTGAAGAAGGGTCTCCACTAGGCTTACTTACTTACAATATTTTACAAATTACAACTTGATCTTCAACTCTTCAAAAATGCTAATCAAACTTCTGTAATCTAACTCTAAGACTAAGAAGTGTATTGGAAGATGTGAAGTGAAGTGTTCTATAAACACTTAGAAAATTCTATGAAGAAATCGTGAAAAACTATTTTGTGCTTTTTAGAACTTTGTGAAAATAACTTGCTGAAAAAACTTGAATGTTCTATGTATTCTCTATCTTCAAAATGAAGTGCCTAGACCTATTTATAAGTCTTAAAAGTCAGTTAGTTTGTTAGTTAGTTCTAACAAACTAAAACTGCTCAACAAACTTAATCTTGAAAACCGCTTGCTCCTCGGCTGATTTTAATCTATTCATCTGCGGTGACTTGGTGAAGACTTGCCTTTCTTATTCTACTCGGCTTGTCTTGACCTCGTCTGAGCTCTTCATACTTGTCTCCCATGCACGACTAGACTCGAGCTTGTCTCCGGATGACTTGTGATTCCTAGTCTCCAGTGACTTGAACTATCCTTGACCTAGTCGATCGACTTAGCATTAGAACTCGGTCTCAGCACTGTTCTACATTGTCATCTGCTCATCTGAATTAATCTTTTAACTCATCAAAACAATCATGATCTAACAGTCAACGGCTAAGGGACTATAACGTTATCACTAGAGGCGTACAAATCTTTTGTGATAATAATAGTGCTATAGCTATTACCCGAACCAGTCTTACATACTGTGTAAACATGTTGATATAAGACATCATTTTATACGTGATCATGTTGGAAAAGGTGATATTAGAAAGATATTAACTGATTTTCAAAGAGCTGATATTTTGACAAAACCATTAGCAGAGACTAGGTTTAAAGCGTTGTCTAGAGTTAGGATTACTTGATGCATCTTTAGTTAGTCTATAATCTACTATCTATGCATTTCAAATTCTCTCTCTCGCTTTCTTTATCTTATCTAGAAAGAAATATCGAGACTTGTAAAGGATCATATGGACAATCACAGTGATATCATTGATCTCCTTTAAGAAATCAAGAATCAAGGATTAGTCTGTTGACCTTAACTAACTTGATATTTACTTATTCGACAATCAAGTAATTCGCACAAATACACATTAGTCATCTATTTGTTAAAAGCGGATGATTATGGGTACCTTGTCGATTTACTTAAAATGTTACTAATGGTTTATCTAAGTGTCTTTGTTTTCAAGAAACAACGGTCTAGTTGATATTTCATCACTTCATCAAGCAGACAAGTAACGATTAATGCGACCTTACCAAAGACAGACAATTACACAAACTCATATAGATTAAGAAATAAAAATAGGAAGTATTTCAACCCTTGCATTTTTATTATTTGTGAAAATTATGAATATTAGTTCACATGATTAATGTGTGAATATGATATCATAATTGTTATTTTTATTCAATAATAAATTCACTCAATGATTCTTTAAAAATTGATTTTTTGAAAATATTACTACTTTTTAGTATTTTATTAAAAAAGGTTTTATCTTTCAAAATTCTAAAAAGTAAAAAGGTAAGAAGTTACTTCTTGTCGGGAAGTTACTTGAACCCAAAATTTTCATTAAGTTTGGTCTTGAAAAACACGAGTGACATTCACGCGCATGTTTTGGAAGCGGTTCGGCCCGATTTAAATCGTTAATATTACGCGCGACACATTAATACTTGGCTGTAATTAATTGACACACTTTTCAAAAATAGAGCATGATTACTTTTTAATAGGCACGTAAATCCATTTACACACTTTTTCATCAAATAATTAGTTTTTATAATATTTTATTCTAAATCTCACCATATAAAAGGAGTTTTACGTGCATTTTCTACATTTACGCATACACAAATCTTCATTCATACTCTCTCTCTTTAAAACTTCTTTTCCCTCCTAAAAACTAAAACCTTCATCAATGGCGGATCAATAAAAAAATTAAGTTCGTATATGACCTCTCAAATATTAGAAAGAAGACAAAGTCCGAGATGTTCGTCGATTGGGAAACTACGAGAGATCGAGAATCTCTGGAGATTCTTCGATTACTTGAAACCGAGAGGTTTAAAGCAATCTTGTTCGATGAAATATGATAAAGGCAAGACTCTGGATGATCTAGCGGTGGAGTTTCTAACCGAGAGCAACCTTCAAGAAGAACTCCATTGAATCAAAGGTACGGAGTGATGGAAAAAGGTAGATGTAGTGGTTTCGGTTGAGGAGTTGGGGGAGATATTTGGGCTAAATCTTGAAGGAGTTGATCCATTCCATTATAATAGTGAGGAATACCGGAAAGTTTTAAGTTGATGGTAAGAGTTTCTCATCAAAACACAAAGACAAATGCGAAAAGGCCAATCTTTGAGGCGTAAGTGTAGGTTGTTGATGTTGATTTTGACAAAGTGCATTCTTGGAGAACAACAGAGTCATGATGGACTAACGAGGCTTAGAATATGTTGTTTAAGGGCAATTACCGATGGAGTCCAAGTAAACCGGGCATGATTCTTGTTTACAAAGGCTGGTTGAGGAATATAATAGATTTCGGAAGGAGCAGATCTCTCAAAACAAGTTCGGATGGTCATTAAAGTCTCTTGCAAGCATGATGAATAGGATCACTTTGATCACGGAGGCAAAGATTGGGTCGAGACAATCTTAATTGGGAAGTTGGGGTGAAAAAAATACACAAAGCGAAGGGCACTGTGACAAAGGATGAGAAGATTTTTGCCCTTCTAATTTAGAAAGCAGATGTAGATGCCCAGTATGCCACAATCGCTATAAAGAAAAGACCACTAAAAAACCAAGTCCAAGAAGACGAGATACCCTCCTTATTGATGAATCATCGGAGGAGGAAGAGGAGTCGAGATGAGGAGGAAGCAGAGGTAGAGAAAACAACTTCTCAAGGTGGAAGTGTCTCAACAGGAGTTCTTTGGAACCTCGGGACAAGAGGAGGCCCTAGTGAAGAAAGGGTTGAGATTTTCTCAAGGGAGGAATCTAAAAGGGCTGCATCATCTTCATCTTATTTGTCTAAAGAGGAATCATACAAAGAGCCGCAAATATCCCAACTTTGGCAATGAAGAAGCGAGGCGAGGTCGCTATTTCCGAGCCTCTAAAAGCGATTCACTTTGAAAAGTCCAACACCCCCATCCACCCAAAACCATCGATCCATTCTCTTTCATTTCTACTCCAACCTCATCCGAACTGCTCTTACCTCAATCTATCCAACCCTTAGGATAATGGGTCCAACCGAATCTTCTCTCCGAATTCTTGGAAGAAGATTCATCCTCATGAAGGAATCTGCCTTAGGTGAAGAGCGAGAATTGCTCAAGAAAATAGTTGACGTATGGCCACTAAGAAGATTGAGGACGGGTTTCTTTGAGGAGACAACCATCCTCATCGGGAGGCGGGGGTAACAATCTCTCCATCCGGGAGAAGAAAGTATTAAGAAAAGCTGGTCTAAAAACTTTTGAGGAGATATTCACTGAAGACCAGTTTGTTGACTATTTATTGAGAAGAGTATATTTAGTTTTCCTGCCAAGGAACCAGTGAGGTTGAGAAGGAAGTGGACAAAGAAGCGAGAAGCGAAAACAAGCCGAGGGTGAGAAGGAGTTGGAGGTGGAGAAAGGAGACAAGGAAATGGTTGAGAAGGTCGATGAATCTATAGAGATGTAGATTGCGAGAGGAGGCACAGGTAGCACAAGACCCGGGAGCGAGATACCTGTGGTAGAATCGGGAGTGCCAATCGAACAACCTCATTGGGCAAATTCCCCACCTGAGGTGAGCCAAAGAAAGAGAAGTAGAGGAGATAGACTTAACACTTGTCTTCTCCATCGAAGCAAAATTAGCTCAACCTTTTACATCTGCTTCTTGCACGAGTTAGAAGTCCTTAGGGCTGAGGTGGCGAGATCTAAAAACTACCTGTTTATCTCGCATTATAGATGCTCCCGTCTGTGGTCACCTCGTCCATCAAGGAGAACATAGAGTCTGCTATTCATGAAAACACGAAGATCGATCTCTATTTCTTCGGACTAAGGCACAATGAGATCAAAGCTAAAGTTAACTGAAGATAGTCAAGAAGAGACAAAGCAAGAAGAATGGGTGAAAAATTACGCCTATGCAAATGATCAAGAAATCGGGGACTCGATCAATGATCAAATTAATCAAGCTTGGGCTGCAAAGGAAGCTTCATTTCTACGGATAATGAGGATGTCCCTAGCTGTTGAAAAGGCATATCTAACAAATCAACTCAAGCAAGCGAGTGCGAGAATGAGTTGGCCGTATTAGGCGGCTCGGAAGAAGAGTTTTGACTATCTAGATCGGAAAGACGAGGATCAATTAATAATGAGGTCATCGGTCAAGTTGAGTAAGTTATAACCATACGCAACACTCGTTTCTTTGATGTTAAAAAGGGGGAAAATAGTGGCCTTAAGAAAAGAATAGGCACTCAAGATGATAAGATCTTGGCTTTGAATCGAAAATTGATTAGCTAGTAGAAGAAGTGCTTCTAGGCGAGGAAGCGAGGAAGAAGTCAGGTGAGGAGAAGTCCCAGTGTGTCTTAAAAAGATTAAAGAGGGGATCGAGAATCGGTCGAGGTCAAGGAAGTTGAACGTGCAAGAGGAAATGTTGAAGTTTTGCCACCCAAGATCCTGCTCCAATTCGTAACATTCAACCCTTCTCTTCTACCAAATCAGTGGGAAAGCTAAAGCAACGAGTCAACCTCAAAGACCCCAGCGATGTGGAGGAAGAAGAAAGAATCGAAAGAGGAAGAGGGAAGATATGGCAAGGCACAAAAGAAGAGATGCAAAGAAAAGGAGAGAGCAAGAGGAGGCGGTGGTAAATCTTACGACGAAAGACAAGAAGATGGGTTCGAGAGAAAAGAAAGCGATCAAGGAGAGGATACTTTTCGCCCTTTCCACCGAACCGAAGGAGTGCCCAAGGAGATCCTTCCAATGAGCGAAAAGAAAAATGGAGATCCTATGAGGCGAGAATGGATTTTCCTTTTCCATGTCTCGCAAAAAGGTGTCATCGGGTACGAGGACGAAAATATAGCATTCCATGAATGGCTAGAGGCAAAAGATCCGGACTTCTATCAATACGATCGACCTTGTTGGTCCCGGACGAGATGTGCATGGAAGTGGAAAGTCTAAAGGGGGTTGAATAGACTTTCCCACACTCAAAACTTTTTACAATTTTTCGTGAGTGAGTGTGAGGTTAGCGAGACTTTGCAAGTCTTCTCTGAGATAAGTACTAAGAGTGTGCTATTTGTAATCAACGAGACTTCAAAAAACTTAACGTCTTATGATAATGCGGAAGCTAATCTCATGTATGTATTTGAAAAACCTTTTAAATGAAAACCTTTCTCGAAAATACTTAGCAAGTTTTTGTGCGGAGTTTATTAAAAGCGATGATGAATGAGATTAAGAATATGAGTGCAGAAAGCTTATAAAAGACAGAGAGATTTTTTTAGTGGTTCGAGATATAACGATCCTACATCCACTCCCCGATCTGCGGGGGTCTTACTATCCACTAACTCTTCCGGTCTTGTTTCCTCTAATACCTTGAGGATTTGACCACATGAGGTTTTACAAGTTCCTGCCCTTGATACAAGTGATGATCTTTGAGGTTATTCTAACTCTTAAATACGTAAAATATATAAGCCTTCTCTCGTACTCGAGATAATAGAAGGTGATTTATAATTCCTTAAACCCGAATCAAAATTTTCAGATTTAATCATGTGCTTGACTCGTGGTTTGAATCAATGTGCATGTATTTGCGGTGAATGATAGGATTTCTCATAGTTTCTCGCGTGTAAATTTATACCGATTAGAACCCTTCATTCCGATTTATAGTTTCCTGAAATCAACTAGCGGTTGAATGATTGATAATCGAGGTCTTCGTAAAGATGGTAAGTAGCCGTTGGAAAGATACTTTTGACTTAGATAATTGATTGTCTGATTTCAATCAATTATCTCTTGATAGATTGACTCTTTGTAGATTTGATCTTCTAATCGGGGATCTGATTGATATTAAACATCTTGATTGATATCCTAATTGAGCTCGTTACGATTAAGTCTTATTACACATAGTTTTAGGAACATCATCAAAACATACAAAATCACAAACCAACAATTTTTCCCTTTTTGGTGATGTTAAAACCTTTTGAGAACTGAAAGCAAATAACCACAAGAAACAAAATAGAGACCTTAAATGCAAATCCCACAAAAACTTTAGACAATGAGAAATTGTCTTGATCGAAATAAGCACTTCCATTAATATTAGCAAGAAAAGTACATATTACAAGGGGTGTTGGTAGACTAGATAAAGCAAAAACAAAAAGCAGATAAAGAAGCAAAGATAGATAAAAACCAACTTCCCTCCATCACTTTCTTCCTTAGTCGTATATTCTATGACCTTCGGCACGGAGAGCCAATTATACTCTGTCATACAAACCCCGGTTATCTGGTCCAACCGGAGGTCGACCTCTGCAAGACAAGTCTTGATGATCCTCCGAATACCGAGCTGGTCCAGATTTCCATCGAGTGCCACCGTGTAGGAATCTTTTCAAACTCGGGGCGTGAAGGTTGAGGTTGAACTCCATTGAAGCTTTCAGAATATCGCCCATAGATTTCCATGTTTTTCCTCCATCCACGCAAAGAAGGTCTCATCCGCAGCTTGCTCCGATGCCAATCGTCGGCATACATAAAATGAACAGATGAAATCCCTCTTGGCTGCCTTCTATTCATCCATCCTTTCCATTGGGCAATAGTCATCTACAAACCCTTCCGTATTGTGAGGAAGGATGAAGTCGATCGATCTACTGCTCCAATGAGACTTCTTCCTTTAGCTAGCGAGACTTCTTCTTAGAACCGAGAAGGTTTGGAAGCAAACCTTCTTGCAACAAACACTTTCTTCCTCTAACCTCCTCCAGGTTCAACACTTTTTCCTTCATGAGCAAGGAATTTGAGACCTTCTTTGGGTTACATCCTCCGTCATCCTCCCGGCCTCAAGATCGGCCAAATACGCTTCTGATGTAACGCTTTAATCTCTTCTGCAGCAGCCCTCTCCTTTTCAGCCATTGTCACCAACCTCCTTCGCTTGCTAGGTTGTGACGATTCACCAACAATATCGAGATGGAATCGTGGCAACAGTACCCTACGGCATCCCTAAGAGTTGCCGATTCCCTGTGAGCCTCCTTGAGTCTGCTTTCTCTCTACGTTCCAGCGAGAAAATCCTCTATAGCCTTGACCTTTCTTGAACTCCCGCCGATTCGGACTCCTTACCTTTCGGATCGGTTCTCAACTCTTCTTCCCCTTTTTAACATTCATCAAAAGGGTGACCACTTGGCATCCGTGAGCCTGCGTGTATCCGAAGATGTCCTTTCGATAAGCATTGAATTTGTCAACAAACTTGTTCAACTCCGCTAACTCAAGTTATCGGCTTAGCAATATTTTCCTCAATGTCCAGCCTAATGCTTTGCAAAGCAGAAAGAACTTGAGCGGCGGTTGCAGAGGTGGCTTCAGAGATTAACTTGTTTTCCTTCATCACAACAGAGAATCGCTTTCCCATCTCCCGCAATGCCGAGCGAATAAATGCATTACGATCAATGCCATCTGCAAAGCTTGCTACATGCCTTGCATTTGGTGCAACCTGCATATCAATCAGACGTTGTGCCTTAGCTTCAACCTCCTTCATTTGAACTTCCCGTAGCTTCCATTTTACTTCGCTTTTCTCCTTCAGATCCCTCATGGCCTCAACCTATTTTCTGACTTCATTGACATTATTTAGCATCATACCACCGAGCGTGTCAATTTTTTTGTTGATCGAGAAAACATCTCATTTGTTGGTCCCGATTAGTTGAGCAGATTAGGTAAAAATGTATCACCTTCTAGCAAAAATCTAGAAGGGGGCTTGAATAGATTTTCAGATTTTTCAAATCTTTAGAATTTATTCAAAGTATCAAAGTGACACAATGAATTCTATATTAAACTCAACTTGAATAAGATCAAAAGCAACAACCGATATTCGATTTTAACTTTGATTACGAAATTAATCTTTGAGCGATAAATTGTAAATTGAACGAGAAAGATAAATGAAAGCGATAAAAGAACACCGATTTTATAGTGGTTTGGATTATAACAATCATACATCCACTCTCCTTCTCCAAACTTTGAAGAAGGGTCTCCACTAGCTGCTTACTTGCTTACTTTACAATCTTACAACTTATAACTTGATCTTCAACTCTTCAAAGTATTCCTAACTCCTTCGATGAATCTAAGAATTACAGTGAATAAAGGGTTTTGAAGATTACAAGAGAAGTGTTCTATAAACACTTGAAATATTTGAAAACTCTTTTGAAAATACTTTGTGAACTGAATAGTGAATAGTGTGAAAAATCGATTTGCATAAGTGTTTTGGAAAATAAAATCTAGACCTATTTATAAGTCTGAAAAGACAGTTAGTTTGTTAGTCGAGTTCTAACAAACTAAAAGCTTAACAAACTTAATCTTGAAAAGCTGCTCTAGACCTCGGTGATTTTTCCTACTCAAATGCAGTGACTTGGTGAAGACTTCGCCTTTCTTATTCTACTCGGCTTGTCTTGACCTCATCCGAGCTCTTCATACTTGTCTCCTGCAGATGACTAGACTTGAGCTTGTCTCTAGATGATTTGCAACCTCGATCTCCATTCACTTAATCGGTCCTTGACCTGATCGATCGGCTTAGTACTAAACCACGATCTTAGTTGTTCATCAACGTTGTCTGCTCATCTAGATTTCTCTTTTAACTCATCAAAACTCTACTTGATCTAACAATTTTTCCCTTTTTGATGATGTTAAAACTATAAAAGAAACATACTCACAGTGATGTTAGTCAAAGTTATTCAAGATAGTCGATAAGCATATCATATCACATTCACACTATTAATTCGATTTATTTCAAATTGAAGCACTTTAATTCACACTTAGAAAATTTTGAAGTAAAAATTCTTAGGTCTTAAGACTTTTTCAAAAGATTTAAAAAAATTAAGTCTTAGGACTTAGAAAAATTTAGACTAAGAAAAATTTGAAAATATTAAGTCTGAGATGATAAATTTTCTCGGATGATTTATACTTAAAAAAATTTTAAAGTTTCTTAAAGCAATAAAGAAAACTTTTAAAACAAACAAGTAAATCGAGATAAGAACCAGTCATCTCATTCATATACAACACATTTACATTTTTACATGTGGAACAGATAAGAAGATAAAAGATAAGAAGATTTTAGCTTATCTAATCGTCCATCTATCTTTCTCCTAAGTGCATCCAATCAAATATCCTCGTCCTCATTTCGGCAATCTCCTTTGGATCACCAACTTCATTTGATTTATCCCATAGTTGATAGTTGACCTGATCCACTCCTTGTCAATCGAGCCATCATCATTCGACTTAATTAGAATGGATGAGTGTAGCTGAGCAACCAAATCCACGTTGTACCACTCATCTCCTTCATCAAGAAGTTTTGGTACAAGCTTGGATTTTCCTTCTCCATCCATTCATGCCAAGCTATAGTCTCATTGTCGATGATGCTCCAACTCCTTTACGGATGTACCGGAAGAAGGTCCACTTAGCCTCGTAGTTCATGTACTCACTGCCCATCTTGGATGCGCAATCATTTTTGGAGGAGCGTCGGTTCTTTCTTCGTGTCCGATCCATGCCGTATCTGCTCCTCCTCCAACAGATGGGACTACCCACTTCTTCTCGAACTCACAAAGATTCTCGCCAGCCTTCCTTCGCAGATTTAATCTTTCTTCTAGCTTCCCTTCGGCCATAATAGACCTTCTCTGCCTTAATCGCCGGTCCCTTTCTGCCTCTATCCTAAGTCGCTCGGTGATTTCTCAAGTGGTCTCTTTCCAGCCTTTGGACATCGAGGCTCTGTCGATAGGCGACACGACTTTTTCCATCTCCTTCTCTTTCCCTTTCTCTACTATCATTAGCTCTTTCCCTTTACCCTTCTCGGCCTCGGCTTTGGCTTTGGCCTCCTCCTTTCTCTCTCTCGATCTTGGCCATAAATCTTTCGGACTTCAGCTCGGCTTCCTTCTTTCTGGCCAGCTCATCGCCCTAATTGCCTCCTCAATCTGCTCAATTCTTATCTTTAGGGCGGTGAGCTCATCTCGATTGGCTGGCCGCTGAAAGTTTAATCTGGTTGAGCTCGGCCTTAACGATCTCCACATCTTCCCCCTTTTTAACATCATCAAGTAGCATAGCAAGCTGCTCCTTGATAACGGTAAAATAGGTGGAAGGCGAGGATTGATTGAGTAGGATTTCATCGGCGAGAATCTGATTGTCGGCTTAGGTTTAGCTCTTGACTCTCCAACCTCCTTCTTTACTTCAGCCAACTCTTCTTTGACAGTCAATTTAACGTAATTGGAAATAGAAGATAAGAGATTTACCTCATATGCTTTTAGCATGTCCTCCATTGTTACAACGGCAGAATCTACAATGTCTGGTTTTCATCATGAGCATCTGGGTGAATTTATCTTCTACCCTCTTCTCCGGTGATTTAGTATCAAAGAGAAGGTGGATCTGGCCTTTGGAGGCGGCGGGAGAGGTTTCGAGCAAGCCTAGGCGGCTTCTCGGGAGGTTCGGGAGGCTGCTCCTCTGATGGATGGTTGAGATCGACGTTATTCCCTGCAGACTCAGAATGACTTTCTCCCCGAGATGAAATTATCCCGGCCTACTTCATCGGTGAAACAGGCTCATCTCCTCCAAATCTCCGATCCGTGGCTGGTGGACCAGCCATACTTCAATAAATTCCTTCATCACTTTAGGGTTAAAGCGAAGTTCGAATCGGCTCTACCGGCCTCCTTCGAGCGTCGATCGTAGGGGAGAGCTCAAAGCTTCCTCTGGAACCATCAGTGCAGGAGTGTGTATTGGACTTAATATGGGGTGAGGGAGTGGGATATTTAGTGGAGAGAAAGTCGAGAAAATCGAAAGGTTGAGTGGAAGTTGGAGGGATTTCGGGTATGGGAGATAAGGTGGGAGGTGAAGTGGTTTGGATTTGGATTATATCGGGAGTAGGCTGTTTTAGAGGCTTAGAAGTACCAGCACTGGGATACTTCTTCATCGCCAAGGTGGGTAGGGGATTTATCGGATGAAGAGATGTTTGATGATGTACACGGAGAGGCTTGCCTCTCGGCAGATGCGGTTCGCTCGAGTGGGATCCTCCAGCACTTCGAGTCTCTGCCTCTACTGCTGCTGCTATTTGTAGTGTTGCGGCTTCTTCCGATAGCAGACTTGATGGAGTTGCAGAGGACTCTCCAAGTACATCGGCTGACTTTGACCAGCCTCCTCCTAGACCTCCTTTGGAGTGGAATGTCAGTCTGGATTCTTGAGGTTGGGTGACCTCTAGTTCCACTCCATTTGCTTCCTCGGTGCATTTGTCTTCTTGGTATCTCTACTTCAATCGGGTATCTCGGCTTGGTACCTCAACTTCGGTACCTCGGTGCTGTCTCTATACCCAGGTGCCGCTTCATTTCTCTGGGCCCTTGCCTCATCGATTCATCATCTGAATCTGGTAAATCACCGATCTTTCATTCTTTGTCAATGACCCCTTTTGCTTGGAGTATTTTTCTTACCTTCTCTCGTCTGGGCCCTTTTGTTCAGCCCATCCATCGATCTTGTGATCTTATTGAACAAACTCACGATTGACCGAGGAACCCAATCAGCATCAACAGGGTTAAACACCAACCTTTCCTTCTCCTCCTTCAATCTTCCGAACAACGGCTCAACCAAATCTACCCCGACTCCGTCATAGATGGCGCGCATACAAGATAACTGACTTCGTCACACCATCATGTGAACTCGATCACCCCGAGAATGGACTTAGTCACAATAGTCATCAATAGTCTATACTTTCTTCTCAGCATATGCTTTTTTAAGTCTCTCCTTGTTCCTCTATATGTGACCCTCGCAAACAAATCAAAAGACTGTTCCCATTCCTCCTCCTTGTAAATCAAAGGATTTACTCCGTCCGCCGTTGTATCCGAATTCGAGCCACATTCTCCTTGATAAATTCCAACCGAGTACCTTCTACGGTAATCTTGAACCTATTATCGATAAACTCGCTATTCGCGAAACTCTGCCCTATAAAATCCATAGTCCTGTTTTTGCCGATTTCATCGAGCAATATCCTCATGATCTCGATGCTTCCAATAAGCCTAGAATCTCGCTGGATTCTCTATCTTGAGTGGTTTCAAAGTCGACATACATTTCGGCTTTGAGTTTGTTTCTAGCGCCTCTGTGTTCATCTTAAAATTTGAAATGGATGCGGTTATATAGGTGGGAGCTCTAGGGGGTTGGGAAGAAGAAGAAGCCATTTGAATAACTTTTGTAAGAAGGGTTATTTTTACAGAGGATTTTGATAAGTGAAATGTGAAAGTGAAAATTTTAAAAAGAAGAAGGTAAGATTTTAAACTCGGAGGAGAGAGAGGAAAAGTTTGGGAAGACAAAAGCGTGGCACGATCTCGAGTTTTAATTTTAAACCATTGATTTAAAAAGGCGCGTGTAAAACATCGATGGTTTAGCGAGAAAATCGCTTCGAATTCAGGCGCGCGTGGCCTTTACGTGTCTTGAATTGTGTAAAAAGTAACCGTTTATCCTACGGATTAGGCGGCTAATAGACTTGCTTTATCGAAGTAATTAGTATACACGTAAGCAATGAGGTGCCTTTTTAGCAATCGGGTATTCTATTTCGGACTTGGTAAAAATCAGACTTAGTCAAACTGACCTTGTCTTATATTTTTCAAAAACTCTCTCCTAGTCGATTTTTGAAAAACACAAATGTGTAAAGTTTAACACAGTATTTTCGGTTTAGTTACAAAGTACAGATTACTTGAAATACACGAGACTTAAGAACTTTATTTGAAAACGAGAGATTTTGAGGAGAAACAAAGATTAAGGTTTTCTGATTGAAGAGATTTAAGAGACTAACTGCGTATACATGTTCCTGCAAATAAACTCATCAAAACTATTAGTAGGCTGTGGTAGATCGGATATGGTGCGAGATAGTCATACATTTTCTAGAAATCGAGATGACTATTGTGCCCTAGTCTGATTTACCAAATGTCGAATAAGTAATCATCAAGTCGAGATAAGGTCAATATGACTAATCCTTGATTCTTGATTCCTAAAAAGGAGATCAATGATATCGGCTACACGATTGTCCTTTGACTCATATCAAGTCGATAATTCTTTCTAGACATTAATTTAAAGAAAAAAAAGACCGGAAAAAAGGAATACAATTAACGGATGCAAGTAATTTAGAAACCAGCTAAAGATGCATCAAGTAATCCTAATTCTAAGCATAATTCTTTAAACCTAGACTCAGCTAATGGTTTTGTAAGAATGTCTGCTCTTTGTGACTCGGTGGCTATTTTCTCAATCCTAATGTCATTCTTCTCAACATGATCTCTAATGAAATGATGCCTAATGTCTATATGCTAACATCTAGAATGTAGAACAGATTGTAAGTCATTGCTATTGGACTATTACTATCACAAGAAATAGGAGCAGTGATGTTTGAATATTATAATCTCTAAGTCATTGACTAATCTAGAGGAGTTGAGAGCAACAACTTCCGGTGCCATGTATTCGGCTTCGATTGTGGATGTGGCAACAGATGTCTGTTTCTTAGATAACCAAGAAATTAATTAATTGCCTAAAAATTAACAAGTTCCTGAAGTGAATTTCCTATCAATCTTACATCCTCCAAAGTCTGAATCAATAACTGTCACCAAGGTTGTCATCACGTACCATAACCCAACTTGCAAGGTTCCTTTGAGATATTTTAGAATTTTCTTAGCCGTCTCCGAGATGAGTTTTCTTGGGATTAGACTGGAATCTTGCACATACCCCAACCGCAAAGGCTATGTCCGGCCTACTTGCGGTGAGATAGAGAAGAGATCCAATCAGTCCACGATACTCCGTTGCATCTGTGGGTATCCCTGCTCATTCAATCCATAGAGAAGTTAGTTACCATAGGTATTTTAACTTCTCTACTAGTAGTCATTCCAAATTCCTCAATCGGATCCTTAGCATATTTAGGTGATGTATAAATATACCCTTACTCATCCTGCTTAATCTGTAAGCCTAGAAAGTATGTTAATTCGCCCATCATTGACATTTCAAATATGTTTTCCATGAGAATGCTAAACTCTTCACATAATTTCAGATTAGGTGAACCAAAGATTATGTCATCTACATAAATTTGAACTAATAAGATGTTACCATCTACTTCCTTTCTAAACAAAGTTCTATCAATCTTGCCTTTTGAAAATCCATTTGATGTCAAGAAATCGAGACAAGGTATCATACCAAGCTCGGGAGCTTGTTTAAGTCCATATAGAGTTTTGTTGAGTTTATAGACCTTGTTATTGATCATAAACCCGGGAGGCTGCTCCACATACACTTCCTCAAGCAACACACCATTAAGGAAGACAGACTTAACATCCATTTGAAAGACTTTGAAAGATTTATATGCAAAGAAATGCTAAGAACAACCTTATTGCCTCTAATCTCGCAATCTGGAGCATAGGTTTCATCATAGTCTATCCCCTCGGTGTGAGTAACCTTGTGCAACCAATCTTGCTTTATTTCGAACAATAATGTTGTTCTCATCTGTTTTGTTTTTAAACACCCATTTGGTGCCTATAATCTTTACGTGTAAGGGTCTTTCCACTAGTTCCCATACATTTTGCCTTTCAAAGCGATGCGGTTCCTCCTGCATGGCGGTTATCCGATTTGGATCGATAGAGCTTCCTCAATAGACTTGGGTTCAAGAAGCGACACATAACGGTGAAAAGACTTTCGTAGTCCGCATCATTCGTGTCTGCACACTACTAGATGGGTCTCCTATAATCGATCGGATGGATGGTAGCTTCTCATCCTTTTGCCTATGTGAGGAGAAGGATCCTCATCTTGAGTCTCGGTAGGCAACTCCTCCGACTCTTCCTCGGTGACATTCCCCCTTCATCGGTGACCTCCATTGATCAGGTGACGTCAAGGGTGTCTCGATCTGATGGAATCGATCGAAGTTATCTTCGATTATCAAATGAGGATTCTTCTTCATCCGATTCTAAATCAAGACTAGGTAGATAAACGGTTCTATGTTTAGACTTGGTCGATTCAATTTTATCTAGATTTTCGTAAATTTGATTCACTTTATCGAGAAAGAATACAACTCATCAAAAACAACATGGGGGTTTCCTCCACACAAAGGGTTGTCTTGTTAAAAACTCTAAATGCCTTGGAAGTGTTAGAATATCCCAAGAATATTCCATCACCGCCTTAGCATCAAAGGTTCTTAACTTAGATTTCCCATTGTTATGGATAAAACACTTACAACTAAAAGCTCCGAAATATGAGATTCTTGGAATCTTATCCTTCCAAATCTCATATGGAGTCTTACCCTTGTCTTTGACAACTAAGCACCTATTCGGGTATAGCAGTGTGTGTTGATGGCTTGACCCGAGAACTGTGTGGGGTTTCATACTCGGCTAACATGCTCTGCCGCTTCCTTCAAAGTTCTATTCCTTCTTTCAACCACTCCATTTTGTTGAGGAGTTCTTGCTGAAGATGTCTCATGAATAATTCCACACTCATTGAAAAAGTTAGATAAACAAGAATTCAAAAATTCTGCACTTTATCACTCCTTATTTTAATAATATTAACACCCTTTTCATTCTCGAATCATGCAACAGATCAGAATCTTGTTTATAGTCTCATTTTTCTTGAAAAGAAATATAACCCAAGTGTATCTTGAAAAGTCATCTACTACAACAAGAGTATATTTCCTTCCACCGAAACGAGAGGAGAAACGAGGTCCAAACAGATCCGGATGAAGTAGTTGTAACACTCTTTCGGATGAAGAGGAGTTAATACTCTTAAATGAGTGTCTAGGCTGTTTACCTTTCTAACACGCATCACATTTAAGATTAATGGATAAAAGTTTTTCGTAATCCCTTAACAAGGTTCTTTTTAGCCACCTTACTAAGGGTCTTGAAATTCGGATGACTAAGCCTCTTGTGCCATAGTCACCGAGATCTTCTCCACCTTAGCTATCGGACAAGTATCCTTGGGACAACTATTAAAGTTGGCCACATAGACATTACCATGTCTGAAGCTAGTTAAAAGTACCATATCTCGAGGAATTATCTAAAATATAACATTTATCCCTTGAAAATTTAACAAGAAAACCTTTATCACAAAGTGGGAAATAGATAACAGATTATGTTTCAAACCTTCAACAAAATATACCTCGAGATACCTGAATATTCTTGATAATCGTAGTACCTACACCTTTAGTCTCGACCACAATTATTGTCTCCAAATAATACTCTTGGACCATCAATGCTTTGGAAATTTGATAACAGCCTCTTGTTATGGGTCATGTGTTGTGAACAACCACTATCAATGTACCATATGGAAGCTAAGATCTCTTCCTTGAGTGATGATCCCTGTGAATCTGAAAAACATATCGCTTATAAGGTACCCTAGTGATCTTGGGTCCTTGAAGGTCAAGTATCACTTTAGGTAACTAAATAAACATCTCATCTCCAAACAATAAATCAGCACTTGGTCTTTCTACCAAATATGTCTACAATTGTATCACTTTTGAAGGATAACTTGTTGTATTCAGATTGAGTAATTTTCCTAAACTTAGGAAATATGGGATAACATCTGCTTCTTCCATCAAAAGGATTATAATAAGAATTTCTTCTTATTTTGGTTCTTGGGTTTCTCCTAGTCGATAAGGAGTCCTCGGCTGAATTTTTATTTTCAGTCGGGAGATGCAAATCCTTACTTGACTAATTAGTTTCCAAGGACCAATTTTAATCTCTTTTGATTGATCGGATACTTTCACAAATTTCCTAGGTTTTTGTACATCCGATTTATTATTTCTATCATAACCAAGACCTGTTTTGTCATGGGATTTTTTAGATGTATTAAAGATATGATCTATTCTTGTTGTGAATTATTAAGTTGATTAATTTTGTAGACTAGCTTCTCATTGTCTTTCTTAATTGATTCATTTTCAGCAGAGACTACTTCAAATTTGTCTTTTAGGCTCCATTTGGATGGAGTGGATTTGAAATCAAGAGATTTGAGGATAATATACATGCATTCACACAAACTAAAATGGAGAAAAGCTAAATGAATGGATTTGATTCACTCAAATATTAAGCACAAGTGAGAGAACCGAGAGGATTTCAAATGACTTGGTTTTTCTTGGGTATTTGAAATCCTCCCACTTATAAGTAATATTTGTGTATCCCAAATCCATTCATTTAGTTTTTCTCTATTTTGATTTGTAAATGTATGGTGTATTATCCTCAAATCCATTGATTTCAAATGACTCCATCCAAATGGAGCCTTAAAGTTTTCAATTCATTTTCTAATCTTTGGGTAAGGTTGGTGATGTACTAGCCTCGGCACTGGGAAAACATTTCCCTTGAATGTTTCCTCGGTTTACGAATAGTTCATCACCTGCTATCCTTTAATTAGAATTTGAATTTGATCCTTTAAAGCCAAATTTTCGTCTCTAGCTGTTTATAAGCAGCCAGAGATGTCTTTAAATCTCTCAATAATTCATGCATAACAGTTTGATCATGATCGATGCATCGGTAGCAGAATCATTATCGAGAAGATGAATAGTAGATTACCTCTTTAGCCATGAGACAAATTTCATCATCTCGATCCGAAATCGATGAGGATGATGATGATGATGATTTCTTTGGCTCCTTTTCTTCACAACGAGCCCTTTGATCTACGCAAATCTCCTGTATCTCTTTTTCCTTTTCTCTTCCCTTTCTTTAGGAGTCGATTGAGGACAATCATAGCTGAAGTGTCCTGGCTTGTTGCATGTGTAGCAAGTATCACTCTGTCGATCTAGGGCTGGAAGGATTTCTTTTGACAGTGATCTGTATCTTCTTGTGCGGCTCCTGCTTTTATCATCATCGAAGACTCATCTTCCTTTCTTCCCGATCTGGATCTTGATTTATCCTTACTGCAAATCTCAATTTATTTCTTTTATACTTCATTCTCAATTTATCATACCTTTTGGTGAGCAGAGCCATCTGCTCCTTCGAGAGATAGGTCACTGCTACAGACTCTGTTGACATCTTGTCTTCTTTCTTTGACAAAGGCAACAGACTTGGATGAGGTGCTCGACTCCATCTCATCCTCCTCATCTTCTATTTGAATATCATATTCTAGAGCTTTAAGATGAGAGAACAAAGTATGGTGAGTAATAGAAGATAAATCTTGAGTAGCTTTAAGGATATTGGATTTCTCCCTCCGTCTCTTGGTTAATGATCTCGGTAATCTTGTTATTAATCTCCTTCTCTGTATAATTTTTCCCAAGGTCAGTTGCTTTGTTGAGGAGATTAGTCAACCTTACATCTAACTGATCCACAGACTCATTTTCCTTCATTTTGAATGTATCAAATGCATGCAAGACTCGATGACTTGTTCTCTTTTACTTGTTCGTATCCTTCACGAGACATTTGCAAGAGTCTCGCCACATTTCTTTGGCGCTTTACATCTCTTAACCTTCTCTATCCAATCTTTACTTAAAGTCTCAATGATTTCGATTCGAGCTACTTGATCAAGATTGTGGATCTTCCTTTCATCATTTGTCAATTCGTAACTCTTTTTCTCTTGTCTTATTCTCGATTCGGTGACTCGGCTCGAGTGCTAGTGCCTCCATGATAAAATTTTATAGGTCCTTCTTCAAGAACCTCTTCCATCCTATCATGAATGACCTTTAGGTGATTCTCCATCCCGAATTTCCGGTAATCATAATCTTCAATAGGAAATTCGGGTAAGTTCCTGGACTTCTTGCTTTTCCGATGACATGATGAAATGAAGAAACAAAATACTCCACAAAAACTTATTAGTAGCACTGTTAGTAATAATAAAGAGAATGAAGAAAATCAAGAAAATTTAGAATCTTAGTTAAGACCTAAAATCAATATCGAAACGACTTAACACCGCTCCGATACCACTTGTTGGTCCCGATTAGTTGAGCAGATTAGATAAAAGTGTATCACCTTCTAGCAAAAATCTAGAAGCGGGGTTGAATAGATTTTTGATTTTTCAAATCTTTCAGAATTTATTCAAAGTATCAAAGTGACACAAATGAATTCAATATTAAACTTAACTTTGATTCAGATTTTAATCTTTGAACGATAAATTGTAAATTAAATAGAAAGATAAATGAAAGCGGTAAAAAACACTGCATTTTATAGTGGTTCGGATTATAACAATCCTACATCCACTCTCCTTCTCCAAACTTTGAAGAAGGGTCTCCACTAGCGCTTACTTACTTACTTTACAATCTTACAACTTACAACTTGATCTTCAACTCTTCAAAGTATTCCTCACTCCTTCCGATGAATCTAAGAATTACAGTGAATAAAGGGTTTTGAAGATTACAAGAGAAGTGTTCTATAAACACTTGAAATATTTGAAAACTCTTTTGAAAATACTTTGTGAACTCGAATAGTGAATAGTGTGAAAAATCAGATTTGCATAAGTGTTTTGGAAAATAAAATCTAGACCTATTTATAAGTCTGAAAAGACAGTTAGTTTGTTAGTCGAGTTCTAACAAACTAAAAGCTACTTAACAAACTTAATCTTGAAAACTGCTCTTGACCTCGGCTGATTTTTCCTACTCGTCTGCGGTGACTTGGTGAAGACTCGCCTTTCTTATTCTACTCGGCTTGTCTTGACCTCGTCCTGAGCTCTTCATACTTGTCTCCTGCAGATGACTAGACTTGAGCTTGTCTCCGGATGACTTGCAACCTCGATCTCGGTGACTTAATCGAGTCCTTGACCTAGTCCGATCGGCAAATCTTGAACTACGATCTTAGCTGTTCATCAACGTTGTCTCCGCTCATCTAGATTGCTCTTTTAACTCATCAAAACTCTACTTGATCTAACATCAGCAATCGTATTCGGATTAACTTCGCGCCATCTGGATAGAAGCATCAATGTACGCCTTGGACGACTCAATACTAGAAGCCGAGGAGCATACTTGGCATCAAGAACGAGAAAACATTGTAGCATACCGATCCTTCAACTCGCAAATTTATCGAATACATTAAAAACAAATTCTCATGAACAATGACAGCATAAAGTTCGGCAAGCGAGCGAAGGAAAGTCGAGGCAAAGAGGAGGGAGGAGAATTAACCACTTTCCTTACCTCACAGACAAAAGGAATTGAGGGCTTGTACTCTCCTTAGCGAGTTCCGGCTCTCCCGGCAACCTTGCGACCGGGAAATCTACTTGATGATGCGTAGATAGATCAAAGGCCTTCGCCACTCTAGCTTTCTTTGCGCAATCCATACTCCTAATCCAGAACACATTTCGACCTATCTCGTCGATCAACAAAATCAAGTCATCTGCTATCCCCAACCGAGCATCTCTCCACATAATGATGTCTATCAAAGAACTTCCTCTCGGCCTCATGATCCATCAATCTTGGATATTTGTTGTCAACCCATGAAGAAGCTTCAACTACCAAACAATCTTCGAATGGGCCACGAGCTCTTGTAGCAGGTTTCGGTAGAACATCCTCCACGCCAGGATTCACCTCAGCTACTTGGGTGATCGGCTCGCACGGCACCCAACTTTGTGGTTTCATCGCCGACTTCTTTAGAAGACAAATCCTCCTAAAGACTAGAAGGAGCATCATGGAAAGATGGAGAAGAGGGAAAAGATACCTTCTCTTGTTCACCAACAGACTTTGGTAAAGTGATGTCTTACGCCTCCTTCGAAGATGAGTCCTCAATCTCCAATGCATCAACAACAGAGGTCCCCTTCTCGACCGAGAAATAGCGGGTCCTGGCAATCTTGCTCCTCTAGTTCGAACAGCTGGCCGAACTGTCTGGGTACCATAAAGGGCTTTCGAGCCTTCTTCTTTGGTAACTCGGAGATAGGTACTTGATCTTCACTATCGAAGAGTCAAAACCCAAAGCTTTCATGCCGACTTAGCAGATTTAGAGCTTGCTTCCCTCTTCGAACTCACTGGTTTAGGAGACTCCTTCTCGTGTTCGCTATCAACCAACTCTTGATTGTCACCAATATCAACTTCCATCCCATCACCATCGTCAGTTTCCTCCTCGGCATTCGAAGATTCCTTCTCACTCTCCGAATGAGCCATATCCTCTTCATCATCACTTTCCCCCTCGACTAGAGCCATCGGTGCGTCTCCTTCATCATCGGTGTCCGGTGGCCCAGATAATTCCTCATCTTTATTGAGCATGAACTTAGCCTTGGTATAAGACTTTGTCCATTTCGGATCCCAAGCAACATCGGGCAACATCCTTTCTAACAAAACAGTAATTTTGTTAGACATCGAGACATATTGCTCCACAACCCAAATTTTAACTCCAAAGATGAGCTGCATCATCGATCGAGAAAGAATCTATTCTTCTCCTTCTTGAGAATATCCAAAAATTTCATCACCCACCATGCAACCCTATCTACAATTGCTTTGAGCACATAGTCTTCGTTGACTTAAAGAATCCATACTCTGTCGCTCCCCAAATATGACCTTTACCCTAATGTCAAACAACAATCTGTACTTCCGCTTGAGGTAACCCTTCTTCAAATCAGTAACAAAGTGACAAAGCAAGATATCTTCGCCGAGAGACCAAAAACAGTGATATGGTTGTCCCACATGTACATTTCTAGGTTAATGCCGTGAAGAGAGAGACCGAGATGAGTGTGATGTCATTCCTCATAACCGTCGGTGAATACTCGTGAACCCTTGTATCTTCGCCATTGTCCCCGAATTTTACCTTTATCGAGAAATTAAACAAAGATAAGCATCGAGCATTCTGTGTTCTCCCGAATGAGCCGAGCAATATTAAGCAAGACCCCTATCGGATAGTTAAGGTCATGATCTCCATTGCCTCTCGCCGGTGATTCGAGTAGAAGTCCACGGAATGTTCACTTTGCATCTTCTCGGACAGAGCTAGAGCGTCCATAGCCTTGCTCTTCCTCTTGCTCTTGCTAGCTGATTTCTTAAAGGAAGATGTATGTTTAGGAGCCATTTGAGTAAGAGAAAATAAGAACACAAAGTAGCAAGAAAAAGATTTGCGAGAGAGATTAGTAGAGAAAATTTTTGAGAAAGTGAAAGAGAAAGAGTGAGAATGGAGATATATATATGAGACGGAAAAGGAAACCGCTAATTTTAAAATAACGAAATAAAGGGTAATCGGTGATTGGCATGTTGCATGATTAGATCGAATGCGATTATGGATGTAGCAGTTCGAATTCCAATAAGTGCGTGACCTCGGCTCATGGACGTAGAAAAGGAAACTTTCCAAATTTTAAAGATTTTTGGATCCACGTAAATAGAAAATAAAATATTTAAGAAAAATTGTGAACCCTTAATTTTTACAATAAACAAGATTTGATTTTTACATTTAAAAGATAAGCCCATGCGCCGAGGATTAAATTTTAAGAAATAAAATATTCCAAAATTTATAACAAGCAAATAATAGGGAATATTTAAAATCAAAACTCTTTTCAAATATAAAAAGAAGAGAGAGAGAAAACATATATGATAGCTAATCTGTATAGTCGGCTAATACCAAGTGGTTGTGTCGGAGATATCAGTAGCGTGCAAGGTTAGGAACCTTAATAAGCAAACTTTGCAAACCTTCTAAGCGGGGTTCATCTTTAGGAGAAGATCGCATCCTTTCTTTATAAGCTTTCTATTCCTGTAAATAAAATTAAATGCAAGGAAAGAATATATGAAGAGATATGCACAAAATAAAGATGAAATTAAGGATATTCTTCAAAAATTCCTTTTCGATAGACTTTCCTGGATCCAATAAACCAAGTTCAATTGATAATTCTTGGAACCTTGCTTCGGAAGAGGTTTAGTAAGAATGTCTGCTCTCTGACGATCGGTGTGAATCTTCTCCATTCGAATATTCTTTCTCTCTACATGATCTCGAATAAAGTGATGTCTAATATCCAGATGCTTGCATCTCGTGTGAAGTAATCGATTTTGAGTAATAGCTATTACACCGGTACTATCACGTAATATTGGTTTTTCTTTGGCTTCTATGTGATAGACTCTCAATTGTTGACTTATCCAAAGTAGCTAAGAGCAACAACTTCCAGCCATATACTCTTACGTAGTTGATGTAGCTACTGAAGTTTGCTTCTTTGAGAATCAAGAGATCAACTTACTACCTAGAAATTGACATGTACCAGGTGGTTGATTTTCTTTCAATTCTACATCCACCAAAGTCGATTACGAGTAACCACTTAACTCTAGATTGTCATCGGCATGATACCATAAGCCTAAGTTTGTTGTTCCTTTGAGATATTTCAAAATCTTCTTTGCTGCCTCCATATGACTTTTATTTGGATTTGCTTGGAACCTTGCGCATACACATACAACAAACGATATATCCGGTCTCGCTAGCGTTAGGTATAGCAAGGAACCTATCAGGACCTCGTACGCCGTTTGATCAACATTTTCACCACTTTCATCCGGATCCATCTTGTAGTTAGTCATCATTGGAATCTTTGCTTCCTTGCTGGTCTGCATCCCAAACTTTTCTAACATATTCTTGGTATACTTTGCTTGGTTGATAAATATCCCTTTAGAAGTTTGCTTCACTTGCGATCTAAGAAAGTAATTCATTTCTCCCATCATAGACATCTCAAACCTCTTTGCATCAATTTACTGAATTTCTCACAAAGCTTCTTGTTAGGAGAACCAAAGATTATGTCGTCTACGTAAATTTGAACTAACAAGATATCTTGATCTTCTTCAATCTGAATAGTGTTCTGTCTATTCTCCCTTTCTTGAATCCTTGATCAAGAAGAAATTGTGAAAGTGTATCATACCATGCTCTCGGAGCTTGCTTCAGTCCATATAAAGCTTTATTCAAACGATATACCTTGTTCCCTTGAACAAACCACGGTGGTTGCTCAATATAGACTTCTCGGCCCGGATCCAGCCGGGTTCTATTGACCATGTCTCTTCGGCTAGAACTCCGTTCGAAATGCAGATTTTACGTTCATTTGATAAACTTTGAATCTCATATGTGCTGGATATGCGAGAAGCTTGATCGAATAACATCTAGTCTAGCTACGGGTGCGAAGGTCTCATCATAGTCAATACCTTCTCGAGTGAGAGTAACATTGCGCGACTAGCCATGCTTTGTTTCTCGGTTATCTCATCTTTTTCATTCTTCTTATTCTTGAATACCCATTTTGTACCAATAACCTTCGATGTCTTGGTCTATCAACTAGTGTCCAAACGTCATGTCTAGCAAACCGATTCAATTCTTCCTACATTGCTTCTATCCGGTTTGTATACGAGAGAGCTTCTTCTATAGTTTTCGGTGTTGAAGTGAAACATAGCAACTAAACAATCCATCCAAATTCATTTTTATCCTTGTCTTTACACCGTCAAGAGGATTTCCTAAGATGAAATCTCTGGAATGGTCAGTCATCCAGATTTCTTCTCGACGTTCTTTTGAAGTACCCAAATCTTCTAGAGTGTGCTCGGATGAATTATCTCTGAGGTTCCCCCGGAATTGATACTCCAGCTGGTGTTTTGGGAGATGTTTCACTAGGCATTGAATCGACTCTCTTTGAGATACTTCTCTAATAGTAGCGAAATATCTTTTTCTTTCTCGGCAGGCATTGAACATTGCTTGATCATCTTTTGAGTCAAAACCCGAGTAGGTAAATGTACTTTGACATATTTTGGCATTTCTTTTACATCCAGATTCTCTAGTTCTTTTGCTAGTGATTCTTCATATCCTGTCTTGAACTTCAATGATCGTAGTGTAGTTCTAGTGGATAGAAATTACGACCAAGTTATCGAACCCAAATGACTAGTGGTGAAATGAAGCCATGAAATGCACGTTTTCAAGAATTATAGAGGCTAGTCAAGATCGCAAAATTAAAGCAACAAAATAACCACTCAAATTCAACAAGAAATTAAACAAAGCAATTAACAAAGGAATACCAAGTGGAGAGAGTAGTTCTCGGGTGCAAATCACCAAAGACTCGTAAATTTCGGATAAAAACAATCAAGTGTTCATTCAAAGAGTAATAATAGGGCTAACCAACAAATATTCAATTAAAACCGTACTTGATAAGCCTAGGTTCTAAATGATCAATCAAGCACGTAGGAATGTGAGAGACAACACTCTCACCCCCTCACTAATTACAAGCAATTCAACAAGTAATCAATGTGCCCTAATGAAGTTCTAATTAATTAACCAAGTATCCTTGAGTTAACCAAATATTGACTTCAATCACAAAAAGCTAACCTAACTCCTATGCATTAATTCAATAAACCAAATATCCTTGAGGAAATTAAACCAATAAACACAAGATCAAAGCTCACCCAAGCAATTAAATCATGTAAAGCATCATTAAGACAAGTAATCACCTCAACAAATGAACACCCAATCATAAAATCACCAAAATCAACTCATCTAAGGGTCAATACACCCAAGCACATAAGAGTTTTAGCCAATCATGACTAATTGCAAGAAACCCATAAACATTGTGTAATGAAGGAGCATGATTAAATGGAAATTAAAGAAAAGAAACTTGATATAAATGGTAGAAGTCACCTTGATGGAGTGTAATACAACTTGTTTGATTCAATTCTAGCTGCTATTGCACTTGGAAAATGAAAATCTACAAAAATATGAAGAACACCTTTCACCGTGTGTTTGTGTGTGCTAAAATCTAAAAATAAACCTAAGCTAATGTTTTTAAGCTGTGGAATCCTCTCTAATGCTGATAAGAGGGAGTATATATAGTGGGTAGTAAGTGGGATATCTTAATTTGCTAATTGACCCATTAAGAAAGCTTAAATTTCGCCCAAAATATAGAAAAACGCCATAAAATGCCACTCGGCGGCGGTGACTCGGGCGGTGGTGACTTGGGCTGTGCATAAGGTGACTCGAGCAAGATGAAAGTGACTCGGGCGAGTCATGTTTGGTTTGGCAGAGTCACTTGTCTTCGTGAATTCTATGACTCGGGCACTTAAGTGTGACTCGGGCGAGTCGGGGTGGTTACTCGAGTCAATTGGCTACGTAAAGTCCACGACTCGGGCTACATAATTGGTGACTCGGGCGAGTCATGTTGGTTCTTCCCGAGTCACTTTGCTTGTGTGCCACCTCCGCTTCGATCGCTCATATCTTTTGCATACGAACTCCAATTTGCCCAATTCTTATTGCTACGCGAAGCTCTCTCGGCCCTCTTTCCAACCATCTAAGTTCTCCTTTGATTTTATAATGTTAACAGTCCTCAATATTTCCTCAAAGTTCACCTAAAACCTACAAATTCAAACTCACATCTCCAACTTAAACTATCAAATGCAATTTGACAATTAATTGTGAATTAAGCTATAAATCATCATCAAATTAAGATAATTAAGCATTAAAATCATAAGCAATTTTACCCTAATCAAATTCCCCCAAACTTAAGATATTGTTGTCCTCAAACAACAAGACAATAAAGCACATTAGGGTGAAATTGACTGCCATTATGTTCAACGAGCACAAGAACAAAATAGGACAATCAAACCTCTTCAATGAAAACAAGTGTCAATACAAACTATCAACTAGCACTCAAAAATGTCATGCTTTGACAATTGCAAACTCAAATGCTCAACTCAATGCTCCTTCCATGGAGTGTTTCACTAACTCTCAAGTGTATAAGGAAATGTATGCACTCAATCATCAATCACAAAAATGAACACCATAGGCTTGCCAATAGACACAATCTCCATTATTTCTTTTATGCTTCAAACATGAATCAAAGCGGGCTTTTTCAAAGGTTGTAGTGTAGGCTCTTTGGAGAAAGGTGGGTGAATTTACGCAAAGTAACTCAACAATTAGTAGAGCAAGTGAAAGTTGACTATAAAATATAATACAATTCTCCTCAAATCTCAACAATTATCACTCTTTCTTTCCTTTTTCTTTCATTCAATTATAATTCACCACCAAACTCTTTTGAGACTTTCTTGCACTTTCAAGCTCAAAATTGAATTTTTCTTTCTTCACATTCATTTTTTCTCTTTCACAGTACAATTCAATTTTTCTTTCTTTTTCTCTTTCAATCTTAGCAAATCAAAACCACCACACTTTTCTTTTCACTTCACCATTCTTTTGTCAACAATCAAGCTCTACTCATTATAAGGACAAAAAGGCTCATAAGGATAGACAAAATGGCTTCAATTTCAAAAGCTTGCCAAAGAAATAAAGATTTTAGGTTCAAATTAGCTCACTAGGGAAATCAATGTTTTTGGTGGGGTCAAATTTGGCTAAGTAGCTTTCATAACAAACAAGGCCTCTTATCATCTTCACAAAATCCACACAAAACTCAATTTTGACAAGTCTCTAGGCAAGTTCTAGCATGCAAATTCATGAACGATGCACTCAATAAGGAATTAAACCGCATAAAATGAACGATTTAAAAGGCACAAAAGCTCACGGGCTTAAAAATGAGCAACAAATCAAGCATTCTCACTCACATCCATCATCACACAACAATTCATCATGCTAGCTTTAAGCAACAAATCAACTCATTATCACATCAAAGTCCAATATGTCCACCAATCAAGCACACATGCTTATGAACATAATCTCAAATCATATACCCCCTACACAAATAACAACACTCTCCAAAGCAAATACTCTCAAGAAAGATAGACTCAAATATATGCAATTAATCCACAAATAAGCTCCAAAATCACAAAAATTTTCTCATGCTAATGAGAGGCAAGTTAGTGCAACGAAAATCGCTAAACTAACACAACCCCCAAACTTTTTCATTGCCAAGCAATTAAAAGTTTGGCAAGATAGTTAGCTAATTGAGTTGCACACAACTACCTACTAAGAAATGAAAGCTCAACACCCAAAACCATTTACAAGTAAAGTATATCATGTAAGCTCAAAATGAAGTACGCCGGTGCAAATGGAAAAGCATGAAAAGAGGCGGACCTCCCCCAAACTTAGACAAGTCCAAGTCTAGAGAAGGTGTTGTACCTAAAGGTCTTCAAGTACCCTCTCTTCTTCAAACTTGAAAACCTCACCAAGCCTCAAATGCACAACCTCGACTTCCTATCAATCAACACAAACACACTTATTGAAGGCACAAAACAAACACGAAACAAAGCAATAAAAGGATGGGTTGCCTCCCATCTAGCGCTAGGTTTAATGTCCTATGCCGGACGGAACTCCATTGAGTTCAAACTTCCCTTTTGCTTCAATATTTGGCACCTCCTTTGGGATAGGAGGGTTCACATGCTTCACAAATGACTCTTTGGTATAGAGACGGCCACCCCATTTGTCTTCAAGTTCAAGTTTTTCTCCAACTTGCACGTCTCTTACGATCAACACTTCTTGATTCTTTAGCTTCTCCCCACAAAGCAATCCACCCCACTTGGACTCACACCACGTGATCGCATCTCCTATTGCAAAGCATTTTTCTTTCTTTTCCTCATTGGAAGACTTTCTCTTATCCAGCTCCCCCAAACTTGCAATTTTCCAAATTTTGGTAGTTTGCTTCAATTTTTCCTTCTTCTTCTTCTTCTTTCCATCTCCGGGTCTTTCAAAGGCAATTTTTGAGACATCTCTTTACTTTTTTCCTTATCTTCTTTTCTCAAAGGAGTGGATATTTGGATCGAGTGACATTCCTTGTTGCTTGGAGCATCTTTCAAGGAATCATATATAGAAAATGTGATCTCTTCACCATTGAAGCTCAACTTGAGCTCTCCATTCTCCACGTTTATCATGGCTTTCCCGGTTGCAAGAAACGGTCTTCCAAGGATTAGTGGCACATCCTCATCTTCTTTCATATCTAAGACAACGAAATCAATCGGGAAGATGAATTTATCAACCTTCACTAGCACATCTTCAATGATCCCCTTAGGATAAGTGACCAATCTATCCGTCAATTAAAGGTTAATGGATGTAGGCTTCACCTCTCCTAGCCCCAAACGATTGAATATAGAGAGTGGCATCAAGTTTATGCTCGCCCCAAATCACAAAGGGCTTTCATCTTTGCACTTCCTCCAATTTCACAAGGAATAGTAAAGCTTCCGGGTCCTTGAGCTTCTTGGGAAGATTCCGTTTGAGAATAGCATTGCACTCCTCGGTCAAGTTGACCGTCCCATTGTCAACAAACTTCCTCTTCTTTGACATGAGCTCCTTAAAAAACTTCATATTATGTGGCATTTGCTCAAGAGCATCCACTAATGGAATGTTGATGTGAAGTTTGTTGAAGACCTCAAGGAATTTGGAGAATTTTTCCTCAAGCTTTTTCTTCATAAACCTTTGTGGAAAAGGTATCGGTATTGGTGTCATCGGTACCCCCACTTATCACGAGGATATTCATCATTCTTCTTTTCCCGAAGCTCCTTTTCAATCTTCCATTTTGGGATCCTTTTTTAACTTTCACCTTCTTCCACTCTCTTCTTTTTCACCTTCTCTTCATTCATTCTCTCAAACTCGTTCTCCACTTCTTCCTCAATTGCCTCTTCTTCACCAACCTCTTCTTTCTCATTAAAATCACCACTCTCATGCTTATCATCTTTTGGCATTGAAGGTCCATCATACTTGGTACCACTCCCCAATTTAATAGAATTGTAGTGCTCACGAGGATTCACCTCTGTCGTGGATGGAAACTTTCCTTTGGATTGCATATTCCCCACGGTTGTGGCCAATTGTCCCATTTGGAATTCAAGAGATTTGATTTAGTTTCCTTGTTGAGCAATTAGAGACTCAAACTTTCCTCTAACTTATCAAGTCTTGCTTCAAATCTAGCATCTTTCTCCTCCATCTTCTTCAACAATAAAGCCAATAACTCATCTGTTGGACGGCTTTCCCTCACCACTAGGGAGCTTGGCATCGGGATCAAAACCCGGGGATATTGGACGGCCGCCTTAGGGTTAGCATAGGAGAAGTTTTCATTTCTCCTCCACCCTTGATTGTATGCATTTGAGTTAGACGGGGTTGAGACGAGGATTGACCTTGAGTGTTGAAAGAGTTCCCTCATTGTTGGTGTGGAGACCTATACGGGGCTTGGCCTTGAGGAATTTGAGGTCTTCATCCTTGAAAATTTTGTTGATACCCTCCTTGAAATTGGGATTTTCCCATGTAATTCACATCCTCAACTTGACTTGATTGGCCCTCAAATTGCCCCTCTTGCATTACGGGAGGTGGAGATGGTTGATTGGGAGAAAGAGAGCTTACTTTCTCAATTAACGTCATCATTATCGACTTCATCAAATCCCCTTGCTCGACTTGTGCAACTCTTTGGTAAGCATTTTGATATGTATTCCATTGTGATGCATTGTTCGCCACTCCATCTAGGATTTCTATCGCCTCTTGAGAAGTTAAGTATAGAAAATCACCTTTGGCACAAGCATTGAGATGAAGGTGGGCCGCCTCATCTATCCCACAATAGAAGAAGCAAATTGTTTGCTCTTCCGGAAATCCATGTTGAGGACATGAGATCAACAAATTGTTGAATCTCTCCCACGCGCGTCTTTGATGCTCTCCTTCGATTTTTGCTTGAATCCAGCGATTTCATTCCTAGCTTAAACGCTTCAAGAAGGAGGATAAAATTTTAGCAAAAATTTCTGGCTCACTTCGTCCCACGTACGCACGCTTCCGGCGGTAAATTTTCTTGAGCCATTGCTTAGCCTTTCTGTTAGTGTGAATGCAAACATCCGCAACTTTTTAGCATCCTCGGTGATACCGTTGTACTTTATAGTATTCGCCACTCCATAAACCGATACAAATGCTTGTGCGGATCATCTATCCCATCTCTCCCTTCAAATTGGTTTTCCATCAAAATCTTTATCATAGATGGAGCAATCTCGAAGTTGTTGGCTTAAATGTTCGGCCTTGCAATCCCATCATAATATTCTCGTAATTGAGGTTCAAAGTAGGCACGTATTGGCCTTCCTTCTCTCGGAGGTGGAGGATTTTGAGGATCTTGAGGTGGTGGATGATTGAGTAGTGGAGGATTGTAAGGAGCAACATGGTTTTGATCTTGATATGGAGGAGGGTATGGTGGATATGGAGGTGGATAAGGATAGGGGTTTTGCCCTTGAGGGGGTGGAGGGTATGGATATGGATATGGATATGGGAAGGGGTAAGGGTAAGGGTTTTGAGGATTAGGTTGGTTTTGAGGAATCAACTCTTCTCCCTGTTGAGGTTGAACACCTCTCAACTCCACGTGTATCCCTTGGACGTTTATCTCCCCTTCATTAGCATGAGCATCCCTTGGAGGAGGCGGATCCCCTTCCATTTCTCTAATAATAGCCCTTCGGTTCCCTCCCGATTTCTTCTCCTTGGTGGTGCTTCGTTATCAATTTTCAAAGTTCAATAATGCACCTACCACAAGAATTCAAGTATCAAATTCACCAAAAACAAAAACAACAAAACAAGATAAAAAAATGCCACTAGTAAAGCTATCCAACGAAATCTCAAGTTTCACCTAGACACACTCAACTAGTTCCCGGAAGCGGCGCAATTTTAGTCATGGTGTAGTTCTAGTGGATAGAAATTACGACCAAGTTATCGAACCCAAAGGACTAGTGGTGAAATGAAGCCATGAAATTGCACGTTTTCAAGAATATAGAGCCTATTCAAGATCGCAAAATTAAAGCAACAAAATAACCACTCAAATTCAACAAGAAATTAAACAAAGCAATTAACAAAGGAAAACCAAGTGGAGAGAGTAGTGCTCGGGTGCAAATCACCAAAGACTTCGTAAATTTCGGATAAAAAACAATCAAGTGTTCATTCAAAGACTAATAATAGGGCTAACCAACAAATATTCAATTAAAACCGTACTTGATAAGCTTAGGTTCTAAATGATCAATCAAGCATGTAGGAATGTGAGAGACAACACTCTCACCCCCTAACTAATTACAAGCAATTCAACAAGTAATCAATGTGCCCTAATGAGGTTCTAATTAATTAACCAAGTATCCTTGAGTTAACCAAATATTGACTTCAATCATAAAAGCTAACCTAACACCTATGCATCAATTCAATAAACCAAGTATCCTTGAGAAAATTAAACCAATAAACACAAGATCAAAGTTCACCCAAGCAATTAAATCATGCAAAGCATCATTAAGACATGTAATCATCTCAACAAATGAACACCCAATCATCAAATCACCAAAATCAACTCATCTAAGGGTCAATACACCCAAGCACATAAGAGTTTTAGCCAATCATGACTAATTGCAAGAAACCCATAAACATTGTGTAATGAAGGAGCATGCTTAAATGGAAATTAAAGAACGTAAACTTGATATAAATGATAGAAGTCACCTTGATGGAGTGTAATACAACTTGTTTGATTCAATTCTAGCTGCTATTGCACTTGGAAAATGAAAATCTACAAAAATATGAAGAACACCTTTCACCGTGTGTTTGTGTGTCTGAAATCAAAATAAACCTAAGCTAATGTTTTTAAGTGTGGAATCCTCTCTAATGCTGATAAGAGGGAGTATATATAGTGGGTAGTAAGTGGGATATCTTAATTTGCTAATTGGCCCCTTATGAAATCATAAATTTCGACCAAAATATAGAAAAACGCGCATAAAACGCCACTCGGCGGTGACTCGGGCGGTGGTGACTCGGGTGTGCATAAGGTGACTCGGGCAAGATGAAAGTGACTCGGGCGAGTCATGTTTGGTTTGGCCGAGTCACTTATCTTCGTGAATTCCATGACTCGGGCACTTAAGTGTGACTCGGGCGAGTCAAGGGTGGTTGCCGAGTCAATTGGCTACGTATAGTCCATGACTCGGGCTACATAATTGGTGACTCGGGCGAGTCATGTTGGTTCTGCCTGAGTCACTTTGCTTGTGTGCCACCTCCGCTTCGATCGCTCATATCTTTTGCATACGAACTCCGATTTGCCCGATTCTTGTTGCTACTCAAAGTTCTCTCAGCCCTCTTTCCGACCATCTAAGTTGTCTATTGATTTGATAATGTTAGCAGTCCTCAATTTTTCCTCAAAGTTCACCTAAAACCTACAAATTCAAACTCACATCTCCAACTCAAACAATCAAATGCAATTTGACAATTAATTGTGAATTAAGCTATAAATCATCATCAAATGAAGATAATTAAGCATTCAAATCATAAGCAATTTTACCCTAATTACTCAATAGAAGATTCGTTAAATACCACGTGTGGTGTTTTTTCCACCACAAGAGTGTTCCTATTAAAAACACGATAAGCCTTGCTTGTCTTTGGAATATCCTAAGAATATTCCATCAGCAACCTTAGCGTCAAAGGTTTTTAATTTGGATTTCCCATTGACATGAATGAAACACCTACACCTAAAAACACGAAAGAAAGAAACACGAGGGAGTCTACCTTTCCATAGATCGTAGGGTGTCTTTCCATGATCTTTGTTTAATTGTGATTTCGATTTTGTGTGTAGCAAGCTGTATTGATAGCTTCTACCCAAAATCTCCTCGAGGAATATTAAACTCTGCTAGCATAGTTACGCAGCTTCTTTGAGTGTTCTATTTTGCCTTTCTGCCACTCCATTTTGTTATGGAGTACGTGTTGCAGATGTTTCGTGTTGAATTCCATGTTCCTTGCGTAGTTTGCTATATGCGTGTTTAGAAACTCTGTTCCTTTGTCACTTCGATTCTTATGATATTTTCTCCTCTTTCATTTTGTAATCTTTTCAAAGCAACTCGGGTTACTTTGAAATGGTTTAATTCTTCTTAAACGTAAATATCACCCATGTGAATCTTGAGTAGTCATCAACTACCACTAATGTATACTTCCCGCCACCGAAACTCATAGGTGATACAGTCCAAATAGATCCATGTGTAGTAACCGTAACACTTTGCTTGTCGTTAATGATGTCACTTCTTTGAACGATGCTCTGGTTTGCTTTCCTTTTTACATGAATCACATGTTTGATCTTTTGAGAACACTTCATTCGACAAACCTTCTACAAGAGACTTTCTAGCTATTGTGTTTAGCGTCTTGAAATTCAAGTGACTTAATCTCTTATGCCATAACCAACTAGCTTCTTGAGTACTCTTTGCAACAAGACAAGTGTTACTAGAACAATTCTCGAAATCTGCAACATAAACATTGCCCTTTCTCGGGCCAAAAGCATTCGATCATCTTGACCATAAGAGATAGCACAAGAACAACTAGAAAACTTAATCGAATATCCCTTATCGCGTAATCGAGATACGAGATAGCAGGTTATACATTAAACCTTCTACATAGAGAACTTCTTCAACACGTACATCACCGATATGCAAGGTTCCAACTCCTCTAGTTATACCAAAGTTACCAAATACTACCCGTGGACCATCTTGTATGCGCATCGAACTCAAGGGTTGCTTATCTCTAGTCATATGCTTCGAACACCCACCGCCGATGTACCGGACAACTTTCCCAGCAACTCTTCTTCTCTAATCCACGGTGTCGTGCACGTTTAGTTAAGTTTTAGGTACCCTTTAGAATTGGGTCCTTGAGGGTTAGAGCATCTTTTAGGAATCCACGAAAATAGATCTTTCTCATCATATTCGAGAAGATCTTATCCTTCTTCCATACATATCAACATAGACAATTTCATCTTTAGGTGCCTTCTTAGATGCATGTCTATGGGTGTCGATTGTGTTTCTTCCGAGAAAACTTGTGAACCTTCCGAGATCCTCTGGATGAAGTGGCTCTTTGCAATGCAATGGTCCTTAGATTCTCGATGATAAGGATACGTTCTACTTGAGCCATCAAAAGATTCATATCTTACGGGCATTGAGGACTTAGTAGATTGTTTAGCAAACTTTGAGGCTTGCTTAGGTTGTGTAGTCTTGGTGAGACTGTCTCACAAGAGATGGTTTCGGCTGATGTCTACTTTTCTCGACCTTGCTAAGATTTCTTAAGTTGGGATTCCCCCTTCTTTTGATACCTCATCATTGTTTGTGTTATTGAGTATTTCTACTCTTCTTCCCATTTAACCGATTTCTTTGGTCGGCAACCTTCTTACCCTTATTAGTAGGTTTGGGTTTGGAACCTTCTCCTACCAGATCATTACCCTTAACATGTATACTTTTCTCAAGCACACTTGTTTGAACTCGAGAGGATTGGGCAAAGGTGAAACCAATTCCCTTCTTTACGTTAGGTGTTTGAGATGAATCAACTATAGTTTGAACAACATGTGAAGCTTTGTTCGATTGATCCAATCTAAAACTTAAACATTCCTCACTTGATTTTATCCGCTCATGCTGATGGAAAAGTTTATCAAACTTTGCTTGTAGGATTTTCAAGTGATCGGTCTTCTCAAGATTCTCAGCAAGCAACCTTTCTACCGGTTGATCTTGTTCAACACACTTCGATTTGAGAGTGTTTAACTCTTACGAAGTTGTCTAATTAGAATCTGCTAGTATTCCCGAAGACTTGATTGTAGATTCTTGAGTAAGTAGTTCAATCTAAGCCTTTAAGCTAGTGTTTTTCTTTTCCACACGATTATAAGCATTTATAGCGGTTTCGAGATCTCCCATTAACTTATCAACAAAGTTATGGTCAAACTCTTCTGCTAGAGAGGTGCGAGAAGCGGACATTTAAGAACAAGAGTCGAAAGTACCTCATCACTAATTGCCATGAGACACAAGTCATTGTCTCGAGGAGAAATCTAATGAAGATGTTGTGTCGCTTAGTGAGGAATCTTCTTCTCCAGCCTACTAAAGCTCTCTTGTCAAGAAACTTTCTGTTCCTCTTAAGTCTCTTCTCTTATCTTTCTCTAGGAGTTAATTCTAGACAGTCATTCTTGAAAAGTCCAAGTTTATGGCATGTATAGCAGCTATCATCTCTTGAAGATTTTACGGGACTAGGGTCTCATCTAGGCAAAAATCTTTCCTTTTGGGACTTCCTTCTCTCCTTATGCTGTCTTTGATAGAAGACTTTGTATCGGTTTTAAAGCCTGCCCTTCTAGTGTTCTTCCAAAGTGTCTTCTCGTATTTCCCAAACTTTGAATTCATCTTGTCAAACTTCCCTGGTTAATAGTGCCATTTGTTCTTTCATACTTAGATCTTCTCCCACTGGTTCTTTTGAAGATGTAGCAGGTGTAACCTTGAAATCAACTTCTTTACTCGCGGAATTCGAGTTTCCTTCATCCTCATCTTCTTCTTGTTTCAAGTCGTACTCATGAGCTTTAAGATGAGAGAATAATTCATGATGACTTATTCTATTGAGATGTTTGGTATCTTTGATCACCGTGATCTTTACTCTCCACTTGCTAATCAATGATCTCGAGAATTTTGTTATTGATTTCCTTCTTTGTGTATGACTTGCCTAGAAAACTTGCTTTATTGATTATATTTGTCAATCTCAGATCCGAGTTGATCTATCGTTTCATCTAGTTTCATCTTGAGAGTATCAAATGAATGAAGAATCGATTGCACTTGTTTTCTTTAATGCATTGCAGTTCTTCACACATGAGTGCCGAGTCTCCCACATTTCCTTAGCGAGACTTGCAGGTTTTAACCTTTTCGTAAGCTCTCTAGTCAAAGTCTCTATGATTTGCATGCGAGCAACTTGGTCAAGATTGAATAGCTTTTCTCGTTTGATAACTCGCTTATTTTCTTTTGAGTTTTCTATCGAGTGGAGGTTTTACATTTCACCTTTGCTTCTGTGCTTCTTGGTTCCCAATAGAACTTGATTGGTCCATCTTCAAGTATTTCAAGCATCCTATCATGCACCAAGGTGATTTTCCATACGGAACTTCCAATGGTCACAGTCTTCGATAGAGAACTCTCGTAGCTTCTTGGCTTTACCGCTCTTCTTATGAGAACTCATGTTAGCACAAAATTAACTATGTAATGGTTTTATGAAAAGCGATTTTCCAAAAAGATCTGCTCGGGTGACCACAAATACTCTTTCCGCAAAGACTATTGGTAACCAAAGCCGGTGGTCGGTTGTACCATTGCTCTGATACCACTTGTTAGTCCCGGACGAGCTGTGCAAGGAGGTGGAAAGTATAAAAGGGCGGGGTTGAATAGACTTTCCCACACTCAAAACTTTTTACAACTTTTCGTGAGTTGAGTGTGAGGTTAGCGAGAATTTGCAAGTCTTCTGAGATAAGTACTCAGAGTGTCTTTGTGTGTAATAGTAGACTTCAAAAAACTTGATGTCTTCCGATAATGCAACCTAATCTCGTGTATGTATTTGAAAAACATTTTAAATAAAAACCTTTCTTGAAAATACTTAGCAAGTTTTAGTGCGGGTGTATTAAAACGATGATGAATGAGCGATTATGAATATGAGTGCGTAAAGATTATAAAAGACAGAGAGATTTTTATAGTGGTTCGGATATAACGATCCTACGTCCACTCTCCCCGATCCGCAGGGGTCTTACTATCCACCAACTTTCGGTCTTGTTTCCTCTAATACCTTGAGGATTTGACCACGGGAGGTTTTACAAGTTTACGCCCTTGGTACAAGTGATGATCTTTAAGTTTATTCTAACTCTTAGATCTGTAAAATATCACCTTCTCTCGTACTCGAGATAATGGAAGGTGATTTACAATTCCTTAAACCGAGAATCAAAATCTTTAGATTTAATCGTGTACTTGATTCATGGTTTGAATGGATGTCCGTGTATTAGTAGTGAATGATCGGATTTCTCATAGTTTCTCGCGCATAAATTCGTACCGATTCTAAAACCCTTCATTCTCGATTTATAGTTTCCACGAAATCAACTAGCCGTTGGGTGATTGATAATCAAGTCTTCGTAAAGATGGTAAGTAGTCATTGGAAAGATCTGTTTTGACTTAGATAATTGATTATCGATTCCAATCAATTATCTCTTGATAGATTGACTCTTTGTAGATTTGATCTTCTAATCGGTGATCGATTGATATTACACATCTTGATTGATATCTTAATTGATCCCGTTACATTAAGTTTTCTATCTTTATCCTAGCAAGCTTCCCAACCTTACTATCTTCTTGTCCAAGTCTTCTTGACTACTTGACCTTCGTAGTTTGTGTCCATCTCGCTTTATAGCAAGTTACAAGTCTTCTCGGTCCTTTAGAGACAACTTCTCTTAGTATAAGAAACCTTCGAGGTCTTCTTGATAGCAACATTTGTAGTGTTCTAGTTATGCGTGTTCTCGATCAAGACTTCGTCCTTAGGTCTTCTGTCTTCGGGACTTACGCTTTTAAGTCTTCTCGTCTTCATTTCTCGTACACCTTCAACTCTTCTAGATAGATCTTAGCAAGGTTACCTTAATGAAAATACTAACCTATCTAGATCATCAACTCGACTAATGATTCAGCTGGTCCTATTACACATAGGTTTTAGGAACATCAACAAAATATACAAAATCACAAACAAACAGCTGATGAAGAATTCAACTTAGATATAGTGCACCGGCCTATGCACGAGATGTCTCCTCCACCGACTCAAGATGGTCGTGCGGACCGAGAAAGGATCAAGCGGTGATGATCCAAGCGAAACCGCAGCCGATCTGGCTGAAGGAGTGAAGACAGTGAGCCTAAAGAAGAGAGTCTTCGATTTGGATGAGCATTCCGTAAGAAGAACGGTGGTATGACTAAGTCTTTATCCCTTATCTCGATCCCTATCTCGATGAATGTGTAATTTTGCCGAATGATTAATGTGAATATATCTTGATTTTATCATATGAGATTATCTGGTGTCAACTAACTTGTTAGACTAAATCTTATAATCGATTAAACTAAGAAGCTTTAATTGGTTAAAAACTATTAACACTAATTCATCTGCTAAACTTATTTAACTTAATTGTATCGATTAACTAAGCTTATCTTTCTACCGACCAAATGTCTTAACTATCTTTTTTTTTTTTATTCATGTTTTTATTTTACTAACTTATTTCTTTTCTTGAGAAGTTTTAACATCATCAAAAAGGGGGAAATTGTTAGGATAAATATGTTAGTTTTGATGAAGTTAAGATGAGTATGTAAAATAAGATGACCAATTTGAATGATTGTATAGCCTCTTTGAGGTAATGAATAAAATTTTGTAATAGACTAAGTATTAAGACTAGATGAGTACGAGTTAGAGAAAAAGACAAACAAGGATAAGCTAGATGAAGACAAGGAAGCGAGACGACTTTGTACCCGGAAGACCAAGACATGCTAAGGCATGAGATGATCGAGACGAGGTCAAGACCGTCTCTGGAATCAAGAGAAGCAGATGACTATAAGTGAAAGAAATCAAGAAGTTGTAACAAGTTTAACAAGAACAGCTTATAATATCCAAGAAATAGTTACAAGCAACAAAAATTAGTTAGTCGATTACAACAAACTCTGAAGAGTCAACAAGGCGGTTGCAACTTTTGAACTTTTAATTCTCATAATTTACGTAACACATTCAAAGCATACTAAGCTACGTAACGTTCTCAACACGTTCATAGTTTTTCAAGTATTTGTAGAACACTTTCCATATATCTTCATGCCAATAAATTCCAGAAATTAGGAAGATCGATTGTAAAGGTGAAGATCGACATTGTAATTAGTAAGTATGACAAGTAAGTAAGTAAGCTAGTAGTGGAGTCCCTTTCACAAGATTGTGAAAGGAGAGTGGGCAGTAGGATTTTCATAATGCGAACCACTATAAATCTACTGTGTTCTTTACTTTCAGTTTATCTTTAAATTACTTACTTGTTCTTAATCAATTTTGATTAATCAAACACTTGCTTAACGAATTATCAATCAAATCAAGTATAAAACAATTCCATTTGCACAATCGATATTCAATTGGGTTGTTTACATTGTTTGGACACTTATTTTTCAAGGTTTCTTTCTGATCTACTCTTTGAAATCTTTGATTTCGTTAAAAAATTAACAGAGGTGAGTGCAATTTCGGGCTTGGAAAGACTCTCCAATGTGCCGGAGGAGAAAGATGATTATTCCGGGGTTGATACGTAGAATCAATGCAGCAGAGACAACAATTGATAAGCTCAAATCAATCAAAAAAAAAAAAAAGGAAAAGGTCAGAATCATTATCTTTCTTCTAATTTAGTCTATTTTGATACGTTGGATTGCATTTATTGCAAATTGATGTGTGGTATACTAGATTTTGTATTACTTATTTAGCAATTAAGTGATTATGTGGCATTAGATGGACTCGTGTGTGCTAATTAGCCCGAATTCATCCCTCATGTGTTGTTCACGTGCAATTTGAGCCCAATTAGAGCGAATTTGGGCCAATTTGGCCTTCAATTGCCACTTTTTGAAGATGCAGGCCTGAAATTGCTAGCCCGTAAATGTGTGGTCCTACTTTTACTACCCCTTAATGTGAGGTACCATCCTTCAAAAAAAATTCCCCAAGAGTATATATATTTAAAGGGAACTCATCGTGGATTTCAAATATATTTTCAATTACCGCCTCTGAAAATATATAGTTGGAAATTGCAGTGCGCGCAAATACCAGATTTCATTTAAATTTTTAGAAGTTTTTGATATAATATATATCATGACCATGCACGCCGTGAACCATGCATATATATTACTTAGATAAGATAAGTAGGACTTAGTAAATCTGTTTTGGATAGATAAGCTCAAGTTAGTTACAATTGATATATTCTGTTATTACTTAGTTATCAGTAGCGGAATTTGTAAACCCTTGTATAAATAAATATAGAATGAAATTTGAAATTATATTTTTGAGAAAAATCACAAACCATCCTCTATCTTTACTCTAGTCCAACTTTAGTCCTTTTTCTGTTGTATTTTTGAGAATTAATGTGTATCTTCGATTTTTATATTCTGTTGGATCATATGTTGCTGCAACTTATCAAATTTTGTTTTAGTTCTCGCACTAGAAATTTTTTTGAATGATATAGTTGTGGGTCTTTGTGAGGGAGGTGGCGGACAATAATTTTAACTCGACAGCTGAGTTGAGTTGTATTTGCGCCTCTCGCCAAGGGGTCCGGCGAAAGTTATTTCAATCCGATGGACTCCTCCTCCTCCTGGATACATCAAGGTGGGGCGGTATATTCAGCAATTGTATGGTCTTTGTGGAGGCGACCTTTGCTAGGAAAATTGGAATGGGGCAAGCCTTTGAGGCGGAGCTTGAGATGGAAAATGCAGCCCAAATAACACATCCACCCCAACCCAAAAATCTGTTCACTCCAACAAGAATGAAACTGTCCAAATTGCTCAAGTATATGAAATCGTTCTTCAATCTAATCTTTAAAATCTGCATTTGTTCATTGGATTGTTAACTTTTACAATTATTCAACCATTTTTTTCCGCTTTATTCTTTTAGGGATTAAATTTTTGTAATCCTCTAACTTAACATGCACTACAACATAAATGACTTTATGTAACACCATGTTGTAACACTTTTAGTTTATGTAACACATTAAGGTAACACTTTTGTAATTTATATATTATGTAACATTTTATGTAACACTTTTTTATTATTTAACACTTACATGTAACACTTTTAAATAAATAACACTTTTACATAGGTAACACTACATATGTAACACTTTTATATAAGTAACACTTCTTGGTAACACTTTTACAAAAGGTAACACTTTTTAGGTAACACTTTAACATATGTAACACCTTTTAGGTAATACATTTACATACGTAATATATATTATAGTAACACTTCATATATAATAATTATTCCAATATATATATATATATATAATTATATTTTATTTCTAATATGTTTATACATATATAAAATAAATATATTAGTTATTAGTTATGCACTACATTTATATTATTCAGTAAGTATTTTTTAAATAATATTTAAATTATTTTCATATATAACATAAACTCCATATTTAAAAAAATTATATACATAAAATGTATTTACCATTCAAATTTATTTATTACATAATACACATATATATGATTATTACACCCACAAAAATATTTTTTTATTTAAAATTATAATACATAATGCAAGTAATATCATTTATGAATTTTTTTCTTCCAAATAAGTACGTAGAAAATTATTTGGTACATTGAGAATCAATGCTAATTATAAAAGACTTGATGTGAACGAATGTTCTATTTGGAAACGAAAAAAATAAAATAAAATGATTTAAATAAAAACACATACAAAATATTTAAAATAATATAGAATAGCCTAGATGGTCAATGTTGCAATTTCAATCTTATATAGGTACAAGGTTCAATCCTTAGGAATTACATTTTTTTATGTGGCATTTTATAAGTGTTACCTAAAGTTATATGTAACATTTTATAGGTGTTACCATTAGGTGTTACATATATAATGTAACACTTTTTTAAAGTGATACATAAATTATAAAAATGTTATATTAGACTTTAGCTACACGGACAACCGCAACACCATTAAAAGTGTTACCTGTTGGGAATAAAATAAGTAACACTTTATGCACATTAAGTAATAATTTTTGGGTGTTATGTAATCTAAGTTATGTTGTAGTGACGTTTTGTGATATCCGAATCTCTCATTAGTTATTTACCAATAAAATTTACTCATTTTTATTAACTTATATGAGTGACACGTTATCTATTATAATTCTTTTCATTTTATGTTAGATCAAGATAGGTTTTGATGAGTTAAAAGATCAATTCGGATGATCAGATGACTTTGAAGAACAGTGAGGTCAAGTTCGGTATTGAAATTGATCAGACTTAGCTCGAGGACTCGGACAAGTCAGTGAAGACTGTAAAGTTGTAAGTTATCTCGAGACAAGCTCAAATCTAGTCATTTGCAGTGAGATAATTATAAAGAGCTCGGATGAGGTCAAGATAAGCCGAGTAGAATAAGAAAGGCAAGTCTTCACCAAGTTAGCAGATGACTAGGGAAAAATCAGTGAGGATGAGAGTGGTTTTCAAGATTAAGTTTGTTAAGCGGTTTTAGTTTGTTAGAACTGACTAACAAACTAACTCTCTATTCAAACTTATAAATAGGTCTAGATTATTATTTTATAAATACGAATAACACATTTAACACAATACAATATACACAATACTCACATTTCTACTTTCACATCGATTCACAAAATTTTCTAAGAAAGTTTTCGTAAAGTTCTAATTGTTTGTAGAACACTTTACCGTACATCTTCAAAGCTCACCTATCATTGTAAAGTTAGATTTCGGAAGAGTCTAGGAGTTTGAAGATTTGAAGATCTTTGTAAGTTGTAAACCGTAAGTTGGATCGTAAGTAAGTGGTAAGAAGAGACCCTTCTTCAAGTTGAAGGAGAGTGGATGTAGGATTAGTTAGATCCGAACTACTATAAAGCGTGTGTTCTTTATTGCTTTTATTTACTTATCTGCTCATATCAATTTCGGTTTATAATCAAAGTTTAATTTCGTAATTCAAGTTAGACAAATTATCGGTGTGCTTTTGATCCGATTAAAGTTGAGTTTACAATTAATTTCCATTGTGTAACTTTGGTTTTTGAATAAGTTTTCAAAGTTTTGTAAAATTTTAAAAATCTGTTCAACCCTCCCTTCTAGATTTTTCCTAGAAGGTTGATTCAAGTTTTCTTTAATCTACTCAACTAAGTGGGACCAACAAGTGGTATCGTGAGCGGTATTTAGTCATTCGATATTGATTTTAGGTCTTAACCAAGATTCTAAATTAGTTCTTGATTATCTTCATCTTCTTTATTTCACTAACTGTGCTACTAACAAGATTGTATAAGGTTTTGGTTTCTTAACTCATCATGTCATCTGTTAAGAGCAAGAAGTCAAGGAGTCTACTGAATTTTCAATTGAAGAATATGACTATTGGAAATTCGGGATGGAAAACCATCTCAAAGCAATCCATGATAGGATGGAGGAGGTTCTTGAAGAGGGACCTATTAAATTTTATCATGGAGGAACCAATAATGGCACCGAGTCTGCTGAAACCAAAGTCGACAGGAAAAGAAAAGTTACTGAGCCGATAAGTGATGAGAGGAAAATCTACAACCTAGATCGGGTAGCTAGGACTGAAATCATAGAAACTCTTAGCAAGGATTGGATTGAAAAGGTCAAAAGATGCAAATCAGCTAAAGAGATGTGACAGACACTTGCAAATGTATGTGAAGGATCGACCAAGTGAAAGAGAATAAGCCTGCGATCCGTTACATGCCTTTGACACTTTCAAGATGAAGGAGAATGAAACAGCTTAATCACTGGATGTGAGACTAACAAATCTTCTCAACAAAGCGGTGATTTAGGAAAGAACTATTCAGTAGAAGGAGATCAATAATAAGATATTGAGATCTTTGACCAAGAGATGGAGAGAAAAGTCTAATATCCTTAAAGCAACCCAAAATTTATCATCTATTACTAATCATACTTTATTTTCTCATCTTAAAGCCTTGGAGTATGATATTCGGATAGAAGATGAGGAAGATGAGATGGAGTCAAGCACCTCATCCAAGTCATTGCCTTTGTCAACAAGAAAGACAAGACGGCAATCGAATCAGAGGAGCCGACTTATCTCTCAAGGAGCAGATGGCTTTGCTCATCAAAAGGTATGACAGATTAAGAATGAAATATAAGCATAATAAATTGAGGTTTGCGGAAAGGATAGATCCAGATCGAAGTCAAGCTAAAGGAAGATGATTCTATAGATGATGATAAGAGTAGGAGCTAGACAAGGAGGTTCGGATCACCTGCTAAAAGAAATCCTACTAGCCCTAAATCGTATAGGAGTGATACTTGTTACACCTGTAACAAGCCAAGACATTTCAACTATGATTGTCCTCAGGTGACTCCTAAAGAACGAGAAGAGAAAAGGAAGAAGAGAGATAGGAGATTTGCGGATCAAAGAGCTCTTCTCGGCCGAGGAAAAAGAATCAAGAAAATCATCATCATCTTCATCATCTTCATCTGATTTTGGATCGACGATGAAATTTGTCTTATGGCCAAAGAGGTAGACTATTATTCTTCTTCTCGATAATGATTCTTATAAATGCTTTGAGATAATGATCAAACTGTTATTCAAGGATTATTGAAAGACCTAAAGATGTCCTTAGCTGCTTATAAACTGCTAGAGAGAGAAAATTTAACTTTAAAAGATCAGTATTCGATTCTAGCCAAAGGCAAGGGTAATGAACTACTCTGAGTCCGAGGAAACATTCAAGGGGGAATGTTTACCCAGTGAAAGCTAGTACATCACCACTTGTCTCGAAAGATTAGGAAATGAATTGAAATCTTTAAAAGATAAATTTGAGATGATCTATGCTGAGAATGAGTTAATTAAGAAAGACAATGAAAAGCTTGTCTTCAAAATAAGTCAACTTAATAACTCACAATCAAGTAATAGATCACATCTTTAGTATTTCTCAAAAATCCCATGATAAAACAGGCCTTGGTTATGATAGAAATAGTAAATCGATGTTCAAACCTCAGAAATTTGTGAAGGCATCTCGAAACCTCAAAAGAGATTAAAATTGGTCCTTGGAAACCACTTAGTCGAGATAAGGACCGCATCTCCCGATCTGAAAACTAAAATTCAAATTGAGAAATCCATATCGTGACTAAGAGAGTTCCAAGAACTAAGATAAGAAGAAATTCTTATTATAGTCCTTTTGATGGGAGAAGTAAATGTTATCCCACTTTTCCTAAGATCAAGAAAATCACTAAATCGAATACAACAAATTATCATTTAAAAGTAATATGATTGTAGGCAGATTTGGTAGACAGAACCAAGTCGATTTACTATTTGATAATGAGATTTTTGTTTGGTTACCCAAAGTGATTATTGACCTTCAAGGACCCAAGATCACTAGTGGTACCTCATACCTAATTTGTTTTATAGGATTCACAGGACTATCACTCAAGGAGGAGATTCTAGCTTCAATATGGTACATAGACAAAGTGGTTGTTCACGCATATGAATTGTAACAAGAAGCTACTATCAAATTTCCAAAACATTGATTGTCCTAGAGTACTATTTGGAGACAATAATTGTGGACAGACTAAGGGAGTAGGTACCTTGATTATCGAGAGATGTTCGAGTATCTGAGGTATATTTTGTAGAAGGTTTAAAACATAATCATTATCCTGTTTCCCAACTTTGTGATAAAGGTTTTCTTGTAAAATTCTCTAAAGATAAATGTGATATCTTAGATAGCTCCTCGATAAATTACTTCTAGCGGCTTCGAGACATGGTAATGTCTATGTGGCCAACTTTAATAGTTGTCCCAAAGATACCGTCTGGTTGCTACGGGTGGAGATGACCTCGGTGGCTATGGCACAAAAGGCTTAGTCATCTCGAACTTCAAGACCCTTAGAAAAGCTAGCTAGAAAGAATCTTGTTAAAAGGTAAATAATCCAGACACTCATTTAAAAGTATTAACACCTCATCATCTGAAAGAGTTTTACAACTTCTTCATCTTGATCTGTTTGGACCTCGTTTCACCTCTCGGCTTTAATGGAAGGAAGATCCCCGATCTGCATTGAGCATTCAAAATGAGAAAGGTGTTAATATTGTTAAAATAAGGAGTGATAAGGGCACTGAATTTTTAAATTCCTGTTTATCTAACTTTTTAAATGAGTGTGGAATTATTCATGAGACATCATCAGCAAGAACTCCACAACAAAATGGAGTAGTCGAAAGAAGGAATAGAACTTTGAAGGAGGCAGCCGGGAGCATGTTAGCCGAGTATGGAATCTCATATTTTCGGGCTTTTGGTTGTAAATGCTTCATCCATAACAATGGGAAGTCTAAGTCGAGGACCTTTGATGCTAAGGTAGTTGATGGAATATTCTTGGGATATTCAAACACTTCCAAAGCATTCAGAGTCTTCAATAAGACAACTCTTTGTGTGGAGGAAACTCCTCATGTGGTTTTTATGAAATGCATTCTTTCTCGTATAATGTGAATCGATTACTAATGAACTAGATAAAATTGAGCTAACCAAGACTAAACATATAAGCTGTTTAGCCTGCCTAGTCTTGATTCGTATTCGGATGAAGAAGAATCCCCATTTGAAAATCAGCAGACAACCCCACCTCCAGACTCCATCCGAGGAGACACCCTTGACATCGGTTGATCGGCCCGAGTGGTCCAGATGAAGGGGGAACGTCGGCTCGAGTAGAAGTCATATGAGTTACTCAGCTGAGTCTCAAGATGAGGATCCTTCTACTCAAATAGGCAAGAGGATGAGAAGTTATCATCCAACCGACCAGATCATTAGGGACCCATCCAAGAGTGTGCGACACGAACTATGGTTGATTCTCAAAGTCCTGCTCACCGCTATGTATCACTTCTCGAGCCTAAGTCTATTGAGGAGGCATTATCGAATCCAAACTGGATAAGCGCCATGCAGAAGAAGCTGCATCGATTTGAAAGGCAAAATGTTTGGGAATTAGTGGAAAGAACCTTACATAGAAAGATTATAGGCGCCAAATGGGTGTTTAAAAATAAAGCAGAGATGAGAACAACGTTATTGTTCGTTATAAGGCATGATTGGTAGCTCAAGGTTACTCACACCAAGGGATAGACTATGATGAAACCTATGCTCCGTTGCGATTAGAAGCAATAAGGTTGTTCTTGGCATTTCTGCTTATAAATCTTTTCAAAGTCTTTCAAATGGATGTCAAGTCTGCATTCCTAAATGGTGTGTTACTTGAGGAAATCTATGTGGTCAAACCTCCTGGGTTTAAGATCAATAACAAGGTCAATAAACTTAATAAGGCCCTATATGGACTGAAACAAGCTCCCGTGGCTTGGTATGATACCTTATCTCGAATTTCGATTTCAAATGGTTTCTCAAAAGGCAAGATAGATAGGACTTTGTTTAGAAAGGAAATAGATGGTAACATCTTGTTGGTTCAAATTTATGTAGATGACATTATTTTGGTTCACCTAATCTGAATTTATGTGAAGAATTTAGTATTCTCATGAAAAATAGGTTTGAAATGTTAATGATGAGTGAATTGACATATTTTCTAGGCTTGCAGATTAAGCGAGATGAGTAAGGGTATTTTCATACATCGACTAAATATGCTAAGGACCTTATAGAGAAATTTGGGATGACTACTAGTAGGGAAGTTAAAATACCTATGGCAACTAACTTCTCTATGGACTCGAGATGAGCAGGGGATACCCACAAATGCAATGGAGTATCGTGGGTGATTGGATCGCTTCTCTATCTCACCGCAAGTAGGCTAGACATAGCCTTTGCAGTTGGGGTATGTGCAAGATTTCAATCTAATCCCAAGAAAACTCATCTAGAGACTGCTAAGAAAATCCTCAAATATCTCAAAGGGACTTTGCGAGGTTGGGTTATGGTACCTAAGCGATGACAACTTTGAGTTGGCGGGATATTCGGACTACGATTTTGGAGGATGTAAGATTGATAGAAAATCCACTTCAGGAACTTGTCAATTCTTAGGCAACAAATTAATTTCTTGGTTATCTAAGAAACAGGACATCTGTTGCCACCTCCACAACCGAAGTCAATACATGCCAGTGGGAGTTGTTGCTCTCAACTCATCCTGGATTAGTCAAGACTTAGAGACTATAATATTCAAATACCATCTGTTCCTATTTCTTGTGATAGTAATAGTGCAATAGCCATGACATACAATCCTATTCTCGCATTCTAGGTGTAAGCATATAGACATCACCATCATTTTATTAGAGATCATGTAGAAAAGAATGGCATTAGAATAGAAAAGATAGCCACCGAATCACAAAGAGCGAGATATTCTCACAAAATCATTAGCTGAATCTAGATTTAAAGAATTGTGTTTAGAATTAGGATTACTTGATGCATCATTGGCTGATTTTTAATTGCTTTTACTTGCATCTATTTGTGTTTTCCTTCTCTCTTTCCTTTCTTTAAATAAATGTTTAGAAAGAATTATCGACTAGATATGATTCAAAGGACAATCAGTAGCTAATATCATTGATTTCCTTCTTTGGAATCAAGAATCAAGGATTAGTCATATTGACCTTATCCGACTTGATGATTACTTATTCGACATTAGGTAAATCGAGACAAGGACACAATAGTCGATTGATTCCTATAAAATCAGATGACCATCGCATCCTATCCGACTTACCCTAGTTACTAATGGTTTATCTAAGGTTGTGTCTTTATAGGAATAGATCACGAATCAGTTGTTAGATCGAGATAGATTCAATTTATCTGCTACAAACCTCTTCATCGACCACGTCTATTCCTTAGTGTTTCCATAAATTGTGTTTTCTTAAATAAACTCTCAAATTGTTTTCATTAAAATTGGATGGAAAACTGATCTTGGAAAACCTAATATGAGTCTGTTTGTTTGAAGTAAAAATTGGTTTTCAACTTGTCTTAAAACTTGCTAAAGTAAGATAAAACTAGGTCTGTTTTAAAACCCAGACGAGGTCTTTTATTAGACGACTTCATAACCTTGTGCATTGTAGAAAACCTTTGTGTAAAGAAAGGTAACCCTAGGCTGACGTCAGTATACTTACTTCTCTGCATAAAGTAACCCTACTTCGGCCAAATCGCCAGTCTACAAAGTTACTTTTTACGCATTTCAAAGTCAAGTTATCTACACGCGCTGAATCCCAATCGTTTATCCAAGTTTTAACCGTTGATTCAAGATAGTAAATCATTTCAAATAAATGGCTTAGATTAAAATCTGCTTTTCTAAAAGCGGTTTCTCTTTCCAATCTTCCCTCCTATAAATACATCTTCTTCTTCGTTTAAACGGTTTCACTTTCAGAAAAACCTCGCTTATCCCCCGCAAAATTTACTTCTTTTCAAAACTCTTAACCAAAATTTATGAGCTAATCTCAGAAAACCATCACAATGACTTCAACCATGATAGATATCAACACCGAAACATTCAACAAGAAGATAAAATCGAGATGTACGTAGACTTTGAAACCACAAATGATGAGGAATCAAGGCAAGTTCTTCGACTACTAGAGCGGTCGAGGTTTGAAGACTTTTTATTCAAAGAAGTCTGAGACAAATAAAACTTTGGATATGCGTGGAGTGGAATTTTATGTCAATGGGACATATGAAAATGGGGAGTTTCGAACCGGAGTCTACGGGAGGTTTTGGTAGTGATAACGGCGGAGATTGCTCGGATTTTTGAAGTTAGCAATGAGGGTGTTAATCCCCTCACATACAAATCGTGAGGATTGGGTAGAATCATTCGAGATGATTGCCGGACTTCTATGAAGAATCGTCGATCGGAGCTAAAGAAGAACATGCTCCGACGGAAATATCATCTTCTAATGACGATATTGACAAAGGCAATCCTTCGGGAGCGTAACTCCCACGATGGTGGCTGACTCGACCCCTGCATCTTGCCTAAGAGCCATTTTGGATGGGGTCCAAGTCAATTGGGCCGAGATGCTACCGAGCCGGTTTGATACAGAGAAGAAAAGGCTGCAAATGAAAGATGGGAAGTGGACAGCCAAGTCCATCACTAGTCTCTTCAACAAGATCACGGTCATTCTCGAGACCACTGTGACCACCCGGATCAACCGGAAGGATGGTGTGAGAGCCTACACAAAACAAAAGGCCTCCTCACCAAAGATGAGGTGATCAGCGGGCAGTGACTCGAGATGTTGAAGGAGCCGAGGTCGGGGTTCATGACCCTCGGCGGAGGAGGAAGAAGAGGAAGAGAGAGTAGAGGAGCCGACAGTGAGCTCGGTGAGGCTTCGCAGCCAATGAAGTGAAGGAAGGAGAAGGCAAGGAAGAGGAGGAGGTTGGTGAAAGCCTCGGAGAAGGGTGCATCCTCTGCCGATCACCCTAGCCTCTTGAAGAGGCACTTACACCGGAGATAGCAGCAAAGGTAGCCCAGACGAGAGGAGGTGCAAGAGATATGCTCGGAGAGGACTCCCTCCCCTCTCCCAAAAAGGTACAATTTTTCGGTACATCAGCTAGCCTCTCCCCTCCCCTTCTCCCTCTCCAACCCACTCTGCAATGAAGAGGTGACCCAGCCGCACCTCGAGCCTCTTGAACAGACCTACTCCCATCACACCCAAGCAGAACCTCATCTTCATCTCTCCCCCAAACCCAAATCTCTTCTCCACCCCAATCCCCATCTAAATTCCTATCTTTTCTAGCCGGACCAGTCTACTCACCCATTCCAATATCTACCATCTCCCCCACCTTACTACCCTCAATCCCAACCCCACCTCAACCCACGGCTATAATCACATCACTTTCACCTCAACCTACCACCCCACACCCAATCTCATCTCCTCCACCCACCTCATCTAATATTCCACCCTCCATCTTCTCCACCACCTGAAATTCCCCTCCCCAACATCGAAATACCAACATCTTCCCATCCTTCCCTTCCACCCAAGCCCCGGATATCTCCAACATCTTTGGGGATATCCGAATGCATTCCCAAGTCCAACTACCCTTTCCCCTCCTCCTCATCTTAATCATCCGAGGAGGAAACCAGTCCAATCTCTGCCATCTCTTCGGCCTTTGAAGACCTACACGTAAAAATCATCACCAAGGTTTAGAAGATGATGGAGAGGAAAACAAGAAAGGTGATTCGAGCGATCCACAGACACCATGCTCGCCAATATGCGGATTGCCGAGATGAACATCTCTCGCAATTTATCAGCCAATCTCGGCATCGCTATTGGTACTGCTGGGCAACCTGGAGGAGGAGGTGAGGTTGCTCAAGCGAGAAAGGTGGCACATGAGACAATGAAGTCTTGGTTGATGCCCTAACCACGAGACAAATCGAGACTTCCGGGTTTGTTGTCTTTGCTCTGGAAGATCACTCCAAACCCCGCAAAATAAAGTTAAAAAGGGGAAGGAGTCTGAAGGAAGATTGGACACCCTCACAGCCGAAGTCATGGCCATCACGAGACAAGCTCGACTCTAAAGCGAGACTCGGTGAGTTGGAAGCGGCCAAGACAGAATCAAAGTCAAATCGGAGCCAGTGGCCGCTTTGCAACCGAGGGTGACTCAAATCAAGGAGGCCATCCGAGAGGATGAGGAGAAGAGGAGAAAGGAAGATGAGGAGAAGACCGAGAAACCGGTAGCCGAATGAAAGAATCTGAAACACCCGAGGCCAAGGGCAAGGGTAAAGGAAAAGCAGTGGCGTGTAGAAAAGGAGTCATCGGGTGAGCGGTGACCAGCCCCAAACCAGCCGAGCGCAAAAGAAAAGAACATGACTTCTCCAAACTCTCGGTGAGCAGATCGAGACGGATACATGCTGAGAATGAGAAGTACGAGAAGTAGGAGAAGAAAAGGTTGAAGAAGGCTGGGCAAGGGAGTTGAGTGAAGTGGGATCGGGAGTCAAGGAAATGGGTATCCAAGTCTGCGAGATGAAGCCGACTTCCGACCCTACCACCGCACCTCGGCTCCTCCCAAGATGGTGGTGGGAAGCATACAGAGGAGTACAAAAAGAAAGCTCTAGATGCCAAGTGGATGTACCATTGGTACATCTTAAAGGACTCTCCTCTTGGCACAAATTGATGAAGACCTTTAGTGGCATGCCGGATAGAGAAAGAGGATGCCGAGATGTATGGGAAGCCGCTTGATGAGGCCAATCGAGTATTCAACCGTGATCCGATCACACCAACCTTCGAGCATGCTAAACCCAAGATGAATGAAGACGGGACTCTTGACCTAGCTTGGGTCGATAATTGTTGCTAAAGCCGAGAAGGAATCCCAGCTCACAGATGAAAATGAACTCAAACAAATCGAGCTAGGGTCTTCAATGCTGAACATTCCCGAATCAAGTCGATGGGGAATCGATAGACCAGGATTTTCTTTTCCTTATCTTATTGTTAGGTAAAGAATATTGTATTTAGTTTTGATGTGTTAAAAGTGTAAAATAGGATGACCAAATTTGAGCATCTTGTATAGGCAATTAAGTATACCGTTGTAAATAAAACTAAGTATAAATAGTCGAGACTAGGTCAAGACATCGACAAGGACAAATATCGAGATGAGGAGAGTACATAGAAGACTCGTTGACATACAATACTATAAATAATCATCCAGACAAGGAATAAAGATGGAGACAAGAAGGAGCAAGTATCGAGATGATGAAGTGTTAGAGAAATGTTACACAAGTCTCAAGAAGCGATTTCAACCAACTAAGAGGAAGTTACAAGATTCATTATATTGTTATAACTAATCAAAACAGATTCAAGGAGGTTACAACTACCGAGCGAAGATCTCTATAAATAGGGATAGGAATTAGTTTAGAATTAACTTTTGATACTTTGCACTCATCAATATACATTTTGTATTCACAAGCCACAAATATTTTACACATTCACAAAGCGTTTTGTACGTTTTCGGTTTTAGTGTTTGTAGAACACTTTCCTCAATACATCTTCAAGCCATAGATATCCAGAAATTAGGAAGAATTCACTATAATGTTGAAGATTCATTATTGTAAGTAAGTCGGCGAGAAGGAAGAAAGTAAGTAAGTGAAGGCCTTTCTTCAAGATTGAAGAAGGAGAGTGGATGTAGGATTGTTATAATCAACCACTATAAATCCTGTGTTCTTTATCGCTTTGGTTTACTCATTTGTTTCTTTTCAATTCTAGTTTATCAATCATCGATTAATTTCAGGATTAAAGTTAAACCTATAATATCGGTGTTGCTTTTGATCTTGTTGAAAGTTGAGTTTAAAATTACTTTCATTGTGTTAATCTGGTTCTTTGAATTGATTTTGGAGAGATTCAAAAGTCTACAAAATCTATTCAAACCCCCTTTCTAGATTTTGTTCTAGAAGGCTAATTCAAGGTTTTAACCAACTAAACAATCCGGGGACCAACAAGTGGTATCGGAGCGGTGTTAAGTCATTCGGATATTAATTTTAGGTCTTAACTAAGATCCTGAATTTTGTTCTTGATAATCTGTAGTTTCTTTGTTTCACTAACAGCTTCTACTAACAAGATTTTGCGAGTATTGTGGTTTTTTTGTTTTATCATGTCTTGTGAAAAGCAAGAAATCCAGGAGTTTGCTGATTTTTCTATAGAAGAATATGATTCTTGGAAGTTTAGAATGGAGAACCATCTTAAAGCAATTCATGACAGAATGGAGGAGGTTCTTGAGGAAGGCCCCATCAAGTTTTATCATGGTGGCACAAGTGATGGTACTACTTCATTTGAAGCAAGAGTTAGGCAGAAAAGAAGAGTTCGGATCTCACTAATGATGAAAGGAAGATTCACAATTTAGATCAAGTTGCAAGAACTGAAATTATTGAAACATTGAGCAAGGATTGGATTGAAAAGGTTAAAATATGCAAGATCGCCAAGGAAATGTGGGAGACTCTTGCTGGAATTTGTGAAGGATCTCGAACAAAGTCAAAGAAAATAAGCTATAGTCTGTTCTACATCCATTTGACACGTTCAAAATGAAGGATGGTGAAACCATGGATCAATTGGACGTAAGACTGACTAATCTTGTGAACAAAGCAGCAGATTTGGGTAAGAATTACACCGAGAAAGAAATTAACAACAAGGTACTCGAGATCTTTGAAAGCAAAAGATGGAGAGAGAAAGCTAATATTCTCAAGGCAACACGAATTTGTCATCAATACCACATCACACTCTTTTCTCTCATCTTAAAGCACTGGAATATGAAATTCACATTGAAGATGAAGAAGATGAGGCAGTAGTCATCTACATCTGGAAAAACAGAGCTTTTGTTCATAAAGACGAGTCTCGAAAAGATCTCTAAAGCATTTGATTTGTCCATAAAAGAGGAAATGACTCTTTTATTGAAAAGGTATGAAAGATTGAAGATGAAGTACAAAAGAAACAAAAGAGACAGATTAGGTCGAAGGAACTATAGATCGAGACGAGGATGAAAAGAGCTCAAATAATGATAGAAAGAAGGATCACCAAGAAGTCATAAGTCACCTATCGACGAGGAGATAGTAGTCCAAAAATAGACAGAGGAGATATATGATATACATGCAGCAAACCTGGTCATTACAAATTTATGATTGTCCTCAACTCACTCCCAGAGAGAGAGAGAAGAAAAGAGGAAGAAAAGAGATAGAAGGTATGCCGACCAGAGAGCTCTCCTAGCCGAAAAAGAAGAAGCTCGTGAGACATCATCATCCTCATCCTCATCTGATTTTGGGTTAGATGATGACATATGTCTAATGGCTAAAGAGGTACATTACTATTCATCATCGGATAATGACCGTGATATCTTATCTCGAAATCGATCCCGATCTTATTGGTAAACTTTTGAAAGATTTGGAGACTGCTCTATCTCGCTTATAAACAAATAGAGATTGAAAATCTTAATTTAAAGTATCAAAATTCAGATCTAACTAAGGTCAATCAAACTAAGGAAAGTGAGAAACCATTTGTACATTCAAGGGGGAATGTCGGTGAGATGATCATCGGCACCTTGTGCGATAAGACAGATAAGTTAGAACAGGAATTGAAGTTCTTTAAAAGTAAAATTTTCAAAAATCTATTCTCGAGAATGATAATTATAAGAGGACTAACAGAGAATTAAATCTCAAGTTAGGACTTATGAATAATTCTCAAACCACAATAGATAAAATCTTCAATTCGTCTCAAAAGTCTAGTGATAAAAGCTGGATTAGGCTTTGATAGGAATAAGAAGAATGATCCTATAAAACCTAGAGTCTTTGTCAAAGCAACTAAACCTAAGGTAGGAAATTTATTCAGTCCACGGAAACCAAAGGAATTAGTTACCTCATCCGATACTTCGAAAAAATCGACGAGGAAAATAACTCCATTATTACCTAGATTTAAGACAATTTCAAAAGATCAATTAAATAAGATTGATCTTGAAAGTCTTATCTTAGTAGATAGATATGGATGTAAGCTTCAATCTATGGTTTTAAGTAACATTGATATATTTGTGCGGATTCCTAAAAATCAACTTAACATGAAAGGACCCAAAGTACAAAGGGTACCTAAGCAATAAGTTTGTGATTGCGGGAAGACAAGAAGATAGTTGATAGAGGAGACATTCTTGAGGTCATCTGGTACATTGATAGTGGCTGTTCCAAGCACATGACCTATGAAAGACGACTTCTCTCTAACTATCAAACCATTGATGGACCTAGAGTGATGTTTGGAGATAACAACTATGGACTTACTAAAGGTGTAGGAACACTAATGATTGGAGATGTTCAAGTTCAAGAAGTTTACTACGTGGAAGGATTGAAGCACAACCTACTATCTGTTTCACAATTTTGTGATAAAGGGTTTTGTGTTAAATTCACTCATAATGCATGCTATGTATTAAATGGTTTAAATGAAAATATTCTATTGGCTGGAGTAAGACAAGGTAACATTTATGTTGCCAACTTCAAAAAATTGTCCTAAAGATACTTGTCTTGTTGCTAAGAGTTCGGATGACTTAAGTTGGGCTGTAGCACGACGACTTGGTCACTTAAACTTCAAAACTCTTAACAAAATAGCAAGGAAATCTTTAGTTAAAGGACTCACGATAAAATATTTTCAAAGAACCATGTATGTGTCTCTTGTCAAAAAGGAAAAGCAGACCAAAGTTTCTTTTAAAACAATAAGTAGTCCTTCTTCGTAAAGAATTGGAACTTCTTCATATGGATCTGTTTGGTCCAAAGAACTCCTCTCGGCTTTAGTGGAAGAAAATACACCTTAGTAATTGTTGATGACTTTCCAAGATTTACTTGGGTTATTTTCTTGTACAAAAAGAATGAGACTATGACTAAGATTCCAATTTCTTAAAAAGATTCAAATTGAAAAGGGATTAAATATTGTTAAAATTAGAAGTGATAAAGGTCTTGAATTTCTAAATAAGTTGATTTCTAACTACTGCATTGAGAATGGCATAGCTCAGAAACATCTGCGGTAAGGACTCCACAACAAAATGGAGTTGTTGAGAGAAGAAACAGGACCTTGAAAGAGGCAAACAGAACAATGTTATCTCGAATTCAACACTCCTCATAGGTTTTGGGCGGCGATTAATACGACTTGCTATGTTCAAAATAGAAGTCCGATTGTCAAGGATAAGTGTAAAACTCCTATGAAATTTGGAAGGGAAGTCCTCCCAAAATTTCATATTTTCATATATTTGGTTGTAAATGTTTCATACACAATAATGGGAAATCTCAATTAAAAACCTTTGATGCCAAGATAGCGAGATGAGATATTTTTGGGATACTCATCTATATCAAAAGCATATAGAGTTTTTAATAAGACAACTTTGTGTGTAGAAGAAACACCCCATGTGGTATTTGATGAATCTTCTTTTGAGTTTGATAAGACAGGGGACATCACAAAGATATCGATGATCTAGATCGAGATGACTATCAAAGGATCAACCATAAAATTCTACAATCAAGAATCGATTCAGATGAAGAGGAAGAATCGAGACAAAGGAAAAGAACCTGAAAGAACTTCCTCAACGGTGATCTACCAACCGATCGACGACCAACAACACATCACCGATCGGGTAGAGTTATCGAAGATAACATAGAATCATCCGAAATAAATAATTCAGACAAGACACCATCTACCGTAAAAGATAAAGGTAAGAAAGTAATGTCATATCACCCAGTGAGCGGATAATGGTGGAGATTTAGACTGCGGTGTTCGAGACGAGGACCCAACTAAATCAAGATTGTATGTTCGGTTGCTATGTGTCATTACTTGAACCTAAATCAATTACGAAGCTCTAATCGATTCCAACTGGATTAATGTCATGCAAGAAGAACTAAATCGATTTCAAAGACAAGATGTGTGGGAGCTTGTTGAGAGGCCTCATCATCAAAAAGTCATTGGAACTAAATGGGTCTTTAAAAACAAAAGGGATGAAAACAATATTGTGGTTAGAAATAAGGCCGGACTAGTTGCTCAAGGTTATTCACAATCGGAGGGTATTGATTATGATGAAACCTTTGCACCGGTAGCTTCGTCTGGAAGCCATAAGATTGTTTTTAGTCTATGCGCGCTTTTAAAAGATTCATAGTTTTTCAAATGGATGTTAAGTCAACTTTCTTAAATGGAATCCTAGCCGAGGAAGTTTATGTAGAGCAACCCCTGGCTTTGTCAAAGGAGACAAGGTTTTTAAACTAAGGAAAGCTCTATATGGACTTAAACAAGCACCAAGAGCTTGGTATGACACCTTGTCTGAATATTTAATTCAAAATGGTTTTGTTAAAGGTAGAATTGATAGAACTCTCTTTAAGAAAGAGTTTGGTCATGATCTTTTGTTAGTTCAAATTTATGTTGATGATATAATATTTGGATCAACTAACATATCTTTTTGTGAAGAATTTAGTAGTCTTATGAAAGCGTATTTGAAATGTCCATGATGGGAGAAATGACATATTTTCTTGGACTTCAAGTCAAGCAGACAAAGAAGGGAATATTCATCAACCAAGCCAAATATACAAAAGATTTTATTGAAAAATATGGAATAGGTACCAACCGAGAAGCTAAGATACCTATGATGACAAATTTTTCAATGGATCCAGATGAGAAGGGAGAAGACACCGATCAAACCGAGTATCGAGGTCTTATTGGTTCTTTATTATATTTAAGCGCTAGTAGACCTGATATTTCATTTGCGGTTGGAGTTTGTGCTCGATTTCAAGCTAATCCTAAGAAAAACCATCTTGAAGCAAAGAAAGAAAATCCTCAAGTATTTGAAAGGAACGATAAATGTTGGATTGTGGTATCCGGTGATGACAACTTTGGAAATGTCTGGATACTCGCATTCAGATTTTGGTGGGTGTAAGATAGATAGAAAATCTACATCTGGTACTTGCCAATTTCTTCGAAGTAAGCTAATTTCATGGTTGTCTAAGAAACAAACCTCTGTAGCTACTTACACAACCGAAGCCGAGTATATGGCACTGGAAGTTATTGTTCTCACCGATCCGATAAGTCAACAGCTAAGGGACTATAATATTATCACCAAAGATGTACCTATTTTTTGTGATAGTAATAGTGCCATAGCTATTACTCGTAACTCACTCTACATACAAGATGCAAGCATGTAGATATCGACACCATTTCATCCGAGACCATGTCGAGAAAGGAGATATCATACTAGAAAAGATTCTTACTAATTTTCAAAGAGCGTACATCTTGACAAAGCCTCTTGCAGAGGCAAGGTTTAAAGAATTATCTCGTAGAATTAGGATTATTAGATGCTTCTCTAGTTAATCTATAATCTAAATTCTTGTTTTTACTACTATTCTATCTCAATTGGTTTATTATGTCTAGAAAGAATTATCGACAAAATATGAGTCAAAGGACAATCAGTAGCTGATATCATTGATCTCCTATCATTGGAATTAAGAATCAAGGATTAGTCATATTGACCATATCCGACTTGATAGTTACTTGTCTGACATAGATAAATCGAGATAAGTACATAACAACCAACCGACTTCTACGTAATCGAGATGACTATTGCACCCTATCTCGATATACTCTTGTTACTAACGATTTGTCTAAGTGTCTATGATTTCAAGCAAGAACAAAGTTCAAGACACATCTCTAAATACAAGACAAGGTCAATTTGTCCAAGTGTTCAGAAATGCATGCTGATGCCATCAATCCGCATTTGAGGTGAAAGTCCGGGAAGTTTCTTCTAAATAATCATTAAATATGAATATTGAGTTCATATAATTAATATATGAATTTAATTTCATAATTCTCTTTATCATTTATTTCAATAATAAAGTTACTCAAGATAATAAAATATTTTGTTTTACAAAGTAAAAGGATAAGGGTTCGAATTTGTTTTCTAAAAACTATAATATTTTATTTTATCTCTCCAATTAATCTGAAAAGAAATTTCTTAAATAAGTAATCGTGTCGAGAGAAGTTACTACGGACCTGAAATTTTATCAAATTAACCTTTGAAAAACGCTCGAGTATACTTCACGCGCCCGAGAAATGGAGGCGGTTTTCGAAAAATGAACCGTCTCAATCTCACGCGCGACATATTAAATAATATTCTATGCACTTTTCAAAATAAATGTCATAATTGCATTAATGGCGATTCGAAAGCCTACATTTACACTTTTGCAGAAATTATTATTCTAATAATTGTTTATTATTATATTTTCCATATAAATAGACATTCGTGTGCATAATTTTCATTTACGCACACATAAAAACTCTTCATATTTTCTCAAAACCTCTCTTTTCCCTCCTAAAACTTTTTGCATTCATCAATGGCGGATTCTAAAAAGAAAATCAAGTTCGAATATGATCCGACTTCTATTCGAGATAGAACAAAGTCGAGATGTACGTAGATCGGGATGTCTCGACCGATTCGTAAACCGTGAGAAATACTAAATCTACTCGAATCAAGGGGACCGAAGCAAGACTGCATACAATGAAACCCTCGAAGAACTTAACGGTGGATGATCTGTGCTGAATTTTTGACAAGAGCAAAAGCAACAGATACGGGTTTAGAATCACAAATTAGAACGAAAGAGAAGAAGAAAAGAATTGTTTTATCAATTTACGAGATTGGTGCGATTTTTAATTTAAGCACCCGGCGACAATCCGTTCACCTATAAATCGTCGGAGTATTTAGAGAGTTTCCGATTGATGGCGAAGAGAACGTGACGTATCACGGCGGCGACAAATTTGAAAAGGCCAATGTTAAAAAGAAAGTATGGACTGTTGATGCTAATACCGACCAAGTGCATCTTGGGGAACAACAAAGTCATGATGGGCTAACCAAGCCAAGGATATGCTGTCGAGGGCTATCCTAGACGGAGCGAGAGATTAACTCGGGCAAGGTTGGTCTACTCGAGAATCATGGGGGAAAAGAAAAGTTCACAAAGACCCCTATATCGATGAGCTGATGAGATGGTCTTTGACTAAAATTGCGAATATGATGGCCAGGATCACCATCATACTTGAGCACAAAGTGGGTATGCATAACCTTGACTCGAGTATTGGAGTCAAGAAATATACAAGACAAAAAGGACTCTTGATCAAAGATGAGAAGATTTATGGTCCTACAGACTTAGAAGGAGATGGAGATGCTCCACTCCACCTCCCGCTCCAAAGAAAAAGGCTTCAAAGGCCAAGTTGAAGGAGACGAAGACGGTTTTGGTGGATGAATCCTCGCCTCATCTGAGACAGAGGAAGCGGAGGAGGAAGAGGACAGGAAAGCTTCCCAAGGGGGAAGTGTCGCACTGAGACGGAGAAAGGATCGAGACAGAAGGAGACGGTTGATGTCTCGCCTCGAGGAGAAGACAGAGGAGAGGAAGCCTCATCATCATCTTCATCCTCATCTCGAGGATGGAGTACCTAAAACCACCTCTTCCCAACCTCGCGATGAAGGGGCAGATGAGACCGCGCCTCCGAGCCTCTAAAACACTCCACTCCCATAAGTCCAACACAAACCCAACCATCATTTGATCCATTTTCCTTCCTACCCTCAACCTCATCCGAACCTCGACCTATTTCTAAATTTACCCAACCCATCCGGGAGATGGGACCAATCGAAACCTCACCGCGGATTCTTGGGAAGAAATTCATCCCGAGACAAGAATCCACTCTTAAGGACGAGCCAGAGCTATTAAAGGAGCTGATTGATGTCTATCTCGTTAAGAAGACTCGGGCCGGGTTCCTTTGAAGAGACATCTATTCCGATAGCTGAAGCAGAGGCAACAACCTAGCCATATGGGAGAAAGAGGTTCTCAAAAAGGCAAAGTCAAGTCATTCCAAGATATCCTAACCAAAAATACATTTGTTGATTACATTCTTCAAAGGGTATATCTTGGAGATGAGACCCCAGAGGAGGCGAAAAAGCAATGGAGAAGGAGGAACGAGAAAAATGAAGAAGAGGCTATGGTTGAGGAGGAAAGGATAGAGGAAGAACAAATCGTGGAGCCGCCGATGAGCCACCGAGGAGGCACAAACGGAGCAGATTGTGGAGCAAGAAACACCAAGTGGAAATCAAGTGAAACTAAGGAATTATATTTAACTCTATTTCCTCCTCTCGAGGAGCAGAGCTTGCCCACCACATTTGCGCCCGTATCCGATATGGAAGCATTGAAGGCCGAAGTACAAAATCTAAAGAATGCCTGTCAATGCCTTCCACTGGTTCCAAACGTCATAACCTCTTCATTGAAGGAGAATATAGAAGCGTAGCTCATGAAAAGATGAAAATTGATCTATATTTCTCGGGAATCGTATACGAAGAGAATATGGCCAAATTGAAGCAAAAAGTGGCTGAAGAAATGAACTCTCAAGATGCCTCGGTCAAACAGATGTAAGAGATGCTTTTCGGCCGATCGGTGATGTTGTTGAAGACCAGGTGAGAGAGTCATGGATAGCAAAGGAAGCTTCATTTCTTCAAATTCTATCAATGCAACTTGCTATGGAGAAAGACAGATGCACAACCATCTTAAAGAAATTCATGGATGATGAATTCAGACGAGCCGAGGTCGGAAAAAGAAGAGATATGACCAGCTTGATCAAGACAGGCTTGTTAGGGAAGAGCTCATTAGCCAAATAAATCAAGTAGCCACTATCTCGTAATACCCGCTTTGGCTGATGCTAAAAAGGGGGAAGATAGTGAGCTCAAGAAAAGAGTTGAGTCACAGGATGATCACCGATGGCCCCGAATTTAAGGATAGATTAGTTGTCCGAGGAATTGTTGAAAGTCAAGAAGAGAAGAAGAAGGCAAATGAGGAGAAGTCTCAAAGAGCACTAAGGAGACTCGAAAAGGAGAATGAGTCGACCGAGTCCGATCCTCGAACCCGATCTTCCACCCACCGCTGATCCCGCTCTTGTCTTATCAATCAAATTCCCCATCCTCATCTAAAGCAGCTGGGAAAGCTAAGGCTTTGAGCCAAGTTCGTAAAACCCACCAAACAAGAAGAATCAAGGGTGCTAAAGAGGAGAAGGGAGGAGAAGGAGAAGTATAAAAAGAAGGGATGCCAAGAAAAGAAGGGAACAGGAGAAAGCAGCAGTGGAAGTTTTATGATAGATCTTTGAGGAGATGGGTTCGGAAAAGAACAAGATGAGCAAGGCGTGGACGTCTTCTGCACTAGCCATAGAGGCGAGGTTGTTCCCAAAGAAATCCTACTAATGGCGAGACCGGGTGAAATGGCGACCATTTGAAGTAGATTGGGTCTTCCGCCACGTATGCAAAAATATCAAATAGGGATTGGATGAGAACGCCGCATTTCATAACTGGTTGGAAGAAAGGGATCCTCGGATGTATCAAGCACGTAATAGATCCGCACATGAGTAGTTCAATGCAGACGTTGTTGCACCTTCCTATTCTAAGATGGAACCTCCACTAACAAAGGATGGTCGACTGCATTGTGAAAAGATCAAGCCTAATAATCAAGGCCGAATCCATTGCTGATCTTGCTCAAGGTGGAGAGACCATATCCTTAAAAATAGAGTCTTTGACTCGGGTCAAGATTCCCGAGGAGGATAGGTGGTATGACTAGTCCAGTTCTCTCTCTTTGTGCTCCTTATCCGATCTATATGAAATTTGTGTTACTCGTGAATATATCTGAATACCAAATTTGACTTCTCTCATAAACGTTGATACTTTAACCGACTTAATCCGCTTTAGTAACTTGTTCATAATTTTATAACACTAAATCATCTCGAAATCTCAAATTTTATTCTATATGCTGTCTTTGAAGCATTTGGCCTTAACTTTGATCAACTACATTGCCACGATCATTTGTTTATTAAGTACATTGCTCGATCATCCTGCTTATTAAAACTATTACTCCGATTATCCGACTATGTGACTTAGTTGTATACTTTGTATCATTCTTATCTTTTAAAGAGTACTAACAGCTTTTCTTTTCTTGAGCTGGATTTTAACATCATCAAAAAGGGGGAAATTGTTAGGTAAAGAATATTGTATTTAGTTTTGATGTGTTAAAAGTGTAAAATAGGATGACCAAATGAGCATCTTGTATAGACAAACAAGTATACCGTTGTAAATAAAACTAAGTATAAATAGTCGACTAGGTCAAGACATCGACAAGGACAAATATCGTATAAGGAGAGTACATAGAAGATCGTTGACATACAATACTATAAATAATCATCCAGACAAGGAATAAAGATGGAGATAAGAAGGAGCAAGTATCGACGATGAAGTGTTAGAGAAATGTTACACAAGTCTCAAGAAGCGCTTCAACCTACTAAGAGGAAGTTACAAGATTCGATTATATTGTTATAACTAATCAAAACGAGAATTCAAGGAGGTTACAACTACCAAGTGAAGATCTCTATAAATAGGGATAGGAATTAGTTTAGAATTAACTTTTGATACTTTGCACTCATCAATATACATTTTGTATTCACAAGCCACAAATATTGTACACATTCACAAACGCTTTGTACGTTTTCGCTTTAGTGATTGTAGAACACATTCCTCAATACATCTTCAAGCCATAGATATCCGTAAATTAGGAAGAATTCACTGTAAGGTTGAAGATTCATTATTGTAAGTAAGTCACGAGAAGGAAGAAAGTAAGTAAGTGAAGGCCTTTCTTCAAGATTGAAGAAGGAGAGTGGATGTAGGATTGTTATAATCCGAACCACTATAAATCATGTGTTCTTTATCGCTTTGGTTTACTCATTTGTTTCTTTTCAATTCTTAGTTTATCAATCATCGATTAATTTCGTGATTAAAGTTAAACCTATAATATCGGTGTTGCTTTTGATCTTGTTGAAAGTTGAGTTTAAAATTACTTTCCGCCGTGTTAATCTGGTTCTTTGAATTGATTTTGGAGAGATTCGAAAAGTCTACAAAATCTATTCAAACCCCCACCCCTTTCTAGATTTTGTTCTAGAAGGCTAATTCAAGGTTTTAACCAACTCAACAATCCGGGACCAACACTTATCTTTCTATCGATTCTCTATATCCGTAATTTGTATATGTGTGAATAAACATACTCAATCTTATTTGATTTACTTGTCTTATTTTAAAGCTTTCTTTACTGTTTTAAGAAAACTTAAAAAATTTTCTAAGTATTATTCATCCGAGAAAATTCTCATCTCGGACTTAAAATTTTCTAAAAATTTTCTAAGTCTATGAAAATTTTCTAAGACCTAAGACTTAAAAATTTTTCTAAGTCTAAATATTTTGGAAAAAAGTCTTAATACTTAAGAATTCTTTCTTAAATTTTTCTAAGTGTGAATTAAGTACTCTAACTTGAATAAACTTAGTTAAAGTATGAATGTGTTACGATGTACCTATCCGATTAACTTGATTAACTTTGACTAACTTCACTGTGAGTGTGTCTCTTTTCTTGTAGTTTTAACTTCATCAAAAGGGGGAAATTGTTAGATCAAGAAAGGTTTTGATGAGTTAAAAGATCAATTCAGATAATCAAATTACTTTGAAGAACAAATGAGGTCAAGTTCCAGATCGAGCCGATCGTACCACGTCGAGGACTGGACAAGTCACCAAGACCGTAAAGTTGTAAGTCATCCTGAGACAAGCTCAAATCTAGTCATCTGCAGGAGACAATTATGAAGAGCTCAGACGAGGTCAAGATAAGCCGAGTAGAATAAGAAAGGCAAGTCTTCACCAAGTCAGTGCAGACGACTAGGGAAAAATCACCGAGGATGAGAGCAGCTTTCAAGATTAAGTTTGTTGTTAGCGCTTTTAGTTTGTTAGAACCGACTAACAAACTAAACTGTCTTTTCAAATTTTTATAAATAGGTCTAGGTTTTCATTTTATAAATATGAATAACACATTTAACACAATACAATACACACAATACTCGATTTCTACTTTCACATCGATTCACAAAGTTTTCTATGAAAGTTTTCAGAAAGTTCTAAGTGTTTGTAGAACACTTTACCGTACATCTTCAAAGCTCACCTATCACCGTAAAGTTAGATTTTAGAAGAGTCTAGGAGTTTGAAGATTTGAAGATCTTTGTAAGTTGTAAACCGTAAGTTGGATTGTAAGTAAGTAAGTGGTAAGAAGAGACCCTTCTTCAAGTTGAAGAAGGAGAGTGGATGTAGGATCGATTAGATCCGAACCACTATAAATCTGTGTGTTCTTTCATTTACTTATCTGTTCATATCAATTTCGGTTTATAATCAATTTTTAATTTCAGAATTCAAGTTAGACAAATTATCGATTGTGCTTTTGATCCGAATAAAGTTGAGTTTACAACTAATTCCGCATTTGTGTAACTTTGGTGTTTTGAATAAGTTTTCAAAGTTTTGTAAAATTTGAAAAATCTATTCAACCCCCTTCTAGATTTTTCCTAGAAGGTTGATTCAAGTTTTCTTTAATCTACTCAACTAAGTGGGACCAACATTTTATTGAATTAGTAGTCATAAACTTCTATCTAAATTGCTAAATCTAAAGTAATATAAATAAATTAAGTGTCAACTACTTATAAGTCAAGATACTTCATACAATTATTTATTTGTGTGCTACTTGTAATCTCGTATATTTTATCTTTTTTAAATATTGTATTAAATATATATTTTTACCTACTTAGTGGTGAGACAATAATTAATCAGTATTATAAGATTGTATTTAATCCTTTTTGTACTACTCAATTGTTACTACCTCTAGTGTTAACGTGAAAATTAATTATAATTGTGATATTCGAGTCTCTCACTATTCATTAACTAATATATTTCATGCATTGAGTGCATTTTTGCTTAATTATGTTCTACTTGTGATTTTAAATTATTTTATATCCTTCATTATTTTATTGTGTTTTTAGATATTGAATTAATAATATATGTCTTTATATGTTTAGTGGTGAGAAAAATTAATTTATAAGTGATTGAGATTTTGATAGTGTTTTGAGTACCAATATAATTTATTTAATTATTAGTAGTATTAGTTAAATTAAATAATTTTCGATTAAAAATATTATAACATATTAAAATATAATATATATATATATATATATATATATATATATATATATATATATATATATATTTAATACTCCCTCCGTCAGAATGTTCTTCACGGTTGACTTTTCAATCATTTTTGTGTGAGAGTTATATCATAGTATTATGTGTACAAAACTTATTTTATATGAATGATATGCTAGTTAACCTTATGAACTAACATATCATTCATATAAAATAAGTTTTGTACACATAATACTATGATATAACTCTCACACAAAAATGGTTGAAAAGTCAACCGTAAAGAACATTTTGGGACGGAGGGAGTAGATAATAAGTAGAATAAAAGAAAAGAAAAAGAAGAGAAAACTTACTCGCGAAGTTAATTAGAAGGCGGTGGAAAGGATATGCATACCATTTCATTTTACAAAACCTGGAAGCTTAGCATATACGTACAGAGAGAGAGAGAGAGAGAGAGAGAGAGAGAGAGAGACATTTTGGTAAGTATTCGACTTCCGTTGATCAACAAATTTTATAGCGTTTTGAAGCTCGTGATGAGTAGAACAAAACCTACCCTCAAATCATTAATAGTTGTTCTTATTTGATAGTGAAAAGCGATAAAAAAGGTTTAAGGGTTTGATTTATCAACGTTTGCGGACTTGAGGTAAGTAGGAATTCATTTGCACCAATAATGCATAAATATAGTATGTTGTGAATTATTTATGCTTAATTGATAATATGTGAATATTACGTTAATTGTGATACTTGATTGATATTCAATAGTATTGTGAAAGAGCCTCGTGAGCTCAATATTTGATGTGGATTAAATATACGGGTTTAAAAGTTATAGGGAAAAGAATTAGGGGCACTCTTGTGTGAGACCGTCTCATGCATGAGACGGACATGAGACGGAGTCACTTTTTAATAAATTATTATCACTTTTTCATAATTTGTTATCACTTTTTCATAAATTGTTATCACTTTTCATAAATTATTATCACTTTTTAATTTGTTATCACTTTTATACTAATTTGTATCACTTTTTAAAAAAGTGATAACAATTTATTAAAAAGTGATTCGGTCTCATGCATGAGACGGTCTCATACAAGTTTTTGCCAAAGAATTATTATTGTTAATTGAACTCGTGAGTTCCATGGTTAGTGTGAAATGAACTCACGAGTTACTGTGATTATTATAGAAATGGATGATTGGAGTGAATTGATGCATGTTTTTAGGGCTTATTTGAGTGCAAAAGTGATCAAAGTGTTAGATTTTGTGCTTAAATGTGTAGAGTATCACTATTTTGCCTAAAAAGTATTACTTGATGAGTATTTGATGTTTTTCGTCCGTTTTCAGGTAAAACGGTGGAATTTTGCCAAACCAAGAGTACCGGCATGCTTAGAATGAAGAGATGGACAAGACGGACGAAACGGGGGTCGGAGCTGGAGTTCCGCCCAAAAAAATGTCCCGGGCTCGACCTTTGGTCGAGGGCCCAAGGCCTCGAGTCGAGGATTTGATGGAGGGAAGATCATTTCAAAATTGCAGCTGCCTCGACTCGAGGGAGGAGCCTTGAATTGAGGGATCGAGAAATTGAGCATTCCTCGAGTCGAGGCTGAGCCTCGACTCGAGGCAGGAGGATTTTCAGAGAAATCGCATTAGCGACTCTTAGGCCTCGACTCGAGGGAGGCCCAAAACCGAAAAATTCTTGTTTTAAGCCACTTGGATCCAAAAACAAGGCATACTCTCCCCATATCGGTTTAGAGCAGTTTCTAGGTAGTTTCTGAGCGAATTTCACATTTCCTAGCTTAATTCTACTTGTAATTGCATTAGATTTATAGATTTTGATTAGATTCAAGCTTGTAATCATTAGATTAGCATTTTGATCCATTAGATTTTGAGTTTCAAGTTGTAATTGAAGAGTAGAGAATTGATTTCCGAGGCATTGTGGAGGATTGAAGCATTCTTATTTTTGTTAATTGAAGACCAATTGGTGATGTTCTTCTATTGTTCTCTCTTTAATTCATTGTTTGTAGTGATTAGTGATTTAATTGTTTTCCTAGATTTTTCACTCAGGGTTTTTGCACTTAGCACCATGGGCTAATAGCTTTGTGCTTGGAATAATTGAAATTGGGGATGATGTGATTGCCTCATGCTATAATTTTTTATAATTGTGGTCAATTAAATTATATTGCTTCCTAATTGTGATTCTTAATTGTGCTTCATGTAAAATTGTCTCTTTAGATTAATGGTTGATCACCCTAGCAATAGGCGAGAGTTGAGCTAACGTGATTAGGTGTTAATCGGGTTACAATTTTGCATGATTGTATGAATTGGGGACTTCTACATTGAGAGATGGGAAGGACTAAAAATACTCACATTAAGCATTGTGATTTTAATGGAGTGATTAATTTCATGATGGTTTATGCTTCCTAATTTGATTGATTTGCATTTGGATACAATTATAGCTTGTTAATCACGGATTCCTTGATGGAGATTATTCCTTGCACCCCATTCCCCATTTGAATTAGCTTGTTTGATATTGCATTTTAAGTGTTTGATCAATTGCTTGCACTAGTTTTAGATTTGAGTAAGTCTTGTGTGAGACCGTCTCACGGATCTCATTTCGTGAGACGGATTCACTTTTTTATAAATTGTTATCACTTTTAATAAATTGTTATCACTTATAATATAAAGTGCGTCACTTTTTATTTTTTATCACTTTTATTCTAATTTGTATCACTTTTTTAAAAAGTGATAACAATTTATTAAAAAGTGACCCGTCTCACGAAATAAAATGTGTGAGACGGTCTCACACAAGTTTTTGCCTTTAGATTTTTATTCTTGCATATTTTTGTAGAATTTAGTCCTATACCCATGCTAGCAACAATAGTCACTTAGAACATATATCCTTAGGGCCTCGCTTGCATACTTACTCCTTTGAGTTCGATATTTGCGATTGGTCTTAATACCTCTTACCCGAAAATACTACTCCAATTAAATGGCGTCGTTGCCGGGAGTTAGGTTTTGCACCTATAAGTGAGACTTAGGGATTGTTTGACGTGGCTACTTGTTGTTTTTGTCGTTTGTTTTTGTAAGAATTTGATACTTGGATTTGTGGTATTGTAGGTGTATGATAACAAGGTCAAGTGGTATACCACCCTTGCCACTCAATCCGGAGATAGAAGCGACGTTGAGAAGAAATCGTAGTAGACGAAGAAGGGAAGCTATGGAAGGAGAAGATTTAAGGAATGGGGAGAGAGTGGTTGGTGAGCCCCAAGTTGAGGAGTTGTATGGTAATGGAGAGGGAAGAGTAGAAAATGGAGGTCAAGGGATCAATTTCAATGCTCAAGTTGGCCCTTTCCCTCAATGGATGCCACCACAACACTTTCCTACCAAAATCCATACCCCTACCCTCCACAAGCTCACCAATTCTCATACTATCCACCTCATCCACAATAATACCCACCATACTACCCTCAAATGCCATACAATCAAGAGCCACGATACCATGAGCCACCACACATTCCAAATCCTCAACCACAACCCATGAATGAGCCACCACCACAAGGGAGGCCATTGAGAGAGTTTTTAGCCACAACTTAGAGAGCACTATGATGGGATAGCAAGACCGAGAATAGAAGCCAATAACTTTGAGATAAGTCCCGCTCTAGTGAGGATGCTTAGGGAGAAGCAATTCGAATGCAAGGATGAAGATGAGTGCCCACATCAACATATGACACAATTTCTTGAGATTTCCGACACAACCAAGTACAACGGGTACCCGAGGATGCAAAGAAGTTGAGGCTTTTTGCCTTTACACTAATAGGGAGAGCTAAAGCATGGCTTAATTCATTACCTCCCGGGACCGTACGTACATGGGAGGACCTTTCAAAGAGATTCCTAATGAAGTTCTATCCATCGTCCAAAACCGTGCAAGCTAAGGAGGCTATCTCCCACTTCCGCCAAAAGAATGGAGAAACAATACCGGAGGCGTGGGAGAGGTATGGTATGCTACTTGTGAATTGTCCTGAACACGGTTTTCGGAGGAACAAACCATTATGTACTTTTGCAATGGTTTGACGGATGGGGATAGGTCGTTTTTGAATGCTTGTGCTAATGGATCTATTTGGTCGAAAACCGTTGGGCAAATGAATGAGATAATGGAGAACATAGCCCAAGATTCGTTTCAAGTGTCGATTAATCGGGAGCACACCATAGGGTGTCACATGTTGAGGAGATAGAGTCTATGAAGAGCATGATTGTTGGTCCCGATTAGTTGAGAGATTAGACGAAACTCAAACAACCTTCTAGAAAAAAATTTAGAAGGGGGTTGAATAGATTTTCCAGATTTTTACAAATCTTTCAAAACTTATTCAAAGCACTAAAGTAACACAATGAAATTCAATTTAATCTCAACTTTATTAAGTTCAAAAGCAAACCGATATTTTAGTTTTAACTTTGATTCTAAATTAATCCTTGAATAATGAACTGAAAATCGAAAAGAAACAGGTAAGTAAATCAAAGCAAGAAAGAACACTAGATTTATAGTGGTTCGGATTATAAAAATCCTACGTCCACTCTCCTTCTTCAACTTGAAGAAGGGTCTTCACTTACTATCTTTCTTCCTTCTTGCTTACTCACTTACAAGTGTGAATCTTCACCTTACAACGATTTCTTCCTAATTTACGAATATCTATGGCTTGAAGATGTTACGTGAAAAGTATTCTACAAACACTAAAGCTGGAAACGTATAGAACGTTTGTGTGTGTTTACAATTTTTATGACTCGTGTATATAGAATGTGTGAATAGCTGTGAATATAAGGAATCAAAAAGTAATTCTAATCTAATTTCTATCCCTATTTATAGAGATCTTCATTTGGTAGTTGTAACTTCCTTGAATTGCTTTAATCGGTTATAACAATATAAGCAAACTTGTAACTTCCTCTTGGTTAGTTGAAATCGCTTCTTGAAACTTGTGTAAAATTTTTCTAACACTTCATCGTCTGCAATTTGCCTCACCCCGTCTCGTGTCTTCCTTCTATGACCGAGTGATTGTATATTGTGTTAGACTTCATTTGTTTTCCTTGCATTGTACTCGTCGACTTTTTGTCCTCATCTCGAGGTTTGTCCTAGTCTGATTTCTTAACCTAGTCTTACTTCTCGTTCTTATCTTACTTGTACTTAGCTTTATTTACAATTACTTACTTCTTTTGCCTATTCATAATGCTCACCGGGTCATCCTACTTTACACTTTTAACACATCAAAACTAAATACAACTTTTCTTACCTAACAATTTCCCCCTTTTTGATGATGTTAAAACACAACTCAAGAAAAGAAAAATGTTAGTACTTGTTGAAGATAAGAATAATACAAAGTATGGAATTCACATCGTCGGATAATCAGAGCAATAGACTTTATATTCATATGATCGTAGCAATACATTTAATCAAGATTGAGGTCGATAATCGAAGTAAACATACGAGAATAAGTTTAGAAAGTTTCAGATGGTTCGGTGATATAAACTTATAAGCCGATTACTTATAACAAGAATTAGTTAGTCGGTTCAAAAATAATCCAAGTTAGTTAAACAACTAAGTTTGTGAGAGTAACTAAAAAAGTATATTTCACAAATATTCACAGACTTGCACATTTTCAATACTCAAAGAAAGCAGAGACAACCTGGATGAGTAGAATGAGATAGATTTAATCAGTACCACCTGTCTTCTTCTCGGTATGCTTAACCAGTCGAAGACTCTCTTCTTCGAGAGACACCGTCTCCCCTCCTTCACCAAGTCGGCTTCAGCTTCAGCTCTTATAATCACCGCTTAACTCTTTCACGATCTAGCTAGCCATCTTTTGTTCTAGGGGAATCCATTGGTGAGTAGGCTGGTGCGACTACGTCTACATTGAACTCTCTCATGAGCAAGGTCGATCAAATATCGGTAGAACTTGGAATCCTTTACTTCTAACCAAACATGGAAAGCGATGGTCTCTTCGAGTCCCCATTGAATCTTCTTGCAGTACATGGAAAGCAAATATCCATTACGCCGTATGATCTCCACATCTCCCGATCCTTCATCGGCCACGATTTCCTTTGGGACAACATCGCTTCGATGAAATGGTCTCGAAAATCTCGACTCCTTGCTCATCTCTACTCGCCCTGACCCACTTCCTCTCTGCTTTCGATCATAAAACTTTCCCGCTGCCTTCTCCTGCTCCCTCCTTCTTTTGGCATCTCTCCTTTTGTACTTTTCTTTTCTTCCCTCCTCCTCTTTAGCACTCTTTCTTCCTCCTCTATCTCGCACTGGGTCTTAATTTGGCTTGAAGCCTTAGCTTTCCCAGTGCTTTGGATGAGGATGAGGGGGATTTGATTGACAGATAGGAACAGGATCAGCGGTAGGTGGCGGTTCAGGTTTGGGTTCGATCGGTGGACTCACTGTCGTTCTCCTTTTCGGCCTCCTCAATGCTCTCGAGACTTCTCCTCTACCGCCTTCTTCTTTTCCTCTTCTGCTCTTAACAACTCTTGAGACAATTCATCTATTCTCGGATTTAAGGCCATCACCGATCATCTTGTAACTCAATCCTTTTCTTGAGCTCACTATCGTCCCTCTTTTTGACATCGACAAATCGGGTGTTGCAGATAGTGGCTACTTGATTTATTTGCCCGGTGAGTTCTTCTCTTACCAACCCTATCTTCTCGATCAAGCTGGTCATATCTTTTCTTTTGTCCGACCTCGGCTCGAATTCATCCTCCATGAACCGTCTTAGAATGTTTGTCTGTCTATCCTTTTTCATTGCTAATCGTATCTTTATTACTTGGAGAAATGAAGCTTCCTTTGCTGTCCAAGATTCTTTTACCTCGGTCTTCAACACTATCACCGATTTGGCGAAAAGTGTCTCGAACATATTGTTTGACCCGGGCATCTTGAGTGTTCATTTCTTCAGCAACCTTTTGCATTACTTTAATCATATTCTCTTCATGTCCTGATTCCCGAAAAGTAAAGGTCGATTTTAGTTTTCTCATGGACAGCGACCTCTATGTTTTCTTTGATTGAAGAAGTTATAACTCCAGAACCAATTAGAGCACTCGGTCGCCCTCTTTAGATTCAACACTTCCTCCTTTAGAGCATTGAAATCGGATACAGACACAAATGCCGAAGGTCCTGTAATTTCTTCATATGGAGAAGATAGAGTTAAATCTATCTCCTCAATGAGAATGATAGCTTGATTGCAGCTTGAGGAGAGTAGCCCAATGTGATGTTTTTGGCACTCCCGACTCTACCTCGGCTTGTACAAGCTCCATCATCTCGCTCTGTTTGTGCCTCCTCAGTATCCATTTCGGTGGCTCATCGGCAGCTCCACCGATTACTCCTTCCAACCTTTCTTCCTCAACTCTCTTCTCGGGCATCTCATCCTTTTTCAGCTCCTCCTCCTTCTCAACAGATTTCTCCACCTCCTCTGGTGCCTCATCTCCAAGATATACTCTTTGTAGAACATAGTCTACAAAGGTGTTCTCTGTTAAGACGTCTTGAAAGGATTTGAGCTTTGCCTTCTTAAGAACTTCTTTTTCCTAGATAGCTAGATTATTTCCACTCGCTTCGATATCGGGATGGCTGTCTCTTCAAATGAGCCTAGTCCTGAGTCTTCTTAGAAGATATAAATCAACGAGTTCCTTTAGAAGCTCGTGCTCGTCTGCTAGGCGGATTCTTTTCTAAGTAGGAAGTTCTTTCCAAGAATCCGTAATGAGGTTTCAGTTGGACCCATTGCCCCAGATAGGTTGGGAAGGTTGAGGAATAGGTCGTGTTCGGATGAGGTAGATGGTAAGAAAGAGAATGGATCAAATGAGGGTTGGGTTTGTGTTGGACTTTTGGGAGTGGACCGTTTTAGAGGCTCGTGAGGCGGCGGTCTCACCTGCCCCTTCATTGCCGAGGTTGGGATGTGGAGGGTTTTGGTACTTCATCCTCGGATGAGGAAGAAGATGATGATGGTTATCGGCTTCCTCTCCTTGTTCGAGTTCTTCTTCGAGATATGACATCCACCGTCTCTGTCTGTCCGTATACTCGTCATCTCTCTGAGACACTTCCCCCTTTGGAAGTTGTCTCCACCTCTTCCTCCTCTGCTTCCTCCGTCTCAAAGCAGACGAGGATTCATCCACCAAAACTATCTTGGCCTCCTTTGCCTTGGCTTTTGAAGCCTTCTTCCTAGGAGCTGGAGGTGGAGCCTGGAGCATCCCCGTCTCCTTCGAATCTGTTGGTCCATAAAGTTTTTCATCCTTGATCAAGTCCCTTACATGCGGTGTACTTCTTCACCCCCTCTGTCAAGTCAAGGTTGTCGACCCCGGCTTGTGTTCAAGTATGATGGTAATCCTAGCCATCATACTTGCAATTTTGGTCAAAGACCATCTCATCAATTCATCTCAGAATCGGGGTCTTGGTGAATTTCTTTTTCTCCTCCATTATCCTCGAATAAACCAATCTTGCTCAATTAATTTACGCTCCGTCTATTATTGCTCTCGGACAACAAATCCTTGGCTTAGTCAACCCATCGTGACTCTGCTGTTCTCCCAAGATGCATTTTGTCAAAATCAACATCAAGAGCCGATACATCCTTTTCAACATTGATCTTTTCAGATTTGCGGTTGTATTCGTAAGTTTTCCTTGCCATCAAACGGAAACTCTCCAAGTATTGTGACGCCTTGTATGTGAAAGGGTTTTCGCCAATGGTGCTTAACCCAAAAATTTCTCCAATCTCAAAGAATGGATAATACCACCTTTTTCTTATTTCCTTTGGTTCGGATTTGTGATTCCAAATCGCATCAGTTGCCTTTGCCCTGGTTAAGAATTCGGCGTAAAGATCATCCACAGAAGATTTCTTGACGGTTTCATCGTGCGGTATTGTTTCAAACCTCTTGACTCGAGCAAATTCAATCTCTCTGGTCTCGGGATCGGTTGAAATATCCTATTCAACATACATCTCTGACTTTGTTTTATCTCGAATAGAAGTAAGATCATATTCAAACTTGATTTTTGCTTTCTTAGATTCCGCCATTGATGAATATAGAAGGTTTAGGAGGGAAAGGAAAAGTTTGAGAAAATATGAAGGGTTTTATGTGTGCGTAAATGAAATTCTCGCACACGAGTTCCTTTATATATGGAGAAATATAATAACAAACAATTATAAAACTAATAATTGCCTGAAAAAGTGTAAATATAGGCTTTCGAATCGCCATTAATGCAATTATGACATTTATTTTGAAAAGTGCAGAGAATATTATTAAATATGTCGCGCGTGATATTAAGACGGTTCATATTTCAAACCGCCTCCATTTAGCGCGTGAAGTGTACTCGGCGTATTTCAAAACTAAATTTGATAAAATTTCGAGTCCGTAGTAACTTCTCTCCTGACAGAGTTACTTATTTAATAAAATACTTTTCGATTAATTGGAGAGATAAAATAAAATATATAAGTTTTAATGAAAATAGAATTTTAACTCCTTATCCTTTTATTTTGTAAAACAAAATATTTTTAATAAACTGAGTAACTTCATTTTGAAGAATTATTAAAAAGGATTATGATATTAAATTCATATATTAATTATATGAACCTAATATTCATAACTTTATTTAAAAAAATTTAGAGATACTTCTGGACTTTCACCTCGTCTGAATTGATAGCATCATTGTCTGCTTCGAACACTTGGATAAGTAGACCTTGTCTTATACTAGAGACAAATTTATCGGACCTTGTTCTTTCAAATCAAAGACACTTAGACAAATCATTAGTAACTAGGGTGTCGATAAGGTTCAATGGTCGTCTGATTCTATAGAAGTCACCGACTATTGTAATCTTATCTGATTTACCCAATGTCGATAAGTAATCATCAAGTCAGTATAAGGTCAATATGACATCCTTGATTCTTGATTCCAAATTAGGAGATCAATGATATCACTACCCGATTGTCCTTTGACTCATATCTTGTCCGATAATTCTTTCTAGACATAATAAACTAATTGAGAGAGACAAAGAATAAAAACACGTAATAAGATTATAGATTAACTAAAGAAGCATCTAATAATCCTAATTCTTCGTATAGTTCTTTAAACCTTGTCTCTGCTAGTGGCTTTGTCAAGATGTCTTCTTTTTGAAAATCAAGAAGACTCTTCTCTAGTCTCGATGTCACCTTTCTCTACATGGTCTCGGATGAAGTGGTGTGATATCTACATGCTTGCATCTCGTATGTAGAATGGGTTCGGGTAATAGCTATGGCACTATTACTATCACAAAAGATAGGTACATCTTTGATGATAATGTTATAGTCCCTTAGTCTGTTGGCTTATCCAGATCGGTGTGAACAACAACTTCCACCGCCATATACTCACTTGATTGTGGAGGTAGCTACGAGAGGTTTGCTTTTTAGACAACCATGAAATCAGCTTACTCCCAAGAAATTGGCAAGTACCGGATGTAGATTTTCTATCTATCTTACACCCACCAAAATCGAGTCCGAGTATCCGCAGACCTCAAAGTTGTCATCACCGGATACCACAATCCAACATTTACCTGTTCCTTTTAGATACTTAAGAATTTTCTTTTCTTTGCTTCAAGATGGCTTTTCTTAGGATTAGCTTGAAATCGAGCACGAACTCTAACCGCAAATGAAATATCGTGTCTACTAGCGCTTAAGTATAATAATGAACCAATTAGACCTCGATACTACGTTTGATTAGTGTCTTCTCCTTCTCATCTGGATCCATTGAAAAATTTGTCATCATAGGTATCTTAGCTTCTACTGGTACCTATTCCAAATTTATCAATAAGATCTTTTGTATATTTGGCTTGGTTGATGAAAATTCCCTTCTTTGTCTATTTAACATGGAGTCCAAGAAAATAAGTCATCTCACCTATCATGGACATTTCAAATCTGCTTTTCATAAGATGACTAAATTCTTCACATTAAGATATGTTAGTTGATCCAAAATAATATCATCAACATAAATCTGTACTAACAAAAGATCACAACCAAATTCTTTTCTAAAGAGAGTTCTATCAATTCTACCTTTAACAAAACCATGCTCTTGGTGCTTGTTTAAGTCCATATAGAGCTTTCCTTAGTTTATAAACCTTGTCTCCTTTGACAAAACCAGGAGGTTGCTCTACATAAACTTCCTCGCCTAGGATTCCATTAAGAAATGCTGACTTAACATCCATTTGAAAAACTATGAATCTTTTGAAAGCAGCATAGGCTAAAAATAATCTTATGGCTTCCAGACGAGCCACCGGTGCAAAGGTTTCATCATAATCAATACCCTCTCGATTGTGAATAACCTTGAACAACTAGTCCGGCCTTATTTCTAACCACAATATTGTTTTCATCCCTTTTGTTTTTAAAGACCCATTTAGTTCCAATGACTTTTTGATGATGAGGCCTTTCAACAAGCTCCCACACATCTTGTCTTTGAAACTGATTTAGTTCTTCTTGCATGGCATTAATCCAGCTTGGAATCAAGTTAGAGCTTCGTAATAGATTTAGGTTCAAGTAATGACACATAGCAACCGAACATACAATCTTGATTTAGTTGGATCCTCGTCTGGACACCAATCTAAATCTCCAATTATCTGCTCAAATGGATGATATGACATTACTTTCTTACCTATGTCTTTTACAAAGTGGATGATGTTTTGTCTGAATTATTTAGTTCGGATGAGTTTATGTTACCTTCTCGATAACTCTACCCGATCATCCGAGTTGTTGGTCGTCCGATCACCGTAGATCAGCTAGTGAGGAAGATCTTTCAGGTTCTTTTCCTTTTCCGATTCTTCCTCTTCATCTCGAGTTTGATTCTTGATTGTAGAATTTTATGGTTGATCTCTTGATAGTCATCCGATCCGGATCATCTCGATATCTTTGTGATGTCCCTCGCCTTATCAAACTCAAAAGAAGATTCATCAAATACCACATAGGGTGTTTCTTCTACACACAAGGTTGTCTTATTAAAAACTCTATATGCCCTTGATACACGGATGAGTATCCTAAAAATATCCCATCTGCTATCTTGACATCAAAGGTTTTTAATTGAGATTTTCCATTGTTGTGTATGAAACATTTACAACCAAATATATAAAAATATGAAATTTTGGGGGTCTTCCTTCCAAATTTCATAGGGAGTTTTACATTTATTTTTAACAATCAAACTTCTATTTTGAACATAGCAGGTTGTATTAACAGCTTCCGCCCAAAACCTCGTGTGGAGTATTGTACTCGAGATAACATTGTTCTATTTGTCTCTTTCAAGGTTCTGTTTCTCCTTTCAACTACTCCATTTTGTGGTGGAGTCCTTGCTGCAGATGTTTCATGAGCTATGCCATTCTCAATGCAGTAGTTAGTAACAAACTTATTAAGGAATTCATTTCCTTGATCACTTCTAATTTTAACAATAGTTAGCCCATTTTTATTTTGAACCTTTTAAGAAATTCTGGAATCTTAATCATAGTCTCATTCTTTTTTTTTGTACAAGAAAATAACCCAAGTAAATCTTGAAAAATCATCAATAATTACCAAGGTATATTTTCTTCCACTAAAGCCGAGAGGTGTTCTATGGACCAAAAGATCCATGTGAAGAAGTTCCGTAATCCTTTCAAGAAGGACTACTTATTGTTTTAAAAGAAGCTTTAGTCTGCTTTTCCTTTTTGACAGAATCACATACATGGTTCTTTGTAAATACTTTATCGAGAGTCCTTTAACTAAAGATTTCCTTGTTATTTTGTTAAGAGTTTTGAAGTTTAAGTGACTAAGTCAGTAAATGCGCTGACCCAACTTAAGTCATCTCGAACTCTTAGCAACAAGACAAGTATCTTTAGGGCAACTTTTGAAATTTGCAACATAAATGTTACCTTGTCTCGACTCAGCTAATAGAATATTTTCATTGATACCATCTAATACATAGCATGCATTATGAGTAAATTTGACACAAAACCCCTTTATCACAAAATTGTGAAAGATAGTAAATTGTGCTTCAATCCTTCCACGTAGTAGACTTCATGTACTTGAATATCTCCTATCATCAGTGTTCCTACACCTTTGGTAAGTCCATAGTTGTTATCTCCAAACATTAATCTTGGTCCATCTATGGTCTCGATAGTTAGAGAGAAGTCGTCTTTCATAGGTCATATGCTTGGAACAATGACCATCAATGTACCGGATGACCTCAAGAATGTCTCCTCTATCAACTATCTTCTTATCTTCCTGCAATCACACATTTATTGCTTAGGTACCCTTTGTACTTTGGGTCCTTTCAGGTTAAGTTGACTTTTAGGAATCCAGGACAAAGATATCAATGTTCCTTAAAACCATAGATTGAAGTTTACACCCATATCTATCTACTAAGATCAGACTTTCAAGATCAATCTTATTTAACTAATCTTTTGAGATTGTCTTAAATCTTGGTAAAAATGGATATGTTTTGCTTCTTCCATCAAAGTCATTATACCTAGGATAGGACTTTGACTTAGTCTTAGGTTTAACCTTAGGAGTTACTTCCCTCGTCTGGTTTTTCTTTTCGGATGTATCGGATGAGGTAATTAATTCCTTTGGCTTCCAGGACTAAATCTAGTTTCTATCTTTGGTTTAGTAGCTTTAACAAAAACTCTAGGTTTTATTGGATCATTTTTCTTATTCCTATCAAAACCTAATCCGGTTTTATCACTAAGTATTGAAGATTTTATCTATTGTGGTTTGGGAGTTTTTTAGAAGTCCTAACTTGAGATTTAATTCTCTGTTAGTCTTCTTGTAACTCTCGTTCTCGTAATAGATATTTGAAAATTTTATTTTCAAAGAACTCAATTCCTGTTCTAACTTATCTGTCTTATCGGACAAGGTACTAGTGATCATCTCGATCGACATTCCCCCTTGAATGTACGAACGGTTTTTCACTTTCCTTAGTTTGATTAACATTAGTTAGATCAGTAATTTGATTCTTTAATTTAACATTTTCAGTCTCTATCTGTTTATAAGCGAGATAGAGTAGTCTCCAAATCTTTCAAAAGTTTATCAATAAGACTAGGATCGTTTCGGATAAGGTATCACAATCATAATATGAGGATGAATAGTAATGTACCTCTTTTGCCATTAAACATGTCGTCATCCGACCCAAAATCAGATGAGGATGAGGATGATGATGTCTCATGAACTTCTTCTTTCTCGGCCCGGAAGAGCTTTGATCGGCATATCTTCTATCTCTCTGGGAGTGAGTTGAGGACAATCATAGCTATAGTGACCGGGCTTGTTGCATGTATAACAAATATCTCCTCTGTCTATTTTAGGACTACTATCTCCTCGTCGATTGGTGACTTAAGCTTCCTCGTTTGATCATTTTCCTATCATTGTCTGAACTCTTTTCTTCTTTATCTCGATCTATAGTTCCTTCGACCTGATCTGTCTCTCTTGTTTCTTTTGTACTTCAATCTCAACCTTTCATATCTTTTCAACAAGAGTCATTTCCTCCTTAATAGACAAATCGAGATGCCTTGGAGATCTTCTCGAATTCATCTTGATGGACAAAGGCTACTGATCTTTCCGGCATGTTGAAGATTACGCTTCATCTTCTTCATCTTCGATTTGGATGTCATATTCTAATGCCTTCGTGATGAGAAAATAAAATGTGATGTGTAATTGACGATAGATTCGAGTAGCTTTAATATTAGCTTTCTCTCTCCATCTTTTGCTTAATGACCTCAACACTTTATTGTTTATTTCTTTCTCTGTATAGGTTTTACCCAAATCACTGCCTTGTTCAAGAGATTAGTCACTTAACATCCAGCTTCATCAACAGACTCTCCTTCTTTCATCTTCAAAGTGTCAAAAATATGTAGAACAGATTGCAATTTGTTTTCTTTAACCTGTTTTGATCCTTCACAGTATTCCAGCAAGAGTTTCCCACACTTCCTTGACGATACTTGCATCTTTTCACCTTTTCAATCCAATCCTTACTCAATGTTTCAATGATCTCGGTTCTTGCAACTTGATCCAGATTATGAATCTTTCTTTCATCACTTGTGAGTTCTCGAGCTTTTCTTTTCTTGCCTCACTCTTGTTTGGTGATTCGGTGCCATTCTGGTGCCTCCATGATAAAACTTGATAGGTCCTTCCTCAAGAACCTCCTTCATTCTATCATGAATTGCTTTGAGATGGTTCTCCATTCTAAACTTCCAATAATCATATTCTTCAATCGAGAAATCGGGTAGACTTCGGATTTCTTGCTCTTGTAAGACATGGTGAGACAGAAAATTCAAAACACTTACAAGATCTTGTTAGCAATCGTTAGTGAAACAAGGAAGATGAAGATAATCAAGAACAAATTTCAGACTTTTAGTTAAGACCTAAAATCAATATCGTAATAGCTTAACACTGCTCCGATACCACTTGTTCGTCCCGATTAGTTGAGAGATTAGACGAAACTCAAACAACCTTCTAGGAAAAATCTAGAAGGGGGTTGAATAGATTTTCTGCATTTTTGCAAATCTTTCAAAACTTATTCAAAGCACTAAAGTAACACAACAGAAATTCAATTTAATCTCAACTTTATTAAGATCAAAAGCAAACTGATATTTTAGTTTTAACTTTGATTCTGAAATAAATCCTTGAATAATGAACTGAAAATCGAAAAGAAAGCAGGTAAGTAAATCAAAGCGGTAAAGAACACTAGATTTATAGTGGTTCGGATTATAAAAATCCTACGCCCACTCTCCTTCTTCAACTTGAAGAAGGGTCTTCACTTACTATCTTTCTTCCTTCTTGCTTACTCACTTACAAGTGTGAATCTTCACCTTACAACGATTTCTTCCTAATTTCTGAATATCTATGGCTTGAAGATGTTCTGTGAAAAGTGTTCTACAAACACTAAAACTGAAACGTATAGAACGTTTGTGTGTGTTTACAATTTTTATGACTCGTGTATATAGAATGTGTGAATAGCTGTGAATATAAAGAATCAAAAAGTAATTCTAATCTAATTTCTATCCCTATTTATAGAGATCTTCATTTGGTAGTTGTAACTTCCTTGAATTCTGTTTTAATCGAGTTATAACGATATAATCTAAACTTGTAACTTCCTCTTGGTTAGTTGAAACTGTTTCTTGAAACTTGTGTAAAATTTTTCTAACACTTTATCGTCTGCAATTTGCCTCATCACATGCGTGTCTTCCTTCTATGTCTGAGTGATTGTATATTGTGTTAGACTTCATCTGTCTTCCTTGCATTGTACACGTCGACTTTTTGTCCTCATCTCGATTTCTTGTCCTCATCTCGAGGTTTGTCCTAGTCTGATTTCTTAACGTAGTCGACTTCTCGTCCTTATCTTACTTGTACTTAGCTTTATTTACAATTACTTACTTCACTGCCTATACATAATGCTCATTGGTCATCCTATTTTACACTTTTAACACATCAAAACTAAATACAACTTTTCTTACCTAACAATGATGATGACGATGATGAACCGATTGGGAGCTCTTACTACATCACAAAGCCAAGCAAGTGTGAGTTCATCCGTTCCTCATGTTGATATGTGTGCAAGTCCTATGCCGGTGGAAGAAGTTAGCTACATGGGTAGGCCTCCATTTCAAGGAGGCTATCAAGGAGGCATTTACCAAGGGAATTATCAAGGAGGAAGGCCTTACCAAATGCCCTACCAAAATAGGCCACGAGGGAGCTATCAACCTCAACCTTAAGCTCAATTCAATGGCAACACATGGAGGAGACATGAGAACTTTTCATATGCCAACCCTAGAGCCGCCGTACAATTTCCTCCCGGATTCAATCCGGGTGCTAAAGCGCCAAACAATGAAGGAAAGGCCACTACGGAGGAGCTCTTGGGGATGATAGTGAAGAGGTTGGAGGCTAGTGATTCAAGGATTGATGACATAGGAAAGCAAATGGATACTCGTTTTAAGACTATAGAGCATCAAGTGGGGCAACTAGCTACTACGGTTGGTAAACTTTCTTCCACGGTGGACCACTTGCAAAACAAAGGGAAGTATCCATCCACTACCGAGCCTAATCCTAAAGAGTTTTGTAGTGCTATCCAACTTAGAAGTGGTTCTAGCTATGAAGGCCCAAAATGCCTAAGGAAGTGGATCATGAGAAAGGGGTTGTGAAAGAGGAAGAAGCTAGTGGAGAAAGTGTAGTTGTGGAAAAGAAGGCAAGTGAAAAGGAGAAAGAAGAAGAAGAATCCAAGAAAGATGCATGGGAAGTTCCTATGAAGGCTAATCCGGTTCCATTTCCTCAAAGACTTGGGAGGAAAAAGCTTGATGAAGAATTTGGTAAGTTTTTAGAAGTTTTCAAGAGCTTGTATGTTGATATCCCACTCTTAGATGCCCTTGAACAAATTCCACACTACAAGAAGTTCTTGAGAGAGATAATGTCTAAGAAGAGGAGTTGGGATGAAAAGGGTATGCTTAAGCTAGTGGAGGAATGTAAGGAGATCTTGGAGAGACACTTATCACAAAAGGAAAAGGATCCGGGAGCTTTATTATCCCATGTGAGATAGGAGAGAATGTGAACATTCAAGGCTTGTGTGACTTAGGAGCAAGTATAAATGTCATGCCTTTGTCCGTGTTTGAAAAAATGGAGCTAGGAGAGGTGATTCCTACAAACATCAACCTTCAATTGGCGGATCAATCATATGCTCATCCATATAGGATTATTGAAGATGTATTGGTAGGGGTTGGCAAGCTCATATTTCCGGTTGATTTCATTATACTTGATATGAAGGAGGAGCTTGAGGCACCGATCATACTTGGTCGACCTTTCCTTGCGACGGGCAAAGCTATGATCAATGTTGAAAAAGGGGAGCTTAAGTTGAGCTCAAATGGAGAGCAAGTGACATTTACAAGAGTTCATGAAGAAGAGGTTGCTCAAAGCAAGGTGGAGAAGAAGACTTGTGGATACATAGAGATTATCGACTTATGCCCTTCCATTGAAAGGGAAGTTTCCACACCTACTATTTCTTCTATTCCTTTAGCTAATGAGCATTTCCTTCCCTCTTGTAAAATAATTTCTAACACGTCGTGTGTTTTTGGATGCTTCTAGGAAGGAGAAAGCAATTTTGGAGCCTTTACTTGACCCCCGGCGATAAAGAGAAGGAGGAAGTTGAGAAGAATGTGACCGAGCATGGCTCAAGTTTGGGGGTGTAAGTTGAAAAGAGGACACCACTTAAGAGGAAGGAAGCAAACTTTGAAGTAGGAGATCAAGTGCTTTGATGTGTGTTTTGTTTTTATTTTTGTTCATTTCTTGGTGATGCGTAAAATCGACTGGGCCTCGTTTTCCCACCTCGGGTTCACAGGGGTAAAGCCTTTACGTACTTAAGATCCTTAGCCTCCCTCGAACAAACGTACCTGCAAAACACGCCGGAGGGTTCTCCGGCGTAAGCACTCGACGCTCAAGTCGGATTACCGGAAAACACTCAAGAAAGTACGTATAAGGTAGCTAAGTGAGAGTGATAGTGATTCGATACCGTTACCTCCTCGCGGGGTGTGTTACTTATACGTAAGTTAAGAGCAATAACCGTCAACACGATCTCTAGGCATTATCCCGCACGCTCGCTATGATGTCGTGCGTGGAAAACTTATTCCTCAAGAAATCTGTATTGTATCTACGAATTCCCCCTCGGACGGAGGTTGGACCCGGTCAATGAGGAATATAGGGAATATTCCTTGACTTGGGCCTCAATTATCTCAACTACTCGTCACTTCTCGATCTTATTAGATAGATAACCGCTATGGGCTTGGTCAAACGCTCGCGCTTTCTCTGAATCTCGCTTGGGCCTCTCGGCCCACCTGCAGCCGGGTTTAGGGCCTCGTGACCCGTATCCGGATTTAGGCCTCGTGGCCCATTTGTATTTGGGCTTGGGCCTCATGGCCCTCTCCATACAGGCCCGGGCCTCGTGGCCCCCCGTAGGTAGGTTTAGGGCTTCGTAGCCTGGTTTCAGCCCGATCTGGGCTCGGGCCCATCTCGGGTTTTCCTCCCTTTATCTAGGGTATCTAATGATGTCATTGGGCCCTATTGGGCTGGTCGTATTTGGGCCCTAAGGGTAGTTGGGCCCGACATTTTTGTCTGCATCACTTGGGATTTTGCTATGGATTGGTTTTGCTCATGCTTTAGAAATTATGCTCTTTGCTTTGGGGAATAGTTGATTGTGTTGAGTTTATTTGTGATATCATTTGGAGTTTCATATTTGTATCACTCTCATTCCAAACTTTGAATTCATGTCATCATTCAAGTTTGGGGGTGTTTATCATTTATGTAGGTATACTCACTATTTTGATTGGAAAAGAGATCGAAGTTGCAAAGAAATTCAAGAATCGAGAAGGATGAAGAGCTTAAAAGTTGGTGAAAAAATGAGCAAAAAGGAAGAGAACCCGGCTTATGTCGAGGGACCAAAACGGTAATTTCTTGCATATTTGGGTTCATTAGGGCGTAGAGGTTATTTTTAGGAGTTTCGGGGTCGGGTCGGGCCCGAGAATCCTCAAAATTTCCCGGCCTCGACCCGTGGTTGAGGTTGCCATCCCTCGGGTCGAGGGGTCCAACACTTAGCCAATTTTTGCAAAATGTAACATCCCTCGAGTCGAGGGTGAGACCTTGAGTCGAGGCCTTTGAAAATTCAGTATCCCTCGAGTCGAGGGCTGAGCCTCGACTCGAGGCTGGTGTTTTTATTTAAAAATCGTAGAACCAGTTTTCAATCGCACGACTCGAGGGTTTACTGTCTTCATCGATCCCCTTCTTCCCAAAACCATTTCCGGCCATTTGCTCATAATTTCACCGATCAAACACCATTATTTCACAACATTATCATATACATTGGATTCAAGGTTTAATTTTGAGGGTTTGTTGAGTGTAATTTGGGGTTTTTTAGAGGAATTGCTTGGGTTCTTTCCAATTCATTTCTAGGCCGATTTAATCGAACAAGGTACGTAATTTCTCCTCTATTGACTCTTAATTTTGTTGTTATGGTCGCTTGTTGCATGGGTGTTTTGGATTATGCAATAATTGTTATTGAGTTTGTATTCTCTTTTGGGCATTTATTCGAACACCTTGTATACATGTTGATATAAACGAATTGGAAGTTTTTGTGCGATTATTTGGGATGTTTGATGAGAATAGGAGCATGCATAGGAATGATTGTGATGTGTTACCCATTTATTTGTGAATTTTGGCTTGGAGATTGAATTTTGGCATGTTTGAGAAATTCCTAGTGATATTGTTTTGTTCATTTGGTCAAGTTGCATTGGGTATTGATAGAAGTGAATTCTTGTTGATGCTTATTTGTCAAAATACTTGCTAATTGGCTTATGATTTTTGGGAAATATTATAGAGCTTAATTGCATGATTTTGGTGAGCATAATTGTTAGTTAAGTGTTGAAGTCATTCTAGTATGTATGCATTTTTAGGGATTTAGTTGAGCACTTCTATTGATTTCATTACTTAGTTGGCTATTTGACCATGTGTTGGAGATTTTTGCTTAGTCATTAGGAGTGTATTGATTGGAAATGATTGATAATCATTGACTCGTTCATGGTATGCTTGATGTCATTCACTTTGCTCGTTTTTATTTGTGGTGATTAATGGTTGCCTTGGGGAATTTTTGCAGAAAATGTTTAGGGAGTTGATGGCCGTAATTATTCGGATGAGGAGATTCAAAGACGAGAAAGGGATATTCGGTTTCCTCACAAGATGCCTGCGGACTTCGGAATTCCATGGGATGACTTGAAGTGGAGGAAGCACATTATTTTATATGCTAAGCTATACAACAAGGTAGTCAAGACCCGCCTTGTTGATCATGACCTGCATGACATCCATGGGGATAGAGGAGGACATTCCTCGTCTATTCGAGCAGATTGGTATGGGGGCTTCTTCATGAAGAGGCCGAGGACGTATCCTAGACTCACCTTAGAGTTCCTCTGCATTGTAAAATTTGATAAGGCCAAGAAGTCCAAATTCCCTCGGGCCATCACGCTCGAGCTCATGGGTAATGAGTACACGTTGACCGTGGACGAGGTCAACGAGATTATTGGAGCACCCATCGACCCCCGATCGATCACTCCTCAACATCGTAAAGGAGTATAATGCAAAGAAGTTTTGGAGAAGGATTTCAGACTCAAGGGCACCGAATCAGCCCCGCTTTATTCCGGCAAATCAAAGAGCACCCACATCCGAAACCCGGTGGTTCGATACTTGGAGAAGATCCTCGCGAGCACTATATTCGCGAGATCGTAGGGTGGAGCCGTGGTTTCGGAGGAGTTGTATGTCATTTGGTCTTTCTTGCATGGGGTCCGGTTTAATGCCGCTGCTTTTCTCTCGCTACTTGTTTGAGCGGGTCACGAGCACCAAGTTTAAGAAGATTCACTTCGGGGCATGATTACTTTGATTGCCGAGCACCTCGGTATTCCCACTCATAACCTCGGAAGCGGTGGAGGGCCCCGATCTCATTACGTACACCATGTGGCGCATGAGGACACTCGACCGCATCGGTAGGACTTGGTGCTTCCAGCAGCACCACGGTGGCTAATTTCCTCTTCCAAATAAGAGGTTGACAACAAGTGTTCGGTGCTCAGTCCTTCGTGACCATCAACCTCCGCATGTGGTCACGGCGTCACCACGAGGCTATTGACGCTTATACCCGCGAGTATGGAGATGTCCTCCGTGACGATGACAATGATGATGAGGAGGGACAGCACTGGGTCTCGATGAGGATGAGGCCGAGGGGGCCTCTCGAGGGAGCCGATGCATTTACGATGATGAGGACGAAGATGAGGAGGAGCAAAGGCTCGGGAGGATGAGCCAAGACAGATGGATGAGGATTACAGCCCGAGATTAATATGTACCGGGCAGGATGAGATGAGGAGTAGAGAATACGAGGCCGGGAGCTCATCACAGAGGCCGTGGACTTTGACAATGAGGAGATGTGGGCCGGCAGCCGGCGTATGCAGATAGAGTGCCCGACTCACCAGGATGAGTGTTATCGGATGCCGGGAGGAGACGCGTAAGACTCGGCAGGACATGTATGCACTTCTCCAGCAGCCTCCGCTCCAGAACTTCGGGCAGGCCCCTATCCTCCTCCGCCGCCGTCTCGACTATTAGGCTACTCCCTACTTCTCATCCTTCGTCTCTAGTTCTTAGTGTTATCTCCTTAGTGCTTTGTACTTTTGATTTGATTGGTGATTGTACTTTTATTGGGATTTGTTGTGATGATGTTGGGATTTGTGATGATTTTATGGATGGTGATTATGATGCCTTGATCTTATTGAGTTTATTGTCTTGTGTTGATTACATTCTATTGATATCTTAAATTCCTATATTTTCGGGCTAGTCTTATCATGAGCTTAATTGTGGATTTATTGCATATCTTTTAGTATCATTCTTGATGTAGTGAGTATGCTTGGACTTATGTACATGAGCACTCTTGCTTGATTTGCAAGATTTATTGGATTTTGATTTAATCATTAGTAGATTTGTAGCTTGAAGCTAGCATTCTTGATTAATTTGTCTAACTTGAATTCTGAAATTAAAAATTGATTATAAACTGAAATTGATATGAACAGATAAGTAAAATGAAAGAACACACAGATTTATAGTGGTTCGGATCTAACCGATCCTACATCCACTCTCCTTCTTCAACTTGAAGAAGGGTCTCTTCTTACCACTTACTTACTTACAATCCAACTTACGGTTTACAACTTACAAAGATCTTCAAATCTTCAAACTCCTAGACTCTTCTAAAATCTAACTTTACGGTGATAGGTGAACTTTGAAGATGTACAAGAAAGTGTTCTTCAAACACTTAGAACTTTTCTGAAAACTTTCTTAGAAAACTTTGTGAATCGATGTGAAAGTAGAAATTTGAGTATTGTGTGTATTGTATTGTGTTAAATGTGTTATTCATATTTATAATATGAAAACCTACACCTATTTATAAGTCTGAAAAGACAGATAGTTTGTTAGTCAGCTTCTAACAAACTAAAACCGCTTAACAAACTTAATCTTGAAAACTGCTCTCATCCTCACTGATTTTTCCCTAGTCGCCTGCAGTGACTTGGTGAAGACTTGCCTTTCTTATTCTACTCAGCTTATCTTGACCTCGTCTGAGCTCTTCATAATTGTCTCCCGCAGATGACTAGATTTGAGCTTATCTCCGGATGACTTACAACTTTACGGTCTTCACCGACTTGTCCAGCCTCGACCTAGTCCGATCACCAAGATCTTAACTTGACCTCTATGTTCTTCAAAGTCATTTGATTATCTGAATTGATCTTTTTAACTCATCAAAACCTTTCTTGATCTAACAATTTCCCCCTTTTTGATGAAGTTAAAACTACAAGAAAGAGACACACTCACAAACTGAAGTTAGTCAAAGTTAATCAAGTTAATCGATAGGTACATCGTAACACATTCATATTTTAACTCGATTTATTCAAGTTAGAGTACTTAATTCACACCTAGAAAAATTTAAGAAAGAATTCTTAAGTATTAAGACTTTTTCCAAAATATTTAGACTTAGAAAAAATTTTAAGTCTTAGGTCTTAGAAAATTTTCAAAGACTTAGAAAATTTTAAGTCCGAGATGAGAATTTTCTCGTATGAATAATACTTAGAAAATTTTTAAGTTTTCTTAAAACAAGAAAGAAAGCTTTAAAATAAGACAAGTAAATCAGATAAGATTGAGTATGTTTATTCACACATATACAAATTACGATATAGAGAACTCGATAGAAAGATAAGTGTTGGTCCCGGATTGTTGAGTTGATTAAAACCTTGAATTAGCCTTCTAGAACAAAATCTAGAAAGGGGGTTTGAATAGATTTTGTAAACTTTTCGAATCTCTCCAAAATCAATTCAAAGAACCAGATTAACACAATGGAAAGTAATTTTAAACTCAACTTTCAACAAGATCAAAAGTAACACCGATATTATAGGTTTAACTTTAATCCCGAAATTAATCGATGATTGATAAACTAAGAATTGAAAAGAAACAAATGAGTAAACCAAAGAGATAAAGAAAACAGATTTATAGTGGTTCGGATTATAACAATCCTACATCCACTCTCCTTCTTCAATCTTGAAGAAAGGCCTTCACTTACTTACTTTCTTCCTTCGCCGACTTACTTACAATAATGAATCTTCAACCTTACGGTGAATTCTTCCTAATTTCTGGATATCTATGGCTTGAAGATGTATTGAGGAAAGTGTTCTACAAACACTAAAACCGAAAACGTACAAAACGCTTGTGAATGTGTACAATATTTGTGGCTTGTGAATACAAAATGTATATTGATGAGTGCAAAGTATCAAAAGTTAATTCTAAACTAATTCCTATGCCTATTTATAGAGATCTTCACTTGGTAGTTGTAACCTCCTTGAATTCTCGTTTTGATTAGTTATAACAATATAATCAATCTTGTAACTTCCTCTTAGTTGGTTGAAATCGCTTCTTGAGACTTGTGTAACATTTCTCTAACACTTCTTCGCCTCGATACTTGCTCCTTCTTGTCTCCATCTTTATTCCTTGTCTGGATGATTATTTATAGTATTGTATGTCAACAGCCTTCTATGTACTCTCCTCATCTGATATTTGTCCTTGTCGATGTCTTGACCTAGTCTCGACTATTTATACTTAGTTTTATTTACAACGGTATACTTCACTGTCTATACAAGATGCTCACTGTCATCCTATTTTACACTTTTAACACATCAAAACTAAATACAATATTCTTTACCTAACAATTTCCCCCTTTTGATGATGTTAAAATCCAGCTCAAGAAAGGAAAAGCTGTTAGTACTCTTTAAAAGATAAGAATGATACAAAGTATACAACTAAGTCACATAGTCGATAATCGAGTAATAGTTTTAATAAACAGATGATCGTGAGCAATGTACTTAATAAACAAATGATCGTGGCAATGTAGTTGATCAAAGTTAAGGTCAAATGCTTCAAGATGTAATATAGAATAAAATTTGAAGATTTCAGATGATTTAGTGTTATAAAATTATGAACAAGTTACTAAAACGGATTAAGTCAATTAAAGTATCAACGTTTATGAGAGAAGTCAAATTTGGTATTCAGATATATTCACAGAGTAACACAAATCTCATATAGATCGGATAAGGAGCACAAAAAGAGAGAACTGACTAGTCATACCACCTATCCTCCTCAGAATCTTCAGCCACCAAAGACTCTATTTTTAAGGATATGGTCTCTCCACCTTCAAAGCAAGATCAGCAATGGATTCAGCCTTGATTATTAGCTGCTTGATCTTTTCACGATCTCGGTCGACCATTCTTTGTTAGTGGAGGTTCCATCTCGAGAATAGGAAGGTGCAACGTCGCATTGAACTCCTCATGTGCCAGATCTATTACGTCATCGATACATCCGAGGATCCCTTTCTTCCAACCGCTTATGAAATGCGGCATTCTCATCCAATCCCCATTTGATATTTTTTCATACGTGAAATCGGAAACCCAATCTACTTCAAATGGTCGCCATTTCACTCGGGTCTCGCCATTAGTAGGATTTCTTTGGGAACAACCTCGCCTCTATGAACCGGGTCTCAAGACGTCCTCGCCTTGCTCATCTTATTCTTTCTGAACCCATCTCCTCAAAGATCTATCATAAAACTTCCCTCTTTGCTTTCTCCTGTTCCCTTCTTTTCTTGGCATCCCTTCTTTTATACTTTTCCTTCTCCTCCCTTCTCCTCTTTAGCACCCTTGATTCTTCTTCTCGTTTTAGACCGGGTTTTCTAAACTTGGCTCAAAGCCTTAGCTTTCCCAGCTTCTTTAGATGAGGATGGGGGAATTTGATTGATAAGACGGGAGGCGAGGATCAGCGGTGGGTGGAAGATCGGGTTCAGGATCAGACTCGGTCGACTCACTGTTCTCCTTTTCGGTCTCCTTAGTGCTCTTTGAGACTTCTCCTCACCGCCTTCTTCTTCTCTTCTTGACTTTCAACAATTCCTCGCACAACTAATCTATCCTTAAATTCAGGGCCATCACCGATCATCCTGCAGCCTCAACTCTTTTCTTGAGCTCACTATCTTCCCCTTTTTAGCATCAAGAAAGCGGGTATTACATATAGTGGCTACTTGATTTATTTGGCCAATGAGCTCTTCCCCGACAAGCTCTGTCTTGATCAAGCTGGTCATATCTCTTCTTTTGTCCGACCTCAGCTCAAATGCGAATTCATCATCCATGAATTTCTTTAAGATGGTTGTCTGTCTGTCTTTCTCCATAGCAAGTTGCATTGATAGAATTTGAAGAAATGAAGCTTCCTTTGCTCTCCATAACTCTCTCACCTAGTCTTCAACATCACACGATCCGACGAAAAGCATCTCTTACATCTTGTTTGACCGAGGCATCTTGAGAGTTCATTTCTTCAGCCACTTTTGCTTCAATTTGGCCATATTCTCTTCGTGTCCGATTCCAGAGAAATATAGATCAATTTTCGTCTTTTCGTGAACTGCCGCTTCTATATTCTCATTCAATAAAGAGGTTATGACGTTTGGAACCAGCTGGAAGGCATTCGAGACGAGCATTCTTCAGATTTTGTACTTCGGCCTTCAATGCTTCCACATCGGATACGGACGCAAATGTGGTGGGCAAGCTCTGCTCCTCGAGAGGGAGGAAATAGAGTTAAATCTAATTCCTCGATTATAGCTTCGATTTCCACTTCAGCTGTTTCTTGCTCCACAATCCGCTCCGTTTGTGCCTCCTCACCAGTATCCATCTCACTGGCTCATCGGCAGCTCCACCAGCTTTGTTCTTCCTCTATCCTTTCCTCCTCAACCACGGCCTCTTCTTCTTTTTTTTCTGCTCCTCCTTCTCAACCGCTTTTTCCACCTCCTCTGGGGTCTCATCTCCAAGATATACCCTTTGAAGAATGTAATCAACAAATGTATTTTCGGTTAGGATATCTTGGAATGACTTCACTTTGCCTTTTGAGAACCTCTTTCTCCCGAGATGGCTAGGTTGTTGCCTCTCCGTCAGCCTATCGTAATAGCTGTCTCTTCAAAGGAATCCACTGAGTCTTCTTAATGTATAGACATCAATCAGCTCCTTTAATAGCTCAGCTCGTCTCTAAGAGTGGATTCTTGTCTCGGGATGAATTTCTTCCCAAGAATCCGCAGTGAGGTTTCGATTGGTCCCATCTCCCGGATGGGTTGGGTAAATTTAGAAATAGGTCGAGGTTCGGATGAGGTTGAGGGTAGGAAGGAAAATGGATCAAATGATGGTCGGGTTTGTGTTGGACTTATGGGAGTGGACTGTTTTAGAGGCTCGAGGCGCGGTCTCATCTCGCCCCTTCATCGCCAAAGTTGGGAAGAGGTGGTTATAGGTACTCCATCCTCGGATGAGGATGAAGATGATGATGAACCGCTTCCTCTCCTCCTGTCTTCTCCTCGGGACGAGACATCAACCGTCTCCGTCTGTCCCGATCCTTTCTCCATCTCAGCCGCGACACTTCCCCCTTGGGAAGCTGTCTGCCCTCTTCCTCCTCCGCTTCCTCCGTCTCAGCAGACGAGGATTCATCCACCAAAACCGTCTTCGTCTCCTTCAACTTGGCCTTTGAAGCCTTTTTCTTTGGAGGCAGGAGGTGGAGCTGGAGCATCTCCATCTCCTTCGAGTCTCAGTAGGACCATAAATCTTCTCATCTTTGATCAAGAGTCCTTTTTGTCTTGTATATTTCTTGACTCCAATACTCCGAGTCAAGGTTGTTCGTACCCACTTTGTGCTCAAGTATGATGGTGATCCTGGCCATCATACTGCAATTTTGGTCAAAGACCATCTCATCGCCTCGTCTGTATAGGGGTCTTTGTGAACTTTTCTTTTCCTCCATGATTCTCGAGTAGACCAACCTTGCCCGGTTAATCTACTGCTCCGTCTGAGGATAGCCCTCGAACAGCATATCCTTGGCTTGGTTAGCCCATCATGACTTTGTTGTTCCCCAAGATGCACTTGGTCAGTATTAGCATCAACAGCCTATACTTTCTTTTTAACATTGGCCTTTTCAAATTTGTCGTCGTATTCTCGATACGTTCTCTTCGCCATCAATCGGAAACTCTCTAAATACTCCGACGATTTATAGGTGAACGGATTGTCGCGGTGGTGCTTAAATTAAAAATCGCACCAATCTCGTAAATTGATAAAACAATTCTTTTCTTCTTCTCTTTCGTTCTAATTTGTGATTCTAAACCTCGTATTCATTGCTTTTGCTCTTGCCAAAAATTCAGCACACGTATCATCCACCGTTAAGTTCTTCGAGGGTTTCATTATGCAGATCTTGCTTCAGTCCCCTTGATTCGAGTAGATTTAGTATTTCTCTGGTTTCGAATCGTCGAGACATCCCAATCTACGTACATCTCTGACTTTGTTCTATCTCGAATAGAAGTCGGATCATATTCGAACTTGATTTTCTTTTTAGAATCCGCCATTGATGAATGCGAAAGTTTTAGGAGGGAAAAGAGAGGTTTTGAGAAAATATGAAGAGTTTTTATGTGTGCGTAAATGAAAATTATGCACACGAATGTCTATTTATATGGAAAATATAATAATAAACAATTATTAGAATAATAATTGCCTCGTAAAAGTGTAAATGTAGGCTTTCGAATCGCCATTAATGCAATTATGACATTTATTTTGAAAAGTGCATAGAATATTATTTAATATGTCGCGCGTGAGATTAAGACGGTTCATTTTTCAAACCGCTCCATTTCTCGCGCGTGAAGTATACTCGGCTTTTCAAAGGTTAATTTGATAAAATTTCAGGTCCATAGTAACTTCTCTCTCCCACGCTTACTTATTTAAGAAATTTCTTTTCAGTTAATTGGAGAGATAAAATAAAATATTATAGTTTTTAGAAAACAAATTCGAACCCTTATCCTTTTACTTTGTAAAACAAAATATTTTATTATCTTGAGTAACTTTATTATTGAAATAAATGATAAATTCATATATTAATTATATGAACTCAATATTCATATTTAATGATTATTTAGAAGAAACTTCCTGGACTTTCACCTCGTCTGGATTGATGGCATCACCTGTCTGCTTCTGAACACTTGGACAAATTGACCTTGTCTTGTATTTAGAGATGTGTGCTGAACTTTGTTCTTGCTGAAATCACGCACACTTAGACAAATCGTTAGTAACAAGAGTAAATCGAGATAGGGTGCAATAGCCATCCGATTCGTCAGAGAAGTCGATTGATCGTTATGTCCTTATCTCGATTTATCTATGTCGCACAAGTAACTATCAAGTCAAATATGGTCAATATGACTAATCCTTGATTCTTAATTCCAATGATAGGAGATCAATGATATCACTACCCGATTGTCCTTTGACTCATATCTTGTCTGATAATTCTTTCTAGACATAATAAACCAATTGAGATAGACTAGTAGTAAAAACAAGAATTTAGATTATAGATTAACTAGAGAAGCATCTAATAATCCTAATTCTACAGATAATTCTTTAAACCTTGTCTCTGCAAGAGGCTTTGTCAAGATGTCTGCTCTTTGAAAATTAGTAAGAATCTTTTAGTCTGATATCTCCTTTCTCGACATGGTCTCGGATGAAATGGTGTCTAATATCTACATGCTTGCATCTTGTATGTAGGACTCGGGTTACGAGTAATAGCTATGGCACTATTACTATCACAAAAAATAGGTACATCTTTGGTGATAATATTATAGTCCCTTAGTTGTTAACTTATCCAGATCACCGAGAACAACAACTTCCACCGCTGTTGGTCCCTGACGAGATGTGCAAGGAGGTGGAAAGTCTAGAAGGGGGGTTGAATAGACTTTACCACACTCAAAACTTTTTACAACTTTTCGTGAGCTGAGTGTGAGGTTAGAAGACTTTGAAGTCTTCTGCAGCAAGGTACTCAGAGTGTGCTAAGTGAGATCACAGACTTCGAAACTCGAAGTCTTCTCGATGGTGCGGAAGCTAATCTCATGTGTATTTGAAAACCCCTTTTAAAGAAAACCTTCTTGAGGTTAGAAGACTTTGAAGTCTTCTACGGCAAGGTTGATGCAAGTTTATTAAAACGATGAATGAGCAGGTATAAGTATGAATGCGAGAAGCTTGTAAAGACACATAGATTTTTATAGTGGTTCGGATATAACGATCCTACGTCCACTCTCCCCGATTCCACAGGGCCTTACTAACGAAACGATCTTTTGTCCTCGTTCTCCTTGAGGATTTGACCACGGGAGGTTTTACAAGTTCCTGCCCTTGTTTGGTCTTCAATCCTCGTTCTCCTTGAGGATTCAACCACTGAATGTTTTACAAGTTCTCGACTTGGTACAAAGTGGTGATCTTCGAGTGTTAACTCTTAGATCAAAAGTTAATCAACCTTTTCTCGCACAAAGATAATGAAAGGTGATTTTACAATTCCAACTAAGAAATAATCCTAATCTATTAGTTGCTCTAAGATAGCAATGGATTATTTCTCTAAGCTTGTGTTAATGCGTTTAAAGCTCTTGGAATGGTGACCGTTCTTGTTCGTTAGCTCGTCGTATTTTGTGTCTCTTTTGAATATGCGGTATTCCATGCGCGAGCTTGTAGTGATCACCAATATTCATAGTGATTGAAAAACTAGTCGTTGGAAAAGCTAGCAATCAAATCCTCTATAGTTTAGAAAGTATCAATTGTTGACTTCCTTGATTGGCTTGATTGATTCCCATCAATTCGTTGACTTTCTTGATTGGCTTGATTGATTCCCATCAATCAAGTCTTGATTGATTTACTACCTGATTGATTCCCTAATTGTTATTTGATTGGTCTTCCATATCTTCCTTGATTGCAATCTAATCTTTATGATTGAATCTTGATTTAATCATTGATTGCCAATCATGTCTTCCTTGAATCTTGGAATCAGATATCGGTCAACTCTTGAACTCAACTTGTCTCAACTTTGCGATCGGACTTTCCATAATTCAACCTTGTCGACGCCAAGTCTTCTTGTCTGCCGCCAGAGTCTTCTACCTCAAGTCTGCTTTGGCCAAGTCTTCTAGACGAACCCTTCTACTCAGTGTCAAGTCTTCTAGATGAACTCTTCTACTTCGTGCCTTCTATCTTCTCGCACGAAGTCTTCTATCTCACTGGTCTTCAAGTCTTCTTGTCTAGTCTAGAAAGGTTTCCCCTTAACAAAAGACTATCTAACTTGAACTAGACCATCACCGCTAACAAGTTCAGCTAGTCCTATTGCACTAAGGTTTTAAACACATCATCAAAACTATACAAATATATTTCTCAACAATGTCATATACTCGGCTTGATTGTGGAAGTAGCTACAGAGGTTTGTTTCTTAGACAACCATGAAATTAGCTTACTTCCAAGAAATTGGCAAGTACCAGATGTAGATTTTCTATCTATCTTACACCCACCAAAATCTGAATCGAGTATCCAGAACCAAAGTTGTAATCACCGATACCACAATCCAACATTTATCGTTCTTCTTTCAAATACTTGAGGATTTTCTTTACCGCTTCAAGATGACTTTTCTTAGGATTAGCTTGAAATCGAGCACAAACTCCAACCGCAAATGAAATATCAGGTCTACTAGCGATTAAATATAATAAAGAACCAATAAGACCTCGATACTCAGTTTGATCGCTGTCTTCTCCCTTCTCATTCTGGATCCATTGAAAAATTTGTCATCATAGATATCTTAGCTTCTCGGCATGTACCTATTCCATATTTTTCAATAAGATCTTTTGTATATTTGGCTTGGTTGATGAATATTCCCTTCTTTGTCCGCTTGACTTGAAGTCCAAGAAAATATGTCATTTCTCCCATCACGGACATTTCAAATCTGCCTTTCATAAGACTACTAAATTCTTCACAAAAAGATATGTTAGTTGATCCAAATATTATATCATCAACATAAATTTGAACTAACAAAGATCATGACCAAACTCTTTCTTAAAGAGAGTTCTATCAATTCTACCTTTAACAAAACCATTTTGAATTAAATATTCAGACAAGGTGTCATACCAAGCTCTTGGTGCTTGTTTAAGTCCATATAGAGCTTTCCTTAGTTTAAAAACCTTGTCTCCTTTGACAAAGCCCGGGGTTGCTCTACATAAACTTCCTCGGCCTAGGATTCCATTTAAGAATGCTGACTTAACATCCATTTGAAAAACTATGAATCTTTTAAAAGCCGCATAGGCTAAAAACAATCTTATGGCTTCTAGACGAAGCATCGGTGCAAAGGTTTCATCATAATCAATACCCTCTGATTGTGAATAACCTTGAGCAACTAGTCTCGCCTTATTTCTAACAACAATATTGTTTTCATCCCTTTTGTTTTTAAAGACCCATTTAGTTCCAATGACTTTTTGATGATGAGGCCTCTCAACAAGCTCCCACACATCTTGTCTTTGAAACTCGATTTAGTTCTTCTTGCATGGCATTAATCCAGTTGGAATCGCTTAGAGCTTCTGTAATTGATTTAGGTTCAAGTAATGACACATAGCAACTGAACATACAATCTTGATTTAGTTGGGTCCTCGTCCCCGAACACCCGCAGTCTAAATCTCCAATTATCTCTGCTCACTGGGTGATATGACATTACTTTCTTACCTTTATCTTTTACAGTAGATGGTGTCTTGTCTGAATTATTTATTTCAGATGATTCTATGTTACCTTCGATAACTCTACCGATCACCGATGTGTTGTTGGTCGTCCGATCGGTTGGTAGATCAACTGTTGAGGAAGTTCTTTCGTGTTCTTTTCCTTTGTCGATTCTTCCTCTTCATCTGAATCTGATTCTTGATTGTAGAATTTTATGGTTGATCCTTTGATAGTCATCTCGATCCAGATCATCTCGATATCTTTGTGATGTCCCCTGTCTTATCAAACTCAAAAGAAGATTCATCAAATACCACATGGGGTGTTTCTTCTACACACAAAGTTGTCTTATTAAAAACTCTATATGCTTTTGATATAGATGAGTATCCCAAGAATATCCCACCTGCTATCTTGGCATCAAAGGTTTTTAATTGAGATTTCCCATTATTGTGTATGAAACATTTACAACCAAATATATGAAATTATGAAATTTTGGGAGGTCTTCCCTTCCAAATTTCATAGGGAGTTTTACACTTATCCTTGACAATCAGACTTCAATTTTGAACATAGCAAGTCAGTATTAATCGCTTCCCGCCCAAAACCTATGAGGAGTGTTGAATTCGGATAATATTGTTCTAGCCGCCTCTTTCAAGGTCCTGTTTCTTCTCTCAACAACTCCATTTTGTTGTGGAGTCCTTGCCGCAGATGTTTCATGAGCTATGCCATTCTCAATGCATTAGTTAGAAATCAACTTATTTAGAAATTCAGACCTTTATCACTTCTAATTTTTACAATATTTAATCCCTTTTCATTTTGAATCTTTTTAAGAAATTCTGGAATCTTAGTCATAGTCTCATTCTTTTTGTACAAGAAAATAACCCAAGTAAATCTTGAAAAGTCATCAACAATTACTAAGGTGTATTTTCTTCCACTAAAGCCGAGAGGAGTTAATGAACCAAACAGATCCATATGAAGAAGTTCCTAATCCTTTCTAAAGAAGGACTACTTATTGTTTTAAAAGAAGCTTTGGTCTGCTTTTCCTTTTTGACAAGAGACACATACATGGTTCTTTGAAAATATTTTATCGAGTCCTTTAACTAAAGATTTCCTTGCTATTTTGTTAAGAGTTTTGAAGTTTAAGTGGCCAAGTCGTCATGCCACGCCCAACTTAAGTCATCCGAACTCTTAGCAACAAGACAAGTATCTTTAGGACAGCTTTTGAAGTTGGCAACATAAATGTTACCTTGTCTTACTCCAGCCAATAGAATATTTTCATTTAAACCATTTAATACATAGCATGCATTATGAGTGAATTTAACACAAAACCCTTTATCACAAAATTGTGAAACAGATAGTAGGTTGTGCTTCAATCCTTCCACGTAGTAAACTTCTTGAACTTGAACATCTCCAATCATTAGTGTTCCTACACCTTTAGTAAGTCCATAGTTGTTATCTCCAAACATCACTCTAGGTCCATCAATGGTTTGATAGTTAGAGAGAAGTCGTCTTTCATAGGTCATGTGCTTGGAACACCACTATCAATGTACCAGATGACCTCAAGAATGTCTCCTCTATCAACTATCTTCTTGTCTTCCTGCAATCACAAATTTATTGCTTAGGTACCCTTTGTACTTTGGGTCCTTTCATGTTAAGTTGATTTTTAGGAATCCAGACAAATATATCAATGTTACTTAAAACCATAGATTGAAGCTTACATCCATATCTATCTACTAAGATAAGACTTTCAAGATCAATCTTATTTAATTGATCTTTTGAAATTGTCTTAAATCTAGGTAATAATGGATAAGGTTTGCTTCTTCCATCAAAACTATTATACCTAGGATATATCTTTGATTTAGTCTTAGGTTTATCCTTTGGAGTTATTTTCCTCGTCTGATTTTTTTCAAGTATCGGATGAGGTAACTAATTCCTTTGGTTTCCAGGGACTGAATAAATTTCCTACCTTAGGTTTAGTTGCTTTGACAAAGACTCTAGGTTTTATAGGATCATTCTTCTTATTCCTATCAAAGCCTAATCCAGCTTTTATCACTAGACTTTTGAGACGAATTGAAGATTTTATCTATTGTGGTTTGAGAATTATTCATAAGTCCTAACTTGAGATTTAATTCTCTGTTAGTCCTCTTATAATTCTCATTCTCAGAATAGATTTTTGAAAATTTTACTTTTAAAGAACTCAATTCTGTTCTAACTTATCTGTCTTATCGGACAAGGTACTGGTGATCATCTCGACCTGACATTCCCCCTTGAATGTACAGTGGTTTCTCACTTTCCTTAGTTTGAATGACCTTAGTTAGATCAAAAATTTGATCCTTTAAATTAAGATTTTCAATCTCTATATGTTTATAAGCGAGATAGAGCAAGTCTCCAAATCTTTCAAAAGTTTACCAATAAGATCGGGATCGATTTCAGATAAGATATCACGGTCATTATCTCGATGATGAATAGTAATGTACCTCTTTAGCCATTAGACATATGTCATCATCGACCCAAAATCAGATGAGGATGAGGATGATGATGTCTCACGAGCTTCTTCTTTTTCAGCTAGTAGAGCTCTCTCGGTCAAGATACCTTCTATCTCATTTCTTCCTCTTTTCTTCTCTCTCTCTGGGAGTGAGTTGAGGACAATCATAGCTGTAATGACCAGGTTTGCTGCATGCATAGCATATATCTCCTCTCGTCTATTTTTGGACTACTATCTCCTCGTCGATAAGTGACTTATGACTTCTTGGTGATCCTTCTTTCTATCATTATCTCGAGCTCTTTTCATCCCTCGTCTCGATCTATAGTTCCTTCGACCTAATCAGTCTCTTTTGTTTCTTTTGTACTTCATCTTCAATCTTTCATACCTTTTCAATAAAAGAGTCATTTCCTCTTTTATGGACAAATCGAATGCTTTAGAGATCTTTTCGGACTCGTCTTTATGAAAAAAGCTACTGTTTTTCCGGATGTAGATGACTGCCTCATCTTCTTCATCTTCGATGTGAATGTCATATTCCAGTGCTTTAAGATGAGAGAAAAGAGTGTGATTTGGTATTGATGACAAATTCCGTGTTCGGCCAGGTTGAAGACCCTAGCTCTAAGCCGTTTGAGTTCATTCTCGCCTCGTGAGCCGGATTCCTTCTCGGCTTTGGCAACAATTGTCCTGACCCAAGCCAGGTCAAGAGTCCCGTCTTCATTCATCTTGGGTTTAGCATGCTCGAAGGTTAGTGCGATCGGATCACGATTGAATACTCGATTGGCCCGATCAAGCAGCCTTCCCATAAATCTCGGCATCCTCTTTCTCTATCCAGCATGCCACTAAAGGTCTTCATTATGTGCCGGTAGGAGAGTTCTTTAAGATGTACCAATGGTACATCCACTTGGCATCTAGAGCTTTCTTTTTGTACTCCTCTGTATGCTTCCCAGCCACCATCTTGGGAGGAGCGAGGTGCAGTGGTAGGGTCGGAAGTCACTTTATCTCGCAGACTTGGATACCCATTTCCTTGACTCCCGATCCCACTTCACTCAACTCCCTTGCCCAGCTTCTTCAACCTTTTCTTCTCCTACTTCTCGTACTTCTCATTCTCAGCATGTATCCGTCTGATCTGCTCACCTGAGAGTTTGGAGAAGTCAGGGTTCTTTTCTTTTGCGCTCGATCGGTTTTGGGGTCACCGCTCGGTGATGACTCCTTTTCTATCGCCATCAAGCTTTTCCTTTACCCTTACCCTTGGCCTCGGGTGTTTCAGCTTCTTTCATTCGGGCTACCAGCTTTCTCGATCTTCTCCTCATCTTCCTTTCTCCTCTTCTCCTCAACCTCTCGAGATGGCCTCCTCGATTTGAGTCACCCTCGCTGCAAAGCGGCCGGCTCGTCTGATTTGACTTTGATTTCTATCTTGGCTACTTCCAACTCAGCTGAGTCTTCTTTAAAGTCGAGCTTGTCTCGTGATAGCCATGACTCCAGCTGTGAGGAGTCCAATCTTCCTTCAGCTCCTTCCCCTTTTTAACTTCATTTTGCGGGGTTTGGAGCTAATCTTCCAGAGCAAAGACAACAAACCCTAAGTCTCGATTTGTCTCGTGGTTAGGGCATCAACCAGACTTCGTTGTCTGCGGCCACCTTCGCTTGAGCAACCTCACCTCCTCCTCCAGTTGCCCACCCGAGTACCAAAAGCGATGCCGAGATTGGGCTGATAAATTGAGAGATGTTCATCTCGCAATCCGCATATTGGCGAGCATGGTGTCTCGTGATTGCTCGAATCACCCTTCTTGTTTTCCTCTCCATCATCTTCTGGACCTTGGTGATGATTTTTCTGTGTAGGTCTTCAAAGGCCGAAGAGATGGCAGAGATTGACTGGTTTCCTCCTCGGATGATTAAGATGAGGAGGAGGGGAAGGGGTAGTTGGACTTGGGAATGCATTCGGATATCCCCAAAGATGTTGGAGATATCCGGGCTTGGGTGGAAGGGGAAGGATGGGAAGATGTTGGTATTTCGATGTTGGGGAGGGGGATTTCGGGTGGTGGAGAAGATGGAGGGTGGAATATTAGATGAGGTGGGTGGAGGAGATGAGATTGGCTGTGGGGTGGTAGGTTGAGGTGAAAGTGATGTGATTATAGTTGTGGGTTGAGGTGGGGTTGGGATTGAGGGTAGTAAGGCTGGGGGAGATGGTAGATATTGGAATGGGCGAGTAGACTGGTCCGGCTAGAAAAGATAGGAATTCAGATGGGGATTGGGGTGGAGAAGAGATTTGGGTTTGGGGGAGAGATGAAGATGAGGTTCCCGCTTGGACCGTGATGGGAGTAGGTGTTCAAGAGGCTCCGAGGTGCCACTGGGTCACCTCTTCATTGCCAGAGTGGGTTGGAGAGGGAGAGGGGAGGGGAGAGGCTAGCCGATGTACCGAAAAATTGTACCTTTTTGGGAGAGGGGGAGGGAGTCCTCTCCGAGCATATCTCTTGCACCTCCTCCGTCTCGGCTACCTCTGCTGCTATCTCCGGTGTAAGTGCCTCTTCAGCCAAGAGAGCTAGGGTGATCGGCAAAGGATGCACCCTTCTCCGAGGTTTTCACCAACCTCCTCCTCTTCCTTGCCTTCTCCTTCAGCTTCATTGGCTGCGAAGCCTCAACCGAGCTCACTTTGGTCGGCTCCTCTACTCTCTCTTCCTCTTCTTCCTCCTCCGCCGAGGGGTCTTGAACCCCGACCTCGCCTCCTTCAACATCTCGAGTCACTGGCCGCCGATCACCTCATCTTTGGTGAGGAGGCCTTTTTGTTTTGTATAGGCTCTCACACCATCCTTCCAGCTTGATCTCGGTGGTCAGCAGGTCTCCCATGACTGTGATCTTGTTGAAGAGACTAGTGATGGACTTGGCTGTCCACTTCCCATCTTTCATTTGCAGCCTCTTCTTCTCTCGTATCAAACCGGCTCAGTAGCATCTCGGCCGGTTGACTTGGACCCCATCCAAGATGGCTCTTAGGCAAGACAAATGGGTCGAGTTAGCCCATCGTGGGAGTTCTGCTCCCCAAGGATTGCCTTTGTCAATATCGTCATTAGAAGATGATATTTCCGTCGGAGCATGTTCTTCTTTAGCTCCGATCGACGATTCTTAATAGAAGTCCGGCAATCATCTCGAATGATTCTACCCAATCCTCGATTTGTATGTGAGGGGATTAACACCCTTGAAAGTGTGCGTGTAGTGTAAAACGAGAATGATGTTGTACTGAATGTTATGGCAAGCACTACAACATCTAAATATCGAATGTAAAACACAGCGGAAGACTAACACTACAATGCAAAGGAGTAAATTTTTCATAGACTTGTTAATTAAAGTCTATGATGCATCGTCAGCAAACGTTTCACTAATTCGAGAGTGAATACAAAAGTTTGTGTAAAGAGTTTCCAAGATAGAACCTTTACAACGGAAAATAAAGACTCAATATCACCTATTGACTCTTAAACGGCTAAGTGTAGTATTACAAAATATTACACCGTCAAAAGTAAATCAAAGTATCAAAGACATCTACGCTAATGACACTTCAATAAACCTATGTTGGTAAACGAGGTAACATGCACAAGTACCAACGTAAAGGGGGAATAACGGCCCTATCTCTTGGATGCACTAACGCACTCAACAATTGATATTTGGATATTCCTTGCCATTCTTGAAGTCCTCGGTCTTCTATTTATAGAGGTCCTCGGTCTTCAACCATAGATCCTTGTAGATGGATCTAGAAAGACTCCAAAATAACTTCCCCTTAATTCTCTCGCATAACCGTCCATGTAGCTAGTTGATTTCGTGGCTTTACTCCCGCAACCGCATGATCTAGGTCCTTCTAAATCTCTCTGGAATTCGTCTTGAATTAGTCTTGAATCTGGATCCTTGTAGAAGATTAAGAATCCGTCCTCGCTGTTGCTCTCAATGTTACAAAGCATCCTCGGCAACATTTGACTAAGTCTTCATTCCAGATCCTTGTAGAACGTTCTAGATCTTCAACCCGCAATGTCACAACATCTACTACAACATTGAATCGTTAGAGAATAAAAGTTAGTTATATGAAGAAAGAAAGGGTCAAATTCTCGATGTAGCGTAATATGTGATAACATCACATGCGACATCAACAATCTCCCCAATTTGACCTTTCTGCTACAACACACCCGATGTATACATATCAAAAATATATATAAGTCGATGTATGTATGACAGAGATTCTCATCTCGTAGCATACACTCGGCAAGCCATTACCTGTCGTAGCAAACTAGTCAAACTAGTAAAAACCGGAATAAGTAACTCAAGGTTAACTTACTCAAACACAGTAAACCATTAAGGTTCAAACAAGATCAGATTAGTATCAATATCTAATCAAAATATCGATTCAGAGCAGAGCATTTAACTAGATCATGAAAATCAGATTAGAGCAATGCTTCAAACACATAAACCTAGTATCGTAGTCTAGCCTAAGTAAACAAAACAAGATTCGTAGCTATAAAGCGGTATTAGAGCATTAGATACAAAATAAGAGTCTACTAAGCAAATGTATCAAACTGATTTACAAGGGACTATCACGAATCTCACCCTCGTGAAATGACTCATCATCATCGGGTCATCTCGATCTCGGTAAATCACCATAAAGGTCAAGAATGTCTTCATCTTCATCAAGAAGTTCCACTGTTGCAAAGTTTGCAATAACATCTGCGGCAGAAGATCAACATCGTGTCCAACCGCATTACCATCTCCACCAGGATTTGCACCAGCAACAGGAATTTCCTCGATTACAACACTACGAGCACGAGCAGCAGCTGGTACTCCCCTGTGGTAGCAGAAAGTAACCGCAACCAATAATCCTTCAAAATCAAGTTCATTGATTGATTCCTGTAAAACATCCAATTGCTCGCGAATAAAATTTTCATTAAAGTTCATAAAACCAGCAGGATAATTAGGGTTTTGTGGAGCAAGATGTGGAGCGAACAAAGATTCTGGATCAGATCGGGAGCAGGATTAGGAACAGGATCGGGAACAGCATTAGGAGCAAGATCGGGAGCAACATTTTCCTCAAAGATCGATCTCGGTATAGGAAAATCAATTACCCTGTTTCCACTCGGTAAACAGGTGAGATATTCATCAAGGTAACTCTCCCCTCAACAACTCATTTCGGCTCGGTTGAAAACCATGACTCTTCAAGTAGCCATAAATCAAATTCGGATAAGGAAGGTTCCCTTTTTCGTAAATATTCCCAAAGCAAACTTCATCAAATGATGAAAAATTACCAGCCCTAAGTTAAATCTCCTCATAACACCAATCCTAAACATCGTAAACGACTGGTCCTTGGTCACTTTGGTCGAATTTGTAGAAGGAATCCAATTATACACAATCAACTTATGAATAACTCAATATAGAGATGTCAAGTGAGCAGCAAGCATATGTCTTTGCCACCTAACTATTCTACCACCACCAAAGTTTGAATTACCTCATCCATAGGAGGTACATCTTCTTCATCCATGTGATCAATATGGAGGAAGGAATTGATCACTCAGGTGTGAATGGAACATCTCTCCCCTAAAGTTTACAGACTGCATTACGGTGAGAGTTTCTCCTTCCATGTCCCTTTTTCAAACTTGCATAGAACTCATAAACCCAATTAGTCACAAAAGAATCAGCAAAAGTAACAAAGATGCATCAAACTTCTTTCTTCTAAGTATCTAACCAATCCCTTAGACTCAAACTCAAAGAACATCAATCTTTCTTTCTATCAACAGCTTCCTATTACTCCATTTAGTAATTTTTTGATCAAAAGTTTCACTATCCGAATCATCACTAGAATCCTCAAGTTCACTAGCATCCTCATCACCAACAGGAAGTTCAATTAGTACCTTTTTCAGAATGATCAGATTCTTTGCTTGATTTCTCCTCGAGTCATCACCGCTGTCATCTGGATTAGGTGCTCCGTACTTGTTCCAACATCGTGTACAAGATCGTCTGCTTCTTCTTAGATCGCCTTTCTTGCTTCATTTTCAGCTCAATCGGTGGTACATTCTCGCCGTAATCACCATCATCAGTGTCAACAGCTGTTCACCACTTTGCTTGTCGAGAATTTTCAGAATCGAATCGAGAATACCTTAATTGGTTCATCTCGCAATCGAACCCATAGTAGGCTTCTTTTTCCTTGATGATTCTCGAGTAATCAACCCTAGTAAAGACACGTCCCGATCTCCTCCTTGGTTGTGGAACAGCAGATGGAGGGCTTCTCTTCCTTTTTCCCTTTGCACTTAACAAGATGGCAAAGAAGTTCCATCGGCTTCTGAGTCCTCCGACATTGAAGAGTCGGTGTGATCGAAACGTTCTCTTCCTCAAAGAAGTGGACTCTTCCCTTTGCCTGGTTTCAACCGGGTGCATCCTCCATTGTTGTGTCCCCCCCGCTTTCAAAGATATTCTGCAGCAATCGCAGTAACGCCGACTTCCACGGTGGTCGATTGAGGGTTTTCAGAACGGGAGTAGGTGTAGGAGTAGGGTTAGTTTGAGTGGCGAGGTATTGAGACACATCAACCGTTAGAGAGCCGATTGTGAGCTCGAGGAACGCTTGGTGCCCCTTTCAGGTTTTGAGCAAGGTTTTGAGCGATGGTTTCAGCTTGCGCGCTCGATGCTTCGGTGGGTATGTGAATGTTCGGAGGGTAAGCATCGATCGGCGGCATAGGAGATAATGTGGTAGTGGATGATTCAAAGAATCGCGGATTAGGGTTTGTTGCCATTTCAAATGAGCAGATTGAGGTTTGTTTGAGAGTTTGGAGAGGTTTCGTTTGAGGGTGAAGTTTGAATGTGTGAATCTTTTGGGTTTCTCCATTTCCACTTAAATAGAGTATTAAAATATTCAATTTAAGTTGACAAATGAAGAAAAATAGATCGAACACTTATGCGAAATTTTCGAAAATAATGAACAATTATTACTACTATGCTTTAGTATATGAAGCAACATAATTTCGAGACTTATATAGAAAAAATAAAGTAGCAGCTTATTTGTATAGACCCACAAAGAAAAATCTGGAATTAATTAGAACCCGGTGGTTTTAAAACATTAAACCCATGATCTCCTACAATTTAGGGAAATCATGGGTAAAAACTTCCAGAAAAATTCAAATTAATTAGTCCAATTAATTAAAACAACACGGCATTATCTAAATAAGGTAGTAGTGGGTTTAGGGTATGACCTAGTCAAATTAAGAACTCAATCATAATTAATTAATTACACAAATTAAAATAAATTCGAAACTTGCACGATGTTGTACTCAAAATCGGAACACACACTTCAACACCGGTTTTTCTTAGAAAAATTTTCCCAATGTTGCAAACAAATCTTTTTCAGTTTTTCTAGCACTTTTAATCACACATTGATCCATCTTTTCAAAAGAGTGCATCGTGAGTCGCGAACTCCGTGCCCCATAGTTACTCAATGGATTTGTGAGCATATTGATGTATTACTAATCACCTTTTGAAAAGAAGACATCGTAGTAGCGAACTCCGTGCTCCATAGTTACTCAGTGAATTAGTACATCTTGAGTGCTTTTTCTTTCTAATTTTTCAATTGCATTTGAGAAGTGTGAGACCTCTTTATATCTATACAACATCAATTATGATTCAAATTCATTTTTCAGAGGAATTAATTAACCAAGAAAAGTTCAAAAATTAACCAAGTGACATCAAGACCCGTGATGTTGTCACATATGTTATACCATTTGTAACAACATCTATCTAACTTTATTTAGATAGTGCAAATACCAAGAGATTTCCTCAAAAATGAGAATCTCTCATGGTCAAGAGCTTTAGTGAAAATATCGGCAAATTGATTTTCGGTGGTACATACTCTAACTTAACAATATTTTTCTCTACTAAATCCCTAATAAAATGATGTCTTATACTAATGTGCTTAGTGAGTGAATGTTGTACAGATTTTTCGAAATATTAATAGCACTAGTGTTATCACAATACACAGTTAGAATATCACTTTTAATACCATAATCATGAAACATCTTACTCAACCATAGAAGTTGTGTACAACAGCTTCCGCTGCGATGTATTCGGACTGCAGTGGATTGTGATACAGCTTACGCTTTCTACTGTGCCATGAAATCAGGTTGTTTCCCATGTAGAAACAGCCACCACTGCATTTTTTCGTCATCTATGTCTCCAGCCCAATCAACATCACTATATCCCACAAGTGTGCTACTTGTGTCCTTGGTATACCAAACACCTAGAACACTTGTACTGCAACATATCTTATGATTCTCTTAACCGCATTCGTGTGTGATTCCTTTGGACATGCTTGGTACTGGCACAAACACAAACACTATACATGATATCTGGTCTACTAGAGGTTAAGTAAAGAAGACTACCTATCATGGATCTATACGGTGTTGGATCAATTTCTTGTCCAAAGCATTGTCTTTACACAATTTCTGTGTAGATCCCATAGGTGTTTTCATTACCTTAGATTTTTCCAAACCAAACCTTTTCACCAAGTTTTTAGCATATTTGCTTTGTGAGAAGAAAATACCATATTTTTCTTGCTTGATTTGAAGACCTAAAAAGTAAGTTAGATCCCCAACCATACTCATCTCAAATGTTGCAGTCATTGCTTCAACAAAACTGTTTAGCATTTTATCACAAGTTGAACCAAAGACTATATCATCAACATATATTTGAGCAATTAGTAAATCTTCTCCATTTTGTTTGATGAATAAGGTATTATCAGCAATTCCTCTAATAAAACCAAATTGCAAAAGAAAGTCAGTAAGTCTACCATACCATGCTCTAGGAGCTTGTTTTAGGCCATACAATGCTTTCTTTAGCTTATAAACATGATTAGGATATTGTGGGTTTTCAAATCCCTTAGGTTGTTCAACATATGCTTCTTCTAACAAAATGCCATTTAAAAATGCAGCTTTGACATCCATTTGGTGAAGTTTAATATCAATAAAACATGCAATTGCTAGTAATAATCTAATAGATTCTATCCTAGCAACAGTGCAAATGTTTCATCAAAATCAATACCTTCAACTTGTGTATATCCTTGTGCAACTAACCTAGCTTTGTTTCTAACAATGTTACCGCACTCATTAGTTTTATTTCTAAAATCCACTTAGTTCCAATGACATTGACATCATCGAGGCCTTGGAACTAGTGTCCAAACATCATTCTTTTCAAACTGATTAAGTTCCTCATGCATAGCATTAATCCAATTTTCATCTTTTAATGCTTCAAAGAACATTTTTAGGTTCAATTTCGTAATAGTAGCACTCTGCATTAACAACATTACAAAGAGAAGACATACATATTGATCTTACCAAATCTGCATGCTCTTTTGAACTTACTTTCCTTCTTGTTTGTACACCAATGAAGCATCACCAATGATCTGTCTCTGTGGATGATTTTTGGTTATACGACTAGATGGATTCAGCTTTGGTGTATACTGATTGTTACGAAATGAATCTGCTGAAATTTCAGGGGATGTTGCACCAGATGTTGTAACATTCGGTGACACATTCTCTCGATTTCAAATTATCTTGAACTTCGGTAACATCGACACATCTTCATCATCATTGTCATCCTGTAAGCTTTTTATCATCATCAAACACAACATTAACAGATTCTTGAACAAGTGTTAGTTCTAAGGTTAAAGATTCTATAGGCTTTACTATTTCTAGAATAACCTAAGAAAAACCTTTATCACTTTTTGAATCAAACTTGAGGAGTTGATCCTGTCATTCAGTAATATAACACACACAACCAAACACATGAAAATATTTCACATTTGGTTTTCTATTGTTCGTAATCTCATATGAAGTTTGATCGTAACCGTATCTCGTAAAAACTCTATTAGAAATATGACATGCCGTATTCAATGCTTCACCCAAAATCTCTTAGCAAGATTTTTAGATGTAAGCATGACTCTAGCCATTTCTTGTAAAGTTCTATTTTTCCTTTCAAGAATCCCATTTTGTTGTGGAGTTTTAGGTGAGGAAAACTCATGCAATATACCTTTTCTTTCACAAAAATCAGAAAACATACTATTTTCAAATTCCCTACCATGATCGTATCTAATTCTCGCTAACTTTCAAGTTGAAAACAGCTTTTAAATCTTTTGTAAAGAATTTTAAAAGCATTAAAAGCTTCTGATTTTTCTCTTAAAAATTCAATCCAAGTATACCGAGAGTAATCATCAACCACAACAAGTGAGTATTTCTTACCACCAATGCTTTCGCTTCCATTGGACCCATCAGATCCATATGCATTAATTCAAAACAGCGATGTGTCGAACAATGTGACAACATTTTGTGTGACATTCTTACCTGCTTACCTTTTTGGCATGGACCACATACAGCGGTATTATCAAACTTCGCTTAGGCAATCCTAGTACAAACTTACTGTTTTAACCAGTTTCCTTATGTTCCTATAATTTGTATGTCCTAATCTTTGATGCCATAAGACATTTTCATCATTTTTGCCAAATTACACACATTTTTGTTCCCAATTAAATAACAATTGTCTGTTGACCTATTTCCAGTCATCAAACACTCATTATTTTTGTCAAGAACATAACATGAGTTTTTGTCAAATTTTACATACAAATCATCATCACATAATTGACTTATACTAATCAAATTAGCAAGTAGGCCATCAACATGCAAAACATTTTTAGCTTAGGAAAACCTTCAACATTTAAAGTTCCTTTTCCAATGATTTTTCCTTTAGTACCACCACCATATGTTACGGTTCCACCATTAAAAGATTCATATTCAGATAAGAAGTTGATTTGACCAGTCATATGTCTAGAACAACCACTATCAAAGTACCATAAACCTGTACACATGCTTTCAGAGAAGAGTAAACCATGTTACGTATAATTTTATCCTTCTTTTTAGAGACTGTCTTTGACACATGTTGCTTAGAATGTGACATTTTAGACAACATTTTAGCATCTTTCAGATCTTTCAGTCTTTTCAAACAAGAAGGACGAATATGACCAATTTCATCACAATAATGACATACATACTTCTTTTCTGCTTGTTTCTTCTTGTTAGTCTTTGTTTGAGCCTTAACTTTTACCTTAGCATCGATTTCACTTCACAAATTTCACAGATACTCAAACATAGAAGATGTTTCATTTTTATATCCTAAACCAAATTTATTAGATCGACTAATTACTAGAGCATCATTCATATCGTAAGAACTTTTGGTATATTTCTTAAAACTTAAAGAAGTTCCTTTCGGTTCCTCTTTTAGCTTAGAAATTTCCAAATCTCTTCGGGTAAGTATGATTTCTAGTTTAGTCACTGCTTCTTTCAAATCATCATTCTCTTTAGTTAAAGACTCTAGAGATTGAGCTTGTTCAAGACATTTGTCTAACAAATTTTTATAGTCGATTCATCAATTCTTGTTTCTTTAGAAGTGTTATCTGCTTCATCAACACACCCAACAAAACTGTTCAAATCGGAGAAATTTGATCCGATGTTGCTTCGAATGTTGTAACATCCGACGCAACATCCGAGTCGAGTCATCCAGATCATCATCCAGAGAGTCATCATAATCAATTTTAGCATAAAAAGCAAGTTCCTCATCTTTTGAATCATCATTTTCATCATTTGAGTCATCACTTAAGGTAGCATTAAAATTCAGTTTTCTCCTAAGTCCTGGTATTTGCACACTCATTTGCATAGTGTCCAAATCCAAAGTGCATGCATCACACTTAATGATTTTCCGAATTCAGGATCATACCTTGATTTACTACCTTTTCAGTTTGCCTTGATTGATTCTCGATCTCTCCTTCTTTCAGGGGTAGGTGTTGTGTTGATTTGGATCTTTGGTTGGATATTCCCCTTAGATCTGCTCATCGTTTTCCTCGTAGGAGTTAAACTTCTTTGTCACAGGCGATGTTGTCGGGATTGTTACAACATAGGTCCGTCACATCCTCATCGTAATCAATCTCAAGAACATAAGATTGATGTACATCACTTGAAGATGCTTCTCCTTTGTAAACAACAACCTTCTTGCCATCATTCTCCTCCTGGATTTGGATGAAGTTGATCTCATAGGTCTTAAGAATGCTTATTAGCTCATTATGACTCAACGTATCTCGTGTCCTTCGCTTCTTCTATAGCACAAATTTTTGCATCAAATCTTTTAGGAACAGAACGTAAAATCTTATACACTAACCTCGTATTAGAAATTGGATCTCCAAGCGGTTGAGCTTCATTGGCAATCTCCGTGACACGTTCATTGTAAGATGAAATGGTTTCATCTTCCTTCATTCTCGTGTTCTCGAACTTCGTGCCTAGCATTCGTAGTTTGGTTCTACGAACACTATCGGACCCCTCACAATGCTCTTGTAAACGATCCCAAGCCTCTTTTGCACCGACACGCTTAGATATGATTTTGAACATAGTCATATCAATCGAGACAAAAATTGCATTTAAGGCCTTAGAATTGTAACTAGCAATTGTGCTTTCATCATTTGTCCATCCAGTTCACGTTTGACTTGAGTTTCTCCTTCATTATCGTGCTGAGTTCTCGGGCTGTCCATCCAGAAAGAACACTCCTCCAAGCACGTTCATCTATGGATTTGATATACATCCGCATCCTTGGCTTCCAATAGGCATAGTTTGTCCCATCAAGAACAGGAGGCCTAACAGATCGAGAGAGTGGATACTCCATTGCAAAATAAAAAGACACACTAAAACACAGGATCTAAACTTAGTACCGTCAAGTTTTAGGCTCACAGTGCCAACTGAAAGTGTGCGTGTAGTGTAAAACGTAATGATGTTGTCTTGAATGTTATGGCAAGCACTACAACATCTAAATATCGAATGTAAAACACAGCGGAAGACTAACACTACAATGCAAAGGAGTAAATTTTTCATAGACTTGTTAATTAAAGTCTATGATGCCTGCCGGCGAAACGCTTCACCGATTCGAGAGTGAATACAAAAGTTTGTGTAAAGAGTTTCCAAGATAGAACCTTTACAACGGAAAATAAAGACTCAATATCACCTATTGACTCTTAAACGGCTAAGTGTAGTATTACAAAATATTACACCGTCAAAAGTAAATCAAAGTATCAAAGACATCTACGCTAATGACACTTCAATAAACCTATGTTGGTAAACGAGGTAACATGCACAAGTACCAACGTAAAGGGGGAATAACGGCCCTATCTCTTGGATGCACTAACGCACTCAACAATTGATATTTGGATATTCCTTGCCATTGCCGAAGTCCTCGGTCTTCTATTTATAGAGGTCCTCGGTCTTCAACCATAGATCCTTGTAGATGGATCTAGAAAGACTCCAAAATAACTTCCCCTTAATTCTCTCGCATAACCGTCCATGTAGCTAGTTGATTTCGTGGCTTTACTCCTGCAACCGCATGATCTAGGTCCTTCTAAATCTCTCTCGAATTCGTCTTGAATTAGTCTTGAATCTGGATCCTTGTAGAAGATTCTGAATCCGTCCTCATTTGTTGCTCTCAATGTTACAAAGATCCTCGGCAACATTTGACTAAGTCTTCATTCCAGATCCTTGTAGAACGTTCTAGATCTTCAACCTGCAATGTCACAACATCTACTACAACATTGAACTGTTAGAGAATAAAAGTTAGTTATATGAAGAAAGAAAGGGTCAAATTACGATGTAGCGAATATGTGATAACATCACATGCGACATCAACAGTAAGTAGTAAGCGAAGTCCCTTCTTCAAATTGAGGAAGGAGAGTGGATGTAGGATTTTTAAAATCCGAACCACTATAAATCCTGGTGTTATTTCTTGCCTTCTTTATTTTCTGTTTATTTTACAAGCGTGTTACATCAAGAGTTAAATTCAGAATCTTAACTAAAATCAGTATTTCAACCTTGCTTTTGATCTTATAAGGAGTTGAGAATTTAATCATAATCCGCCGTGCTCAATCTGATATTTTGAATTGGTTTTGGAAGATTTGAAAAATCTACAAAATCTATTCAAACCCCCTTTCTAGATTTTGTTCTAGGAAGCTTACTCAAGGTTTTAATCAACTCTCCGGGACCAACATCTTCAAGAGACTTCTCGAAGCCTAGTGATAAAAGCTGGATTGGGTTTTGATAGAAACAAGAAAAATGATCCTATCAAACCAAGAGTTTTTGTCAAAGCCACTAAGACTATGGAAAAGACGAGAACTTAGTCCAAAGAAATCTAAGGAGCAAATCACCTCATCCGATATATCTAAAGAGAAAATACAGATGAGGAGAAATGTTTCCAAAAGAAATCCAAAGACTAAATCAAAGTCATTTCCAAAGTATAATGGTTTTGATGGAAGAAGCAAGTCGTATCCATTCTTTCCAAGATATAAGACAATCACTAGAGATCAATTAAATAAAATTGATCTAGACAAATTAATATTAATAGATAGATATGGTTGCAAAATTCAATCATTGGTTCTGAAAAACTTGGATGTGTTTATCTGGATACCTAAGTATCAACTTGGCGAGAAAGGACCCAATACACAAAGGGTACCTAAGAATTAATTTGTGATTGCAGGGAAATAAGGAGATAGTTGAACGAGAAGATGTTCTTGAAGTTATACGGTATATAGACAGTGGATGTTCTAAGCATATGACTTATGAGAAAAGACTTCTTTCTAACTATCGACGATAGATGGACCCCCCAGTAATGTTCGGTGACAACAATTTTGGTCTAACCAAAGGAGTTGGAACTCTAATGATTGGAGATGTCCAGGTTAATGAAGTTTATTTTGTGGAAGGATTGAAACATAATCTATTATCTGTCTCTACAGCTTTGTGACAAAGGATATTGTGTAAAATTCACTCATGATGCATGTTATATTTTGGATGGTTTAAACGAAAATATTTTACTTGCTGGAGTCGGACAAGGTAATATCTATGTTGCAAATTTCAAGAGTTGCCCTAAGGATACTTGTCTTATTGCTAAGAGTTCAAGATTTAAGTTGGCTATGGCATAAACGTCTTAGTCATTTAAATTTCAAAACTCTTAACAAAATAGCAAGAAAATCTTTAGTCAAAGGACTTCCGAGATAAAATATTTTCGAAAAAATCATATTTGTGATGCTTGTCAAAAAGGAAAACAGACCAAAACTTCTTTCAAAACAATAAATGGTCACCTTGAGAAAGGATTTTGGAACTTTTACACATGGATCTTTTTGGTCCAGTTTACACCTCTAAGTTTTAGTGGAAGAAAGTATACTTTAGTGATTGTAGATGATTTTTCTAGATTCACTTGGGTTATTTTCTTGTACAAAAAGAATGAGATCAGAATAAAATTCCGTAATTCCTCAAAAGAATTCAAAATGAAAAAGGACTAAATATTGTCAAAATAAGAAGTGATAAAGGTACGAGTTTCTAAATTCGTTTGTTACTAACTATTGTGCGAGAATGGTATAGCACATGAAACATCATCTGCAAGAACACCCCAGCAAAATGGAGTTGTAGAAAGGAGAAAGCAGAACCACGAAAGAAGGCTGCAAGGACGATGTTATCTCGAGTATGACACTCCACACGAGTTTTGGGCGAAGCCATTAATACCGCATGTTTTGTTCAAAATAGGTGTTTAATTGTGAAAGATAAATGCAAAACCCCTTATGAAATATGGAAGGGTAGAATACCAAAAATTTCATATTTCCATATATTTGGTTGTAAGTGTTTCATCCATAATAATGGAAAATCTAAATTAAGAACTTTTGATGCTAAGATTGCGTAAGGGATATTCTTAGGATACTCATCTATATCCAAAGCATATAGAGTTTTTAATAAGATTACATTATGTGTGGAAGAAACACCACATGTTGTTTTTGGACGAAATTTCTAAGTCCTGAAAGCACGAGATGATGTCACCAAGATAGTCAAGATCTTAACAGATTGAATATCAAGAAATCAGTCAAGTTCTACTTACAGTCGAGAATCGGATGAGGAGGACACATCGCACACAAATAACGATAAGGAAGCCGAGAGTTCTTCCATATCATCCGATCGCACGACTACACTACCGGATGGACTAGAAGATATTCCTGAAGGTAATCTGAGAACCAATTGATGAAAATATCTCGAGATAAGACTTCATACTCGGTAAAAGATAAAGGTAAACGAGTATTGACTTATCATCCGTTTGAACAGAGATAATCGGAAATCTAGATTAAGTCCAGACAAGGACACGAGATAAATCAAGATTATGCTTAGTTGTTATGTATCATTGCTCGAACCTAAAACTATTACTGAAGCTCTAACGGACTCCAATTGGATAAATGCAATGCAAGAAGAATTAAATCAATTTCAAAGACAAGATGTATGGGAGCTTGTTGAAAGACCTCATCATCAAAAAGTTATTGGAACAAAATGGGTTTTTAAGAACAAAAGAGATGAGAACAACATTGTGGTAAGAAATAAGGCTAGATTGGTTGCACAAGGTTATTCACAATCGGAGGGAATTGATTATGATGAAACCTTTGCACCGGTTGCTCGTCTTGAAGCCATAAGATTGTTCTTAGCTTATGCCGCTTATAAAAGATTTCTTGTGTTCCAAATGGATGTGAAATCGCTTTTCTAAATGGAGTCATTGCCGAGGAAGTTTATGTAGAGCAACCCCGGCTTTGTCAACGGAGACAAAGTTTTTAAACTAAGGAAAGCTCTATATGGACTTAAACAAACACCTAGAGCTTGGTATGATACCTTATCTGAATATTTAATTCGAGAATGGTTTTGTAAAAGGTAAAATAGATAGAACTTTATTTAGAAAAGAATCGATAAAGGTCTCTTGTTAGTACAAATCTATGTTGATGATATTATTTTTGGATCAACTAATCTAATCTTGTGTGAAGAATTTAGTCATCTTATGAAGAAACAGATTTGAAATGTCCATGATGGGAGAGATGACATACTTTCTTGGACTTCAAATTAAGCAGACAAAGAAAGGAATTTTCATAAGTCAAGCAAAATACACCAAAGATCTTATTGAAAAATTCGAATAGGTACCGGTCGAGAAGCCAAAATACCTATGATAAAAATTTTTCAATGGATCCAGATGAGAAAGGGGAAGACACCGATCGAGACACGGTATAGAGGTTTAATTGGTTCTCTTTTATACTTAATCGCTAGTAGACCTGACATTTCTTTTGCGGTGGGTGTATGTGCACGTTTTCAAGCTAAACCTAAAAAGAGTCATCTTGAAGGCTGCAAAGAAGATTCTAAAGTATTTGAAAAGTACAATATATGTAGAGTGTGGTATCCGGTGGACGATAACTTTGAGTTGTCGGGATACTCAGTTCAGATTTTGGTGGGTGTAAGATAGATAGAAAATCTACATCCGGAACTTGCCAATTTCTGGGAAGTAAGCCGATTTCATGGTTGTCTAAGAAACAAACCTCTGTAGCTACTTCTACTATCAAGCCGAGTACATGGCGGTGGGAGTTGTTGTTCTCGGCTAATCTGGATCGATCAACAGCTAAGGGACTATAACATTATCACCAAAGATGTACCAATCTTTTGTGATAGTAATAGTGCCATAGCTATTACCCGTAACCCAAGTCCTCCATACTAGGTGCAAACATGTTGATATCGGACACCATTTCATTCGAGACCATGTAGAAAAAGGTAATATCGGACTAGAGAAGATTCTTACCGATTTTCAAAAGCGAGACATATTGACAAAGCCTCTTGCAGAAACAAGGTTTAAAGAACTTTCAGTAGAATTAGGATTATTAGATGCTTCTTTAGTAAATCTTTGATCAAAATTCTTGAATTTACCTTGTCTTTCTCATTTGGTTTATTATAATGATTAGAAAGAATTATCGGACAAGATATGAGTCAAAGGGCAATCGGTAGGCGATATCATTGATCTCCATTCATTGGAATCAAGAATCAAGGATTAGTCATATTGACCATATCGACTTGATAATTACTTGTCGACATAAGTAAATCGAGATAAGGATGTAATAGTCAACTTACTTCTACAAAATCGGATGACTATTGAACCTTATCGACTTACTCTTGTTACTAACAATTTGTCTAAGTGTCAGAAAACAAAGTTTACATGTCTCGAATGCAAGACAAGGTCAATTTATCCAAATATTTCAAGTAGCAGACGGTGATGCTATCAATCCAGGACAAGGAGAAAAATCGGGAAGTTTTCTTAAATACTTTCAATTATGAATATTAGGTTCATATAATTAATATATGAATTTAATATCATAATTCACTCTATTATTCATAAAATTATTGAAGTTACTCGGTGAAATAAAATAGTTTGTTTTACAAAATAAAAGGATAAGGGTTCAATTTTGTTTTCTAAAAACAATAATATTTCATTTTATCTCTCCAATTAACTGAAAAGTATTTTCTCAAATAAGTAACTATGTCGGGAGAGAAGTTACTATGGACCCGAAATTTTATCAAATTCATTTTTGAAATACACTCGAGTATACTTCACGCGCCGGAAGTGGAGGCGGTTTCGAAATATGAACCGTCTCAACCTCACGCGCGACATATTAAATATTATTCGCACTTTTCAAAATAAATGCCATAATTGCATTAATGGCGATTCGAAAGGCTATATTTACACTTTTGCAGGCAATTATTATTCTAATAATTGTTTATTATTATACTTTCCATATAAATAGCCATTCGTGTGCATTATTTTCATTTACGCACACATAAAATCCTTCATATTCTCAAAACTTCTCTTTTCCCTCCTAAAAATCTTCAACATTCAACAATGGCGGATTCCAAAAAGAATATAAAGTTCGAATACGATTTATCTTCCATCGAGAGATAAAACAAAGTCTGAAATGTATGTTGATTGGGATACTACTACCTGATCTTTGAAACAAGAGAGATTCTAAACCTACTTTGGAATCAAGAGGTTTAAAACGTTATTATGCGATGAAACCGACGAAGAACTTGACGGTGGATGATCTCTGTGCGAAATTTCGACTAGAGCAAAATCAACGAACTGGATTAGAATCTAGAGTCGAACTTTGGGGAAGAAACAAAGAATAGTTTTATCTATTTCGAGATTGGTGCAATTTTCGGTTTGAGCACCACCGCGACAACCCATTTACGTATAAATCATCAATATTTGGAGAGTTTCCGATTGATGGCCAGGAGAACTTACCAAAATACAACGGCAAATCTAAAGAGGCCGATGTTGAAGAGGAAATACTGATTACTTATGCCGATTCTAACTAAGTGCATTACTGGTGAGCAACAGAGCCATGATGGGCTAACAAAGCCAAGGATATCTTTGTCGAGAGCTATCCTAGATGGGGCTGAAATTAATCGGGCCAGACTTGTATATTCAAGGATAATGGAGGAGAAAAAGAAATTCACCAAGACTCCGATCCACGAGATGAGGTGATGAGATGGTCTCGACCAAGATTGCAAGTATGATGACAAGGATCACCATCATACTTGAACACAAGGTAGGTACGACAACCTTGACTGGAGTGTTGGAGTTAAAAAATACACCGCATGTAAGGGACCTGATAAAAGATGAGAAGCTCTATGGACCAACCGACTCGAAGGAGATGGAGACATTCCAGCTCCACCTCCAGCCTCCTAAGAAAAAGGCTGCAAAAGACAAGAAGACGGAGACAAAGACTGTGTTGATGGATGAGTCCTCGTCTGCTGAGACGGAGGAAGACAAAGACGAAGAGGAGAGGACAGCTTCTCAAGGGGGAAGTGTCCCGGTGAAGAGGTTGGTATATCGAGGCCGACGGAGACAGTAGAAGTCTCGTCGAAGATGAATCGAAAAAGGAGAAGAAATCAAATCACCTTCATCATCTTCATCCTCATCCGAGGATGGAGTACCTAAATCTATCTCTTCCCAACCTGGCAATGAAGAGGCGAGACAAGGCCGCCTCGAGCCTCTAAAACGGTCTACTCCCATAAGTCCAAAACAAACCCAACCCTCATTCGACCCGTTTTCTTTCCTACCCACAACCACTTTTGAACCCGATCTTTATCTAAACATACCCAACCCATCGGGAGATGGGGCCAATCGAGACCTCTCTGCGAATTCTTGGGAAGAAGTTTCTTCTAAGACAAGAATCCACTCTCAAGGACGAGCCTCGAGCTTTTGAAGGAGCTTATTGATGTCTATCTCGCTAAGAAGACTCGAGGCTAGGATCTTTTGAAGAGACAACTATTCTAATAGCTGAAGCAGTGGCAACAATCTTGCTATCTCGGGAGAAGGAGGTTCTCAAGAAGGCTAAATCGAAGTCGTTCCAAGATATACTCACCGAAAACACATTTGTTGATTATATTTTACAAAGAGTATATCTTGGAGATGAGACTCGAGAGGAGGTGGTGAAAGCAAATTTGAGAAGGAGGAAGTGGTAAAGACAGATGTAGAAGCTGTTTTTGAGGAGGAAAGGGTAGAGGAAGTAGTTGGTGGAGCCGCCGATGAGCCGGATGGGATGGATACAGGTGAGGAGGCACAAACATAGCAGATTGAGGAAAGTCAAATCATAGCAGAAATTGAAGAAATAGATCTAACTCCATCGATGAACAGATCTTGCCCTCCATGTACGCATCGTATCCGAAGTGGAAGCCACGAAAGTGAAGTTCAAAATCTTAAGGCTAGCTTGTCTGAATGCTTTCCAAGCTGGTTCCTAATGTCATCACATCTTCAATCAAGGAGAATGTAGAAGGCTGCGTTCTAGAAAAAACCAAGATTGATCTATACTTCTCGGAATGAGACATGAGGAGCAGATGACGGAGGTAAAAGAAAGTTGCCTCGCAGATGAACTCTCAAGATGAGTGGGTTAAACAGACATTCGCTCTGCCTATACCGAAATCAAGGATTCGGTTGAGGAACAAGTAAGAGAAGCCTGGAAAGCCAAGGAGGCATCATTTCATCAAATCCACGAAAATGCGGTTGGCTATGGAAAAGGATAGGCGACGGCGATCATCAAGCGGTTCATAGATGATGAGTTCGGGCAGTGAGGTCGGTCAAAAGAAGAGATATGACCAGCTTGATCAAAAGACAGACTCGTTAGAGAAGAACTCATGGGATACATAGATCAAGTAGCCACTATCTCGCAATACCCGATTTCGATGTCAAAAAGGGAAGATAGTGAGCTCAAGAAAAGAGTTGAGTTACAAGATGATCGGCTAATGGCGCTAAATCGAGGATAGATGAGCTTTACGAAGAAGCTGTTGAAAGCCGAGGAGGAGAAGAAGAAAGAAGGCTGAGGAAAATTCTCGAGAGGGCGTTGAGGAGGTTGAAAAGGAGAACCACAGTGAATCCACCGAGTCCGAGCCTCGAACCCGAACTTCCTTCCATGGCTGATCCTGCTCCTGCCCTGACTATCAAATCTCCCTCATCCTCTTCTAAGTCTGGGGAAAGCTAAGGCCTCAAGCCAAGTTCAAAAGACCCGGTCTGAGACAGAAGAAGAGGCGAGAGTGCTTAAGAGGAGAAGAGAGGAAAAAGAAAAGTATAAGAGAAGAGAAGCTAAGAGGAGAAGGGAGCAAGAAAAGGCGGTGGGAAGACGTCGACGGGGAAGACGAGGAAGTGGGTGCGAGAAATCAAAGAATACGAAGGAGAAGAAGTCTTTCGCCCATTCCATAGAATGAAGTTGTGCCCAAGGAAATCCTTCCCATGGATCAACAAGCTAAATGGAGAGCTTATGAAGGGGAATGAATCTTCTGTTTCACGTCTGCAAGAAAATCTCTTGGGGCACGAGGCGAGAATATTGCTTTTCATGAATGGCCGGAGGCGAAAGACCCAAACTTCTATCAGTATTTAATCGACCTTGGAGACGTAGAATTTAATGTGGACATAGTCGCACCACCGTATGCAACCATGTCCGCTCCACTAAAGCAAGATGGCCAGCTAGACAGAGAAAAGGTGAAGCAGATGCTGATCTAGGCCGAGAATGTGGCTGATCTAGTCAAGGTGGGGAGACACCGAGCTTGAAGAATCGTGTCTTCGATTTGGATGACTATTCCGTAAGAAGATAGGTGGTATGATTAAGTCTTACTTTTACTCCTCTCGATTGTTTCTTTGTGAAAGATGAAGTTATAAGAATGTGAAAATCCTGTGAATAGTCAGAAATATATCTTTTGAACTACTCTCACAAAAATTAAAGTGTTTAACTAACTTGTTACTCATTAACTAACTCTTGATTTAAGTCACTGTTTTATAAATTTATAACACTAAATCATCCGAAAAACTTCAAATCATCTATGTTTTCTTCAAAGTACTTGACCTTGACTTTGAGCAACTACATTGCTCTAATCATCTCATTAATTGAACTATTGCTCGATTATACGATTATGTGGCTTATTTGTATATTTTGTTTCACTTTCAATTTTTACTAACAATTTTTCTTTTCTTTGAGCTGAGTTTTAACATCATCAAAAAGGGGGAAATTGTTAGGAAAAGGAAAAGTATATTTAGTTTTGATGTGTTAAAAATGTAAAATAGGATGACCACTAACATCTTGTATAGACAAATGAAGTATTTAAAACTAAGTATAGAATATCGACGAGGACAAGATGTCGACAAGGACAATTTCCGAGATAATGAGAAAATATCGGATGAGGTCAAGATATCGAGACAAGGACAACACGTAAGATAGTTGAAATACAATACTAAAACACCTAGACAGAAAGAAGATGAGGACGAGGTGAAGTAAACATCGACGATGAGGTGTTAGAGAAATATTATACGAAGATTCAAGAAGCGGTTTCAACAACTCAAGAGGAAGTTACGTAATTCAGTTATATTGTTATAAGCCGATCAAAACCGAATTCAAGGAAGTTATAACTACCAGAGAAGATCTCTATAAATAGGGATAGAAATTATTTTAGAAAAAAAAAAATTTTTATACTTTGCACTCATCATTATACTTTGTATTCACAAGCAATAGAAATTGTACACATTCACAAACGTTTTATACGTTTCTCGTTCTTAGTGTTTATAGAACACTTTTTCATTAGATCTTCAAGCCATAGATATTCGTAAATTAGGAAGATTCATTGTAAGGTCAAGATTCACCACCGTAAGTAAGTCACGAGAAGAAGAAAGTAAGTAAGTGAAGGCCCTTCTTCAAATTTGAAGAAGGAGAGTGGACGTAGGATCGTTTGATCCGAACCACTATAAATCCCGTGTTGTTTCTTCTTATTGATTGTTTACTTGTTTTCATTGATTGTTTCTTGATCACAAAATTAAATATCCGATAAGCTTTAGATCCTATCTGAATTGAGTTTAATCAACAATCAAGCTCACTGTTAAACCGATTTTGAAGTTGATAGATTATCTAAGCTCGAAAAAGTTTTTGATAATCTATTCATCCCCCTTCTAGATTATCACTAGAGGGCATTCCGCTTTTAAGTGATTAACTCTTTCTAAAGGGACCCAACAAAATACACAAGGGATCTTATAGAAAAGTTTGGAATAGGTACCAGCCGAGAGACTAAGATACCTATGATGACGAACTTCTCCATGGATCCAGATGATAAGGGGGAAGACACCGATCGGATAGAATACGAGGATTAATAGGTTCATTATTATACTTAATCGCTAGTAGACTGATATTTCTTTTGCGGTAGGTGTCTGTGCACGTTTCCAAGCTATGCCAAAGAAGAGTCATCTTGAAGCAGCCAAGAAGATTCTTGAAAGGTACAATAAATGTAGGACTGTGGTACCCGGTGACGATAATTTCGAGTTATCTGGATACTCGATTCAGATTTTGGTGGGTGTAAGATAGATAGGAAATCTACCTCTGGAACTTGTCAATTTCTGGGAAGTAAGTTGATTTCATGATTGTCTAAAAAAACCTCTGTAGCTACTTTTACTACTAAGCCGAGTATATGTCACCTAGAAGTTATTGCTCACACCGATCTGGATCACCAACTAAGGGATTATAATATTATCACTAGAGATGTACCAATCTTTTGTGATAGTAATAGTGTCATAGCTATTACTCGTAACCCAGTCTTACATACTAGATGTAAACATGTTGATATTAGACACCATTTCATTCGTGATCATGTCAAAAAGGTAACATCGATTAGAGAAGATATTAACCGATTTTCAACGAGTGACATTTTGACAAAACCTTTAGCAGAGACGAACTTTAAAGAGTTGTCTGTATAATTAGGATTGTTAGATGCATCTTTAGTTAATCTTTAAACTACTATTCTATGCATTTCAATTCTTCTCTCTCACTTTCTTTACTATGTCTAGAAAGAAATATCGATTTGTAAAAGTTCATATGGACAATCACAGAGTTTGATATCATTGATCACCTTTAAGGGATCAAAAATCAAGGATTAGTCTATTGACTTTAACTAACTTAATATTTACTTATCGACATAAAGTAATTCGCATAAATATACATTAGTCATCTGTTTGCCTAAAGCGGATGAGTATGTGTACCTTGTGTATTTTACTTAAAATATTACTAATGGTTTATCAAAGTGTTTTTGGTTACTACGGACCGAAATTTTATCAAATATAGTTTTGAAAACGCTCGGTGATATTCACGCGCATAAATTGGAGGCGGTTCAGCAATTTAAAATGTCAACAGCTCCACGCGCGACATATTAAACATGGCTAATATTAATTCATCACACTTTTCATAATAAAATAGCCATGATTGCATTAATATAGGCACGAAAACCCATTTTTGCACTTTATCACCAATTATGAGAATTTATAATATTTTATTCATTTTCTTTCCTTATAAATAGGAGTTCGTATGCATTCTTTCATTTACGCACATAAAACTTGCATTCACTCTTTCTCAAATTTTTTTTTTTCCCTCTCAAAAAGCTTCAACATCTTCAATGGCGGACAAGTCAAAACCAGAGGTTAAGTTTGAATATGATCTTGAAAACATCGGGAAGAAGACAAAATCATAAATTTATGTCGATTGGGAGACTACATCGAGACCCCGAATCAATAGAGATCCTACAGCCTTTTGGAATCCAGTGGGTTGAGACAAGATTGTACCATGAAATCGAAAAGGGAAGACACGGATGATCTTGTTGTGGAATTCCGCTCAAGAGCAACCTTCAAGAATAGTTCTATTGAATCAACAGCTAGAACTAATGGCGAGAAAAGTTAAAGTGGTTGTTCTTGTTGAGGATTTGGGGAGGATTTTTGGAATTTTTACAAAAGGTGTGGATCCTTTTCACTACAAGAGTGAAGAGTACTTAGAAAGCTTTAGATTGATGGCGAGGAGTTCGCGTCAAAATACCACCACAAATCGAAAAGACCCAATGTTGAAGAGGAAGTATAGACTTCTTATGTTAATCTGACGAAATGCATTCTGGGTGAACAACAGAGTCATGATGGGTTGACGAAACCTTAATTTGCCGCTTAAGAGCAATTATTGATGAAGTTCAAGTGAACTAGGCTAGATTATCGTTCACAAGGCTTGTTGAAGAATTTAAACGGTTTCAAAAGATACGTATTTCAAAGACAAGGGTCAGATGGTCTTTGAAATCTACAACCAACATGATGATTAGGATTACCATAATCTTAGAAGATAAGATTGGCACAAACAATCTCAATTTGGAAGATTGGCGTAAAAAGTTACACGAAGTAGAAGGGTTTGCTTACCAATGACGAGAAGATCTTTGGTCCCTCAGTTCGAAGGAGATGAGGATGCTCCAAATGTCCAGTGCACCAAAGAAAAGGGCTGCAAAAGTGAAGGCCAAGAAAGTTGAAACTCTTCGATGGATGAATCTTTATCGGATGAGGTCAATCGCATAAGGAGGTTGAAATAATGGAGAGGACATCTTCCCAAGGGGAAGTGTCTCTACCGAGGCTGCAGTGGACCTCGGGGCAAGGAGAAAGAGTTGAGATTTCCTCACGAGAGGAATCGAGAAGAAGGCTGCTCAATCATCATCATCATCTTCATCATCCTCTTCCGAGGATGCATCGGTATAAAGAACCAGCCATCTCCCAACTTCGCGATGAAGAGGCGAGACGTGGTCGCCGCCTCGAGCCTCTAAAACGACTCCACTCCTAAAAGTCAAACACATCCACCCACCCAAACTTCACTGATCCGTTTTCATTTTTGTCTACTCCAACATCATCCGAACCAAATCTTTATCTCCACCTTCCTAATCCATCCAGAGAAATGGGTCCTACCGATGTCTCACTTCGCATCCTTGGAAAAATATACCTCATCAAAAAGGAATCCGCCTTAGCCGAAGAACCTGAGCTTCTAAAGGAATTGGTGGACGTTTGGTTGCTAAGGAGGATAAGGACATGATCTTTTGAGGAGACAACGATCCTCATAAGAGAGGCAGAGGAAATAACCTCTCCATCCTGGGAGAAAACTATCCTAAGGAAAGCTGGTCTAAATTCTTTTGAGGAGATACTCTCGATGATTAGTTCATAGACTATATACTCGGGAGAGTTTATCTAAGGTCTCCTATCAAAGAACCAAATTGACTCCGCTAAGGAGACAAGGAGAAGGAAGTTGAGAAAGAAACAGAGAAAGTAGATGAAGTAGGTGATAAAGAGGAGGTTGTGGAAAAAGGAGTTGAGGAGGTAGAAACTGAGGTTGAGCCAAGGGTAGTGGCCGAGGAAGGAGTTGGTGGAGCCGCCGATGAGCCCGCCGAGATGGATACGAGGGGAGGCACAAGCAGAGCAGATTAAAGGCCGTGAACCACCGAGGGAGAATCACAAATGCCACCACGACAACCACATTGGGCGTATACTCCACCACCTGAGGTGAGGCAACAAAAATAAATCGAGGAGATCGATTTAACCCTATCTTCTCCATCTGAAGTTGATATCGCTCAACCTTCCATATCGTTGTCTGCATCCGACGTAGAAGCACCGAAGGCAGAGGTGACAAGCCTTAAGGCTGCGTGTCTTAATGCTTTTCAAATGATTCCAGGACTTGTCACCTCATCAATTAAGGAGAATGTAGAGGATGCGAGATCAAAAGAAGACAAACATTGACCTCTACTTCTCTAGAATCGATACACGAAGAACAAATGGCGGAGGTCAAGACAAAAATTGCTCAAGAAGAGAATGCGCAAGAGGCCTCGGGTAAAACAAGACGTCCGTAATGCTTACTTTGAAATAAAGGATGTTGTTGAAGATCAAGCCAAAGAAGCATGGAGTGCTAAAGAAGCCTCGTTTCAGCAAGTTTTGCGAATGTCTCTTGCCATGGAGAAAGCTTCTCGCATAACTCAATAAAGCAATATCTGGAAAATGAATTCAAAACCATTGAAGCCGCTCATAAGAAGAGGTTTGATCAAATAGATCGAGAAGACGGGTCTTGTCGACACGAATTGTTGGGTCAACTTGAGCAAGTAGCCACTATCTCGTAATACGCATTTTGCCGATGCTAAAAAGGGGAAGGTGGTGAGCTCAAGAAAAGAGTAGACACCCAAGATGATAAGATTCTCGCTCCATTTGAAAATTGAGGAGCTAGCCGAGGAATTGCCGAAGGCCGAGGAGGCAAGAAAGAAAGATGCCGAGGACAAGTCCCAGTGAGTTTTGAGGAGGTTAAGACGAGGATCATATGTGGCGAGATGTAAAGGCGGCTAAACCCACCGAGTCCAGGTCGAGGAAATTCATGTACAAAATCCTGCGCCCATCCAGGCCATTCAATTATCCTCAAGCGGACTAAATTGAAAAGCTAAGGCTTCTAGCCAAACTCCGAAAACTCCACCGAGGTTGAAGAGGAGGAAAAAATCAAAAAGAGGAAGAGGGAGGATCTGCAAAGTATAAAAGAAGAGATGCCAAGAAAAGAAGGGAACAGGAAAAGGTAACCGGAAAATTCTATGATCGTAAGACGAAAAAATGGGTTCGAAGGCTACAAATGAACAGGAGAAGATGTCTTTCAACCATACCACAGATGTGAGGCAATGCCAAAGAAAATCGATGATGGGAGATCAAGAGAGGTGGAGATCTTTTGAGGCGAGTGTATCTTCTTCTTTCACGTCCGCAAAAAGATCACATGGGGCTTTGATGAAAACATTGCCTTTCACGAGTGGTTGGAAGAAAGAGATCCGAACTTCTACCAATATCTGATTAACATTGCCAATGAAGAATTCAACGCAGATATAGTCGCACCACCTACTCACGATTGGCTCCTATGACTAGAGATGGTCGTCTGGACCACGAAAAGGTAAAGCAACTAATAATCAAAGCGAAGCCGCGGTGACCTAGCGTAAGGAGGAGAAACGGAAGAAAAAGGTCTTCGATCAAGTTAAGTGTACCTGAAGAAGACAAGTGGTATGACTTAGATCTTATCTTTCACATGATCTTTGTCTGCCTATCATTTTTTGCGATCTCGTATGAATTCAAGATGTCATGAATATATTTTGATCTACTCATATAAAATAACATGGTGTTGAACTAACTCAATTGACTTAATTTCATAACTAACTAAATCTTAAAAATTGGTAAGTCTCAATCGATTAAAATCTATTAACAAAGAATTCATTTGTCAAAACCGACCGACTTAACTATCTCGATGAACCGAATATATCCGACTATCCGACTATGTGACTTAACTGTCTAATTACTTTTGATTTTTTTCTCTTTTCTTATTTTACTAACTCGTCACTTTTCTTAAGAGGTTTTAACATCATCAAAAAGGGGAAATTATTAGGAGAAAAATATATTAGTTTTGATGAAGTTAAGATGAGTGTAAAATATGATGACCAAATTAAACTCTGTAAAGTCACCGATGTAATGAAATCATGTAATGGGTCAAGTAGTTAGAATAAGATGAAGAATAGGTGGAAAGTCGGATAAAAATAAGAATCGATAAAGACAAGTTATCGACGATTTGGACACTTCAAGATCGGAGTAATGAGAAGACATGAAGATGACCAGATGAGGTGGAACTCGTCAAGATGAGTAGAAGAAGATGACTTAAAGTGTTATAACAAGATTCGATTAGTTGGTTATAACAAACAAGTGAAGAGTCAACAAGGAAGTTACAACTATCGATACCAGCTTTTCTATAAATAGACCCTTTGTTTAGAGTAGAATAACTTTTGTAATTCTCGTAATTCACAAGCAATTTTGTAACACAATCAGCACTCACTAAGTTCATACTTACACACAAGAACGTTCTTTACGTTCATAATTTTCATAGTGTTTATAGAACACTATTATTCACATCTTCGAGCCATATATTTTTAGAAATCAGGAAGAACTACTTGTAAGACTCGAGATCTTCATTGTAAACCGTAAGTAGGCAAGTAAGGGAGAAAGTAAGTAGTGAAGGCCCTTTCACATGATTGTGGAAGGAGAGTGGACGTAGGATTTTTATAAATCCGAACCACTATAAATCGTGTGTTATTTACTTTCGCACTTCTTCAAGTTACTTTATTGTTTACTTTTAATCTCATTTTTCAAAAACATTTATTCTTGGAATTATCAATCGTATCAAGTATAAATAAAATACTTCCGTAGTTAAATCGATACTTGAAGAATCGAATTAATTTGAACTGTCTGCAGGTTTAATTTTTAGAAAGGAAAAATTGGATAGGTTGAAAATCTATTCAACCCCCTTTCTAGAACAAAAACATCATTCATCTTCAAAAAAATTGTAGTTTTGGTCCCATGAGAATTTTTCAACGACAATGTTAATTCCACGTTATTTTTGTCCTTTTTTGGCAAAAATAGTCCCGACCATTATTTCTTTGGACCAAAACTGTAATTTTATCTTATTCTCTTAGGTCCAAAATTATGATTTATCACTCTTTTGGGCCAAAAACCATGCTTATTTGTATTGAAAAATCGGGAAGCGGTCTCTCTGGGGCGTCCTCCTACTCTTGAACTAACTGTAATTTTCTTGTACTAAAAATGTCCAAAAAAACTACGGGATAAAAATGTCACAAAAAGACCATTTTGGTAAAGCTTTCATTCTCTTGGGACCAAAAATTCAATTTACCCTTCATCTTCTCCTTCAAGAAGATTTCGCAATCGACAAATTCCCAATCTCAAAAAACCTCTATTAGTATAAATCGGAGAAGAAGGTATTCTTTTTTTTTTTTTTTTTTTCAGTAGAGAAGAAGGTATGTTAGTTCCTTAACAAGTATTGTTAGTTTCAAGTTATAAAAAATTAGAAAACAGAAAATCAACAACAATGATAAAATAATATAAATATATATATATATATATATATAACATAATTATTTCAATTCATTCATCATTGTTGGAAATACAATGGTTAGGAATCACTAACCTATAACGCAAATGAATGATTGAGCCGGTTGAATTCTACGTACCTTTGTGATCCTCCGAGTCGAAATACAACCGCGTATATTATTCGGATTGCTTTCATAAATTCACCATTTAAAATGCCTTTCATTTGAGTATTCATGTGATCATGATATTTTGGTGAAGAAAATGTTACGTACGTATTCTCATTCTTCTTTCATGCGGGAGAAAAATTTCACTTTATTTTCTCAAATGATGGAAGTTACATAACTTCCTTCACTCTTATCCACTTCATGAGTGATTTAATAAAATAAATAAATTTAATTATTTATTTACTTTCATCTCCCACTCACACATGAAGTTTGAGTCTTATTCTCATCTATTTCACCTTTTATATCATCACATAATACATTTTTCATACGGGCAAATAAATCGTGTGACCCTCGAGAATATGAGTTTTTGTGTTATACACTTGTTAAAGATATATAGCAACTCAACCAGTTTTATATGTAGAATTCAAAACTCGTTATACCCCGTAACTCTTTCAATTAACACAAGTTGACATATCTCTTTCAATCCCTTGAAATTATTAGAGCATATTCAAATTTTCATCAAATCTATGTATTCATAATCAAGTTCTCAACTCGATTGACCGGTCAATGAATCACAATAGATTGTGTTAATAAAGACATCCTTCCTTTCACACAAAATATCTACAGACTCCCACTATAGCTGCTTTCCTAGACATGTACCGCACCGCCGAATTATCTTAGCTATTGGTAACATGCTAAAGTAGCAACACTAAAGTGAAGACTTAAAAATATAGCGAGAAAGTCTTAAGGGTACTTTAAGAGGTTTATTTAAACCTCAAGGCCTCATACAATGAGAAAATAGGGATATCTTTCTCATTTCCTTATGGTCAACTTAGCACATGTGGTATGAACACATGTTACGATGTCTTGAACTTCCGAGAATGGAAGTGTATGTCTTTGAGTCATTTTCTCTCTCATCTCGACATCGTATAAATCATAGTTCAAGTGTATCCTGGACACTTAACTTGGATTTCCTCCCACTATAGTCTAGGGAATCCATTGATTTAGCTTATGAACAAGTCAAATAGATTTGTGGTAAAATGCATTGCGATTATTTCCAAATAATCTCATCTCTACACACACTCTGATGTCGGAGGTGATTGCTCGTATGAGTGAGCCAATCTATACTTGTCGACACACTATTATGTGAACCATCACATAAATTACAATACATAAATTTCTAGTAACATTAACATATACTCATACCATGTCCAAATCCATTTAAACTTTAATCTTAGATGTCCAAGACATCTATATGAACAAGTTTGACGAGAGGATTTGCTAACATTTATAAGTAAAATGTATTTTAAGAATCACTATTTCAATCTTTGTAATATCTCTACAAAGAACCTTTTTAGAGTATTTGGTTTTCTTGATACTTAGAATATCTAGTGTAAGCTTTAGTTGCTTTGACTATCACTAAATAGTAGCAACTCCCACTAAAGTATTTTATTCCACAACGAATTGTAGCAACATCTCTCACCAGATATTTGATTCCATAATGAGTGGCAACAACTCCCACTAGAGTGTTTAATTCCACAATGAATCGCTACATCTTCTATTAGAGTGTTAGATTCCATGGTAATCTCTACAGCCTCCCACTGGAGTGTTTGATTACTTGGTAAAACGCTACACTCCCACTGGAGTCTTTGATTCCACAATGAATCACTATAGCTCCCACTCGAGTCTTTGATTCCTCAATGAATCACTATAGCTCATACCGAGTGTTTGACTCCAAAATGAATTGCTACAACTTCATTTAAAATGCTTACTATTCCCAAAAGTTTCAAGAAAATCTCTTAACCAAACTACCTCTTGTCTGCAGATGCACTTGCCACAAGTTTGACTTCTATAGTGGACGGTGCTATACAGATCTGTCTCATACTATGTCATTAGATTACTTCAATTTTCAAGCAAGATGACATAACCGGAATTTGATTTACGTTAATCTAAATCACTATTCCAGATTGTATCTGTATACTTTAAACATTTAAATTTTAAATTATCTCCTTGAGATAATAACTGCAATACCACTCGAGATATCTAAAAAAAAAAACAAACACTTTCTTTTAGTGATTTTCTCAGAGTAATTGATATCTCGCTAACCAAAACTAATAGCTCAACTATTGTCTCAATGTGTGCACAACTTAGCATACATTAGACTTTCAATTGCATTTGTATATGATATTATTGACATCTCATATTTGAGTTTTCGACACTCATCACAAGACAATGACTCGTCTTTCACAACATGAGTATCAATAGGTTTTCATACACCTATTTTAAATTGTTTAAGAAGTCTCTTTGCGTAAGCCTCTTAAGACAACCTCAAGTAACTTCTTCGAACAATCTTTATGAATCTTTCCATAAAAACATACTCACGTTTGTCATTCCTTTAATAATATAACAATAAAATAGTATTAGAATTACAAAACTATCTTGGACCGTTTAACTAAGCACAATGATCTTTGTCTTTCACAACAGAGTTATATGAGATAATCATTTAAATGAAATCTCAAGTTACACTATCTTGAGGATTATTTAAGTTCGTAAATCAACTTTTCAATTTACAAACATTATCCTCTTAGAAGATTGAATCCTACATGTTACATGTAGACTTCTTCTTCCCATTTCCCATTGGAAAAACTAGTTTTTAACGTCCAATTTGATGTAATTCTAAATCTAAACTTGATATATTAGCTAGAATCACTGAGGTAAAAATTACAACGAGATGGAAAAAAATTATACACTCCTTTTAGAGTATAAATTTTCCATCGCGTGAACTTTACTACCTCACTATAGAGTCATCGGTCTCAATTTAATTTTGAGAATTCATTAATTCTCAATTACTTAGTGTCTTGACGATAAGTCTACAAGTTTCCAAACTTCGTTTGACCTCAACGATTCAAGTTTGTCTTACATTGCTTTCTTTCACTAGTCTTTTGTCACCCGAGATGGAACCTCTCGAACGTTTGTAGGTTCTTCCCCATTCACTAAAGACTTATCATATTTTTACGGATACTATAATGTCATTCAAGCATATATTCTCTAGACAATTACTCTCATCAAGATCCATCCGATCTTAAAAAGGTAAAAATCTATCAAAGAACATTTTATCAAGAAATCACTCCCACTTGGATCTCGATAGAGAGTGATTACTACAATCCCAAAAATATGATTTAGATTTTATGTGATTCTATCTCAAGTATACTTCAACCTATTTGATCAACGATTAACACGTATCCCTTAGATTTAACAACATACCTAATGAAGGTACAATTAATCACATGGACCCAACTTTCATACCGACTCAAAGAATCATGTATGTGAGCCGCCGATCCTTATATCTAAGGATACCGATTAGGTATTTCACCTATCCGTAGATCAAAAATGATTGAAGTAATCAACTATGAATAGTCATTACAAAACAACCATCAACAACTAATAACTACCCATCTCTCCTCAAAAGAGATGGTAAAATTAGCTTATGTTTACATGGATCTCCTCACATCCAACAATGTTCAAATCTCTAGATTAGTACCACCATTACGTAATGGTGTACAATATTTTAATGATTGTTGGATTTTGTCTTTCTCATTACGCTGTCCATTGAACTGTTTGGATCTCGTGACGCGCTCTAAAGGTTCTTAAGACCTTTTAAAATCATGTCTTTTAATTCACAGACAATGTTAGGAAATATCTAAAACCATCATAAGTCTTAGACATGTGTGAAATTAAACAGACACCCTTTAAAGCATGAGAAATCCATTAACGTAAGTGTTGGTCCCTGAATGTTGAGTAGATTTAAAACCTTGAGATAACATTCTAGAACAAAATCTAGAAAGGGGGTTTGAATAGATTTTATAGATTTTTCGAATCTCTCAAAATCAATTCAAAATATCGATTTGACACAATGGAAAACAATAGTAAACTCAACTATTAACAAGATCAAAAGCAAGGCTGATATTTAGATTCTAGTTAAGATTCTGAATTTTAATCTTGAATTAACAAAATTGTAACTTGAACAGAAATTAAAGAAAGCAAGAAATAACACTGTGATTTATAGTGGTTCGGATTATAACAATCCTACATCCACTCTCCTTCTCCAAACTTTGAAGAAGGGTCTTCACTAGCCGCTTACTTACTTACTTGTACAAACTTTACAAATTACAACTCGATCTTCAACTCTTTAACAATCTAATCAACTCTCTGAAATCTAACTCTAAGAATAAGATGTGTTTTTGAAGATGTGAAGTGAAGTGTTCTATAAACACTTAGAAAATATTTGAAATCTCTCTTGACAAATACTTTGTGAAATCAATAGTGAATAGTGTGAAAAATCAAATTTGCATTAGTATCTAGAAAAATAAAACTTAGACATATTTATAAGTCTGAAAAAATAGTTAGTTTGTTAGTTAGTTCTAACAAACCGGAAACCGCTCAACAAACTTATTCTTGAAAACCGCTCTTGACCTCGGTGATTCTTCCTACTCGTCTGCGGTGACTTGGTGAAGACTTGCCTTTCTTATTCTACTCGGCTTGTCTTGACCTCGTCCCGAGCTTCTCATGATCATCTCCCGCAGATGGTAAGATTTGAGCTTGTCTCCGGATGACCTATAAACTCGAGCTCCAGCTAACTAAATCGGCTCCCGACCTAGTCTGATCGGCTTAGCATCGAAAACTCGGTCTTAAGTTGTTTATCAACGTTGTCTGCTCCTCTGGATTGTTCCTTTTAACTCATCAAAACTCTACTTGGTCTAACAATTTCCCCTTTTGATGAAGTTAAAACCTACAAAAAGAGACACACTCACAAATGAAGTCAGTTTAGGATTAATCAAGATTATTAAATAGGTATATCAAAGCACATTTTTCATATTACAAAGAGTTCAATCACATTAAAGCACTCAAAAAAATTAAGTCTTTTAGACTCTTTTAAAAAAAAAACTTAGAAAGGAAACGGAAAAAAAAAAATTGAGTCTTAAGACTTAGAAAGATTTTCAACAAATTTTCAAGTCTCGAGAGATGAAATTCTCGGATGACTTGTACTTAGAAAAATTTTAAGTCTTTCTTAAAGCAAGAAAGATAACTTTAAGAAAATAAGACAAGTAAAATGAATCAAGCAAAGTATATTCACATTGGATTTACAAAGATTACAGATGGAAAGATAATAGAAATGAGAAATAAGGAAAAGAAAAATCCTGTTTCTATCGAGACTCCCCATTGCTCTTCGTCCGAGATCATCACCAATTGAATACACGCCTCCTAAGCCGCTTTAGGTCCTCTTCTTGAGTAAGTCCAGATTCGGCCTCTGCTTTCTTTAGAATCCCCTAAACCCAGCCTAGGTCCAGTGGTACCATCAGGCTTCTTCAGGAATGGCATACTCGAAAGCCGGAGAGATCAGTTGACGTTGAATTCTACATCACTTCTTCCAAAGCAGCCGAGCATAGAAGTCTGTGTCTACATTCTCAATCCATTCGTGCCAAGCCAAATCTGGATCTTGTTGAGTTGCTCCTGGGGCTTTAAGAATGTACCAATAGTACATCCACATTCCCTCCAGTATTTTTCTCTCTCGTACTCACTGAATACTTTCCGCAAGCCGCCTTAGGAGGAGCAGATGTGTTGTGGAATGGTCCGAATTTCCCACGCCTTGATCTCTCGATCATCCATTTCCGCTCAGCAGCACTCTAGAAAACATTGGAGTCTTTCTTCTTTCTCTGCCTCTTCTTCTCTTTCTTGCCATAGAATTCCATCTCTCTTTTAATTCTTTTGATCTCGCTCATCCGAGAGATTAGAATAATCGGCTTCTCTCTTTCCTTTTCCCTTAGCGGCAGCTCAGTAACAATTTCACTGATCCGGCTCAGACTGCTACTTCCTTTCCTTTTCCCTTGGCTCCTTCTGATTCACTTCTTTTAATCGAGCTAAGAGTTTCGCAGATCCTTTCCTCCTCTTCTTTCCTTCTCTTCTCCTCATCCTCCTTTACAGCCTTCTTCAAGTTGACTCACCCTCACTGGAGTGCAGCCACTTCATCGAGATTTGATTCGAGCTTCCTCCCCGGCCGCCTCCGTGATCACCGTGTGTTGGCCTTCATGCCTACGTCTTTCCCGGTCTCCTCGACCACACTGTGAGGGCTTGTCTCTTTTCAGCTTCGCTTTTTCCCCCTTTTTAACTTCAAAGCAGCCCAAGTTTGTGAGTTTTTCATCCAATGTGTTGCACTTGGCCCTGAAGTCTCGAGTGGTCTACAACCAGCTCATTTACTACCAAATTGATTATACCCTTTCACTTCCTCTTTTAAAGCCATCACCTCGGCCTCCATTGCTTTTACTTTGTCACAAAGACAAGGTTAGTAGTAGTTATGATTTTATCGGTATAGGTTTACCTCTACTTCTCTCATGCTGGCTATCATTGTGTCTCAGAATGTGACTTTGACCATTCTCCTTGTCTTCCTTTCCATCTTCCTTCCGAAGGTTGCATTTATCTTTTTCTCGACAAGGGATAGAATGGAGAAGATAGCAGTGGTGGGGCATAGATCGGTGTCATCATCCTCGGTTGAGGAATCGGACGAGGAGGGTATGGGTTCTGCTTTGAGTAAAAGGGAGAGGGATAGATTGAGTTAGAATAATTGGAAGAGAGGAGTAGGATATGATTGGAATTGGTGAGGTTTGGACTGTGGGGAGAGTGATTTGTTCAGATGGAGTTGGGGAAGATGTTTGTGTTTGTATGGTAGGGATGGTAATGGGAGATGAGGTTGGTAATATGGGTGTTGGTGGTTGAGATGAGGTATGTTCAGTTCATTGGTGGGATTTGGATTTGGATCATGGGGAGGTAGAGTCATTGAAGAGGCTCGGGATACCGGCTGGGATATCCCTTCATTGCACTGTTTGGGTGGTGGGATTTCGTGAGTCGGAGGCTCGAAATGCCACTGGGGCATTTCTTCATTGCCGGGTGCGGGAGATAATTGAGGAGATGGGGAAAGATTTGTACTGTCTCTGGAATAGGTGAGAGAGTAGCTTCCTTGGTTGGGGAGGGTGGGACCTCCACTGCCCAACCTCACTGCTATCTCAAGGATCGGGACCTCCTCCGGTAGCGGGGTTGATAATTCCATCTGCTGCTCGGAGCTACCAGATTTGGTGGAGCCTTGTGAGCTTTGAGGTGCTCGTCTTGGCCTCCTCATTAGAGGAATTTCAGCCTCCTCTTCCTCTTCTTCATCTCGAGGCAACTTTGGCGGGGTTACTGAGCAGCTTTCCCCTTCTTCTTATCCACGGCTTTTACCACCCTCCTTTTCTTTCTCCTCCGAGAAACCCCGGGACTGCAGCAGCTGTTTAACTGATTCTACTTGAGGCGCGACCTCACCGCTGCCTCCTCATGTCCCTCTCGCTTCGATCTCGGTAGGAGGCACCTCGGGTGGTTAATTTGCTGGTTGTTGGACCTCTGCAGCCGCCTCCACCTCGAGCTCTTGCGGCATCGACTCATCGTCGAGTCCTGGATTTCCTCCAAGCCTGTCATCCTTGGTTAGGATTCCCTTCGCTTGGAGTACTTTTTTCGTGCCTATTCTCCAAACCTCCCTGTTAAGCCCTTCGATTAGAAAAGTGATTTTGTTGAATAGGCTGATCGTTGAAGTGGGAATCCAGCCCTCTGTGACGATTTGAAGGTCGATCCACTTCTTTTCCTCCCACAGCTTGTGAATCAACAAATCTACCCAATTCACAAGTACCCCATCCAGATGGCTCGCATCACACATAACTGGGTTTGGTTAACCCATCATGTGAGCTTTGCTCACCCAACACCGCCTTTGTGACCACCGTCATCAACACCAGTATTTCCTTCCGAGAAGGTTCTTCTTTAAATCCCTTCTTGTACCCCTCTGCGACACCCTCGACCATCATATCAAAGATGCCTCCCACTCGTCCTCCTTGTACGTCAATGGATTAATTCCCTCCATTGATGTATCAAAAATCCTGGAGATATTCTCCCCGGAATAGCTTAGCGTTGTTCCATCCACGGATGTGTCGAACCCATCCCGGGTATCTACCATTCTTGCCAGAATTCAGCCCCCAAGAGATCACTGTCTGTTTTGAGGAGATTTCATTGAGAGAAATCCCCGAGCCTTGATGCTTCAAGGAGACGAAGAATTTCGCCGATTCGAATCTTGGGTTGTTTCAAATCAACATACATTTCGCCTTCAAACGGTTTTGAAATATTCCTCATTCATTTTGAAATGAGAAATGTTGGTTGAAGTATATTTGGGTTTATGGGCTTTGGTGGTTTTGGAAGAAGATGCCATTGAAAATTTTGTGAATTTTGGAAAAGGGTTTGAAATATATGCAGTGTTTTCTCGAGAGTGAAAAATGATTAAGGGAAGAAGAAGATGTATTTATAGGAGGGAAAGTTTGGAAAGAGAAACCGCTTTGAAAACTAATCTTAATCTAAGCCGTTTATTTGAAATGAATTACTTTGCTCAATCAACGGTTAAAACTCGGATAAACGATTGGGATTCAGCGTGTAATACACTAACCTTTGAAATGCGTAAAAGTTACTTTATAGACTGTTGATTTGTGAGATATAGGTTACTTTATGCAGAGAAGTAAGTATTCTTGACGTTAGTCTAGGACTACCTTACTTCGTATAAGGGTTTTCAAAGCGAGATGAGTTTATAAAGTCATCTCGATAAAGTAACCTCGTTTGATTTTGAAATCAGTTTAGTTTCACCCTTTTAAAAAAATAGGCTTAGATTTAATTTTCTAAAGTTATTTTTCATCCAAACAATCCAAAAATATTTTTATATAAAAATATGGAATTTATTTTAAAAAATATCGTAATAAAAGTTTTGAGAACAGATGAGGTGAAAGCAGATGGTGCGTGACCTATTCCCGCAAAGACATGAACTCAAGAAAGACTATTAGTAGCTTGAGGTAGATCGAGATAGGGTGCGAGAAAGTCATCTTTTTGAGAAAATCAGTGACTATTGTGCCCTTGTCTCATTTACTATATGTCGAGATAAGTAATTATCATGTCGATAAGGTCAATATGACTAATCCTTGATTCTTGATTCCTAAGAAGGAGATCAATGATATCAGCTACCTGATTGTCCTTTGACACAAATCTAGTCCGATAATTCCTTCTAGACATAATAAACTAAATTGATAGAGACAAAAATGAAGAGATAGAATTATAGATTTACTAAAGAAGCATCTAATAAACCTAATTCAACAGATAATTCTTTAAACCTTGTCTCTGCAATGGTTTTGTCAAGATGTCTGCTCTTTGGAAATCGGTCAATATCTTTTCAAGTCTCGATATCTCCTTTTTCTCGCATGATCTCGGATGAAGTGGTGTCGATATCTACATGCTTGCATCTTGTATGAAGGACTGGGTTATGAGTAATAGCTATGGCACTATTACTATCACAAAAGATAGGTACATCTTTGGTGATAATATTATAGTCCCTTAGATGTTGACTTATCGGATCATTTGTGAACAACAACTTCCACCGCCATATACTCGGCTTCGATTGTGGAAGTAGCTACAGAGGTTTGTTTCTTAGACAACCATGAAATCAGCTTGCTTCCAAGAAATTGGCAAGTACCAGATGTAGATTTTCTATCTATCTTACACCCACCAAAGTCTGAATCGAGTATCCAGACATTTCAAAGTTGTCATCACCGATACCACAATCCAACATTTCTTGTTCCTTTTCAAATACTTAAGGATTTTCTTTCTTTTCAAGATGACTTTTCTTAGGATTAGCTTGAAATCGAGCACAAATTCCAACCGCAAATGAAATATCAGGTCTACTAGCGATTAAATATAATAAAGAACCAATAAGACTTCGATACTCGGTCGATCGGTATCTTCTCCCTTCTCATCTGGATCCATTGAAAAATTTATCATCATAGGTATTTTAGCTTCTCGGCCGGTACCTATCCCATACTTTTTAATAAGATCTTTTGTATATTTGGCTTGGTTTATGAATATTCCCTTCTTTGTCTCTGCTTGACTTGAAGTCCAAGAAAATAAGTCATCTCACCCATCATGGACATTTCAAATCTGCATTTCATAAGACTACTAAATTCTTCACACAAAGATATGTTAGTTGATCCGAATATTATATCATCAACATAAATTTGAACTAATAAAAGATCACAACCAAATTCTTTTCTAAAGATAGTTCTATCAATTCTACCTTTAACAAAACCATTTTGAATTAAATATTCAGACAAGGTGTCATACCAAGCTCTTGGTGCTTGTTTAAGTCCATATAGAGCTTTTCTTAGTTTATAAACCTTATCTCCTTTGACAAAGCCAGGGGTTGCTCTACATAAACTTCCTCAGCTAAGATTCCATTTAAGAAAGTGACTTAACATCCATTTGAAAAACTATGAATCTTTTAAAAGCCGCATAGGCTAAAAACAATCTTATGGCTTCCAAATGAGCTAGTGCAAAGGTCTCATCATAATCAATACCCTCTGATTGTGAATAACCTTGAGCAACTAGTCGGCCTTATTTCTAACCACAATATTGTTTTCATCCCTCTTGTTTTTAAAGACCCATTTAGTTCCAATGACTTTTTGATGATGAGGCCTTTCAACAAGCTCCCAAACATCTTGCCTTTGAAACTGATTTAGTTCTTCTTGCATGGAATTAATCCAGTTGGAATCGATTAGAGCTTCGTAATTGATTTAGGTTCAAGTAATGACACATAGCAACCGAACATACAATCTGCTCACCGGGTGATATGACATTACTTTCTTACCTTTATCTTTTACAGTAGATGATGTCTTGTCTCAATTGTTTATTTCAGATGATTCTATGTTACCTTCGACAACTCTACCCGATCACCGATGTGTTGTTAGTCGCCCGATCACCGATATGTTATTGGTCGTCTGATCGGTTGGTAGATCATTTGTTGAGGAAGTTCTTTCGTGTTCCTTTCCTTTGTCTCGATTCTTCCTCTTCATCCTGAATCGATTCTTGAGTGTAGAATTTTATGGTTGATCCTTTGATAGTCATCGATCCGGATCATCTAATATCTTTGTGATGTCCCCTGTCTTTTCAAACTCAAGAGAAGATTCATCAAATACCACATGGGGTGTTTCTTCTACACACAAGGTTGGCATCAAAGGTTTTTAATTGAGATTTCCCATTGTTGTGTATGAAACATTTACAACCAAATATATGAAAATATGAAATTTTGGGAGATCTTCCCTTCCAAATTTCATAGGGAGTTTTACACTTATCCTTGATAATCGGACTTCTATTTTGAACATAGCGAGGTTGTATTCACTACCGCCCAAAACCTATGAGGAGTGTTGAATTCATACAACATTGTTCTAGCTGTCTCTTTCAAAGTCCTATTTCTTCTCTCAACCACTCCATTTCTTTGTGGAGTCCTTGCCGCAGATGTTTCCCGAGCTATGTCATTCTCAATGCGGTAGTTAGAAATCAATTTATTTAGAAATTCAGTACCTTTATCACTTCTAATTTTAACAATATTTAATCCCTTTTCATTTTGAATCTTTTTAAGAAATTCGGAATCTTGGTCATAGTCTCATTCTTTTTGTACAAGAAAATAACCCAAGTAAATCTTGAAAAATCATCAATAATTACTAAGGTGTATTTTCTTCCACTAAAGCCGAGAGGAGTTCTTGGACCAAATAGATCCATATGAAGAAGTTCCGTAATCCTTTACGAAGAAGGACTACTTATTGTTTTAAAAGAAGCTTTGGTCTGCTTTTCCTTTTTGACAAGAAACACATACATGGTTCTTTGAAAATACTTTATTAGGGAGCCCTTTAACTAAAGATTTTCTTGTTATTTTGTTAAGAGTTTTGAAGTTTAAGTAACCAAGTCAATGCATTGCCACACCAACTTAAGTCATCTCGAACTCTTAGCAACAAGACAAGTATCTTTAGGACAACTTTTGAAGTTAGCAACATAAATGTTACCTTGTCTTACTCCAGCTAACAGAATATTTTTTATTTAAACCATCTAATACATAGCATGCATTATGAGTAAATTTGACATAAAACCCTTTATCACAAAATTGTGAAACAGATAGTAGGTTGTGCTTCAATCCTTCCACGTAGTAAACTTCTTGAACTTGAACATCTCCAATCATTAGTGTTCCAACACCTTTAGTAAGTCCATAGTTGTTGTCTCCAAACATCACTCTTGGTCCATCAATGGTTTGATAGTTAGAGAGAAGTCGTCTTTCATAGGTCATGTGCTTGGAACCACTATCAATATACCAGATGACCTCAAGAATGTCTCCTCTATCAACTATCTTCTTGTCTTCCCGCAATCACAAATTTATTTCTTAGGTACCCTTTGTACTTTGGGTCCTTTCAAGTTAAGTTGACTCTTAGGAATCCAGATAAAAATATCAATGTTCCTTAAAACCATAGATTGAAGCTTGCATCCATATCTATCTACTAAGATAAGACTTTCAAGATCAATCGATTTAGTTGATCTTTTGAAATTGTCTTGAATCTTGGTATAAATGGATAAGATTTGCTTCTTCCATCAAAGCTATTATACCTAGGATAGATCTTTGATTTAGTCTTAGATTCAGCCTTAGGAGTTACTTTTCTCGTCGATTTTTCTTTTCGAAGTATCGGATGAGGTGATTAATTCCTTTGGTTTCCAAGGACCGAATAAAGTTTCTACCTTAGGTTTAGTTGCTTTCACAAAGACTCTAGGTTTTATAGGATCATTTTTCTTATTCCTATCAAAACCTAATCCAGCTTTTATCATTAGACTTTTGTGATGAATTGAAGATTTTATCTATTGTAGTTTGAGAATTATTCAAAAGTCCCAACTTGAGATTTAATTCCCTGTTAGTCCTTTTATAATTTTCATCCTCGTAATAGATATTTGAAAATTTTATTTTCAAAGAACTCGATTCTTGTTCTAACTTATCTGTCTTATCGGACAAGGTACTGGTGATCATCTCGGTCGACATTCCCCCTTGAATGTACAGTCTGATTTCTCACTTTTCTTAGTCTGATTGACCTTAGTTAGATCAGAAATTTGATCCTTTAAATTAAGATTTTCGCCTCTATCTGTTTATAAGCGAGATAGAGCGGTCTCCAAATCTTTCAACGGTTTATCAATAAGACTAGGATCGATTTGAGATAAGGTGTCACGGTCATTATCCGATGATGAATAGTAATGTACCTCTTTAGCCATTAGACATATGTCATCATCGACCCAAAATCGATGAAGATGAGGATGATGATGTCTCACGAGCTTCTTCTTTCTCGGCTAGTAGAGCTCTCTGGTCAAGCATACCTGCTATCTCTTTTCTTCCTCTTTTCTTCTCTCTCTCTCGGAGTAAGTTGAGGACAATCATAGCTGTAGTGACTAGGTTTGCTGCAAGTATAGCATATATCTCCTCTGTCTGTTTTGGACTACTATCTCCTCGTCGATAGGTGACTTATGACTTCTTGGTGATCCTTCTTTTATCATTATACGAACTCTTTTCATCCCTCGTCGATCTATAGTTCCTTCGACCTAATCTGTCTCTTTTGTTTCTTCGTACTTCATCTTCGATCTTTCATATCTTTTCAACAAAAGAGTCATTTCTTCTTTTATAGACAAATCGGATGCTTTAGAAATCTTTTCGCATTCATCCCGATGAACAAATGCTCTTGTTTTTCCAGATGTGGATGACTCTGCCTCATCTTCTTCATCTTCAATGTGAATGTCATATTCCAGTAGCTTTAAGATGAGAAAAGAGAGTGTGATGTGATATTGATGACAAATTTTGTGTTGCCTTGAGAATATTAGCTTTCCCTCTCCATCTTTTGCTCAAAGATCCGAGTATCTTGTTGTTAATTTCTTTCTCAGTGTAAGTCTTACCCAAATCGGCTGCTTTGTTCATAAGATTAGTCAATCTCACATCCAGGTTGATCTACAGGCCTCACCATCCTTCATTTTGAATGTGTAAAAATATGTAGAAACGATCAAGCTTGTTTTCTTTGACACTGTTCGAGATCCTTCACAAATTTCAGCAAGAGTCTCCCACATTTCTTTGGCAGTCTTGCATCTTTTAACCTTTTCAATCAAATCCATACTTAGAGTCTCAATGATCTCGGTTCGAGCTACTTGATCAAGATTATGGACCTTTCTTTCATCATTTGTTAACTCGTAGCTCTTCTTTTCTTGTGCAGTTCGATTGGTGACTCGGCTCAGTCTTTGGTTCCTCCATGATAAAATTTTATAGGTCCCTCTTCAAGAACCTCTTCCATCCTATCATGATTGGCTTTTAGGTGATTCTCCATTCTAAATTTCCAAGAATCATAATCTTCAATAGAGAATTCTCGAAGATTTCTTGACTTTTGTTTTTCCCGATGACATGATGAAACAAAGGAACAAAATACTCCACAAACTAATTAGTAGCACCGTTAGTAGTAAAGAGGAAAATGAAGAAATTCAAGATACTTTCAATCTTATTCAAGATCTAAAATCAATATCGAAACGACTTAACACCGCTCTGATACCACTTGTTGGTCCCTGAATGTTGAGTAGATTTAAAACCTTGAGATAACCTTCTAGAACAAAATCTAGAAAGGGGGTTTGAATAGATTTTGTAGATTTTTCGAATCTCTCAAAATCAATTCAAAATATCAGATTTGACACAATGGAAAACAATAGTAAACTCAACTATTAACAAGATCAAAAGCAAGGTCGATATTTAGATTCTAGTTAAGATTCTGAATTTTAATCTTGAATTAACAAAATTGTAACTTGAACAGAAATTAAAGAAAGCAAGAAATAACACCAGGATTTATAGTGGTTCGGATTATAACAATCCTACATCCACTCTCCTTCTCCAAACTTTGAAGAAGGGTCTTCACTAGCCGCATACTTACTTATTGTACAAACTTTACAAATTACAACTCGATCTTCAACTCTTCAACAATCTAATCAACTCTCTCAAATCTAACTCTAAGAATAAGATGTGTTTTTGAAGATGTGAAGTGAAGTGTTCTATAAACACTTAGAAAATATTTGAAATCTCTCTTGACAAATACTTTGTGAAATCAATAGTGAATAGTGTGAAAAATCAAATTTGCATAAGTATCTAGAAAAATAAAACTTAGACCTATTTATAAGTCTGAAAAAAAAGCAGTTAGTTTGTTAGTTAGTTCTAACAAACTGGAAACTACTCAACAAACTTATTCTTGAAAACTGCTCTTGACCTCGGCTGATTCTTCCTACTCGTCTGCAGGTGACTTGGTGAAGACTTGCCTTTCTTATTCTACTCGGCTTGTCTTGACCTCGCCCGAGCTTCTCATGATCATCTCCCGCAGATGGTAAGATTTGAGCTTGTCTCCGTGATGACCTATAAACTCGAGCTCCGAGTTAACTAAATCAGCTCCCGACCTAGTCTCGATCGCCTAGCATCGAACTCTCGGTCTTAAGCCGTTTATCAACGTTGTCTCCTCTCGATTGTTCCTTTTAACTCATCAAAACTCTACTTGGTCTAACAGTAAGTATTGAAAAACAGTAAGTTCTTTGTTTGACATTCATAGAATCACATTTATCAAAAACAAAATAATTGCATTGAAGAGTCAACTTAACAGCTTTATTAATGGTTTTCAAGTCACTTATTAGCAAGATTATGTTCACATTTGATTAACTCCGACTTTTAAAAAATGAACTTCAAAGTTCCTTTTTTTCAAATCGATTCATCCAATCTTGCATAACATGACTTAAAACTAGTATGCCGATGTCATTATTCACACAAGCATTACTAGTGGAACATACTTATAATAAATATGAACTAACTTCATAAAAATTAATAGTAGTTCTCATACAATCCAAAACCACATAAAACATTTTAAAGGAAGTCAAATACCATAATACACATTGTAAATACTAATTTCAACCATGTTATATACGAAAACAAGAAATCATATTCTAATTATAGAAGAATAAATACAGAGGTGAGATCTCAAGCAATCTCTAGAGCAAACAAGAGATTATACACTATAAAACATTGACCATTGTCAATTTCAAGTTACAAGTCCCTAGACTTCAACTCAAGCTTAGTTCTCCGCATAGTGCATCTTGTCCCCATGTTCATCTGTCTTTAGTCAACGATCTTGTAATCAATGAGTCTCAGAATCCACAAAGATAAGACTCATTTAAGAATACATTTCAAAAAAATTATGTTCAAAACAAAAATTGGAAAGAACTACCTAGTCCCCTTTTGGACTCGTGACATTCATGAGTAAATTGTCCACACTTGTTACATCTCGAAGCATGTCATTTCACTCTTATCCATTTTCGCCTAGCATATTTCCTCTTTTTATTCTCCCTATCATCGAATTGACTCCAAGATTCACCACATTGTATCCGATTCGAGGTCGCCCTTTTCACTTTCATTCCAGTTTCGTTTTACGTTTTGAGCTTGAAGCTTTTATAGAACCGGATTCAACAATGGGAACCCTTGATGAAGACTCAACAACTCCTAGTTCGTCATCTTTTATCTCAACAACACTAGTCATATGAGTGGAAACCTTAACACTTTTGTCAAGAGTCAAGTCGACCATTAAGTGCTCCCACTTGCCAGAAGTGACTGGATAAGATCCCGAGATTGATGTACTTCGAAAAGTGAAGTGCTACCATACTTTCCTTTCAGATATTCCCGGATATTACAAAGTGTAAGATAATGTGCATACTCAGAGATCATGTCTTCAACGACCGAACTCATCAATATGTCACGAGCTATGATGTTTTTCATCTTCCAACTCTCATGAGCCTTTTCAATGCGAAGTTTTCATCTTAATCCCGAGATCCACATTAACATGATTGATAGTATTTAACACACCATGTTCTCTAAGAACATTCGTAATATCATGACGCCATGTGTCATAATTATCGCCATTGAAGTTTTTCTATTTGGTTTAACTCCGCGATAATAGTTTTCAAGCCATTGTATGGTTTTAATAGAAGTGATTCAAGAATTAATATCCATTTATGTATCAATTTGTTCTATGTTAAGCTAACTAACATCTAAATAATTCGATACGAAATTCAATATCGAAAAATGACTTAAAGCCATTAATCATCAATCTCATTAAGTATCCTCCTTAAACAGATTCAGTTCCAAAACATGAAAAAAAAATAAGTTCTAGCATTTAATGATCAAAGAAAAATAGCTAAAACTCCCACTCAACAACATGAAACCGCATGCTTAAAACATTCAATCAATATTAATGTAATACAAAGATATATCATGTCATAAAAACAACCAAAATAGTTACAAGAAACTCGTAAGACTATTTCAAGTCTTAAATACCAATTATAAGGGTCATTCAAAAACAATCTTGATTCAAAGAATACACTTATGTAAACTCCTTAAAAATTTGGATAATCTATGATGTAATGGGTACGCTCACGAGTACTTCATTAGTACTCATTAAGAGAAATTATGATATAAGGATCTACATGGTGATTCTTCATCCGAACGTTATTCCGACTTCTAAGCTAAAACCGTCGGATCGTCGAATCATTCATTTGTGTAAACATGTTGCTCATTCAACTTGTCTACTGTATCCAATACCCAATTATCAATCATTTCTTTCATAGTATCACAATTTCCGTAAGATTTCAATTCTTAATACAAATTTTGTATATTTTATTTTTTAAAAACTCCAAAAAAAACTACTTAAAGTTTTCTTGGAAATGTTTTAGCTCAAATCTCAACTCTAATTAAGTCTCGAGCTATAAAATTGGAATTAACTAATGATATACTAAAACGAGCTATACATCTTCATCATAGAACTTTAATGTTCCAAAATAATTGTGCGATAATTTTTCATCATGTAATTCTTAAAAATGCATAGCACCAACTTCATTGTTCGAATTTTAAGAACCATAATTGTTCTTCTACTCTTCAAATCATACCCGTATAATGAGCAACCATTAAACATATCAATGCTTAAAAACTTTTAACACATGAATTTCAAGCTCACTATTACACCAAACAAATTTTTATTTTCAAGTGTAATAGGCTAATTCACAAGTGAAATAAGTTACTATGGTTCTCTTATCAAATGGATAAATAAGTACTTAAACTTTAATAGTTCAAATACTTCATATTTATGCATATTAAGAATCTACACTGAAAAATATGAATATAGGAATTTACGGCACCAAAATCGGAGTTAAAACGAGCTCAAACGAAATAAACAAGATTTCATGCGCGCGTAGGTGCCAAAAACAACCATTAAAAGTCAAAACCACTTCAGTGGCCGGAAAACCACCGCACGCGCCGCTACGACATCACACGCGCTTGCACGCGCCTCATCCGTTACCGGCGCCCACCGGCGCGTGGTCGCCACGCGCCACCACCGCCGCCGCCGCCCACCGGCGCGTGGACATCACGCGCCACCACCGCCGCCGCTATCCACCGGCGCATGGGGTTACGCGCGCTGCAACCGCTAACTGCTCGCGGCCGACGTGGCTCGCCGGGTTTGGCTCGATCGGGTCGGTTCGTCCGGTTTACGCTCGGTCCGGTTCTGCCCGGTTTGACCGAGTCAAACTGCTTTGACTTGGTCCTTATCCATAAGTTTTCGAAAAATACATTCTAGTCCCTAAAGAATTTCAATTCTCTAAACACAACCCATAATCTTTCCGAAATCTTTCGCATTAGCCCCAAATACGTTAAAAATTCAAAAAATAATAACTTACTCAATACTTGACCAAAATTAACAAACTTTATATCCACGGAATCCTCATTCAACGTACTACAATCTAGTAACAAAGAACTCATCACGATTCATGATATATTGTTCGTAATTTCCAGTCAAAGTTTCTATAATTTTACAAAGACTAAATTTTATCTCACAAACGGTAAAGCCAAAAATTATGAAATTTTGCAGATTGAATCTACACTATACAAGGCATGTACAGTAAAATTTTCAGCCTCTAATTCAACCGTTTCATAAAATCGAAATTTTGAAAAAAATACGTATTCACATGATTTCAAGAAACATACGCATTTAATCCGACATAACATGCAAAGAGAATCATTTTCACGCACGAGAATCCAACACATTGGCTCTGATACCAATGTTGGAAATACAATGGTTAGGAATCACTAACCTATAACGCAATGGAATGATCGAGCCGGTTGAATTCTACGTACATTGTGATCCTCCGAGTCGAAACACAACTACGTATATTATTCGGATTGCTTTCATAAATTCACCATTTAAAATGCCTTTCATTTGAGTATTCATGTGATCATGATATTTTGGTGAAGAAAATGTTACGTACGTATTCTCATTCTTCTTTCACGCAGAGAGAAAAATTTCACTTTATTTTCTCAAGTGATGGAAGTTACATAACTTCCTTCACTCTTATCCACTTCATGAGTGATTTAATAAAATAAATAAATTTAATTATTTATTTACTTTCAATCATAATAAACACATGCATATTTTATTCATTTTATACTTAGAAAAAGCAAGGGGTTTCAAAGGGAAGCAATAGTCGTATGAGGTGTCTTCTTTTGAAAAACAATTGCAAGAAAAAGATGCTGATGATTTCAATAAAATATGTCGAGGGCAAAATGGAAAGCCATTACTGCACAAGCAAAAAAATTGTCTCCATATTAAGAAATTAAGACTCCAATTAAAGAAATTTAAACACCACAAAAATTTAATAACAGAAATAAAAGGTACCCTTGAAACCAAAGAATTTATTTATTTATTTTTTTAATATTAATATCGTGAAAATCATTTATACAATATTTTACATAATAATTATTAGGGAAAAATGATTTTTTCGTCCTCTAAGTTTCGCCTACTATGATTTTGGTCCCATTGACTTTGATTTTTTAATTCTCGTCCTTTAGCTTTCGCTTTTCGATATTTTCGTCCTTCCGACCTGCTATAAATTGTAACCTTTTCGGTAAATCCGATGTGGAATTTTTTTAATTGATAAATACCCACGTGGAATGAATTTTGGTCCAGTTGACTTTGGCTTTTGATTCTCGTCTTCTAACTTTCATTTTTTTACATTTTCGTCCTTATAATATACATATTATATAATAAGTTCACAAATATTTTTTTTTATATATTTTTGCCATTCTAAAATTCAAATAATTTTAGAATAATATTAATTTAACAAAATACATTTGAATTTATTTATTTTAATATTTTTTATTTTAAAATATTTACAATAGTATTTATATCTATTAAATTATTTAAATTAATATTTAGTTTAAAAATTGGTTGAAGTGTGAGGAAGTGTATTAAAGTTTCATTGTGGATGGAGTGACGACTAAACAATTTATCAACTAAATACATTGGATTTTATTTATTTAAAAAAATTATTTTAAATTATTTGCAATAGTATTAATATTTATTAATTTATTTGTGAATATATTATATATATATATATATATATATATATATATATATATATTATATATATATCCTAAATATGTGAAAATATATATTTTTAAAATTGTATATTAATTATAATGAATTTTATGATTTTTAAAGTTTATATTGATTTTTCAATTAAAAAATTAAAAAAATTGTCACATCAAAGCAATAATCTCTACCAAATTTGTGCCACATGGATATTTTGTAATTAAAAATCACACCACGTCAGATATGAGCGGAAGGTTACCTGGTATAGCAGGTTAGAGGATGAAAATGTCGAAAAAATAAAAGTTAAAGGACACGAATAAAAAAGTTAAAGTCAACAGGACAAAAAACGTAATAGGTGAAAATTAGAGGAGAAAAAACTATTTTTTCCTAATTATTAATTGCATTGACTAAAGTTAATGCCTTGTTCTTTCTCATCCCGCAAAGTTGAGATTTAGGATTTGGATTTCCCCATCCCATCCACTTTTTGAATTTGCAAATACAATTCTACATCTAAATTCACATCCACCCTTATTATACACCTATATATTTAAACCTATCACATCACCTTACTTTTCCTACATTTACTCATTATATCTCATACTTTTCATGCATTTACTCATTCTATCTCCTACTTTTTATATATTTACTTATTCTCTCTATTACTTTTTTAACATTTACTCATTCTCCCCCTTACTTTTTCTCCACTTATTATTTTACTATCCAACAACAATAAAATAATATTCATCATCACTCAAAAATATTGATTTGACATAAAAGTTACATCCTCTCCTACTTTTCCATCCCAAACAAAAATACAGATTTACTATTCATTGGATTTGCCTCATCTACGTTATCTCCCATCCGATTCACTAAATCTCACTCAAGCTGAAAAAGAACACAACCTAAATATAATATGAAAACGATGGGTTGCCTCCAATCTAGCAACATCAAACTTGCTTGAATAATGAGAATCATCAATAATATGAGAGATAGAGAGTATAGAATGAATTGAACTTGATTTTGGAGAATCCTTCATGTTAATGGAAAATGAAATTTCTTTATCCTCCACTTTGAGCTTGATCTTCCCCTCCTTCACATCAATGGTAGCTCCTCCGATGCCAAGAACGGTCTTCCAAGGATCAAAGGGGTATTTGGGTCCTCTTCCACCTCCATCACCACGAAGTCCCACATGGAAGCTAAATTTGTCTACCTTCACCACCACATCTTCTACATCCCCTTTTGGATGAACGAATGATCGATCGGCTAGTTGTAGGGCCATGATTGGAGTGAATTGATGCATGTTTTTGGGGCTTATTTGAGTGCAAAAAGTGAGCTAGAGTGTTAGTTTTTGTGCTTAAAAGTGTAAAGTATCACTCTTTTGCTTAAAAAGTATTATTTGTGAGATTTTGATATTTTTCGTCCATTTTGCAGGTAATACGGTGGAATTTTTCCAATCCGAGAATGCCGGTGTGCTTAGAATGAAGAGACGATCATTTCGGATGAAAACGGGGTCGTGGCCGAAGCCCCGCTCGAGAAAGGTGCCTGGACTCGAGCTCGATCGAGGAGCAAGAGCCTCGAGTCGAGGGTCAGGCCGAAAAGACTAAAAATGGAAAAACGCAGGAGCCTCGACTCGAGGGAGAGGAAAACGGCAGCCTCGAGTCAAGGCCTGACCTCGACTCGAGGGGAGGTTTTTAGAAACTCGTTATTTAAGGGGTGAAGCAGAGCATTCCAGAAGAACATTCATAATAGCTAAGAGCGGTTTTGGGGCGATTTCTCGTGCCCCAAGCCATTTCTCCCTTGTAGGTAGATTAGAGATAGAATTAGATTTAGATTTCAATTAGTGTTGATTAGATTAGCCATAGATTAACTTTAGATCATTGTTATTCCTTCAATTCAAGCTTGTAATTCATTTGGAGATTGGTGTTGAAGACTCAAGCATTCCTATTTTTGTTGATTGAAGATCATTTGGTGATGTTTTTCCTCTTATCTCTTTTCAATTTCTTAATTGTTGTGATTTGTGTTGTATTTGTTCAATCCTATTTTCTTCCCATGGTTTTTTCCCTTGGCACCATGGGCTAACTCTCTTGTGCTTGGGTTAATTGAAATTGATGATGATTTGATTGACTATGCTATGATTGTTGATGATTGGAGATCAATTGAGTAGATTGCTTACTAATTGTGATTCTCAATTGTGCTTCATGCATAATTATCTCTTTAGATTAGTGTTTGATCACCCTAGCTATAGGCGAAAGCTGCGCTAACGTGATTCGAGATTAATCGGGTTATAATTGTGTATGAATGTGTGGATTGGGTGCTTCAAATCGAGAGATTAGTTGCACTAAGGATACTCACGTTAGTTTGTTTCCTAATTGTGATTTTTAATTATGCTTCGTGTAAAATTATCTCTTTAGATTAATGGTTGATCACCCTAGCTATAGGCGAGAGCTGCGCTAACGTGATTAGGTGTTAATCGGGTTACAATTTTGCATGATTGTATGAATTGGGGACTTCTACATTGAGAGATGGGAAGGACTAAGAATACTCACATTAGGCATTCGATTTTAATGGAGTGATTAATTTCATGATGGTTTTATGCTTTCTATCTTAGTTGATTTGCAATTTGATTCAATTGTAGCTTGTTGATTGATGATTCCTTGATGGATGTTAGCCCTAGCATCCCTATCCCACCATTTATTGTTGTATTTGTTCTCGCATCTTAAGTGTTCGATCATTTGCTTGCTTGTTGTTGTTTTGTATTTTTGCAAGTGTTTTATAGTGTTAGTGTCAAACCGTTTTGCAACAATAGTCATAGAGAACTTGTATTTCTAGGGCCTCACGTGCATACTTTTTCCTTGGGTTCGATAATTTGCGATTGGTCTTAATACCACTTACCCAAATACTACTCCAATCAAATGGCGCCGTTGCCGGGAATTAGTTTTTGCGCCTTAAGTGAGATTTAGGAATTGTTTAAAGTGGCTACTTGTTGCCTTTGTATTTTTGTTTGTGTTGTTATTTTTGTTTGAATTTGATATTTTGCTATCTTTTCTAGATGGAGGGATACCACTCATATGCATGGAATCAAGAGTATTATCAAAAGAGCATGGTGTATCCTCCACACTTTGAAGATTTTGGATATAATGATTGGAGGAGCTATGAAGATAATTCTCAATGGCAACAAGTTCCATCCAATTATGAAGATTGGAGATATGAAAAAATTCCTCCCCAACCTCAAGAGATGTTCCCATACTATGAGCCTTATGATCAAACATTTGATCCATGTCTTGGATTTGAGTGTCAAGGAGCATCGGAAGGGGCTTATTATGAAGATGGGAGAAGTCATGAGTATGATTATCCCATACCACAAGCTTCTCCTCAATTTGAAGAATGGGGACTCCATGATATGAGAGTCATATTGTTAGGAGATGCTTGGATTTTTATGGAAAAATTTGAGGAAGATGATTCTAGATGTGATGAAATGCTTCCCTTATATGAGAAAATTTATGAGACCAAAGCAAAGGTTAATTCATGGATAGGGGAACATGGAGATCACCGAAGTTCATTCCATGTTTATAAAGAGTCAACTCAAATATTTTCTACGCCTAAGTAAAGAACTTGACTATCATGGAGAATCAAGAAGAAGAAGGGGAGGAAGAAAATGCAAGAGAAGAAGATGTAGTAAAGGGTCCAAGCAATGAAGATGAAAGGAAAAGCTTCCTTGTCAAAAGTGAAGAAGAGGACATGAGCTATAATGAAGAAGCAAATCAAGAAGCATCTAATGAAACCTTGAAGATCGAAATGAGCATTTCTATACCTTCAAACTCTTCAATTCATACTTTTGTTGATAATGATGCTTCTAATGATTTAATTTTACCTCTTGTGAATTTTGACTATAGGGAAGAGTTGAAGAAGCATTTGGGCATCCTTGAAAGGAAGGAATGAAAAAGAAGGATGGCAAGAGAGATAAGGGGACAACCATGGACGTTAAGCATATCTATATGTGGTTGTCCTATCTATTCGGTGAACCTCCTAGATGTCGAAGCACAAAGGTTGAGATATAATGGGAAGGAGGATCGCTATCCTTGGCCATTCCGATGAAGGAAGATGGAAGTGAAAGAATACGTCCGGCATAGGACAATAAAAATAGCACTTGATGGGAGGCAACCCATCCTTTTTATTTGCTTTTGTGTGCTTTTGGTATATTAGTATTTTTGTTCGTTTTTGGGAGATTTGGCTAGCTACTTAATTGCTCATGCTTAGGAAATTATGCTCTATGCTTTGGGATTCATATAGTGTTGATCTTACTTGTTGATATCATTTAGAGTTGCATATTTGTATCACACTAATTCCAAACTTGAATTCATATCTTCATTCAAGTTTGGGGGTGTTTGTCATTTATGGTATTATTGCATCTCTTAGTGATGATTATTTGATGACTATTTTTGCCCGTTGTAGGATCCTCACTACTTGAATTGGAAAAGGATCGAACTTGCAAAGGAATCCAAGAATCGAGAAGAATGGAGAGCTTAAAAGTTGGTGAAAAATGAGCAAAAGGAAGAGAACCCGGTCTCCTCGATCGAATGAGCGACCGGGCTTAAATCGAGGACCAAAACGGTAATTTCTTGCATATTTGGGTTCGTTAGGGGCATGGAGGTCATTTTTAGGAGTTTCGAGTTGGGTCGGGCCCGAGAATTGTCAAAATTTTCTAGTCTCGACCTGTGGTCGAGGTTGCACAACCCCGGTCGAGGCTCCAACACTTAGAAAAAATTCAGAAAAGACACATCCCTCGACTCGAGGGAGGAATCTCGAGTCGAGGCTTTTAAAAATGCGGCGTTCCTTGAGTCGAGGCCTGACCCTCGACTCAAGGCTGGTGATTTGATTTAAATATCGCAGAATCAGATTTCACACCTCCCAACTCGAGGGTTTTTCTGCCGTTTTCGACCACGTCTCTGTCCCTACGAATTTTCCGCACTCTGCTCATATTTTCACCGATCAAACATCATCTCTTTACATTAACCTAACACATATTGCATCAAAGTTAGGATTTTGAGGGTTTTGTGAATTCAAATTGGGAATTTTGAGGAGTATTGAGTGGGTCTTTGCAATTCTACGCTTTTTCGGCCAAATTCACACACAAGGTATGTAATTCATCTTCTATTGGCTTTCAATTTCATAGTTATAATGGATATTTGCATGGGTGTTATGAATTTTGCTAGATTTCTATTGAATGAGAATTTTCTTTTGGGCATTTTGTCAAGCACCTTATATGCATGATTTATTTTGATGAATTGAAGCCATTGTTGATTGATGAGTTTAGGAGCATGCTTAGGATTGTATATGATATCTTGCTCATTTTTTTGTGGGAATTGGCTTGAAATGTGATTTTTAGCATATTTTTTTAGAAATTCCTAGTGAAATTGTTGGAATAATTGGTCAAGTTGAATTATGGTGATGTTAGGAGTGTATCATTGTGATGGATAATTGCTTAATTACTTGCTAGTTGGCATATGATTTTTGGGAATTTTGTTCAAGCTTAATTGCATGATTATTATTGAGCTTACTTGTGTTGTTAATTGTGGAGCCATTCTAGTCAAGTATGCATATTTTGGAATTATTTGAGCACTTCTATTGATCATATGTGTTTAGTTGACTCATTGACCATTTGTTGAGGATTAGTTGCTTAGACACTAGGGGTTATGGTTGATTGGAGATATTATTGCTTGATTGACTCGTCCATGGTTAGATTGATATTTTGAGTTCGTATTTTACTCGTGGGATTGATTTTTGCTCTTGGGATTGTTTTGCGCAGAACTATGTTTAGGGAGTCGATGGACACAATTACTCGGATGCGAGATCCGTGAAAGAGAGGAGGCCATCCGATTTGCTCATAGAATGCCCGCCGAGCTCGGTATTCGGTGGGACGACTACAAATGGAGGAAGCATATCATTCTTTACGCCGAGCTATACAAGAAGGTGGTCAAGACCAGCTTGGTAGATCAGGATTGCATGGTGTCGATGGGTATTGAGGACGACATCCCTCGACTTTTGAGCAGATCGACATGGGGGCTTCTTAGCAAAGAGGCCTAGGACTTATCTTGGACTCACCCTAGAGTTCTTGTGTATGCAGTTAAAGTTAAGAAGGCCAGGAGGGCCAAGTTCGCGAGGAGCATTACTTTTGAGTTGATGGGAAACGAGTATGAGTTGACCGTGGATGAGGTCAACGAGATCATTGGAGCACCCATGCACTCGACAGATCACTTCTTAATATGAGGACAGAGTACAACGCCAAGAAGTTTTGGAGGCGGATTTCGTATTCGGGGCCCTCGAATCAGCCTGAGTTCATTCCGGGAAGTCTAAGAGCACCCACATCCGAAATCCAAAGGTGGTCGATATTTAGAGAAGATTCTCGCGAGCACTATCTTCGCGAGATCGGAGGGAGGAGCTGTGGTGTCCGAGGAGTTGTATGTTTTATGGTGCTTCTGCATGAAGTGAAGTTCAATGTTGCCGCGTACCTTTGCTATCTTTTTGAGAGAGCCACGAGCATGAAGTTCAAGAAGATCGGCTTTGGAGGCATGATTACTTTGATAGCCGAGCACTTGAATTCCAACTCACAACCTCGGAGCAGTAGAGGGCCCCGATCTTACACTTGATACCATGCGGCGCATGAGGACACTCGACCGCATTGGTAGGACTTGGTGTCTCCAGCAGCACCACGGTGGCCAATTTCCTCTTCCGAATAAGAGGTTGACGATAGTGTTTGGATCTGCTGCTTTTGTGACCATCAATCTCCGTATGTGGTCACAGCGTCACACTAAGGAGATCGACGCCTACACTAGAGAGCACGGAGATATCCTCCGAGATGAGGATGATGATGATGAGGGCCACGGATCTCGATGATGATGAGGGTGAGGGTGCTGCAGAGGAGGCGAGGCAGTGAGATGATGAGGAGGAGGATGAGTATGAGGAGCCAGAGCAGAGGAGCCGCCAAGACAAATGGACGAAGATTATCAACCCGAAATTAACATGTACCGGCAGGATGAGATGAGGAGTCGAGAGTATGAGGCTGGGAGCTCATCACGAGAGGCCGTGGGTGTTGACCGAGGAGATGTGGGCCGATAGCCGCAGGATGTAGATCGAGTGCACGACTCGCCAGATGAGATGTATCGGATGCTAGAGGAGACGCGTCGACGCAACAGACATGTATGCCCTCTTACAGATTCAGCCTCCCGGAACTTCGGGCCGGGCCACTACCCTCCTCCACCACCGCCGTCCGACTCTTAGGGCTATCCCCTATTCCTCATTCCCTATCCTTAGTTTTTAGATTCTTGTCTTCTTGATGATATGTACTCTTGATGATGATTGTACTTTTGATGTGAACTTGATGATGTGATGATTTGGATTGTCGATGATTGTGATGATGATTTATATTATCTTGACTTTATTTGAGCTTTATTGTCTATTGATGTTTATATCATGTTGACCTTTGGATTCCTTATTCCTATGATTCCTTATTCTATGATTTTGAGCTTAATTGTGGATTTATTGTCATATCTTTGAGTATCATTCTTGTTGTAGTGAGTATGCTTGGACTTATGTACATGGGCACTTGTGCTTGATTTGCAAGACTTATTGAATTTAGATTTGATAATGAGTTGACTTGTACCTTGAAGCTAGCATGCTTGATAATTATGTAAAGATGGATGTGACTGATGATGCTTGATTCATTGCTCAATTCAAGCCCGTGAGCTTTTGTGCCTTAACAATCGTACATCTTATACGGTTGATTTAATCTTTTGTGAGTGCATCATTCATGATTTGTATGTTAGAACTTGCCATTAGACTTGTTGATATTGATCTTTGTGTGATTTCATGAAAGTGATAAGAGGCCATGTTTGATATGTTTAGTCACTTTGCCAAATTTTTCCCCACCAAAAACATTTGATTTCCTTAGTGAGCCATGTTGAGCCTTATGATCCTTATTTTTGGCAAGCCAAGTGAAATTGAAACCATTAGCCTATTTTGATGAGCCTTATTGTCCTATGCTTAGTAGAGCTTGATTGTTGGCTAATGATAGTGATTTGATTGCTAAGTGTGGTGGAAATAATGTGTTAAGTGATGATGCTTGAAAGAAGAAGAAAAGGGTTGAGAAGAAAAATTGAATAGTGAAGAAAAATATGTGAAGTGAATGAAAAGAGATATTCAATTTGTGAGCTTAAGTGAAAAAGAAAGCTCAAGTGAATGGTGGATTGATCATTGAAGTTCAAAAGAAAGAGTGTTACTTGATGAAAAGAGAAGAGATGTGTTTTGTATTGATTAGCTTACATTCAAGTCTCTACTATTTAGTCACTCTTATCCATAAACATTTCTCCTCTCTAGAGAGTCTACATTACAACCTAAGAGAAAGACCTCTTTGATTCTTGATTGATCATAAATGATTTGGATTGAGATTGAGTCTTTTGGCAAGCATATGGTGTGCAAGTTTGTGAATTTGATGAATGAGTGCAATATACCTTGATACACTTGAGAGTAGAGTGAAACACTCCATGGAAGGAGCAATGTGTTAAGTGTTTGATTGAGCATTTGTTTGAGCATGATCTATTATGATTGCTAGTGGATAGTTGCATTGATACTTATGTTCATTGATGAGTTCGATTGTCTTATACTTCGCCTATAGTGCCATGTGACATAATTGCAATCAATTCACTCCTTTGTGCTTAGTTTCTACATTGCTCGAGGACGAGCAACACTTCAAGTTTGGGGGTATGATTGGAGTGAATTGATGCATGTTTTTGGGGCTTATTTGAGTGCAAAAAGTGAGCTAGAGTGTTAGTTTTTGTGCTTAAAAGTGTAAAGTATCACTCTTTTGCTTAAAAGTATTATTTGTGAGATTTTGATGTTTTTCATCCATTTTGCAAGTAATTCGGTGGAATTTTTCTAATCCGAGAATACCGGTGTGCTTAGAATGAAGAGACGATCATTTCGGATGAAAACGGGGTCGTGGCCGAAGCCCCGCTCGAGAAAGGTGCCACTGGACTCGAGCTCGATCGAGGAGCAAAAGCCTCGAGTCGAGGGCTGTGCTGAAAAGACTAAAAACATAAAAAAGGCAGGAGCCTCGACTCGAGGGAGAGGAAAAGCGGCAGCCTCAAGTCGAGGCCTGACCTCGACTCGAGGGGGAGGTTTTTCGTAAACACGTTATTTAAGGGCTGAAGCAGATCATTCCAGGAAGAACATTCATAATAGCTTAAGAGAGCGGTTTTGGGGCGATTTCTCAGGCCCCAAGCCATTTCTCCCTTGTAGGTAGATTAGATATAGAATTAGATTTAGATTTCAATTAATGTTGATTATATTAGCCATAGATTAGCTTTAGATCATTGTTATTCCTTCAACTCAAGCTTGTAATTCATTTGGAGATTGGTGTTGAAGACTCAAGCATTCCTATTTTTGTTGATTGAAGATCATTTGGTGATGTTTTTCCTCTTATCTCTTTTCAATTTCTTAATTGTTGTGATTTGTGTTGTATTTGTTCAATCCTATTTTCTTCCCATGGTTTTTTCCCTTGGCACCATGGGCTAACTCTCTTGTGCTTGGGTTAATTGAAATTGATGATGATTTGATTGACTATGCTATGATTGTTGATGATTGGAGATCAATTGAGTAGATTGCTTACTAATTGTGATTCTCAATTGTGCTTCATGCATAATTATCTCTTTAGATTAGTGTTTGATCACCCTAGTTATAGGCGAAAAGCTGCGCTAACGTGATCCGAGATTAATCGAGTTATAATTGTGTATGAATATGTGGATTGGGTGCTTCGGAATCGAGAGATTAGTTGCACTAAGGATGCTCACGTTAGTTTGTTTCCTAATTGTGATTCTTAATTGTGCTTCGTGTAAAATTGTCTCTTTAGATTAATGGTTGATCACCCTAGTTATAGGCGAGAGCTGCGCTAACGTGATTAGGTGTTAATCGGGTTACAATTTTGCATGATTTTATGAATTGGGGACTTCTACATTGAGAGATGGGAAGGACTAAGAATACTCACATTAGACATTGTGATTTTAATGGAGTGATTAATTTCATGATGGTTTTATGCTTTCTATCTTAGTTGATTTGCAATTTGATTCAATTGTAGCTTGTTGATTGATGATTCCTTGATGGATGTTAGCCCTAGCACCCCTATCCCACCATTTATTGTTGTATTTGTTCTCGTATCTTAAGTGTTCGATCATTTGCTTGCTTGTTGTTGTTTTGTATTTTTGCAAGTGTTTTATAGTGTTAGTGTCAAACCGTTTTGCAACAATAGTCATAGAGAACTTGTATTTCTAGGGCCTCACGTGCATACTTTTTCCCTTGGGTTCGATAATTTGCGATTGGTCTTAATACCGCTTACCCGGAAATACTACTCCAATCAGGCCATTTGGGTTGATTTTAGATCACCGATCTTCAAACGGTCATAGATAGATAATGGCATCAAATTTATGCTTGCTCCAAGGTCACAAAGAGCCTTCTTCTTCTCACCATTACCCAACTCACACGTCAAAGTGAAGCTTCCCGGGTCCTTCAATTTTTGAGGTAGACTCTTTTGAATAAGAGCACTACATTCCATGGATAGACTTATCATCTCACATTCATCAATCTTTCTCCTCTTGGTGATCAACTCTTTTAAAAATTTAGCATAAGTGGGCATTTCCTCAAGAGCCTCCATCAAGGGTACATTGACGTTCACATTCTTGAAGATTTCTAAGAACTTTGAGAATTTTCATCTAGCTTTTGCTTCATGAACCTTTGAGGAAATGGTGGTGGGACATAGGTCCTAGGTACCCCCACGCATCACATTCAACATTGGCACCTTCAAGCTCTTTCTTCTCTTTCTCTTTTCTCAACTCTCTTGCTTTCTTCCACTTGGGGATTCTTTCTTCTCTTCTTTAAATTCTTCCTTCTCTTTCACACTTTTTCTTCCTTTATCTTCTTCTTTTCCACTCATTTCTTTCTCCATTTCTTTTTCATCTTCAACACCAAATTCTTTCTCAACTTTCTCCTCCTCTTTTTCAACCTCGCATGCTTGGGCCTTCATATTGAGTACCACTACGGAGTTTAATTGTCATGCAATGTTCCCTACGATTCATTTCCATAGTAGAGAAAAGTTTTCCTTTTTGATTTCCACCACTTGAGGAAGCAACTTGACCAATTTGGAATTCTTAGTTCTTCACTTGAGTGGCCAAAGAACTCACAATATTCTCCATCTTCTCCATCTTTTAATTTTGATTTCCCATGAAATTTGTGAGTAAGTCCTCAAGACTTGGCTTCCCTTCATTATTGGGGCACAAGCACCCGGATCAAATCCCGAGGCAATGTCACAGTGGCCTTTTGATTTGCATATGAGAAGTTCTCATGCTTTCAAAGTTTGGATTATAAGGTGGATTGTTGGCTTGGTATGGAGATGGATGAGAAGCTTGATTTTGAGAGTAAGGTTGGAAATTGTTGGGATATCGGTTTTGGTAATTTTGAGGAGGGGCTTGGTTAGGGAATGAATTGTTAGCTAGGAAGTTCCCTTGAGGATATGATGGTCTTCCCATATAGCTTGCCTCTTCCACATGATTAACAACTTGAGGAGCTTCAATGCTTCCTCCTTCAACCCATTTTTGTTCACCTCAACAATTTCATCCACTTTTGTTGTCAATTGTTGCATTATTTTGGGAAGTGCCTTTATCGTTTCACTCTCCTCCACTTTGGCAATTTTGTAGGATCCCATTCTTTCGGTAGGCCAACTAGCCGTGTTGCTAGCAATATTTTCAAATTAACTCCTTGACCTCTCTACCGGTTTTATCAAACAAGGAACCACCCACCGAAGAGTCTAGAGTTTGTCTCGAAAATGGAAGACATCCAAAGTAGAAGAAGCTCAATTTGCTCATCCATGAAGCCGTGTTGTGGACACTTCCTTAGCAATCCAGCTGAACTTCTCCCATGCTTCATGTACGTTCTCCTCTTCAAGTTGGGTGAATTGAGCAATGGTGGTCTTGTATTGAAGAGTCATGGAAGGTGGAAAGAATTTTAGGAGGAACTTTTTGCTCAAGGCCTCCCATGAGTCCAAGCTATCCCTTGGTAGGGAAGTTATCCAATCCTTTGCTCGATCCCTTTGTGTGAAAGTGAATAATCGAGCTCTCCAAGCATCTTCACTCACTTCATTCGTCTTGACCGTATCGGCATATTCCAAGAATTGAGCTATGTGGCGGTTTGAGTCTTCCTTTGGATCACCTCCAAATTGCTTACTTTGAAGAATGTGAAGAAGGGCCGGTTTGATTTCAAATTATTAACCGCCAAGGGAGGACGAGCTATGCCATCATAGTGGAGTTGTACCGAGGCTCAAAGTATTCCACGAATTCTTCGTACATGTCCTCCTTGCATCTCTCCTTCTTGCCTTTCAACAATGGGACGATTGTTATCCATCTCTCTTGCCCTTGCTCTTGCTTGAGCTCTTCTTCGATTTCTCTCTTGGTTATGTCATTTGCGATGGCTTCGATCTCCAAGTTCAAGGGAATTGGTTCAATGCCACTTGATCTTGTGTTCATGCACACTTAAAAAACACCAAACATCAAATTCTCACCAGACAAAGCAATGACAAGAAACTAACACAAATAAAATAAAATGTATTATCACTTACGTTCAACTTTCGATCTAAGTTACCCCGCACCAATTGATTCCCGACAACGATGCCAAAACTTGATAGCTTAAAAACGGCACTCACCCTTCAAGTGTAAAGGGACCGTGTAGTTAGTAAGTACCCTGTTAAATTATCGAACCAAGGAAATCAAGAGGGAGATATCCCTAGAACTACTCGTCTACTAATGATTGTAATACAATGCATACGATGGGAAAAAGATAATTCAAGCAAACAAGCAACAATTGCAATCACCAAATTAAATTAATAATGAGATATAAACAATAATAAAAAGGTGTTCGTGCTTAACAACAAATGGAGATCGAATATACAACGAATTCAAATGAGCTTTCTCATGTCAATTAATCAATAAGAGAAATCTTTTAAGCAAACATAGTTCCGTACTTAGTAAGCCTAGGAATTACGCTACAAATAAAGCACGAAAGATTGATAGGACGAAGTACCCTTTCCTCCTGTGTGATAACACGAGTAATTAGGTTTCCCTAGCGTGCCCCCTTCAATACTAAGATTTCTTGCCCTTTTGTCTCTTCACTAATTACCCGACTATTCGTCTAAGTAAATAATGTGGAATTGATGTATTTCTAATAATATTAACCAAGTCTCCTTGTGTTAAGCCAATATTAACTTCAATCACTTAATTAAACCCCTCATCCAATTGAGTCATCTAAACTACCCAAGTCTCCTTGTGATAATTAAACAACTATGCATGGAATTAGAAAACAATCAAGCAAATAGATCATTCAAACCTCATCAATCCAATAAATTAATCAACAATCAAAAGTACCCATAAGAATTCATCACAATATTCAATCACCCTTAAGCTTCAAAACACCCAAACACAAAGAAACTAGTCAAACATATAAAGAAACAAAAATCCAAGAAATGGGGGAAAGAGAGATGACCAACATTGAAAATTAAGCAACAAAAGTTTTAAATAAAGGAGAAATATCACCTAAAGGTGTTCTTACAACTTGAATGATCCAAAGTACCTTGTAATTTGAAAAAGAAATGAAAGAAATTAAAGAACAAGCTAACTAGGCTAACTATGTGAAATTTTCTATCTAATTGTGTGTATAAGTGTGTGTTTTCCTTAGAAATTTGAATATGAGTGTATATATAGTGAGGGATTAGGGCAAAATGTGTTAAAATTACAATTTGGGGCTTTAAAACTGAGAAATCGCATTTTTGGCGCAGAATCGGGGTTGACTCGGTCAAACTCGGTCGAGTTGACCGAGTCAACTCGCCCGAGTTGAAATCTGGGAATATGGACGCTGCACTTGCTCAGTCCGAGGGAGATGAGGAGCAACCGAGGAGAATTGGGGCTGAAATCGAGGAATATGGGGCAATCTTATGGATCGCGCCTCGACTCGGATGTAGGTGTGGGCTCGGATAGAGTCACCGGCGATGGAGAAATGCACAGCAGCGGCGCTGAGAGGAGGCACTAGGTCGCGTCGAATCGTGCACAGAGGGCGCTGATTCTTTATGGCGACGGTTGCAATGGCGAGCGAGTTCCGACGTCGGCAAGAGGCTTCGGCCCAGGTGAGAAACTCGTGACACGACGGCGCTGTGGTTCATCGGTGATGGGGATTTGCGTGAGGAACGGCGATGGTCGGCGCGGCTGCGAAGGCGACACGGTGGTTGGTGTCGCGCGACGGCGACGCCGCTGCTGGGCGTCGCGAGGAGGTCGGTGGTGGTTGGGTGGTTATCGGCAATGGTGGGGAGTGGATGAAATTGGTGTTCTGTTGGTTGGGGAGGCGCGATAGGTGCAGGTCTGTGTAGAAGGCGAAGTAGGTGCACTAATCCTCGGGTGGGTGCACTCGCCTCGAGTGCCTTTTCCGATTCGCCGTTTCAACTTCGTTCGAGCATAACTTCTTTATACGACGTCCGATTGACCCGATTCTTTTTACGTTGCAATCTTCTCTCGACCCTTTTTCTGCCTATTCAATTTCTCCATTGATTTGAATACAATAATGTCTTCAATTTATCCTCAAAGTTGGTCTCAAACCCGCAATTTAAACTCAAAACATCAACTCAAACAATCAAATGCAATTGACCAATTAAATGTGAATAATCATGAAAATTATATCAAATTGAGACGATTAACCACACAATAATCATGCAATTTTTCACGCTAATCATATATGACTGTTGTAACAGGTCACATGACTAAAATGCCGAATTTGTGTAAGATACGGAATGATTTTCAAAATTCAAAAGTTAACAGTATGAAAATAAAAATGTTATGTATTATAACAAAAAAATCTCTTTTTACCTTAAAAATTTATAACAACATGTCACGTCATGTTGCAAGTAACAAGACTAAAAATTTGATTTTTTTAATAAATTACAAGACTAATTTCATAACGGTAAAATTAAATTGACGAAATTCTTAAGGTGGCAAAGATATATAAGGACAAAAAAACAGCATTTTCCCTAATTTTTACACGAGCATAGGCGCTGCTATATGAAGAAATTACACACTTTTATCAATACCAAAATTTCAAAATTATATACCTATCTCAACCAAATAAAGTAGAACTAGTCTCCTGTGAAATATTTCACGGTGAAATATCGATTAATAATAGAAAGAGAGAGAAATTCGCGGGTCATCCATACAAATCGGGTCAAGATAAGAAATCACGCAGATTTAAACGAATTAGGGCGTAAATCGCGATGACAACCATCAGCGCAAAGACGACGGAGGCAATTTAACAGAGAATTCCGGCGAAAACAACAAATGAAATCAACGAAGACATCAAATTGAAAAGAAACACGCAGAGATACAAAAGAAAAAAGAGAAGATATGGATGATTTTTTTAAAATTGTCAAATAATTGCTACGGATCCGATCAAAACAATAACAAAATTTATCAACAAACATCAAATTGAAGTGTGTTGTTGTCTGGATCGTCTTTTACCAGTTACATGTTTTTCAAAAAAACAGGAATTAATTTCGCAGCTGCCAAGTTACTGCTTTCGATTTGTTCATATTGTAACACATATTTCTCTATACGGTAACACGTTTGTGTTCATATAGTAACACATTTTTTTACATATAGTAACACATCTTTCACTATACAAGAACACGTTTGTATTCATATAGTAACATATTTTTTTAAAAAATATGTGTTACTATAAGAACAAAAATGTGTTACCTTTGTAAGAACAAGTACGTGTTACTAGTCCTTAAAAGAATAAAATATTTATCCATGTGTTGTATTGATTTTGTTCATTAGTAACACATTGTTTCTTCATACAAGAACACGTGTTTGACCTTATGATAACACAACCAGAGAGTAAAAATTTATTTTTACCTTTGTACGAGTTTAATACACACATTTGTCCTTACAATAACACATATTTACCCCAAAATCTTATATTTGGGGATCAAATAGACCCATGATTTTTTTCTTAACACATTAAAATCATTTCTCTTTAATATTGAGATCAAATAAGTCATCATCTTAATAAAATCACACTCTTTTAATAAGAATAAAGTTGTTGAAGATTAAATACTTATTTGATTCACACATATAATTAGATTAGATATTTATTTGACCATTTTTTCATTTAAATTTTTGCATTTGGGCGATTATTTTTAGATAAATACATATTATTTGTTTTATAGTAACACATATTTATCGTTTAAGTAACATATGTGTAACCTAATAGTAACACCCCGAAGCACTGGAAGCGAAAATTATATTTTTGTCCTTGCGCGAGTTTTTTTAGCCAAACACGACCTAACCCGCCCCAACCCGCCGGGATCCGCGAATTTTGTTATATGGGTAATTTCACGGATCTTAGATCCATGAAATATTGCATATAAGAATTTGTCAATAAAGTATCATCTCCTAACATTTCAAAATTATATAACAAGAAGGTCGAAACCCCTTTTGAATTCAATCAAGTATCTTCTATTAGGACTTGCAATCGCGGCAAGACAACAATTTCCATTTACATACTCTCTCATATATTTGATATTCTTTCTAATATATTTGATACCAATTTAAGGGTGAGACCCGTCTCATACGAATATAAAATAATTATAAAATATTCACATATTTACCATCTCATAAAATTTATATATTCGTAAAAACATGTTATTTAGAAAAATTAATAAAGATTAAACGGATAATATATATAAATCACTAAAGCCCATAAACATGTTTTTTTTTTTTTTTTTAATGATGGTGTTGATTTCAAGGAGATGCCGGTGGAAAAATGAAAATCCATAACTGCACAAGAAAAATATTAAGCATCCTTATTAAAAAAATTAAGATACCAATTTGAAAAAATCTAAACAACAAACACATAAATTTAATAGGTGATAAGGAAAGGTTCCCTTGAAACCAAAGAATATTAATTAATATGGTAAACATCATTTATACAATACTTTACATATTTATTAATTGTATTGACTAAAGTTAAGTGTAAAGTTTCTCTCATAAACGGTATAGGCTTATTCTTATATTAGATCCATAGCTTTAGTGCAATCCAAGATGCAATTTGGAACGATAACATATGGATCATTGTCAGCCCAAGTATCCTAATAAGAAATCAGTTCGTTGTAGTTGATGCCCATAGCTTCTAAATATTGGGAGACAAACGAATCGATCCGGTTGGAGTCCACGTTGTTGGCTGCAACCTCATCATAATAATACAATCAATTTACACTGCCAGATTGAAATGATCGATGAATAAAATGAAATTAACGAGCTGCAGAGAGTATATATATTTATAGCTAGGGAACTCATCCTGGATTTCAAATATATTTTCAAATACCGCCTCTGAAAATATTTGGAAATTGTAGTGCGCGCAAATACCAAATTTCATTTAAATTTTTAAAAGTTTAATTTTGATATAATATATATCTTGACTAGGGGTGAAAACGGATCGGATACGGACGGATAGTGCTTATACTATATCCTAAACCATATTTTTCTCGAATTCGGAGTCGAATACGGAAAAGCCAGATTCGAATACGAATTCGGACTATTCGGTATACGGATACGGGACGATATCGGACGAATACCAAGAAAGGGGAGGTTAAAGTTTACACTAAAGATTAATTTTATTTTGACATAAAGAGCCTCAATTATCCTATAAATTAATAAAAACAAAATACACTAGTATATCTTTCAAAAAATAAAATACACTAGTATAACTATATTTAGAATCCGTGTAATACATAGAGTTTTGTGTAAATATAAAGCCTAAATCGACATATATATCATATTATATATATATATATATATATATAATACATCTCCGTCAAAAGAGAAAGAAAAAAACACTCGTGAAGCTCCTCGGCGACGGATGGTGCGCGGTGGTCCGGTGGAGCCGTGGAGGTGGAAGTGGTCGGGAATCGGCGGCGGTGGTTGCTGGTTGGGAATCGGCGGCGCCACCTAGGTTTAAAATGGAAATATGATTGAAGAGGAAGACCGGAAGAGTACGCTTCCTCTTTCTATTTTTATTAATATTTTTCTTTTTTAATATTATTATATTATTATATATATTATTATTTTAATATAAAATATATTTAAAAACGGATATCCGGATTTGCTATCCGGATAATATCCAATAAAATATGGTAAAACTTCGAATACGGTCGGATATTATGTATTCCGTATTCGAATCCGATCAATACTTATTATTTTTATCGAATTCGATACCGACCGGATACGGCTCGGATCGGTCGGAAAATATCCGATCCGTTTTCAACACTAATCTTGACCATGCACGCCATGAACCATGACTTAGTAAATCCTTTTTGGATAGATAAGTGATTGCAGACTTTTCGAGTAAGTATATTTAAGACCCAATCAAGTTATCGAACCCAAAGGAACTATGTCGAGCTAGGATCCCTAAAGCTAAGAGTTGTCATGGTATTATAGAGTCGGGCTCGGGTTTGCACAATTTTAATCTAAACTTAATCACTGAAAATAATAATAAGATAATAAATATGAGAAAAATGTGTTCGGGTGCAAATCACCAAGGAATCCTTAATTTCGAATCACACATGATCGGGATTTCAATTAACGAGGGATAATAGGAGCTATCTAGCATAAAATCACATATCAACCGTCTTTGGATAAGCCTAGGTTTAATATATCAAAGAAACACGTAAGATAGTTTAGAGACGACACCCTAAGTCTCCTCACTTAATCACAAGAAATAAATTCAAGCAATTAACGTATTCTAATGTAGGTTCTAATGAAAATTAACCAAGTCTCCTTGCGTTAATCCAATATTGAATTCAATCACAAAACCAAACCTAACACCTAAAAATCAATTTAATAAACCAAATCTCTTTGCGCAAATTAAATCAATTAACAAAGGATCAAGACCTAATCTAGCAATTGAATCATGCAAATCACAATAGAATAATTATTCACCTCTATAATTGAAACACCCAATCACATGATCATCAAAATTAATTCACCCAAGGATCATCACACCCAAACACAAAAGGAATTTAGCCAATCATCATGAATTCAAGAAAATCCATGAAAATTAAAAAGAGTTGAGAAAGAAGAAAGCATAACAATTGAGAAATAATCCAATAACATAAAAAGAAAAAGGTAGGATGTCACCTTGAATGTGTAGAATACTTGAATCAATCCAAAATCTAAACCTAATTTGCAAGAAATTGAAAAGAAAATCAAGAACACCCTAAACTATGTGTGTTTGTGTGTGGAAAGAAAGAGAAAAAGCCCTAAAAATGAAACCCTAAAAAAACTGCCGCCCCCTTCACGCACTGATGCGCTGCCTTTTAAAAAACTCGATAGGGGTGTACTTATCAATTTCATGGGTGCAGCTGGTGGGTGTATTTCCTAATCCGAAGGGTGCATGCGATTCTGGGTGTAACAGTTTGTTTTTCGCCGTCTCCTTCGTTCGACCGTATCTCCTTCATACGAACTCCGAATGACCTCATTCTTTTTGCGTTGCGAAGCTCTCTCGACCCTCTTTCCAACCATATAATTTCTCACTTGATTTGGCAATGTTAACAGACCTCAATTTGCACTCAAAGTTGGCCTAAAACCTGCAATTTCAACTTAAAACACCAAATCCAACAATTAAATGCAATTGGACCAATTAATTACGAATTAAGCCATAAATCACCATCAAATTAAGATAATAAAGCCCTAAAATCATATGCAATTTTACCTAATCAAATCCCCCAAACTTACGGCGTTGTTTGTCCTCAAACAACAAGGCGATTAAGCACATTAGGGTGAAATTGATTGCAATTATGTTCAATGAGCACTAGAACGAAATAGGACAATCAAACCTCTTCAATGAAAACAAGCATCAATGCAAACTTTCCACTAGCACTCAAAAATGTCATGTTTTGACATATTCAAGCTCAAATGCTCAACTCAATGCTCCTTACAAGGAGTGTTTCACTCATCACTCAAGTGTATAAGGACATGTATACACTCAATCATCAATCCACAAAAATGAACACCATAGGCTTGCCAAAAGACTCAATCTCAATTATATCGTTTTGTACTTCAAACATGAATCAAAGAGGGCTTTCTCAAGGTTGTAATGTAGGCTCTTTGGACAAGGTGGATGAATTTTAGGAAAAGTAACTCAACAATTAATAGAGCAAATGAAAGTTGATCAAGCAATACAATACAATTCTACTCAAATCTCAACAATCATCACTCTTTCTTTTCTTTTTCATTTTTTTCTCAAATATAATTCACCACCAAACTCCTTTGAGACTTTTCTTGCATTTTCAAGCACTCAATTGAATTTTTTCACTATCATTTTTCTCATCTTTTCCAAAATTCAATTTTTTCTCTTTTCAACCTTTCTTTTTTCTCTCTCCTCAACTTAGCAAATTAAACCCCCACACTTTTCTTTTCACTTCACCATTCTTTTGTCAACAATCAAAACTCTACTAATCATTAGGACAAAAAGGCTCATACGGATAGACAAAATGGCTTCAATTTCACAAGCTTGCCAAAGAAAATAAGGCTTTTAGGCTCAAATTGGCTCACTAGGGAAATAAATGTTTTTGGTGGAGTCAAATTTGGCTAATTAGCTTTCAAATCAAACAAGGCCTCTTATCATCTTCACAAAATCCACACAAAACTCAATCTTGACAAGTCTCTAGGCAAGTTCTAGCATGCAAATTCATGAACGATGCACTCAACAAAGAATCAAACCGTATAAAATGTACGATTTAAAAGGCACAAAAGCTCACGGCTTAAAAATGAGCAAGGAATTAAGCATTCTCACTCACATCCATCATCACACAACAATTCATCATGCTATCATCAAGCTACAAATCAACTCATTATCAAATCAAAAGTCCGATAAGTCCACCACTCAAGCACACATGCTCATGAACATAATCTCAATCATATACCCTTTCTCATACCAACGCTCTCCACAACTACTCTCAATAAAGATAAACTCAAATATAAGCAATTAATCCACAAATAAGCTCCAACTTCACACAAATTTTCTCATGCTAATGAGAGGCAAATTAGTGCAACGAAAATCGCTAAACTAACACACCCCCAAACTTTTTCATTGCTAAACAATTAAAAGTTTGGTAAGATAGTTAGCCAGTTGAGTTGCACACAACTACCTACTACTAAGAAATGAAAAATAAGAAAATAGACACACCTCCCCCAAACTTAGACAAGTCCAAGTCCTGAGAAGGTGTTGTACCTAAAGGTCTTCAAGTATCCTCTCTCCTTCAAGCTTGTATACCTCAATCACCTCACTTGTACACCTCGATCTCCCGAAAAGCAACACACAACACACTTATTGAAAGCAATAAATAACGAAAATAAAAGAAAGCAAGTAAATGATGGGTTGTCTCCCATCTAGCGCTATTTTTATTGTCCTATGCCGGACTGAACTCAATGAGTTCATACTCCCCTATCGAAATGGCCACGGATATTGGTCCTCCTTCCCATTGTAGCTCATCCTTTGAGCTTCGAAATCATGGAGGCCAATATGTAGGAGAGACCCATCATCCATACATATCTTGCACATTTCCCTTGATGGATTCTCCTCTTGCTCTCTCACCATCCTCCTTTTCCATTCCTTTCTTCCAAGGATGCCCAAGCACTTTATCAATTCCTTCCTGTAATCAAAGTGCACAAGAGGTAAAATAAAATCAATAGAAGCATCAATTTCAATTAAAATACAAATTGAAGAGTCAAGAGGTTTAGAAATGCTCATTTCGTTCTTCAATTCTTCATTTGGTGCTTCTAGATTTTCTTCTTCAATTTTGCTCATGTCAATCAATTGACACTCCTCTTCATCACTTTCAACCAGAAATCGTCAATTTCATCCTTCATGCTTGGATCCTCTTCTTCTTGCTGGTTCTCCATGGTGGTTATGTGCTTGACTTCAAGTGAGAAAGAGTCGAGATGACTTATTAGAGCATCAAATTGAACTTGGGTGATCTCCATGTTATCATCTATCAAGACATCAACTCTTTTCTTTACATCATAGATGCTCTCATACAAGGTGATTATTTCTTCAAATCTTGAGTCATCTTCCTCAATTTTCTTCAAAGCAATATCTCAAGCAACTCCTTCAAAGTAACTCTCACCTCATAGAGTCTCCAATCATGATCATGAGAAGAAGGTTGTGGAATTTGATATTCATACCCATGGCTTCTCCCATTATTGTAGCCATATCCTTCATAGTGTGGAGGATAAACAATACTATTCGATAATAGTATGGATTCCAAGAGTATTAGTTATATCCATCCATCTTCGCAATTAAGCTCTTCCTTGCATCTTTCGTAGGCTACAAAAAAACAAGTATCAAATTCCCAAAAAACAACAAACCAAAACAAAAATAAGAAGAATAAAAGAATGACTCTACTAACACCACTCAACAAACTCTAAGTCCCTATTAGCACTCTAATTAGTTCCCGGCAACGGCGCCATTTTGATTGCAGCTTTTTCGAGTAAGTATATTTAAGACCCAATTAAGTTATCGAACCCAAAGGAACTATGTCGAGCTAGGATCCCTAAAGCTAAGAGTTGTCATGGTATTATAGAGTCGGGCTCGGGTTTGCACAATTTTAATCTAAACTTAATCACTGAAAATAATAATAAGATAATAAATATGAGAAAAATGTGTTCGGGTGCAAATCACCAAGGAATCCTTAATTTCGAATCACACATGATCGGGATTTCAATTAACGAGGGATAATAGGAGCTATCTAGCATAAAATCACATATCAACCGTCTTGGATAAGCCTAGGTTTAATATATCAAAGAAACACGTAAGATAGTTTAGAGACGACACCCTAAGTCTCCTCACTTAATCACAAGAAATAAATTCAAGCAATTAACGTATTCTAATGTAGGTTCTAATGAAAATTAACCAAGTCTCCTTGCGTTAATCCAATATTGAATTCAATCACAAAACCAAACCTAACACCTAAAAATCAATTTAATAAACCAAATCTCTTTGCGCAAATTAAATCAATTAACAAAGGATCAAGACCTAATCTAGCAATTGAATCATGCAAATCACAATAGAATAATTATTCACCTCTATAATTGAAACACCCAATCACATGATCATCAAAATTAATTCACCCAAGGATCATCACACCCAAACACAAAAGGAATTTAGCCAATCATCATGAATTCAAGAAAATCCATGAAAATTGAAAGAGTTGAGAAAGAAGAAAGCATAACAATTGAGAAATAATCCAATAACATAAAAAGAAAAAGGTAGGATGTCACCTTGAATGTGTAGAATACTTGAATCAATCCAAAATCTAAACCTAATTTGCAAGAAATTGAAAAGAAAATCAAGAACACCCTAAACTATGTGTGTTTGTGTGTGGAAAGAAAGAGAAAAAGCCCTAAAAATGAAACCCTAAAAAAACTGCCGCCCCCTTCACGCACTGATGCGCTGCCTTTTAAAAAACTCGATAGGGGTGTACTTATCAATTTCATGGGTGCAGCTGGTGGGTGTATTTCCTAATCCGAAGGGTGCATGCGATTCTGGGTGTAACAGTTTGTTTTTCGCCGTCTCCTTCGTTCGACCGTATCTCCTTCATACGAACTCCGAATGACCTCATTCTTTTTGCGTTGCGAAGCTCTCTCGGCCCTCTTTCCAACCATATAATTTCTCACTTGATTTGGCAATGTTAACAGACCTCAATTTGCACTCAAAGTTGGCCTAAAACCTGCAATTTCAACTTAAAACACCAAATCCAACAATTAAATGCAATTGGACCAATTAATTACGAATTAAGCCATAAATCACCATCAAATTAAGATAATAAAGCCCTAAAATCATATGCAATTTTACCCTAATCAATAAGCTCAAGTTAGTTACAATTGATATTATATATTTTGTTACGTAATTAACTTAGTTATCAGTAGCGGAATTTAAACCTTTGTATAAATACATATATATAGCATGAAATTTGAAATTATATTTTTCTAATATTAATTCAACTTAAATTCACTTAGAGGAAGCTTTTCTTCTGTAGAATACTTCTTCCGAATGGCATGATGGATGGATTTTTCCTTGGATTCCCTCCATACAGAAAGAGAGTCCTTCCTGTACGAGTAGTGCGAAATGAGAGCTGCGGTTGGTTGTTGACCAACAGAAAGCATGGAGAAAAGAATTCTGTGCATCAATCACACCCGACAAGAGGAATCTCTTTATCTTTCTATACGCAATTTCGGAAGAGTCTAGTTGATAGGATTCACTCAAAGGAAAAATTCAGTTTTGAGTTCAAAGAAGACCCTCCAACTACTTAGGGGAAGCAATTTCGGAAGAGTCTAGTTGATAGGATTCACTCAAAGGAAAAATTCAGTTTTTGAGTTCAAAGAAGACCCCTCCAACTACTTAGGAGAAGGCAGAAGCGGGGAAGATTTGGAAGCATATCAGGAAGGCATTGTTCCATTGATCGGGCAGGGGATTGCGCCTTGTACTGCTGCTCGTATATCATGGGTTCGCTTACAAGACACTCTCCGACGACCTTGTCCCCGAGTATCCAGAAATTTAAAACATATATTTTTGGATAATTTGGCCTAAGAATTCTAAAATAATTTCGGGAGTATATATTAAATATGGGGGTGCATTTAGCTGCGCCCTTTTTTATTGCATCTCTTATATAAATGTGAAATTATTTATCAAATAGTTCATTAAAATTAAAAAATTGGTAAATAATTTATTGTACAAGACATATACATTTAAGTAATATTTTACTGTAACAAAAATATATTAAATTTTAAATTTAATTAAATGCCAAATATTTTGAATTTATAAAAATCTTTAGAAGATAAACTTCATAAAAATAAATCTGAACAAAATTTCAAAATTAATTATAATATCTCACAATACAATTAAGACGACACACACAATAAAAAAAAATATATATATATATATATATACTCCCGACGTTATAATTTAAATTGCTCAAAACCAAATGACACGTGTTTTAATAAAAATATTGTTTATTAGTATTAAATAGTGTAAAGTTGAAGGGTAGAGGAGTCCTTTCAATTTTATTGAAGTTAGTGATTGAGTGAATATATTTAATTATAGTATAGAATTGAGTGGCATATATAAGATGTAAATAAGAGATGGTTATAAGAGTTTAATTTTAGAGAGTAAAGTTTCTTTTTTCTTTTTATTATAAATATTTAACGTATGACTATGATGGTATACATCCAATTCACACAAATTTTTGCCATCATCTAAATACCTTAGTTTGATTTATCAGTTAGATAATATAATAAATAATTTAAAAATCAAATAAAATTTTAATTTTAAAATCATTCATTTTTTTTTTTTGAAAACTAGTTAAATAAAATATGAGAAATATATTAATAAATAATAAATGAAAAATAAAATATAACACACACCCCTGAATCTGAGCTAAAATTATATGGTTGCATGGCTTCCATTTAGATTTGGAAATAAATATTTATTTGTTCTTGGACAGTTTTGGGGGAGCTAGGGATTTTATTTTGAAATTTGTTCTTGAAAGTTAGGGATTTGAATTCAGATTTTGTTCTCAAGATTCACATTATATTGTTGAAAAATGAATTGCTGCAATGACATGGTGCACATATTTTCGAAGGTGGTTAGATCTCATATGAAGTGGGTGCATGCATGCACTCACTTTCAAAATAATAGTATTTTGGAAATTAAAAATAAAAAGTAACAATAAATTAACTGAAAAAATATTATAATAGAATTCGAGTGCATACATGCACTCACCTCACGAGAGACCAACTCTTTCAAGGTAAGCACAAGCACCATATTGAGTGGATTTTAGCCCAAGCAAGGCCAGGCCCAAAGTGAGCAGCATGTGGATTCGAAAGGATTAATTAGGCCAGCCGAGTGATAGTTATAATTTTTACTTTAGGTCTATTAAATTTCCTGAATTTCTTTTAAAACATTTGGTGTAAGTCCTTAAGCGCGGGAAAGTTAGTTAGCACTTTAAGTGGATTTCTTGATCAGTTAGAAGGAGTGCATATAACTCCTTATGATAATCTGTATTGTTTTCTTATGAAAAATATGTAATTTCTTAAGAAATTCTTTGCTGTTTGTAATCCAAGAATCTGCTGCAGTCGGTGCAGAAAATAACCCTAGCGTGGGTTTTATCATCGTCCGTCCCAATCTTTGGTAATTTTCTTATTTTGAGTTTTCTTGCAGTTTCCTTCACACATTGTATCACTCTGATTTGGATTTTCATAATTTTGAAAATTGCTCGTTCCTACCGGTGAAGTCTCCTTTGTTCTTGCAAACTAAGAAAGGTATTCTACTGTCCATAGTTTATATTTCAACCACCAAAGGTTGATTATAATGTTTGTAAATTCTAGGGAGATACTGCAATTACCGAAAATGCTTGGTTCTTCCAATTGATTATTAAATAACTATGTTCTTTCATATCTGAATAACTATGACATACACCATCATCTATATTTGGACACACAGCTTAAAGAAAGTGTTTATTATTTTGGGGAAAAGGCATTAATAATTAAGTTGCTAACATTAGTTAGGCGTTTTGCACAAATCCTAAAACATAGAAATGGATGTGAAGTTGCTGTGTGTTGTGTGTGAAGTTAGAGGCCGGAGGCGGGGCGGAGATGGATTCCGACGGTGCATCCGGCGATGTTTGCAGATACACAAACACACGTTTTCAGTTCGGTGTTATTTTCCAGCAACGTTGCGTGGCGGCGCCTTGATGATGACTGTGAGTTTCACATTCTTTCCTCACGATTTGGGATTTTTTGCAGAAATAGAAGACGTAATTTCTTCTTTGATGAAACTATATTCTTTTGTTTTTGGATTTTTTTTTAAAAATAGAAGAAGGCGTTTTTCTTCTTTGCTGAAACTGATTTCCATTGTTTTTAAACATTTGAATGTATTTTAGTTTTGAGAACAAGATTTGCAGCACGGAAGGTTGGGGAAGAAGAAGGGGGTTGGGGGTAGGAAGAAGACGGTATTAGTTTTAACTTTTTGGGATTAGTTTTAATTTTATTTGATTTTGTTTAGTTTATTTTTATTAGTGTATTTAGTGAAGTGGAGTAAAATCGAATAAAAAAACCCAATTGATCGGAACCACCCAGCATCCACATAAGTGTTTTGATCGTGAAATCCAATTCTCACCGGTACTCGTATGTCACGTGACTAAAAACGACGCGTCATATTTTATTTTTCGGTGAAATTGGGACCAAAATTAAACAAATTAAAAAGTTATGAGACCAAAATTGAACAGACAACTATTTTGGGAACAAAACTGGAGACCGAATAATTAGAAAAAAATCCCTGTATTTTACAATATAATTGTTGTCAGTTTCTCAATTTATTTAAATTCCAATATCATCATTATTCTAAAGTACAGTATCTTACATCGATATTACCGAACGATTCCACCATATCATTAACGTGCCAGCATTTATATTTTACCACGTGTCAATTTAAAAAAATTACTATTCCTCTAATTTTTTTCCAAAACCTCCCACACTCTCTAATTGTGTTAATAAGATTGATTAGGGTGTTAATTGTAGAAACGCTCTCTCTTCTTTTTTAATGGAAGAAAGCTTCAAAAAAATAAAAAGTTCATCTGATGCTTTTGTTACACACCCATCTCTATCGAAGGCCAACTTCACTGCGCCCTCGAGCGTCCCCGCGTCATTATATATGAATGCTCCTAATATTATGCATGCAGAGTAATGATTAGTAGGTTGGTCAATGTTGTTTTTAAATTAGATGTCTATGCACCAAATATATTACTTTATACATGTATAGTCATGAGAGCTAAAGTTGCTATAATGTCTTTTGGGTTCTCCTCCATGATTGTTTTCTTTTTTTTCGTTGCTTCAGTTGACAAAAGTAGGATATTTTTCCTAATAAATGATTCAGTACAATACTTTGTTCAAAAAAATATAAATGTAAAAATCAAACCTTTGGATGAGAGAAAGCTGGGATCGAGGTGGAGGTTTGGGATAATAAAAACGAGGAACTCTCACAGCAATTCACATAATGAAATGAATTTATAATACACAATTGACCATATTAACGTAAAATTGAGCTTGATATAGCCAAAAAAAAAAAAAAAAAGCTTTTTGATTGAAGTTAATCAAGTTAACAATTATGAACGTTTTAAAATTAACATGCTGTAAATAAAGAGAGGAAGACCAAACATATGCCAAAAAGAGTTCTGGTATTCTTGCCACAAGTTAATTCTATTGATATTTCTTCACTGCATGAATATTTTCATGTTATCCAAATGTGTATTGCACCTAATACAGCCACAAAAACATAACAAAATAAGAATCAACTCACTCTACAACATGGCTATTGTGCAATGTGCATGAAAAAACAATAAAAAGTTTCACTCCAATTATAAAGAGTAGATCTGCAGAAGTTAATGGTCTTCGAAAAAAATAGAAGAAAATTAACATGTCCATGGATCCCACATTCTTTAGAATGTGGGAAGAAAGTTTTTCCAAACAATGCTGGAAGAAAGATTTACAATAATAAACACCCAAAAAAATATAAATGATACATACTATTGGTAGGCTTTGAAAGAGTGGATAGTTTCAACTATGATTTAAATTTTTATATATAACATTTACTCCATATTTAAAAAAGAAGTCATATACATAAAGTGTATTTACCATTTAAATTTATTTAAAACATAATATATATATATATATATATATATATATATATATATATATATATGTGTGGTTATTATACCCACAAAAGAATATATTTTTATTTAAAATTATAATACATAATACAAGTAATATCATTTATGGATTTTTTTCTTCCAAATAAGTACGTAGAAAATTATATGGTATATTGAGAATCAATGCTAATTATAAATGACTTGATGTTAACGAATGTTCTATTTGGAAACGGAAAAAAAAATTAATAAAATAAAATGGAGCGATTTAAATAAAAAATACATACAAAATGTTTGAAATGTTATGAAATAACCTAGATGGTCAGTGTACAAGGTTCAACCCCTAGGAATTGCATTTTTTTCTTTTTTATGTGGTATTTTATAAGTGTTGCCTAAAGTTATATGTAATATTTTATAGGTGTTACATTAGGTGTTACATAATTATGTAACACTTTTTTTAAAACGATACATAAATTATAAAAATGTTACCTTAGACTTTAAGCTACACGGGCACTGCAATACCATTAAAAGTGTTACCTATTGGAAATAAGTAACATCTTATACACATTAAGTAACAATTTTTGGGTGTTACATAATCTAAGTTATGTTTTAGTGTTTAGATCAAACTATTTAACTATATCAATATAGGCACAAATTCTTTTTGTTCTTTAAAGAATATTTGCAGTGTAAATGGGTATTAGTGGAAATAGAAAAGGAACCATCAGTTTCAAGCAAATGTGGACAGTTACTTGATAATGAAATGAATTTATAATACACCACACGTAAAATTGAGCTTCAAAAAAAAAAAAAAAAAAGCTTCTTTGATTGAAGTTAATCAAGTTAACCATTATGAACGTTTTAAAATTGGCATGCTGTAAATATAAAGAGGAAGACCAAACATATGCCAAAAAGAGTTCTGGTATTCTTGCCACAAGTTAATTCTATTGTTGATTCATAATATTTCTTCACTGCATGAGTTTCAAGCAAATGGGTATTTCGATCCACCAATAGTCTGCAGAACCAATGAGTTTAGTTGATAATATCTTGATTTAAAATTAGTTGTAGGAATGTCACTCTTATATTTTTATCACGTGTCAATATAAAGAAAAATTATAAATAAAGACTATCAGGAAATTTAATTATTAATTGAGTTTTGATCGATGACATAAATGTTTATCAACCATTATGGTAAGTCAAACTCAAACATTTTGATGTAAAAATTACATGACTTATTCAAGCACAAAGTTATTTTACACAATTAGAGTTGAAAGTTTGATAGATTAACAGGTGAGTTACCTTTAGTAGGCTTCATTCAAGGTGTGTGGATGGTTGGAATAATTGATGAAATTTCAAAAGCATATATATGAGGCTACTAGATTCCCAATATTAGTTGACACTAAGAATTCTTCGTTGAGCAACCCTTCCAGTGTGAACCACAAAAGAGAAATAGAAGGAATAATATTACTCATGCCAATTGATTAGCCATATTATCTGGTCATTTTGTCAAAATTTTAATGTGCTACAAGTGTTTGTGGGATAGTGTAGTTGCAGAAAGTTTTCCATCCTCAAAGTTTTATAATTTATTTTCGTTGAATCCAACCATAGTTTATCCATATGTTATGCAGTTTCAGTGTAGAAAAAAATCTGTTTTTACTCTTTGTGTTTCATATACATCGAATTAATTTGGAAAATAAAATTTATGTTTCTTAAGTGTGTAATATCTAAAAGTCTGGAGAAATTGTTAAAACTTTTGGTCTGCACCCTTTGACTATTGAAGATATGATGATGTATAAAATTAAAGCAAACCTGCATGAAGTCATTACAGGTGAATAAACTTCAATGTAGTTGTACATGTTATTGCAACTACAATTGTAATGACTGAAAGATAATTCAACCATCCAAAGTTCTCACTTTCTCATCGGAGTTATTTAGCTCTTTCAATGAATCTGTTTATGTTTAAGGCAAATGCAAGAGAGATTATTCTCATGCTTGAATAAATTTTGTGTAGCACATAACTTATGGTTTTTTTAGTGAAAATATTTCTATAATGGATTGCTTTCACAGGATAGCTCGAAAAATTAAAGAAAGTTTGTGGTGCAACTATTATAATGGTGGAAAATAATAGTTGATTTTTTTTATTTTGAATTATTAATGTCTTGAGTTATTATTATTATTTTTTTTTATTGGATAAATGGTAATTCAAACCCATGTTTTGAGATAAATGATTTGAATCATGTATGATTTAGAGAATGTTGAATTTAGGTGACTTTTTTTTTTTTTTTTTTTTAAGACAAGTGATTAGGAGGCTTTTTCTTATTTTCTGGTCCTCTGATATTGATGACATGGAATGTTGGCTTCCATGACTTTCTATACCATACTCGAGGATAGGCTTAATAAGGTTAAAACTTAGAGTCAAATCATGTACATATACATTATGGACATGATGGTAGGTATTTTCAGTAAGATGAGGAAAATCAAGTTTGTGGGTAGAATTTACTATAGATTTTTCTTATTAATTATAGCAAAGGAATATCTTATTTGTAGTATGATGGCGATGAAGAAAAAGATACCAATTGGGTTTGGTGGTGTTCAAGAAGAAAAGAAGAAGTTTAATTTTTTTTTCTTTTGTGGGGCTTTAGATGCCTTCTTCCTTTTACTAAACTCTTCCGGTCATATACTTTTACTAGAGACAATATTATAAATTTTATGTATGTTGTGTATTGATCTATCTTTTTGAAGATTTTTAGAAGAAAGCAATTTGCGAAGAAGTTTCAAACTGTGAAAGAAAAGGGTATGTATGTTTATTTGATTTTCTCCACCAATTGTTTGCAGACCCAATGAGTTTATCAATTCTCTCATGATTTCAAATTGGTTGCATGATGTTACTCTCTTATTTTTATCACATATCAATACAAATTAAAGAAAAAAATAATAGAGACCATCGGGTAAATTAATTATTAATTAAGTTTTGATGGACGAATAAGAGTTTTATCAACCAAATTTCCTGCCCAAACGTTTTGATGTAAAAAATTTCATTATTTGTTAAAGCACAAATTTTTAAAAAATCACTCACTTACTCTTTTACAAATTACAAAAAAATAAACTACATTAGGGCCGTGCAATAGGCAAAAACTAGTAATATAATATAGTAAATAAAATCTATCTTAAGCATGACACCTTGTTTAAGAGAAAAGAGAAATATGACTTTAGTCCATCTTTAACCCTTATCTGTATTTTACAGCAAATTCCAAGGATCCGCTTGGTTTGATAAAAGGAATCAAATTCTAAATTCATCTTAGATTCGTTTCTCAACTTTACACTAAAGTACAACACTATTTTATACTTTAGCGTTACATTCTGTTCTAAATATATTATATTTATTTTATATCTTTATGTTTAATTAATTTTATAATAAATTAAAACATATTTTTATTTATATATATAGTTTTATACTCCCTTAGTCCCCCTAAATATGTGTTCATTGAGTTGGACACAATTTTTTTAAAAAAATGGATAAAGTAGATAAAATAAAGGATATTATAAAATATCGTGGGATCCACCCATAAAATAAAGTAGTTATTTGTAAATCAAGTACAATGATAATTTGAGTAGTTAAGTGATAATTAAAGGGTAAAGATAAAATAGTAGTTTGCATAAAAAGAATGATCACATATTTTGGGAATAGAAAAATAAGACAAATGAACATACTTTAAAAGGATATGAGTATTAATTATTAAATACGACTAAATTATTTATAAATTAACATAATTAGTTTGTATTAATATAGAGAGGATGAGTGAATATAATAATAGAGATAATAAGTCAAATAGATCTGGAGACAGAGGTGGTATTATATTTTAGAAAATAAATTACATGTTATAAATATTTATTTAATATGAAATAAAAATATAAATAAGATCGTGTGGCCTAATGGATAAGGCGCTCGCCTCCGGAGCGGGAGATTGTGGGTTCGAGTCCCATCACGATCGATTTTATCTTTTACCAATTAATTATTTGTTTCTCATTAGTTTCTCCCTTTTTTAATAAATAAATGTTCTAACCATATTTATTTGTTTCTCATTATTTCTCATCTGGCGCACTACGTTCTCCTTGCACAATTATTATTCAAATTTCAACAATGAAGCATTAATAAATTCATAATTATAATTAACTAGGTTAAATAAACCGCCAATCTATCCTTTCATTTTTTTACAGCTGAATAAATATTCTAACCAAATTTTTATTTTTTTTTTTGCATTTTTAATTATAATTTACTATTGCTTAAAATTACCTGTTGCATTAGTAATTCATAATTATAATTAGCTATTGGTTAAATCAATCACCAAAATTATCTATCCTTCCATTTTTTACGGCTAAATATTCTAACCAAAGAAATTGGCAAAGAGATGGTTCATTTTTGGCATTTTTAATTATAATTAACTATTTTACAGCTGCATACATAAATATTCTAACCAAAGAAAAAAAAATGGAAACGAGATTGTTCATTTTTGGCATTTTTAATTATAATTAACTATTGGTTAAAACTACCTGTTGCATTAATAATTCATAATTATAATTAACTATTGGTTAAATCAATCACCAAAATTGTCTATCCTTCCATATTTTACGGCTAAATATTCTAACAAAAGAAATTGGAAAAGAGATGGTTCAATTTTAGCATTTTTAAAACTATTGGTTAAATCTACCTCTATTGCATTAATAATTCATAATTATAATTAACTATTGGTTCAATCAACCACCTATTGATGATGAAGAGCTACAAGTATGTGATCATCTGCTTCCCCTATGTGATGTTGAGCCCAAACACGAGCCGTGCTTCGACAATAATGTCGAGTCTCCCTCGTAGAATAAGAATTACTCCCTCTTTTCCGTACTAGATGAAGAGAATCAAGAATATTTCGTAATCTTAGTTAAGACCTAGAATCAATATCGTAACGACCTTAACACCGCTCCGATACCACTTATTGGTCCCGATTAGTTAAGCGGGTTGGATAGAACTTGTACCACCTTCTAGGAAAAATCTAGAAGGGGAGGTTGAATAGATTTTGATTTTTACAAATCTTTCAAAATTTATTCAAAGCACCAAAGTAACACAATGGAAATTCAATTTTAATCTCAACTTTATTAAGATCAAAAGCAAACTGATATTTTGGTTTTAATTTTGATTTTGAAATCAATCTTTGATTTGTTAACTTGAAATAGAAAGAAGCAGAAAAGTAAACAAAAGCATTAAAGAACACTGTGTTTATAGTGGTTCGGATTATAAAAATCCTACATCCACTCTCCTCATTCAAACTTTGAAGAGGGACTCTGCTTACCACTTACTTACTTACTTTCAACTTTCAGCTTACAATTCATAAAGATCTTCAAATCTTCAATCTCCTAAATCCTTCTCTAAAATCTAACTATTACAGTGAATATTGGACTTTGAAGATTACAAGTAAAGTGTTCTATAAACACTTAGAATTTTTGAAAACTCTTTTGAAAAACTTATGAATTGATGGTGATAGAAATATGAGTAGTGAATAATGTGTAAATCAAATTTGCATATGTGTATTGAAAAATAAAAACTAGACCTATTTATAAGTCTGAAAAGACAGTTAGTTTGTTAGTCAGTTCTAACAAACTAAAAACCGCTCAACAAACTTAATCTTGAAAACTCGCTTTGCTCCTCAACCGATTTTACCCAACTCGTCTGGACTTGATGAAGACTTACTTTTCTTATTCTACTCGGCTTGTCTTGACCTCGTCCGAGCTCTTCATAATCGTCTCTTGCAGATGACTAGACTTGAGCTTATCTCCGGATGACTTGCAACTTCTAGTCTCGGTGACATGATTAGTCCTCGACTTAGTCCTGATCACCTTAGTACTGGACTACGATCTTAGCCGTTCTTCATAGTTGTCTGCTCATCCGGGTTGATCTTTTAACTCATCAAAACCTTCCTTGATCTAACAAATACCCTTACTCGTCCGCCTAATCGCAAGCCTAGAAAGTATGTTAATTCACCCATCATTGACATTTCAAACCTATTTTTCATGAGAACACCGAAATCTTCACATAATTTTGCATTAGGTGAACCAAAAATAATGTCATCTACATAAATTTGAACCAACAAGATGTTACCATATATTTCCTTTCTAAACAAAGTCCTATCTATCTTACCTTTTGAAAATCCATTTGATATTAAGAATTGAGATAAGGTATCATACCAAGCCACAGGAGCTTGTTTCAAGGTACATATAGGGCCTTATTGAGTTTATAGACCTTGTTATTGATCTTAAACCCAGGAGGCTACTCCACATAGACTTCCTCAAGTAACACACCATTAAGGAAAGTAGACTTAACATCCATTTGAAAGACTTTGAAAGATTTATAAGCAAAGAATGCCAAGAACAACCTTATTGCTTCTAATCGCAACCTGGAGCATAAGTTTCATCATAGTCTATCCCTTCAGACCGTGAGTAACCTTGAGCTACCAATCTTGCCTTTTTACGAACAATAACGTTGTTCTCATCTGCTTTATTTTAGAACACCCATTTGGTACCTATAATCTTTCTATGTAAGGGTCTTTCCTCTAATTCCCAAATATTCGTCTTTCAAACCGATGCAGTTCTTCCTGCATGGTCATTATCCAGTTTGGATCTGATAGAGCTTCCTCAATAGACTTAGGTTCGAGAAGTGATACATAACAGTGAATAGACTTTCGAGTCCAACATCATTCGTGTCTGCACACTACTTGATGGGTCTCCAATAATCTGGTCGAGATGGATGATAACTTCTCATCCTCTTGCCTATTTGAAGAGAAGGATCCTCATCTTGAGATTCGGCGGGCAACTCGTCGACTCTGCTGAGCAAATGTTCCCCCTTCATCTGCGACCCTGTGATCACCGATGCCAAGGGCATCTCCTCGGATGGAGTCCGAAGAGGAGTTGTCTTCGATTATCGATGGGGATTCTTCTTCATCTGAATCAATCAAGACTAGGTGGATAGATTGTTCTATGTTTAGTTTTAGTTAGTTCAATCTTATCTAGATCATTAGAAATTTAATTCAATTTATCTCGAAAAGGAATACAATTCATCAAAAGCCACATGAGGAGTTTTTTCCACACAAAGAGTTGTCTTGTTGAAGACTCTGAATACCTTGGAAGTGTTAGAATATCCCAAGAATATTCCATCACCGCCTTAGCATCAAAGGTCTTCACTTAGACTTCCCATTGTTATGGATGAAACATTTACAACCAAAAGCCCGAAAATATGAGATTCTTGGAATCACCGCTTTGTTGAGAAGATTTGTTAATCTCACATCTAGGCGATCCAATGTTTCATTCTCCTTTATCTTGAAGGTATCAAAAGCATGTAATACTGATCGCAGCTTATTCTCTTTCACTTGGTCGAACCTTCACACACATTTTCAAGTGTCTCGCCACATCTCCTTAGCCGATTTGCATCTTTTGACTTTTTCAATCCAAATCTTTACTCGTAGTTTCAATGACTTTAGTCCTAGCTACCCGATCTAGGTTGTGGATTTTCCTCTCATCACTTGTCGATTAGCTCTTTTCTCTTGTCGACTCTTGATTGGTGATTCGGATGCCATTCTGGTGCCTCCATGATAAAATTTAATAAGTCCCTCTTCAAGAACCTCCTCCATCCTATTATGGATTGCTTTGAGATGGTTTTCCATCCCGAATATCCAATAGTCATATTCTTCAATTGAAAATTCAGGTAGACTCCTTGACTTTTTGTTCTTACCAGATGACATGATGAGATAAAAGAACAAAACCTTACATAATCTTATTAGTAGCACGCTTAGTAAAAATAAAGAAGATGAAGATAATCAAGAACAAACTTTAATCTTGGTTAAGACATAAAATCAATATCGAAACGGTTTAACACCTGCTCCGATACCACTTGTTGGTCCCACTTAATTGAGTATATTAAAAGAAACTTGAGTCACCTTCTAGGAAAAATCTAGAAGGGGGTTGAATAGATTTTTCGATTTTACAAATCTTTCAAAACTTATTCAAAACACCAAAGTTACATACGAATTCAATTTTAAACTCAACTTTATTAAGATCAAAAGCACACTGATATTTTGTCTAACTTTAATTTCAAATTAATCTTTGATTGATAAACCGAAAATTGAAAGAAACAGATAAGTAAAGTAAAGCAATAAAGAACATCAAGATTTATAGTGGTTCGCATTATGAATAATCCTACTTCCACTCTCCTTCTCCAATTTGAAGAAGGGACTCGCTTACCACTTACTTACTTTCAATCCAACTTACGACTTACAACTTACACAGATCTTCCAATCTTCAAACTCCTAAAGTCTTCTCTGAAATCTAACTATTACGGTGAGTATTGAACTTTGAAGATTACAAGCAAAGTGTTCTATAAACACTTATAACTTTTTGAAAACTCTTTTGAAAAACTTGTGAATTGATTTTGAAGATAGAAATCTGAATTGTGAATAATGTGTGATGCGTGATGTGTTAATTGTATTTTAAAAATGAAAACCTAGACCTATTTATAAGTCTGAAAAGACAGCTTAGTTTGTTAGTTAGTTCTAACAAACTAAAACCGCTTAACAAACTTAATCTTGAAAACTGCTCTGCTCCTCACCGATTTATCCTACTCGTCTAAATCTGCGGTGACTTGGTGAAGACTCGCCTTTCTTATTCTACTCAGCTTGTCTTGACCTTGTCCGAGCTCTTCATACTCGTCTCCTGCAGATGACTAGATTTGAGCTTGTCTCTAGATGACTTGCAACTTTACGGTCTTCAAATGACTTGTTCGATCCTCGACCTAGTACGATCGGCTTAATCTTGGACCTAGATCTCGGTTGTTCTTCATAGTCGTCGATCATCTGAATTGCTTCTTTTAACTTATCAAAACCTTCTTGATCTAACAAGTCTACGTAAAGGGCTTAACTAAACCAAAGCACCTAGAAAGGGTGATGAAATGCGAAACTACGAAAGTTTCGCAAAAACTAAGTTAAACCTATAGAGTTTAACTAAACCTATACCTAGAGAGGGTTGCAAGATTCAAAGCTAAGAGATAGCTTCGAGAAAACTAAGTTAAACCTACGGTGAGGGTTTAACTAACCTTAATCCAAAGAGGGTTGCAAGATTCAAAGCTAAAGAGATAGCTTCGAGAAAACTAAGTTAAACCTACAGTAGTTTAACTAAACGCACACTCGAGAGAGGGTTTCGAGATTTGAAGCTAGGAAAGCTTTGAAAAACTAAGTTAAACCTACACTCGAGAGAGGGTTTCGAGATTTGAAGCTAGGAAAGCTTGAAAAACTAAGTTAAACCTACGAGTTTAACCAAACCTACACTCGAGAGAGGCTTTCGAGATTTGAAGCTAGGAAATCTTCGAAAAACTAAGTTAAACCTACAGAGTTTAACTAAACCTACACTCAAAAAGGGTTTCGAGATTGGAAGCTAGGAAAGCTTCGAAAAACTAAGTTAAACCTATAGAGTTTAACTAAACCTACACCCAGTGAGGATTACGAGATTCAAAGCTAAAGAGATAGCTTCGAGAAAACTATGTTAAACCTACAGAGTTTAACTAAACCTACACCCAGTGAGGATTACGAGATTCAAAGCTAAAGAGATAGCTTTGAAAAATAAAGTTAAACCTGTAGAAAGGGTTTGACTAACCTTAACCCGAGAGGGTTGTGAGAAAAGAAGATAAGAGATAGCTTCAAAAAAATAAAGTTAAACCTGCGAGAAAGGGCTTGACTAACCTTAACCCGAGAGAGGGTTGCAAGAGAAGAAGCCAAGAGATAGCTTGAAAAACTAAGTTAAACCTACGTAAAAGGTTTAACCAACATAAACCCAGAGAGGGTTATGAGAAAAGAAGCTAAGATATAGCTTCGAAAAGTTAATCCTACGAGAAAGGTTTAAACCACCTAAACCCAAGAAGGGTTATGAAGAACAAAAGCTAAGAGATAGCTTCAAGAAATTAAGTTAAACCTGCGGCGAGGGTTTAACTAACCCTGAACCCGAGAGAGGGTTGCGTGAAAGAAGCTAAGAGATAGCTTCGAGAAAGTTAAACCTATAGTGAAGGTTTAACCCACCTAAACCCGAGAGAGGGTTACGAGAAAAGAAGCTAAGAGATAGCTTCAAGAAATTAAGTTAAACCTACAAAAAGGTTTAACCCATCTAAACCCAAGAAGGGTTACGAAGAATAGAAGCTAAGAGATAGCTTCAAGAAATTAAGTTAAACTGCGGTGAGGGTTTAACTAACCTGAACCCAGAGAAGGTTGCGTGAGAAGAAGCTAAGAGATAGCTTTGAGAAAGTTAAACCTACAGGAAGGTTTAACCCACCTAAACCCAAGAAGGGTTACGAGAAAAGAAGCTAAGAGATAGCTTCAAGAAATTAAGTTAAACCTACGTAAAAGATTTAATCCACCTAAGCCCAAGAAGGGTTACGAGAAGAGAAGCTAAGAAATAACTTCAAGAAATTAAGTTAAACCTGCAGATAAGGTTTAACCCACCTAAACTTCGAGAGAGGGTTATGAGAAAAGAAGCTAAGAGATAGCATCGGAAAACTAAGTTAAACTTGCGAGATAAGATTTAACCCACCTAAACCCGAGAGAGGGTTTCAAAGTAAAAGCTAGGAAATAGCTTGAACACTAAGCGAAGCCTATAGGAAGGGCATAACTAGACCCCCATCCAGAAAAGAATTACGTAATTTGAGGCTAAGAAAGCTTGAAAATACCAAGTTAAACTTATAAAAGTTTAACTAATCTAAACCTAGAAGGGAAATGCGAGTTAAAGCTAAGAGATGGCTTGAAGAGACTCGGTTAAACCTACGGAAAAAGTTTAAATTATTGAGAGAAAACTACAAAAATACGAGATGGAACCTATAAGTGGGGTTCCACTAAACTAAAAAAGGATTAAGAGATCCACCCGAGATATAGCTTTGACAAAGCTCAGATTAAACCTGCGTAAAGGGGTTTGTTTAATCCCAACATAGAAAAAGGGTTTTCGAGAAACTAAGACAAACCTACGAGAAAAGGTTTGGTCAGCTTGAAACCCAAGAAGGGTTGAAGAATTATAAAATAGAAGCCTACGGCGGGGTTTTACCTAATCCAAACCCGAGGCGGGTTGCAAGGGAAAGGCTAAGAGGAAGCTTTGAAGTCGAGACTTGTAGAAAGGGTCTTAGTTAACCTAAACCTAGCAAAGGTTTTCCAGTCGAGACTAAGTTACCTAAATCGAGAAAAGGTCTTTTCTCGAGGAAACTAAGTTAGACCTATAGAGAAGCTCAATTCACCTGAAGCCTAAAGAAGAGGGTTTCATGGTTAAAAGCTAAAGCCGTTTTTAAGGATATGCAAACCCTAGAGGGATTGCACGAAAGAAGAATCTAAACCATGGCTTAGAGAAGGCATAGGTTGAACAAAAGGGGGCTTTAACCAGGTTTTTACTTGTAAAAGGTCTCCTAAGAGGGAGCTAAGTTGAACCTATAAAAAGGTGTTGACTAACATAAACTGTAGAAAGGGTTTGGTTAACTCAAACCTAGAAGGAAGGTTTCTAAAGAAAGAAGCTAAGAAAGCTTGAAAATATTAAGTTGAACCTACAAAAATGGTTTGAACTTACCTAAATTTGAGAAAAAGGGTCTTAACTTGCTTTTTTCGAAAGAAAATTGTGTTAAACCTAAGGAAAGGAAAACCTTGAGCTTAGAAAAAGCTATCTAGAGAAACTCCTAGACTATGAAGTCAAGGAAAGTCGAGAACCTAAGGCATAAACTCCTAAGAATGAAAAAGGGGAATTTCAAGTAGATGAGTTACTAACCTATGTGAAAAAGCATGCATTCAAGCTAACGGCTTAGAAGTTAGACAGGTTTGAAAACGTGCGGCAAAATCGGACATGAAAAGTGCGAGATAAAAAATGCAACTCCTAGTGAGGGAGGAGACGAGCACACAAAGCTCCCGGCAAGGGAGGATAAACATCATATACGAGAATAAACTCCCGACAAGGGAGGAATACGTCTATTCACGACAAAAAGCCCCGCCAAGGGGGCAGAGTTCAAAAGTAAAACTCCCAGCCAAGGAGGACAGAGTTAAAAGTGCCAAACCGGCATAAGAAAAGAGAGATGAGAGAAAGAAGAAGAAGAAGCGGAGCTGCGGGGAGGATGTCCCAAGGTGAAGCTCCGAGGGATGTTCCCGAGAATCGAAGGCTGCAGGAGGATGTCCCAAAGTGAAGCTCCAGGAGGATGTCCCCAAGATCGAAAGCTGCAGGGAGGATCTGCCTAATCTTCCTTACTCTAGTGAGCTTCGAGATTGCCCACCGAGTAGGGGGAGTGGTTGATGCGGATAAAAATGTCGAGCCCAACTATACGTATGGCCCAAATACGACCAGCCCAATAGGGCCCAATGACGTAACCAAATACCTTCGATAGAAGGAGGAAAACCGAGATGGGCCCGAGCCCGGATCGGCTAACAAGGCTATAAAGCCCTGAAACCACCTACGGGTGGGCCACAAGGCCCAAACCTAACCCACGAGATAGGCCACGAGGCCTAAACCTAACTACAGGTGGGCCACGAGGCCCAAACCTAACTACAGGCCGTGAGGCCCAAACCCGACTACAGGTGGGCCGCGAGGCCCAGACTAAGCTGCAGTGGGCCGTGAGGCCCAGGTGAGATTTAAAGAGCACGCGGGTATTTGACCAGGCCCACGTCGATTACTTATCCGATAAGACCGAGAAACGTGAGAAGTAACGAGCAATTGAGATAATTAAGGCCCAAGTCAAGGAATATCTCCTATATTCCTTCATTGGTAGGTCCAACCTCCGTCCGAGGAGGAGGAAAACGTAGGCACAATCAGATTTCTTGAGAGAAAAGATATCCACGCAAGACATCATGAGGAAGCGTGCGGGATAATGCCTTGAAACCGTGATAACGATTATCACTCTTAACGTACATATAAATAAGACTCTCGAAGGGAGGTAACGGTATCAATTAACTATCACTCTTACTTAGCTACTTCCCACATACTTTTTCTTGAGTGTTTTCCGGTGATCGACTTGAGCATCGGAGTGTCTACTGTTGGAGAACCCTCCGGCGTGTTTTGCGAGTACGTTTGTTCAAGGAGAGCTAAGGATCTTAGTGCGTAAAGGCTTTACCCACGTGAACCCGGGTGGGAAAAGCAGGACCAGTCGGTTTTTATGCATCACTAATCATAAACAACTAATTTTTGTATAATAAATTATTTTGTACCCCTCCGTCCAACAAATTTATTCCTCTTTCTTTGGTCATGGGTTTTAATGAATATTAGTAGTTTATGTATAAAGTAGAAATGAGTGGTAGATATGTAGTGTTTAGAGTCGATGTTAAAGTTGTGTGAGATAGAGTTTTTCTATAAATGGAATGAGAATAAATTTCTTGGGAGCGAGTCTCCTGTGAAATAATTTACGGTGAAATTTACGTTAACAATAGAAAGAGAACAAATCTCGTGAGTCACACAACAGTAGCAGGTCTGAATAAATATTATGCGCGAATTAGGTCAAAAATTGCAACGACAACCAACAAATACAGAGACGGCGGTGATCGGGAGGCGATAACAACAACGAAATCCAACGAAAAAAGCAGCGAAATTCAACTACGAGATCAAATTGAGGAGAAAGCGAGTAAAAAATTAGAAAAAAAGAGAAGACATAGATGTTTTTTTCAAAAATTACTAAATAATTAGGTGTTGGATGATACAATTGGTGAAAACGATAAACAACGATGAATACAAATTTTATGCCAACTTCAAGATAAATTTTTGTTTCTATTTAAAACTGAAATTAATATGGCAAGCATTACATTGTTTGATTAATTCACATAGTAACACACATTTCTCCATAAAGTAAGACGTTTGTGTTCATATAGTAACATATTTTTTTCAAAAAAGAACTTCGCAAAGACAACAATAAAATCTTAATTTCAAGTATATTAATATAAAATCAAACATGAGTTACTATAAGGTCAAACATGTGTTACTATAAGGTCAAACATGTATTACTATAAAGGCCCGTACGTGTTACTAATCCTTTAAAAGTAAAATATGTGTCCATGTTGTACTAAGTTTGTTCATATAACAACATATTTTTCTTCATACAATAGCACGTGTTTGACCTTATAGTAACACAACTTGAAAGTAAAATTTTATTTTTCGGTGGTCATGATGGTGGTGGTCGCGGTGGTGATCTCGCAACCAAATTTGTTTGTGGTCACGATGGTGGTGGTCATACCGGTGGTGGTATTTTTTTCCTCCGACACCTTTGTCAATCTGTTTTTCGCTCGACTTCATCAATCTGTGGTGTATATTCTCTCACCGTAAAAACAATTTCAAGCAAAAAATGGGAGATGAGAGAGAAAGGAAAGTCGAGGAGAGAAAAAAAGGAAAATCACGTGACCCATAAGGACAACTGCACAATTTGAGGGTAAATTGAGAATTTTTGGAGGGGTAGTTGTATCTAATAGAGTTATTTTTTTGGATAGTATTTGTTGATGTTAGTGACGAGTGTTACTCAAAATGTGCCAAAATTCTGGTCACAACATCGTAATTCGTCTTTCCACTTCCACTAACCCTTAACCCACGAAATGTCTTGTTTTTACGGTTTGAAGACTTATGGCAATTTCCGAAGTCATGCGGTTGAAAAGGCAAGAGTGAGGAGTTGAAAAGAACATGGGAAAGTTACAAGGAAGTTACATATTTTCAAGGGAGATGTGAAAGTTATCTTCAAGCATTAAGAGTGTCCGATTTCTATAAATACCACGGCTGCTATGAAGATTAAAACTTGGAGTTGAGAGAAATACAATCTAGCATAGTCCATTGGCATAGATTATAGAGTTTATTGTATGTTTCTATCTCGATACTTCCGTTGGTGAATGTTTCAACATTTCACTCAATATTGAATCTTTATTTGTATTAGTGATAGGTTAGATTGATCAACATCTAGACACTATATATGTAGATCCATTCACGGTGTGGCTTATGTTTTCACCGATTGTATCACTTAATAATTTTAGTGATATTTTGACGATTAGCGGTATAGACTTATTTATAGTCTATACAAAATTTTGATATCCATCTTGCAAAGTGTTTAAGACTTCATTTGTGTATTTACGATCATTTATTTTTTGTCTGTGTTGTCTTTCGAATGTGCCAACATTCGTGATAACATTCTGCAAAAATACTCACGCACACCTTCAATTGGCACCAGAGCCATTGAACTCTTTATCCTAAGTTTTGATCCCGTGTTTGGTGTGTATTATTGCGATGGAATATCCTATGACAGTTCCAATTAGGCCACCGTCCTTGATGTAATGAATTATGCAATTTGGAAGTCTAAGATGCGCACGTACATCAAGTCCATTGATGGACGTGCATGGAGGAGTATTTTAACCGGATGGACTCCACCAACAGCCCAGCCACCGACAATCTCAAGCTCAAATTAAGAGGGAGTTAGAATGGACAAATGATGAGGTGACCACGGCCGGTTTCAATTCAAAGGCACTCAATGCCTTATTCACTTCCACGGATGTTTCCATGTTCAAAATAATTTCTAATTATGTATACGCAAAAGATGCATGAGAGAGATTACAAGAACATTGTGAAGGATCCGAGAGTGTTCGAAGGACAAAGTTGCGAGATGCTTGGAACCAAGTTCGAAAATATAAGGATGAAGGAAGATGAGACTATATCCTCCTACAATGAAAGAATCACCGAGATTTCTAATGAATCTCAAGCACTTGGGGAAGCTATATCCAACACAAGGTTAGTACATAAAATCTTATGAATTGTTCCTAAATATTTTGATGCTAAGATATGTGCTATTAAGAAAGCTAAAGATACTGATGCTATTACACAAAATGAGTTGGTGAGTATTTTGAAAATGTATGAAATGAATTTTTCTCAAAGAGATAATGAGAAATCAAAAGAGAATTTATGTTTTCAAAGGAGAAACATCTTCAAGTACCGATAAACAACCGTTTGTTACTAAAATAGATTCTAATGAAGATGTTGTTGATTATTGTGCCGACAATACCGATAACATTGCTTTCTTAACTAAGCGCTTTAATGCGTTTTTGAAAAAGAGAGCAAATAAACTTAGAAATAATTTGCGAATTAAGAATCAAGATAGAGATCGACTGAAAGTTCACGTCAATTTCCTGATAAAAATAGGAATGTTAATCAATTTAGGCAATTTGATAGAGGTAACCAGATCAAATATGATCCGAATATAGGAAAAATGTTAAATGTGATGCATGTTCTGGTTTTGTTCATTATGCTAATGAATGTGCCAACACTCTTTTGAGAAAAAGGGTAAATTTCAATGCTACCTTAAGTGATGAGTCTGATTGTGCAGATGATTCTGATAAAAATGAAGAATATGCTTTTTCTCGCAAGAATTATATATGATGATACTCTTGATGATTTCTTTGGATGATTCGATGTCGAGTCAAATGTGCCAACATTTGATGAAACATTGGAGGTTCCGTGGTTAATTGTTTTTCAAGTTCTTGTGTAGATAAAGTAGGTACTTCTAACAATGTTTGCAAAGATTATAAGTCAAGTTATCTAAAGCTTGAAAAGGAGTTGGAATCTACTCGAGAAAGCCTTGAAGGACATGACTATTGAAGAGTCATATCAAAAGGATTTTGTGATAAAGCTTGAGGTCATATTGACAAGGAAAGATCTGGAGATATGCAACCTTAAAGAGCGGCTTAAGGCACAACACCGAATTTCAAACGATATTCGTAAAGTTCACCTAAACTTGATGAGGCATTAACAATTGGAAGTACAAGTCGACATGGTCTTGGTTATAATGGTAATATTACTCGGTTTTGAACAATAATAAATGTTGTGTTTACAAAACCTTCGTAGAACCTAAAAATTTGAAAAATGATTCTCAAAAGAAGGATGTTTGTCATTATTATTTTACCGAGGGTCACAAAAGACCAAACTGTTTAAGGATGAGACAGACAAGAAATTTGCTAAAATGTCTTTGAAAATGTTGACACATTCTGCTCAACATTCAAAAGCAGAGACAATTCAAAAATCTTTTCAAAAATCGATCAAAAATCTACTTGGGTGAAAAAGTCAAATTCAATATGTAATGTTGTTTACACCTCTTTAAAAGCATGTGTTCTGGACTATGGTATTTTGATAGTGGGTGTTCGGGCACATGACCGGTGAGGAAAGTTATCTTACCGATTATAAGGCTTATGATGGTGGAAATGTTACATATGGAGGAGGTCCAAAAGGTAAAATCATTGGAATAGGTTCATTGAATGTTCCTGGTTTTCCAAACTTGACAAAAGTCTTACATGTTAAATGTTTACTTGCAAACTTAATTAGTATTAGTCAATTATGTGATGATGACTTGCATGTAAAGTTTGATAAAAGTTCATGCTATGTGTTAAACAATGATGATAATTGTCTCATGGTTGGTAATAAATCTGTTGATAATTGTTATCCGAATGATTCGAATCAAGCATGCTTTAATGTTCAAATTGATGAAAGTATACTTTGGCATCAAAAACTTGGACATGCTCATTATAGGAATATTGTCAAATTGTTGAAATTTGATCTTTGTTAAAGGTCTGCCTAAGTTACAAAAACGTATGTCAAATGTGTGTGGATCCTGCCAAAGTGGTAAACAAGTCAAAATGTCACATGAAATGTTGACACATTGTTCTACAAAACATTGCTTTGAACTTTTAAATATGGATTTAATGGGACCAATGTAAACTGAAAGCATTGGTGGTAAGAGATATTCTTTTGTCATTGTAGATGATTATTCAAGGTTTGCATGGATTGAATTTCTTAAGGAAAAATCGGATGCTTTTGGAGTATTCAAAATTCTCTATAAACGGTTTAAAAATGTTTATAACACTAAGGTAAAAAGAATAAGGTCTGATCATGGTAGGGAGTTTGAGAATAGCTTATTCACTAATTTTTGTGAAGACAAAGGCATAATTCAAGAATTTTCTTCTCCCAAAACACCTCAACAAAATGGTGTAGCAGAAAGGAAAAATAGAACTCTACAAGAGATGGCTAGAGTAATGCTTTTATCCAAAAAAACTTTTTAAAAGATTACGGGCTGAAGCTTTGAATACCGCTTGTCATATATCAAATAGAGTTTACTTGAGACCTAATTCTACTAAAACACCTTATGAGTTTTTGAATAACAAAAGCCTAATCGAAATACTTTCATGTCTTTGGATGTGTTTGCTACATCTTGAATGATAGAGACCAACTTCATAAATTTGATTCAAAAAGTGATAAGTGTTTCTTTCTTGGTTATGCTAGGAACAAGTAGAGCTTTTAGGATTTATAATCTTAGGACTGATACTGTTCAAGATTCTATGAATGTTGTGTTTGATGATAATGCAAGTCTTGCGAGATAATACCATTGAAGAAGATGTGATCGATCTTATTGAGCGGATGCAAAGTTACGATATTTACGAATCGATTGAGAATGTTGCTACAAATGTGCCCACATCCGAAGCAACATCACCTCAACATCCAGAAATTAATGTAACTATGCCCTATCCTGCTACAGTACCATCTTCTAGAATTCTCAAAAATCATCCACAACAACAGATCATAGGTAAACCACAATCAGTGCAAGGAGAAAATTGAGTTTTGATGCAAGACATATGGTAAGATCTATCTCGTATGACATCTATGTGCAACAAGGTGAACTTTGAATGTTTTCATTCTCTCAATGAACCTAAAAGTGTTGATGAAGCAATGAAAGATGAAAACTGGATTAATGCAATGCATGAGGAGTTAAATCAATTTGATAGGAATGATGTTTGGATACTTGTACCTAGGCCTCGATAATGTGAATGTAATTGGTACCAAATGGATCTTCAAAAATAAACCGATGAATCTGGTAATGTTGTAAAAACAAAGCTAGATTAGTTGCTCAAGGTTATACACAAGTAGAAGGAATTGATTTTGATGAGACTTTTGCTCCTGTTGCTAGAATTGAATCCATAAGATCGTTGCTTGCTATTGCATGTTATATTGATATAAAACCGCATCAAATGAATGTCAAGGCTGCATTTCTAAATGGAATTCTTATGGAAGAAGCATATGTAGAACAACCTAAGGGGTTTGAGAATCATGAATTTCTGATCATGTTTATAAACTTAAGAAAGCTTTATATGGTTTGAAGCAAGCACCTAGGGCATGGTATGGTAGATCGACTGATTTTCTTGTTGAATTCGGTTTCTATAGAGGTGAAGGCCTGATAGGACTTTGTTTATAAAACATTCTGGAAATGATATTATGATTGCTCAAATATATGTTGATGACATTGTATTTGGTTCTACATGTGAGAAAATGCTTGAATTATTCGTGCATGAAATGACCTCTACCTTTGAAATGTCGATGGTTGGAGACTTGAATTACTTTTAGGTCTTCAAATTAAACAATGCAAAGATGGTATTTTCTTTTGTCAAAGTAAATATGCCAAAAATCTTGTGAAAAGGTTTGGTTTAGACAAATGCTAAACACATGAAGACACATATGGGATCGACACAAAAATTATGTAAAGACAAAGTGTTGGCACGAATGTTGACTCAATATTGTATAGATCGATGATTGGTAGTCTTTTGTATCTGACTTCTAGTAGGCCGGACATCATGTTTAGTGTTTGTTTATGTGCTCGTCATCAAGCTAATCCTAAAGAATCTCATATGAATTCGGTTAAGAGGATCATTAGATATGTGGCGAGGCACATGTTATTGAATATGGTATAGCAAAGACACTAATTGTTCTTTGATTGGTTATAGTGATGCGATTGGGCAGGGATGTTTATTATGATGATAGAAAGAGTACAAGTGGAGGATGTATCTACATGGGTAACAATCTTGTTTCATGGCATAGCCAAAAACAAAATTGTGTCTCCTATCTACGGCTGAATCCGAATACAAAGCCACGGAAAATTATTGTACTCAGCTTCTATGGCTTAAGAAGATGTACGATGATTACGGTTTGGAGAGCAATACTCTTACCGTTTATTGTGATAATACAAGTGTAATTAATATATCTAAGAATCCTGTGCAACATTCTTTAACTAAGCATATAAGTATAAGACACCACTTCATTAGGGACCTTGTAGAAAAAGAAGTTGTAAAGTTGGAATACATTTCTACGGAAAAACAAATTGCAGACATTTTTAAGAAAGCCCTTGATAATGAGAGGTTTTCTTCTCTTAGAAAATCTCTAGGTTTATGCACTAATTAGATCTTTTATTACCGTGTGTTGTGACAAATGTGCCAATATTTGTAACAACACTAGAACAATTTATTTAAATTTTTCTAAGTATTGTGATATTTAGTGTTTTCGAACTCTCTTGTGTAAATAGTATTAGAACCTCGTGATTAATAAAAATTGTCCTGGACACACTTCTCTCAAATGCAATTAAATAAACTCACAATTAGATGTTATGTCACCGAGTAACTATGGGACACGGAGTTGGCGACTACGATGTACTCTTTTTAAAAGATGACTTGAATGCATCAATATATTCAAAATCCATTGAGTAATTATGGGACACGGAATCGACAACTACGATGATCTCTTCTCGAAAATGGATCAATGTGAATAAGTGAGAAAAGCAAAATATAGTACAACACAAATGAATTTATTTCATGTAAAAGCTGTGTTAAGAAGTGTGTGTGCCGACATTCATGAATAACATTCTGGTTCTCATATGTAGGGGTGTGCATCGGTCGGTTCGTAACCGAACCGAACCGAATTTCAATTAACTGAACCGAACCGAATTTCTAGTATAAGTAACCGAACCGATCACTAGCCAAACCGAATTAACCGAAACCAAAAATTTCAGTTCGATTACGCTTAATAACCGAAATAATCGAATTTTTTAGAAATATGTGAAATAACCTAAAAATATCCAATAAATCATAAATTGCACCAAAATACTTCAAATTTGTCCAAAGAACAACAAAAATACATAGTTCAAACTTCAAATGCCTCAAAGTCTTAAACAAGTCCACCGTTCAAGTACTAAATTATAAGATTAAGAATATAAGTATTATAACAAAGCCCAAATTAATTAAGAAGATCAAATTTGTCCATCATGCTCTATAACTTGTGTATTGGAGGTAGGCATTTACAAGAAATGCAAAAAAATAAATTAGGCTCAAAGAGTGAAACACACACTTTAAACACATACCTAATTTGAAAAATATTAAATACAAACTGTTAAACCTATATCTAATTTGAAAAATATTAAATACAAAACTAAAAAAATATGCAGTTTATAACTATGAATCGTAAAACAGCTTAGCTTCTAAAAATGTTTCTCACAAAACTCAAAACTTTCATTAATTTGCGATTCTTAAGAATTAGAATTATTATCAAGAATACCATATATTAAGCAAATACCATATATTCAATATATAAAATTAGAATTATTATCAAGAATTATTGTTGAAGAGCAACAAAAATGAGTATAAATATTCGAAGCTATCCAAATTTGCAATATTTCGAACAGAAAATTGCCTGGTTTAGGTAAATTTTCTTGAAATTTTAATTCACCACATAATTTGTACTAGCAAATAGGGGAGAATGATTCTCCCGCAATTCAAGAATATCAATGTTGTTATCCACAGTCCCACACTCTCATACATAGACCACGATTCTTAAGAATGTCAAATTTATGAGAAACATACGATTTACGAAGGAATCGGTGGCGGCAATGATAGGAGCGACACAGCGACGGTGAGTGAGTGAAGGCGCTGGCTGTCACTCGCGAGTCACGCTGGTTCGCGGTGGGCCGGAGGAGGCGTCGCTAGTGGTGGGCTGGTGGGGCGCAGCGATAGTACGCCGTTTGGTGGTGGGGGACGGCGGCGAGGAGATTGGAGGGTTACGAGGGTGAGTGGATTGTGGAAACTGAAACCTAGGTTTACTAAATTACTACTTTAATTTACTTGATTAAGTTTATTATATATTTATATTTCTTAATAATATATATATATATATATATAATAATTAAATAATTCTGTTTTCGTATGGTTAACCGAATTTTTATCGGTAAATAATCGAACCGAATCGAAGACCAAATTGTTACAAAATCACTAACCGAAACCGAACTGAAAATTACGATAACCGAACTGAATTTATATTTCGGTTCGGTTTCGGTCGATTTTCGGTAACTAACCTAATTTTGCACACCCCTACTCATATGTATATTTACCTCTATGAGTTTGAAAATTTCCGAATATTATTTTACGAAGAGTTGTTTAATTTAAATTGTTCCCAAGAATATTATATAGTCTAATTAATTTTATTGTGCGTTATTTTATCTAGATTAAGCGGTTTTTAACATGTTTTTGAAATAAACTTCCACACATTCGGTAATGCCCTATTTCTTAGGGATGTGGTTAAATCTCATTCGTTTAACACCAATGTGATCACAACTTCTACGATCTTTCTCTTCCCTATTTAAGGTCCTTAATACTCGGTGTGTTCTACACATTATATCATAGTTTTGAAATTAAGCACAAGTGTTTGAAGGTATCATTAATTATGCTTCTTGGTATTGTTTTTTTCCATCACCTATTAATATTCAAATTGATTATTTAATTAATATAATTTGAAAAGTATTTGCAGGTTATTAATCATCATGGCTGATCGAAAGGGCTCTTCACCTTCACAATCTAAACACTCAACCTCTCCGCTACATCATCTTCTTCACGAAACCTTCGACTCCTAGCTACAATGGCCACGTAAAATGTGTCGCGGTGTTGGCGCACCGATCCCGACATCACCCACATTAATTAGGGTTGGATCGATGGATGTGCCATTATCGCCAACCCACACCGAGAATCCCGTCGAGCAACCCTTCGAAACTCCGATTTTAGGCGAACGCCATAAAATCAAGATAGCGGCGAAGCTAGCGAAGCCCTCGTTCTCGAAACCTACCCTATGATGGTCGAGCTAGATGAAGGGGCCACTACCGATCAAATTGTCTATGCTTTCAAAACCCTCACTAAGCGTAACCCCGTGGTCAAAGTCGGCGACGTGGAGGTGGACTTCCAACAAGACAAACACCTCGTGTTTACACCACCTCGATCACCACGAGATGCTCCAATGGAAGACCCATCTACCGACTCAACCGACACCGTGAGCTCACTACTCGCTTTCAAATTGTTCGTCAAAAAGCATCAAGCTCCGGGGACGTGGTCAAACGTCGTTCTTACCGAACAATGGGTAGAAGGGTCGATTACTGGAAAATGAAAGAAACAGAAACATGATGATGGTGTTGCTTGAAACCAATTCAAGTGTTCGACTTTAACTCTTCAAGAGGAAATGAGAGAAGCAAGCCACGAAAAGGAAACTAGCGGTCAAGCCTCTGCTCCGGCTCACCCTAGGGGAGTACTAAGGATTACGAAATGAATCAAACATTGGCGTAAAATGGCTGCTCGTCTAGAAAGGAGGAGCAAGAAACAAAATGAACCGCAGGATGTGCCGAAGGATGTTGGCACACCCATGGAAACATCATCCTCTCGAGTCTGAGTCCTCTTCATCATAAAATAGTAAAGCAAAATTTGATGAGGTACATACTGATTCCTCTCTGCATATGTCTTCTTCTCGATTCGATGATAGTTATCATGGTGTTAATAGTGATAAATTTAGGACTTTGAGAACTAGGTTGATAGTTGGGGAAAGAATAATCAAGATGTATGATTTTATCTCTATGAATCTGCAGTTGGATATTTGGTAACGGATCTTTGATGCATTCACTCCAATTTGCTACACCTTACTTAGTTGATTGGATATATGAATTTTATGCTAATTTGAAAGTAAGAGTTTAAAGTTAATTCTAAGCACTATGGAAAGGTGAAATTTAGAGGCAAGGTCATAGAGGTGACACCAACTATAATTAATTCTTTCTTGAAAACTAGAGATGATGAGGATCCACAGTGGATAATTTGGATGAAGTGATAAGTGTAATTACCGGGGAAGGATTACCGTGTGGAGGTATAGGATGAATTCCTCGGTTTTGACAAGCCTTTACAGTTGTTCTTCACAAATTAATTGTTTACAATTGGCTGCCTTCATCAAACACAACCACCTTAACTTCGGAGCAAGCTATTCTAATGTACAAGATTGACCATCTTAGGAGGTTTAATCTTGGAAAAACTATCTTTGACAACATGATGACATACTCGGGAGAGTATCAAGCAAATGATCGTTGTCATATCCTAGCCTAATTCATATGATGATTTCAGCTCAAGGATTTCAGAGAGAAAATAATGAGATTATCAGCTCATTTGCACTAAGTCTGGCGATATCTCATGTTCTCGAGAATCGGTCCAAGAGTGATTGATCTACCTTACGAGAGATCCAAATGCCCTCAAGTTGAAGTTCCTGTGATCAACCACTGATGTGCCGAGAGATGTTGGCACACACGCTGCCAACATACCGCAATTACACCGCAATTTATGCGCGATCAAATTGGAATGACAAATAATTCAATTAATAATGCAAAGTGTCTATTGAGCAATCTTGAGATGCACAAGAGAATGCAGGAAACGCTCCTTTCTACCTGTCACAGTGGGGAGTAGGACTGTTGTTGCACCGAATGCTGCCGATGATGGTGCCGCTGGATCTCGATGCCGTGGATGGAGTACAGTGCCGCTGATGGCGCTGATGGTGGACCGGATACGCATATAGCGGGAGCGGGAACAAGTGCTGATCCTAATGCTGAGATGCAGGATGTGCCGAGATTGTGCACGACAATCCAGATAACACCTGATGGCGGTCCCAGCAGATCAAATATGGATGTGAAAGAATTAATATTGTGGACTGGAACGACGAAGACCTGAGCATTCTCTATGATGATCTGGATGATTTGGGACACTAAGTAAGGGGAGAGCTTGCAAAGACGGAGGAGCTTGAAGATCGGGGGAGTTCGTGCGCATTTTGAAGATGCGGATTGTTTATAATCAACAACCCAATCCTCTCCTTATTTTCATTATGTAAGCTCTGTCTATTTTTGTAAAGACTCAATTTATATTCTGTTTTCATGTTTATGTCTTTTCGAACTTATATTATGAACTTATAATATTTTAGGTATGTTTTGAACTTATTATTAGTTTGGTATTAAGTTAAGTTTGTTTTGATTAAGTCCTTGTTACTATGCTCGATTTATTTTTAGATAAGTCTGGTATTTGTTAATGTTCGTATATCTTGTTGCTCTGATTTTTTTTTGTTATATGATTAGTCTTTGTCATGTTCGTAATTTATGTCTTAGTGATGTTATATGTTTAGTGTTGTTCGTTTTTGGCTAAGTAATGAGATGTCATTTACTTGATGTTAATTTACTTATCTCTATTGTGTACACATTTTGTTTAATGGTACAACATCGGTGTTCCAAAGTAGAAAGGCCGAATTGGGGAGATTGTTGATGTTAGTGACGAGTGTTACTCGAGAATGTGCCAACATTCTGGTCACAACATCGATTCGTCCTTCCACTTCCACTAACCCTTAACCCACGAAATATCTTGTTCAATGTCTTGTTTTTACAGTTTGAAGACTTATGGCGGATTCCAGTCATGCGGTTGAAAAGGCAAGAGTGAGGAGTTGAAAAGAACATGGGGAAGTTACAAGGAAGTTACCTATTTTCAAGGGAGATGTGGAAGTTATCTTCAAGCACTAAGAGTGTCCAGATTTCTATAAATACACTACTGCTATGAAGATTAAAACTTGGAGTTGAGATAAACACAATCTAGCATAATCTATTGGCATAGATTATAGAGTTTATTGTATGTTTCTATCTCGAAACTTCCGTTGGTGAATGTTCCAACATTTCACTCAACATTGGATCTTTATTTGTATTAGTGATAGGTTAGATTCATCAACATCTAGACACTATATACGTAGATCCATTCACGGTGTGGCTTATCTTTTCACCGATTGTATCACTTAACAATTTTAGTGATATTTCGCCGATTAGCGATATAGACTTATTTATAGTCTATATAAAATTTTGATATCCATCGTGCAAAGTGTTTAAGACTTCCGCTGTGTATTTCGATCATTTAGTTTTGTCTGTGTTGTCTTTCGAATGTGCCAACATTCGTGACAACATTCTGCAAAAACACTCACGCACACCTTCGGTATTTACTAGTAATAAAATTGGATATATAGTACCTAATAGTTATAAATCCAAAAAATAATACATGTTATGAATTGAAAATGTGCTATAATAAAAATTATAAATTTATAATACATATTGCAAATTGATATTTTGAGTAAGTCTTGTGTGAGACCGTCTCACGGATCTCATTTCGTGAGACGGATTCACTTTTCAATAAATTGTTATCACTTTTTAATAAATTATTATCACTTATAATGTGAAGTGTATCACTTTTCAAATTTTTATCACTTTTATATCAATTTGTACCACTTTTTAAAAAAGTGATAACAATTTATTAAAAAGTGACTCCGTCTCACGAAATGAAATGCGTGAGACAGTCTCACACAAGTTTTTGTCAAATATTTTGGTCTCATTAAAATAAATATTTACGTTTACATACCTTGAAGTCTGAAATGAATTCTACAAAACAATCCGAAATTTGCTTGGGGGTTGAAAAATTCTTGTGTAAGAAAATATTTACGTATTAAAAATTCCTTGAGAAACTATCAAAGTTAAATATTTATGTATTAAAAATTAATTTGTGATAAAAACACTACAAAATTAAAAGAGAGTTTTAAAGAGGACAATTAACGAGGGTTTTAAAACCCTCGTTAGTTAAAGAGGGTGTAGACCGTACATTTAACAATGGGTTTAGCGAGGGCATAACACCCTCGTTAGTTAACGAGGGCCCACATGAGGGCAAGTAGCCCTTCGTTAATTAACGAGGCGTAATCCTCGACAGCCCAGGTTAACGAGGGTGTGGCCCCTTGCGAAGGCCCATTGGGGCTTAACGAGGGCGCCGCCTCGTCTCATCCATATTGATAGTATCACCAAGACCCTTTGCCTCAAGATGAATTTCAACATCCAAAATCCATGATAAATAATTTTTTCCGGTGATATCGAATGGAGAAAATTCAAGCTTTGTAAAATTTGTCATAATGAAAATAAATCGAGAAAAGAAAAATATTACCTCAAAGGAACGTCCTCAACTCAAAACTGTTCAAATATATGATTCTCGTGCTTGCCCGAAAGTCTTCAAATTTGGGTTAAGATAGAGACTCGTTTGATAACGTGTTGTGAAACTAATAAAAATATATAAATTATAGGACAATGTAAAGAGAATATATGATGACAACAATATGTTATTGCACTTCTAGGTATTACAAATGAAGGTGGCATACCACCTATTTATACAAAATCTCAAATTAATGTGATAAATGAAGAGACAATTATTGAATAATGAAAAGTTGCTCCATGATCAAGACTTAATGTGGAGATATGAATGAATTATTGTAGAATGATGAAGAGTTGACATGGGGAGATAAAAAGACATTCACATATTTTTATATATTTCATAACATGCGCAAGTATAATTAGTGCAAAGAATTGTCATTTGAGAAAAAGTAATTAAGTTTTGTGTGGTTGCCATGAAGATGCAAGCATTATTGGCCTCCCTTTCCACCCAAGTGAAGACACCCCTTCTCACACCCCATCACTACACCCATAACCCGATACCAACATCTTAACCCAATCCAAACAATTCAGCCCGACCACTTGGAAACCCGCCCGACCCATTTGCCTCCTCCATTGATCTCCTCTCTCATGCCTCTCACTCCTATCCGACCCTTCATACGCCACCACATTACAAATCTCCTCCCCATAACAAACCCTCTCCACCTTCATCCTCTCCGGCTTGTCCCGCCTGTGCCTGCCTCCACGAGTCGAAAACCGCCGAATAATAATGAAGCGATTCCAAGAACCGACCAAAATACGGCCCGTTATGGTTTGCATCTTGTTCCACCAGAATTACCTAAACCGGGTTCAGCTTTCTTGATTGATTGAAGAACCGCCTTCAATGACCCTCTATTTTTCCTTCACGTGTGTGTACAAATATAAAATGCTATTAACAAACAAAACCTCTTCATCTTTCACTCGAGTTTCTCTCGAGTTAAAGAGAATGGAGATACCTCCTCACTAATCACCTTCCATTCCAAGAAAACACCAACGAACGCGTCGGTGTTTACTTGAAACTCCTTCATTACACGTGCGATTTTCTCCGGGTTTTGATCATCGATTATCCCGGTGATTCGGATCCTCCTTGGGATGCCCTCCGGCCTCAAGGACAATGCCTTTATCGGGAGGGCCATTGAAGGGCATGCTCCATCCCTAGATCAATAATGTGAAGAAAGTCCCTACCTTTTGCTGCTTGAAATATGACATCATTTGCAGCCAAAAAGCAAAAGCAATGTAAGGGGTTGTTTGGTGTAATAGAAAAAAGCTTCACTTTTTCTGTTTAGTGATGATAGGCAAATCTAGGGTAGCCCTACTTGAAAATGACCCATTAGGGTTTACATTCTCGTAAGAGTGACAATCTGGTCTTCAATCCTATTACGAAGCAATGGGAAACCCTTCGCTGAGTCGCCCCACGGGCGACTCGTGAGCCGATTCGAGCCAAGATCGAATCGGCAAGACGGCGCGTCTCTGCATCCCACCGCCTCAAAGACAAGCTAAAAGTAGGTGCACCAACTTCAATCCTTCATCGACGCCGATGGAAAGCGTGCGATTGTCGCCTCCGAATTCGAGCATCGAAAGATCTAGAAGATCATCTTCACCCTCATATTCGACTTGGAGGAGTTATCTTTTCGTAGCGATCAACATCAAAGAAAGTGTCCACCATTTGATCAACCTCGGAGGAGGGTAGTTGAGTCATTTCATGTGGCCATATCTGCAGCTCTTGATCTTCTTCTTGTTGTTGCCCGATTCAGACAGGCGTAACTGCCGAATCGGACGGTCTCCATGGGTGAGAAATGCATTCATCATTAATGGTAGCTCGATTTCTATGTGGAGTTTGGTGAAATGATGGGTGGTAATGAGAGGTGAGTTAAAATCATTTTTTTATCTTTTTTAAAAGTATTTTTTGGTAAGAATATTCTCACCTTCTTTTCTTAGCTGATGTCATTACATCAACCAACAATTCATAGCTTTGCATATTCCTTAGACACAACGCCTATCGCAAATATATGCAAATCCAAGAAACTAAAATTCAATGAGGAAAACAAATGTTAAAATAATCATTAAAGTGATCATTGGAAGATATACGTGATGCTTACAAACCGCATATATAATTAACTAAAATACATGGACGATCGAGAATTAATCAATTAATGTGATTGTTTATAAAAATTTATATGAGACATTCTCATACACTCGTACAAGACGGATCTTATTTACTATTCCCTCCGTCTCATATTCATTTGTACACTTTTGTTATTAATTCATTTTTCTCATACTTATCTACACATTCTAAAAATAGTAAGTCTACTCACACCTTTCACCCAAAATATACATTGTATGTCATTACTAAACCCATATATATATATATATATATATATATATATATATATATATATATATATATATATATATAACTCGTTATCCGACCCCTAGGGACAGATTAATCCTATATATCAATCTCATCGTCTACTAAACCACTATATTTACGTACCCTTTCCTCAAATTCACCATATAAATTATCTAATTGCCCTTTAAAAAGTCAACAAAAGTATATAATCCCAACTTTTCTTAATATTACTGCAAAAATGTGTGCAAATATCTTTGTGATAGATGGAGTATATTTTATGATTTATGAGTTTATACAAGGAGCACGAATCCAATCATATTATAAAGGAGATCATTATGACTCAAATATCAACATAAAATATTGTTTCATGTATGAGACCATATCGGTATCACATAATTTTTTCTAATATATTAAGTAAATTTATAAGAATTGTATTTCATTGCAATTTGAAAAAGTGTTTGCATTGGAATGCAAATTAGGTTATAAGAGTGTATTACATTGTAATTAGAATTTATTACTAATAGATACCATTTCTAAGACCTCATTACCGGTAGATACAATTTAAAACCTAATTACTAAGAGATACAATTTAAAAGATGAAAAGGTCGGTAATACCCTAATTTACTTGTTCCTTCCTCCATAAAATAGACAGTTTGCTTTACACTATTCATTGATTTGAGGTTTATTTTGCTTCCCAACACAGCCTAAAGATATTGCTTTTTGATTGCTTTCAAATAATTCAAATTTTGTTGGGTTCCTTCTTCCTCCCCAATTCTCGAAATTCTTGAAGCAACTTTATTCATTTTTTGTATTACTATTGTAGTATCAAATTAATCGACGATAACATAGTTGCTTGCACAAAGATTTTCAATCGATGGCTTCTAGTCGATCAACGTCTGCCGCCTCAACACTCCCGAGATCAACGCGACGTACGGATCGGAGGGTTTGGACGATTAGGCGACGATGGTGGGTTGGAGAAATTGTCAGCTTGCATAGGGACCTCAGATTGACGTCCGCCGCCTCGGATCGATGTCCGTCTCGTCAAATCTAGAACAAGTTGGTACTCCAACGAATCTCGATGATTCGCTTTGCCCAGATCGGCTCTTCGCTCTGCTTTTGCAGCGTGGGAGGCAGCGCTAAAGCTTCGTCACAATTAAAATATGCTCTCTGGCGTTTGAAAGTGTACACACCTAAACTCTTACTCGGCATAAGGGTGAGAAGGTGAAGGTGAAGGTGAAGGTGAAGAAAGTGTTTCTCTTTTTTATTTTGTTGTCTTGTCTCTCTCAATCTTTGCACATGTGCGATTACATTGCACATACATTGCACATGTGCGATTACATTGCACATGTGCAACTTTTTTCTAGTGGTGTGGGAAGACGAAGCAAGAAGATCTCGTATTTTTTTCATATTTTGATGATTAGATGTGTAATTTTCAAATTGATTGATGAAGAAGAATGTATTTTTTTAAGTTAAATAAGGTTTGAATTCTAACATGGATAAATCTTGGTTAGTCGAGAAATTTTGGGAAGCGAAGGAACATAGCTAATTTGAATTGTGGACAAAATGTAAACAGAATTGAATCATATAATTTGTTGTATTGGAATGCCAAAAATAATCACGTCAATGAACAAGATTTCGCAGGTGAAGGAACAACTAATAAAGGAGGGGCAATACCGTCTAACTATATTTGAAATTGTAGCTGAAAGTGTTTTGAGATTTAGATCGTAGCTAAGAGTAATAAAAACTATAAAATTGTATCTAACGAATCGACCCTTGTAATTATTCCTATTTCAAAACATAGAACTCTTTTTATAATTAATTTGGACACATTTTAAGAAGGATTTTCATAATTTACCTAGCGAGAATATTTGATGATATAATATATATCTAAAAACAAATGTTATATGCATTTTGTGCCCGTACACCATTCATATTTAAAATAACTAAGTACTAATGGGTTCTCTTTTTCTTTCTTTTTTCAACAATGTCGACACTGTTTCCTAAGGTCGGCCACCAACGGATGAGACAATTTTAGTTGGCCGATGCTTCTTGAAAGAAATATATATTTACTCGAATTTTAATTTATTATGTGAAACTTAAATTGGGAGAGTTGCACTTATATTTTTATAGGAATATTTATAATTTTTGATCTTTAAAAATGGATTTTTTTTTTTTTAAAAGGCTCGGTCTGATCTACTATTAAAAATGCTTTATTTTATTTTATTTTTTTGGAAATGCTGTTAAAAATGACTAATTTTGCAACTGTAGAAAAAAATGTTAATTATTTAATGATTATGATCTATTCCGCAAAAATATCCCATCAAAATCTGTCAAGGATTTTTTTTTTTAAGAAAAATTATCTATATTAAAATCCATACAAATATACAATATATAAATTTTCATACGATTATTGAAACGGGTTTAATCGACAAAGGCATATAGTTCAAGTGATTATAACGCCACTTCCTATGTCCTAAGGTAATTGGTTCGAGTCATCATTTGTTTGAAAGAAAAAAAAGGTTTGATTTCATCTTATATTTACCTAGTTAGTAATTTGATATGAAGACTTAAAATCGATTTGGTCCCATAACTCTGGTTTTTCGCAAAGATCCCAAAATATTTTAAATTTTTAATTTTGTCCCATAACTCACCAAGTAGTCCGATTGCGTCTCATTTTCGCGGGGAAGAGTGCATTTTTAGGACTAAAATCGGACTACTTAGTGAGTTATGGGACAAAATTGAAATGACAAAACGACGTCGTTTGCATAATTCCGGCGAAAATGGGACTAAAGTCGGACTACTTGGTGAGTTATGGGACAAAATTGAAAATTTGAAATATTTTGGGACCTTTTGCGAAAAAAGCCAGAGTTATGGGACCAAATTGGTTTTTATCTCTTGATATGAACTATTCTTTTTTGATTAATTATAATTTTTAATTAATTTCACGTGAGACTATGATTTCATAAGAGATTATTGTGTGGTAAATTGCGATACTAGTTTCACAATATTTCGAAAACCTTTATATTAAAAATAGTTATTTTTTTAATTTTGACTTCAACCGTTAATTATTCAACATCCATTAGTTTACCAAAATTCTCAAATTCCTATAGAACCAAAATCGATTAAAAAAGATCAATTTGCAAAAATTTTAAGGCGTAGGTGTATCTCACACATCAAATTTATAATGACCAATTGCTTTTAAAAATAAAAATCATTTTCATGAGTCAAAAATTTTATGGAACTGGAAATGCAATTAACACGATTATTTTTGTCAAAATTTTTCATCAGTTCCCTGTATGATAAGGAGTCTACCTTTGTTAGAAATATTCTTTCCATTAGTACCTGTTAATACCAAACTCTCTTAATTTCCTTGTTATTGCTACCTACTATCTATATATAGAAATTTCGGCCAGTAAATGACCAATATGTTGAACTAATCAATCATTTATTATTAAAAATTTGAAATAGTGCAATGTCATCTGAAGCATGGCGGATGGGGATGGGGAGAGCAATTGCATCTAAATTTTTAGCTCTATAAACAACAAACAATTATATAAAATATTTCACAAATCAAAGATATGTAAAAAAATAGCACAAATAAATAAAAAAATCGAGCATTCTAATTGGGTCGGACTAGGTCAATCATATTTTTCCGAATTTTTTTGTAAAAACAAAATAAAGAAACTCGCTCCCATGTTGTATTCCTATAAGGGCAAACGTGTGTTATTGTAAGCAAGTACATGTGTTATTGCAAAGACAAGTAATACATATTTATTCTTACAGAAAAAAATATTTGTCCTTATAGTAATACATGTAAGATATTGAAAAATATGTTATTATATAAACACAAAATATTGTAGTATGAAGGAAGATATGTTATTACATGAACCTGAATTTTGACACGACAAGTTATGAACCTTTCTTGTTTGATCGTGGTATTATATGTGTAATATAGTATTAAAGACCATTTCGCTTTTTAATTCAAATAAGAGGAAGAAAAAAAAAAAAAAAGAGGACAAAATCTTATGTGAAATGACTTTACGGTGAGATCGTTCACATTAACATTCACCTCTTCTAAAATGATAAAACATTATTCCTAAATTATACAATGTCTAATAGTAGGAGAGAATGGTTAGAGGGAGAAAACGTCCTTGAGTGAGGGAGAGTTTTCGGGGTTGGGTTGAGAGAAACTTTTCGAGCGAAATCCGGTGAGGCAGTAAATCATACCCTTGAAGCATAAGCCTTGAGACAATGTATTCAAGATTAAAAGCTTGTGTGCCCGGGAACTACCCCGTGACTAGACATGCTTGGAGGAGGGAGATGTGTCTTTTGTCGAAGCCGTTGATGGTCGAAGTAAGGAATCTCTATCGCTTAAAAAGGTGGAAAATGAAAACTTGAACTCTTCTTGGAAAGGGGCCTCATTTGAACCAACGGAGGACGAAGTTGAATGGTTGTCCGAGTGTTTTGTGGGCAGACTTAAAGAAAGATTTACGTGGTTGATCAATGGGAATGACATTGCAAGAGGTACAGTAGTCTAGAATCCAATCCATCAACCGGGAGGAGACATGATCTGTTGAAAGATTTATCAGGGGATGGCATAGAATTTAGCCTAAACTACTGTCATGAGTGGCCGCCAAATGGTTTGACGACATTCAAAAGTGGGAACCGAATTTGGTTAACAAACGCAGAGTGATATGTACTATCTGGGAGGGAGTTCCACCTAATGCCTGGAGCTCGAGATTAATCTTCAAGCGAGGTTTCGGCGGGATTCGGATCACTCATCAAGATCGATGAAGATACGATCAATAAGAAGAACATGGAGTTTGTGAGGATTTTAATTAACATGTCGTATCCAGAGTTTCCAAAAATAGATTTGGAGAGGTAAAAATGAATATTGATGCAAGTTTTTTTGAGTAGTCACTAGAAATGGGTGTGGGAATGGTGTTGCGAAATAATAAGGGTGAATTCATTTCTTGTCGATCTATGATTATCCCGGGTATTACAAAGTAGATGAAGATGAAGCGATGGGGTTTCTCGTAAGCTTTATCTTGGATCAAGGACTTGGGGTTTGAGAGGGCTACTTTGGAGGTGGACGCTAAGCTAGTTTATGATGCTTTGAAATCTACTTTAGTCGTTAAACCTTTGTCTTTGGGAACGTAATAACTTCGTGCAAAAATATATTACAGAACTTGCCATTATTTTAAATTAATTTAGTCCCTCGGGAAGTGATTGGAGTGAATTGATACATGTTTTTAGGGCCTATTTTAGTGCAAAAAGTGAGCTAAAGTGTGATTTTGTGCCTAAATGTGAAAAGTATCACTCTTTTGCCTAAAAAGTATTACTTTGTGAGATTTTGATGTTTTTCGTCCGTTTTGCAGGTAAATCGGTGGAATTTTGCCAAACCAAGAGTACCGTTATTCTTAAAATGAAGAGACGAACATCCGGACGAAAATGGGGGTCGGGCCCGAAGCCCTTCTCGATGAAAATTCCCTGGTCTCGAGCACGAGTCGAGGAGCACAGACCTCGAGTCGAGGGTCAGCCGAGGGAAAGAATTTCAAAATTGCAGGAATCTCGACTCGAGGGAGGAGCCTCGAGTCGAGGGATGGGAAATTGACATATTCCTCGAGTCGAGGCTAAGCCTCGACTCGAGGCAGAGAAATTTTAAAGAAGCATGGATGCGACTCTTAGGCCTCGACTCGAGGGCACGAAGCTCGAGTCGAGGAGTGCCCAAAACCAAATTTTGCTGTTTTAAAGCCATTTGAAGACAAAACAGAGCATAACTTGATTCTAGTAGTTTAGAGCAGTTTTCAGGAGGTTCCTTAGGCGAATTTTACACTTTGTAGCTTGATTTCCATTGTAATTGCCATAGATTGTTAGAATTAGGTTAGATTCTACATTTAGTCCATTAGATTAGTATTTTGATTGATTGTAATTGAAGATTCCAGCTGTGAATTGGGAGTAGAGGAGTTGAATTGAAGCATTGTAGAAGATTAATCATTCCTATTTTTGTCTATTGAAGTTCAATTGGTGATGTTCTTACCCTTTGCTCTTTTTAATTCATTGCTTGTATTGATTAGATTGTTAATTGCTTTCTTAGATTTTCTACCCATGACTTTTGCTTGTAGCACCATGGGCTAATAGCTTTGTGCTTGGGATAATTGAAATTAGGAATGAAGTGATTGCCTCATGCTATGATTGTTGATAATTGTGATCAATTGAATTAGCTTGCTTCCTAATTGTGATTCTTAATTGTGCTTCATGAAAAATTGTCTCTTTTGATTAATGGTTGATCACCCTAGCAATAGGCGAGAGTTGAGCTAACGTGATTAGGTGTTAATCGGGTTTCAATTTTGCATGATTGTATGAATTGGGGACTTCTACATTGAGAGATGGGAAGAACTAAGGATACTCACATTAGGCATTGTGATATTAATGGAGTGATTAATTTCATGATGGTTTATGCTTTCTAATTTGATTGATTTGCATTTGGATACAATCATAGCTTGTTAATCATGGATTCCTTGATGGAGATTATCCCTTGCACCCAAATCCCCCATTGATTTTAGTTTATTTGATCTTGCATATTAGGTGTTTGATAGATTGTTTGCATAATCTTGCCATTTAATTTCTTGCATTCTTAGAGAGATTTTAGTCTTATTTCTTGTTGCAACTTTAGCCATCTAGAACTCTTATCCTTAAATTTCGTTTGCATACTTTCTCCCTTGGGTTCGATATTTTGCGATTGGTCTTAAAAGTTATTGCCCTATACACTACAATCAGGAAGTCAATATTATTGCGCATCGTCTTGCCCCTTTTGTTGGGTCGAGCCTTCATCTTTTGTGTAAAGTCTTCCCAATTTTGATTGCATTTGAAAATAAGAAAGACTTCTTTTTCAAAAAAAAATAGATTTGGAGATAAAAATCGGATCAAACTTGGTCAAAATTAAAGAAGATCATCTTGGCCCTTACAATTGTTCATGCACTTTAGCGAGTACTGGTTGGCGGCAAGGTAATTTCGATAGGCGACGGCGAAGGGTACTCCCGGTGCGATCGGAATTCTGCCAAAAAGTCGATTGAGGTGAATTCAAATTGTTTCAAAGCAGGAGAGGAGCAAGTCTCTTGTGAAATATTGCACCGTGCAATATCAATTAAAAAAGGAAATTATTAAATCTTATGGATCAAGATAAAGAACGGTCAAACTAGCGCAGATTTCTTCTTCTTCCTCCACGCAGATTTCTTCTTCTTCCTCCGTTCTAACTCTTCTTCCTCCTTTGTTCACTCCACAATTTTCATAGTTGTGCCTGTGTTCCCAACCAATCCCAACCACGTATCAAGGTTCTTTCAGACGCAAACACCGGCGATGAGAAGGGATAAAATTATGAACTCCGATGAAAAAAGGAAAAAGAGGGATGATTCGATTGATGAAAACAATAGTGGATAAAACTTAAACAGAATGAATACAAAGCTTATGCGAACTTCGATGATAAATTTTTATTTATGTTTAAACTGGAATTAATATCACAACTCCTAACTGCAGTTACGATTTATTCGTATAGTAACACACATTTTTCCATAAAGTAACATGTTTTTGTTCATATAGTAACACGTTTTTTCTTCATATAGTAACACATATTTCTCTATACTGTAACACGTTTGTGTTCATATAGTAACATATTTTTTTCAAAAGTATGTGTTCTTGTAAGAACAATTATGTGTTATTGTAAGGGTAAGTACGTGTTACTAGTCCTTAAAAGAATAAAATATTGGTTTTGTTCATTAATAACACATTTTTCTTCATACAATAACACATGCTTGACCTAATAATAACACAACCGAGAGTAAAAATTTATTTTTACCTTTGCACAAGTTTAATACATATATTTGCCCTTACAATAACACATATTTACCCCAAAAATCTTATACTTGGGGATCAAATAGACCCATGATTTTTTTTTCTTAACACATTAAAATCATTTCTCTTTAATATTGAGATCAAATAAATCATCATCTTAATAAAATCACACTCTTTTAATAAGAATAAAGTTGTCGAAGATTAAACACTTATTTGATTCACACATATAATTAGATTAGAGATTTATTTAATCATTTTTTTCATTTTTATTTTGCATTTGAGCGATTATTTTTAGACAAATACATATTATTTATTTTATAGTAACACATATTTATCGTTTAAGTAACATATGTTGGTCCCGATTAGTTGAGTAGATTAGGTAAAAGTGTATCACCTTCTAGGAAAATCTAGAAGGGGGTTGAATAGATTTTCAAATCTTTCAAAATATATTCAAAGTACCAAAGTGACACAAATGAATTCAAAATTAATCTCAACTTTAATAAGATCAAAAGCAACACCGATATTCGCATTTTAACTTTGATTCTCAAATTAATCTTTGAACAATAAATTGTAAATTGAACAGAAAGATAAATGAAAGCAAGAAAGAACACTGCATTTTATAGTGGTTCGGATTATAACAATCCTACATCCACTCTCCTTCTCCAAACTTTGAAGAAGGGTCTCCACTAGCCGCTTACTTACTTACTTCACAATCTTACAACTTACAACTTGATCTTCAACTCTTCAAAGTACTCCTAACTCCTTCTAATGAATCTAAAAATTATAGTGAATAAAGGATTTTGAAGATTACAAGAGAAGTGTTCTATAAACACTTGAAATGTTTGAAAACTCTTTTGAAAATACTTTGTGAATCGAATAGTGAATATTGTGAAAAATCAGATTTGCATAAGTGTATAGAAAAATAAAATCTAGACCTATTTATAAGTCTCAAAAGACAGCTTAGTTTGTTAGTCGAGTTCTAACAAATCAAGACTCGCTTTAACAAACTTAATCTTGAAAACTGCTCTTGACCTCGGCTGATTTTTCCTACTGTCTGCGGTGACTTGGTGAAGACTCGCCTTTCTTATTCTACTTAGCTTGTCTTGACCTCGTCGAGTTCTTCATGATCGTCTCTTAACTAGTCTTTGACTTAGTCTGATCGACTTAGGATGAGCACCTGATCTTTTTCTACATACTTTGTCTCGCTTATCCAGATTGATCTTTTAACTCATCAAAATTTACTTGATCTAACAATTTCCCCTTTTTGATGAAGTTAAAACCTACAAGAAAGAGACACACTCACAGCTGAAGTTTGTTTTAGAGTTAATCAAGATTTAACACTTAGGTACATCAAGACACATTTACACTTTTAATCGTAATCAATTAACACAAAGTACTTTAAAAAAACTTTTAAGCTTAGAAAACTTTTAAGTCTTAGATTTTAAAAACATTTTAGAGTTAGAAAAATTTTGAAAATTTTAATTCTGAGATGATAAATTTCTCGAGATGACTTATACTTAGAAAAAAATTTAAAGATTTCTTAAAGCAGAGAAAAGAAACTTTAAGAAAATAAGACAAGTAACACTCATAAGTCAAACATATATTTATTCACATCGATTTACAAGATACAAAATCAAAAGATAAAAAGATAAGGAAAAGAGAATGATCCTATTATCGTATTCCCCACCGATTGGCTTCAGAATGGCCAACCAGTGAAGACCCTCTTCCTTAGCTTTTTAAGCTCATCTTCATCTTTCAACCCAGACTCCACTTCGGCTTTGGCAATGATGCCTTTGATCCAGCTTCATGTCTATTGAGCCGTCTGGTTGGTCTTGGGCCTGCCCGTCTCATAAGCCGGAGCACAAAGATCAAAGATTGAAAACTTATCTGCTTCCACCAAGAGCCTTTGATATAGATCTTTGTCCTCCTTCTCTATCCACTCATGCCACCTCGTGTCCTCATCTTGCGCCGCCGAATCGTACTCCCTTCAAGATGTACCAAGTGGTACATCCATCTCAAGGCGTCCAAATTCTTTTCCTTGTATTCTTTAAAGAGTTTGCCGATTTACCTTCGGCGGATTGAGTGTCTGTGATAGGGCCTCGAAATCGCTTCATCTCGCCTCTTTCATTTCCCACTTCCTCACATCCTCGCTCCATCTCATTTCCAGTCCCTTGTTCTTCTTCTTGACTTCTTTCTTTCCCTTTCTCCATAGAAAGCCTGCTCTCTCATGATCCCGCTGATCTGTTCCTCAGCAAGTTAGAGTAGTCGAGGCTCCCTCTTTCTTTATCGATCCTGTGAGCTTGGGACTAAGTACTTTAGACTCCTCCACCAGCTTTCCCTTCCCCTTTCCTTTTACCTCACTTGCTTTTTCGGATTCTTTGATTTTCGCCAGGTGAGCGGACTTATCTTCTTCTTCCTTCTTCCTTCTCTCCTCATCTTCCTTCGCAGCTTCCTCGAGTTGGTGACCCTCGGCTAAAGTGCAGCCGGCTCGATTTAATGCGAGCTTCCTCCCTGCTGCCTCCAACTCAGTGTCGCTTTTGTGTCGACCTTGCTCCTCGTCTCATCCACCACACTGTGAGTGCGAACTCTCTTTCTTTCACTTCCTTTTCCCCCTTTTTCACTTCATCGCCTAAGGCGATCGGCTTCGTCTCAGATCATTGCATTTTACCAAGTCCGACTTGTCCAAAGCTAATGAGTCCACCACTATTGCATTGTATTCGGATACTTGAGTTTTCAGCCCATGCACTTCCTCCTCCATGGTATCACCTTCTCGGCAAGAACATATTTAGTAATAGAAGTAATCTTTTGAGTTAGATTTACCTCTACTTCTCGCATGTTTGTGATCATTGCCTCGTGACTGCCTTCACCATCTTCTTTGTTCGCTCGCAGCCTTCTTCTCAAAGGCCTGCTTCATCTTTCTCTCCATTTGGGCGATTATAGAAGTGATAGCCGAGGTGGGGCTTAAGTCACTTTCCTCATCCTCGGATGAGGATTCGGATGAGGAAGAAGTGGGAGTGTGGAGTTCGAAATTTGGGGTGGAGGAATGGGTGAGCTCATCTGGATGTCTTCTAAAAAGGAATAAGAGGTGACATCTATTTCTGTGGAGGTGTGGTTTGAGTTGGAGAAGTGAAGTGTTGAGTTTCAGGTGGGGTTGGGGCGGATGTAGTGGGTAGCTCAATTTGTGGAGAGATGGTGGGAATTGAGGTGGTTTCGAGGTTGGGTAGGTATGGAGGCGCTTTCGGATGTGGTTATGATGGTTTCGGCTTGGGTTTGGGTGTATGGGGCAACCGTGGCTGTTTTAGAGACTCGGAGGTGTCACCGGCACACCTCTTCATTGCAGTGGAGATTGAGAGTGAGAGAGAGATAAGTTTGTACCTTCCTCCCGAATGGGGAGAGTGCAGCTTCCTTGGGCTGGAGAAGACGGAACATCCAGCTTCGCAACCTCGATTGCAATCTCCAGCCACAGAACTTCTTCAGCGGAGGGTAGAAGCTTCCGTCGACTAGAGTGCCGGATGATTCAGATGTCTGGAGGACCTCCTCTCGAAGAATAAACTGGTTATCTTCATCGAGTCCTCATCCGATTGTTGGCTGGTGGCAGTTCGGATGGCTCGGCAAGAATCGGGTGTCTTCTATGAGGCTCGACTCAGCCTCCTCCTCGACCTCCTCCTTGTCGGGACCTTCAAGTTCTTTGCCTCCTCACTACTTCCACAACAGTGGATCCTCGACGAGTTGAGCTTCGCTGGCACGACAACTTCAGCTCTTGGTTGAGGTTCAGTGCTTGCCTCTGAGCCCCGCGGGCCGCTTCTTGCTCTCTCTGCCTTCTAGCATCATCGATTCATCATCGTAGTCGCACACCCCCAATCCTCTCATTCTTTGTCAACAAGCCTTTTTCTTAGAATATTTTTTCAATCCTTCCCTTGTCTCGAACCTTTGTTCAGACCCTCCATCAACACCGTGATCTTGTTAAACAAGCTCACAGTTGAGGAAACTTGTCCATTCTCCTCCATCAGAGTTAAACAACAACCTCAGCTTCTCCTCCTTCACCTCCTAAACAACAAATCCACCCAATCTACCGTACTCCATCAAAAATGGCTCTCATACAACACAAATGTGACTTTGTCACTCCATCATGGGAGCTTTGATCTCCTAGGATCGACTTGGTCACGATCGTCATGAGCAGCCTCTATACTTCCTCCTTAGCAAATGCTTCTTTAAATCTCTCCTTACCCTCCTGTAGGAAATCCTAGCAAACAAGTCGAATGACTCCTCCCATTCATCCTCTTTATATGACAAAGGATTCACCCCTTCCATAGAAGTATCCAGAATCCTTGCAACATTCTCCTTCGAGTACTCCGGTTGAGTACCTTCGACATTAGTTTTGAAACCATTCTCTGAAAACTCACTTACGGCAAGGAATTCAGCTCCAATTAAATCTGCGGTTTTGTTCGGTGGAGATTTGAGCAGACAAAATCCTCGTAACCTTGAAGTCTCCAACAATCCTAAGATTTCTCTGGATTCAAGGTTATCGGTTGTGTCGAAATCTACAAACATCTCGGCTTTAAGCTTATTCTTCACAACCTCTGTATTCATTTTGAAATCCGATTTGGCGGAGGTTATAAAAGTAGGAGGTTTTGGTGTTTGAGAAGAAGAGGATGCCATTGATAAAATTTTAAGAGTATGAAAAAAATTTCAAGAAATCTCTAAACAGGGGAATGTGAAAGTAAAATTTTTAAAATCAAGAAGGTAAGTTTTTAAACGAGGGGGAGAGAGGGAAAGTTGGGAAAACGAAATGTGGCACGATCTCGAGTATTAATTTTATACCCTTGATTTAAAAGCACGTGTAAAACATCGACGATTTAGCGAGAAAATCGCTTCAATTCCAGGCGCGTGGCTTTTACGCGTCTTGAATTACGTAAAAGTAACCGTTTAACCTCACGGATTAGACGGCTAATAGACTTGCTTTATCGTAAATAATTAGTATACCTGACGTAAGCAATGAGATGTCATACTTAGTACTCGGGTATTCTATTCCGTACTTGGTAAATGTCGACTTGGTCAAAATGACCTTGTCTTATAGTTTTCAAAAATTTCCTCCTAGTCTGATTTTGAAACAAAACTTAACAAAGGATTTACAGTTTAGTTACAAAGTACCAATTACTTGAAATACACAGACTTAAGACCTTTATTTGAAAACAAAGATTTTGAGGAGAAACAAAGATGAAGGTTTTCTCATTGAAGAGATTTAAGAGACTAACTGTATACCTGTTCCTCGCAAAACAAACTCATCAAAACTATTAGTAGTCAGGGTAGATCGAGATAGGGTGCAGTAGTCATCTGCTTTCTAGAAATCAGTGACTATTGTGCCCTAGTCTGATTTACCAAATGTCGATAAGTAATCATCAAGTCGAGATAAGGTCAATATGACTAATCCTTGATTCTTGATTCCTAAAAAGGAAATCAATGATATCACTACCCGATTGTCCTTTGACACATATCTAGTCCGATAATTCTTTCTAGACATTGGTTTAAAGAAAAGAAAAGAAATAACCGTAAATAAGGAATACAATTATCGATGCAAGCAATTTAGAAACCAGCTAGAGATGCATCAAGTAATCCTAATTCTAAGCATAATTCTTTAAACCTAGACTCACTAATGGTTTTGTAAGAATGTCTCGCTCTTTGTGACTCGGTAGCTATTTTCTCAATCCTAATGTCATTCTTCTCAACATGATCTCTAATGAAATGATGCCTAATATCTATATGCTTACATCTAGAATGCAGAGCGGGATTGTAAGTCATTGCTATTGCACTATTACTATCACGGTAAATAGGAACAGCTTGATGTTTGAATATTATAATCTCTAAGTTGTTGACTAATCCAGAGGAGTTGAGAGCAACAACTTCCGGTACCATGTATTCGGCTTGATTGTGGATGTGGCAACAGATGTTTGTTTCTTAGATAACCAAGAAATTAATTTGTTGCCTAAAATTGACAAGTTCCTCAAGTAGATTTCCTGTCAATTTTACATCCTCCAAAGTCCGAATCGAATAACCTGTCACCAAGGTTGTCATCACCGGGTACCATAACCCTACTTGCAAGGTTCCTTTGAGATATTTTAGAATTTTCTTATTTGTCTCTAGATGAGTTTTCTTGGGATTAGACTGGAATCTTGCACATACCCCAACCGCAAAGGCTATGTCCGGCCTACTTGCGGTGAGATAGAGAAGAGATCCAATCTCCACGATACTCCGTTGCATCCGTGGTTATCCCCGCTCATCCGAATCCATAGAGAAGTTAGTTGACATAGGTATTTTAACTTCTCTGCTAGTAGTCATTCCAAATTTCTCAATCGGATCCTTAGCATATTTAGACTGATGTATAAATATACCCTTACTCATCTGTTTAATCTGTAAGCCTAGAAAGTATGTTAATTCACCCATCATTGACATTTCAAACCTGTTTTTCATGAGAATGCTAAACTCTTCACATAATTTGATTAGGTGAACCAAAGATTATGTCATCTACATAAATTTGAACTAGTAAGATGTTACCATCTACTTCTTTTCTAAACAAAGTTCTATCAATCTTGCCTTTTGAAAAACCATTTGATGTCAAGAAATCGAGATAAGGTATCATACCAAGCTCTGGGAGCTTGTTTCAGTCCATATAGAGCTTTGTTGAGTTTATAGACCTTGCTATTAATCTTAAACCTAGGAGGTCTGTTCCACATAGACTTCTTCAAGCAACACACCATTAAGGAAGGCAGACTTAACATCCATTTGAAAGACTTTGAAAGATTTATATGCAGCAAATGCCAAGAACAACCTTATTGCCTCTAATCGCAATCGGAGCATAGGTTTCATCATAGTCTATCCCCTCGGCGTGAGTAACCTTGTGCAACCAATCTTGCCTTATTTCGAACAATAATGTTGTTCTCATCTCTGTTTTGTTTTTAAACACCCATTTGGTGCCTATAGTCTTTATGTGTAAGGGTCTTTCCACTAGTTCCCATACATTTTGCCTTTCAAAGCGATGCATTTCCTTCGCATGGCGCTTATCCGATTTGGATCGATAGAGCTTCCTCAATAGACTTGGGTTCAAGAAGTGACACATAACAGTGAAAACGACTTTCGCAGTCCAGCATCATTCGTGTCTGAACACTACTAGATGGGTCTCCTATAATCGATCGAGATGGATGGTAGCTTCTCATCCTTTTGCCTATGTGAGGAGAAGAATCCTCATCTTGAGTCTCGTAGGCAACTCCTCGACTCTTCCTCGGTGACGTTCCCCCTTCATCACCGACCGCCACCGATCGCCTAACGTCAAGGGTGTCCGATCGATGGAGTCTGATCGAAGTTGTCTTCGATTATTAGATGGGGATTCTTCTTCATCTTATTCTGAATCAAGACTAGGTAGATAGACAGTTCTATGTTTAGTCTTGGACAGTTCAATTTTATCTAGACTTTCGTAAATTTGATTCACTTTATCCGAGAAGGAATACAACTCATCAAAAATAACATGAGGGGTTTCCTCCATACAAAGGGTTGTCTTGTTAAAAACTCTAAATGCCTTGGAAGTGTTAGAATATCCCAAGAATATTCCATCACCGCCTTAGCATCAAAGGTTCTTAACTTAGATTTCCCATTATTATGGATGAAACACTTACAACCAAAAGCTCAAATATGAGATTCTTGGGATCTTACCCTTCCAAATCTCATATGGAGTCTTACCCTTGTCTTTGACAACTAAGCACCTGTTAAGGTGTAACAAGTACTGTGTTGATGGCTTCACCCGTAACCTGTGGGGTATCATACTCGGCTAACATGCTCTGGCCGCTTCCTTCAAAGTTCTATTCCTTCTTTTAACCACTCCATTTTGTTGAGGAGTTCTTGCTGAAGATGTCTCATGAATAATTCCACACTCATTGAAAAAGTTAGATAAACAAGAATTCAAAAATTTTGTGCCCTTATCACTCCTTATTTTAATAATATTAACACCCTTTTCATTCTCAATGCATGCAGCGGATCGGGGATCTTGTTTATAGTCTCATTTTTCTTGAAAAGAAATATAACCCAAGTGTATCTAGAAAAGTCATCTACTATAACAAGAGTATATTTCCTTCCACTGAAATTGAGAGGAGAAACAGTCCAAACAGATCTAGATGAAGTAGTTGTAACACTCTTTCGGATGAAGAGGAGTTAATACTCTTAAATGAGTGTCTAGGCTGTTTACCTTTCTCGACAGGCATCACATTTAAGATCGCTGGATAAAAGTTTTCGTAATCCCTTGACAAGGTTCTTTTTAGCTTGACTTACTAAGGGTCTTGAAATTCGGATGACTAAGCCTCTTGTGTCATAGCCACCGAGATCTTCTCCACCCTTAGCTATCGAGACAAGTATCCTTGGGACAACTATTAAAGTTGGCCACATAGACATTACCATGTCCGGCCGATTAAAAGTACCTTATACGAGGAATTATCTAAAATATCACATTTATCCCTTGAAAATTTGACAAGAAAACCTTTATCACAAAGCTGGGAAACAGATAGCAGATTATGTTTCAAACCTTCAACAAAATATACCTCGAGATACTTGAATATCCTTGATAATCGAGTACCTACACCTTTAGTCTTGGACCATCAATACTTTGGAAATTTGATAACAGTCTCTTGTTATGGGTCATGTGTTGTGAACAACCACTATCAATGTACCATATGGAAGCTAAGATCTCTTCCTTGAGTGATGATCCCTGTGAATCCTGAAAAACAAATCGGGCTTATAAGGTACCCTAGTGATCTTGGGTCCTTGAAGGTCAAATATCACTTTAGGTAACCAAATAAACATCTCATCTCCAAACAATAAATCAGACTTGGTCTTTCTACCAAATCTGTCTACAATTGTATCACTTTTGAAGGATAACTTGTTGTATTCAGATTGAGTAATTTTCCTAAACTTAGGAAATGTGGGATAACATCTGCTCCTTCCATCAAAAGGATTATAATAAGAATTTCTTCTTATTTTAGTTCTTGGGTTTCGTAGTCCTGATAAGGAGTCCTCGGTGAATTTTTGTTTTCAGTCGAGATGCGATCCTTACTTGACTAATTGGTTTCCAAGGACCAATTTTAACCTCTTTTGATTGATCGGATGCTTTCACAAATTTCCTAGGTTTTTGTACATCTGATTTATTATTTCTATCATAACCAAGACCTGTTTTATCATGGGATTTTTGAGATGTATTAAAGATATGATCTATTCTTTGTTGTGAATTATTAAGTTGACTAATTTTGAAGACTAGCTTCTCATTGTCTTTCTTAATTGATTCATTTTCAGCACACACTACTTCAAATTTGTCTTTTAAAGTTTTCAATTCATTTTCTAGTCTTTCGGGTAAGCTGGATGATGTACTAGCCTCGGCACTGGGAAAACATTCCCCTTGAATGTTTCCTCGGTTTGAATAGTTCATCACCTGCTTTCCTTTAATTAGAATTTGAATTTGATCCTTTAAAGCCAAATTCTCTGTCTCTAGTTGTTTATAAGCGGCCCGAGAGAGATGTCTTTAAATCTCTCAATAATTCATAAATAATAGTTTGATCATGATCGGATGCAGATCGACATGAATCATTATCGAGAAGATGAATAGTAGATTACCTCTTTAGCCATGAGATGATTTCATCATCTCGATCCGAAATTAGATGAGGATGATGAGGATGATGATGATGATTTCTTTGGCTCTTTTTCTTCACCCTAATAAAGTCCTTTGATCTGCAAATCTCCTGTCTCTCTTTTTCCTCTTTTCTTCCCTTTCTTTAGGAGTCGATTGAGGACAATCATAGCTGAAATGTCCCGGCTTGTTGCATGTGTAGTAAGTATCACTCTGTCCGATCTAGAAGTGGAAGGATTTCTTCCGACAGGTGATCTGTATCTTCTTGTCTCGCTCCTGCTTTTATCATCATCTGTAGATTCATCTTCCTTTCTTCCTGATTTGGATCTTGATTTATCCTTTCCTGCAAATCTCAATTTATTTCTTTTATACTTCATTCTCAATTTATCATACCTTTTGGTGAGCAGAGTCATCTGCTCCTTCAAAGATAAGTCGGCTCCTACTGAGACTCGGTCGACACCTTGTCTTCTTTGTCGACAAAGGCAACAGACTTGGATGAGGTGCTCGACTCCATCTCATCCTCCTCGTCTTCTATTTGAATATCATATTCTAGAGCTTTAAGATGAGAAAACAAAGTATGGTGAGTAATAGAAGATAAATCTTGAGTAGCTTTAAGGATATTGGATTTCTCCCTCCATCTCTTGGTTAATGATCTCGTAATCTTGTTATTAATCTCCTTCTCTCGTATAATTCTTTCCAAGGTCAGCTGCTTTGTTGAGGAGATTAGTCAACCTTACGTCTAATCGATCCACAAACTCATTTTCCTTCATTTTGAATGTCTCAAATGCATGCAAGACTGATCGCGACTTGTTCTCTTTTACTTGTTCGAGATCCTTCACATACATTTGCAAGAGTCTACCACATTTCTTTGGCGCTTTGCATCTCTTAACCTTCTCTATCCAATCTTTACTTAGAGTCTCAATGATTTCAGTTCGAGCTACTTGGTCAAGATTGTGGATCTTTCTTTCATCATTTGTCAATTCGTAACTCTTTTTCTCTTATGCAGTTCTGGATTCAGGTGACTTCGGCTCCGGTGCTAGTGCCTCCATGATAAAATTTTATAGGTCCCTCTTCAAGAACCTCTTCCATCCTATCATGAATGACCTTTAGGTGATTCTCCATCCCGAATTTCCATTAATCATAATCTTCAATAGAAAATTCGGGTAAGTTCCTGGACTTCTTGCTTTGTCCAGATGACATGATGAAATGAAGAAACAAAATACTCCACAAAACTTATTAGTAGCACCGTTAGTAATAATAAAGAGAATGAAGAAAATCAAGAAAATTTTAGAATCTTAGTTAAGACCTAAAATCAATATCGTAATGACTTAACACCGCTCCGATACCACTTGTTGGTCCCGATTAGTTGAGTAGATTAGGTAAAAAAGTGTATCACCTTCTAGGAAAAATCTAGAAGGGGGTTGAATAGATTTTTCAGATTTTTCAAATCTTTCAAAATATATTCAAAGTACAAAAGTGACACAAATGAATTCAAAATTAATCTCAACTTTAATAAGATCAAAAGCCATACCGATATTCGATTTTAACTTTGATTCTCGAAATTAATCTTTGAACAATAAATTGTAAATTGAACGAGAAAGATAAATGTAAGCAAGTAAAGAACACCAAATTTTATAGTGGTTCGGATTATAACAATCCTACATCCACTCTCCTTCTCCAAACTTTGAAGAAGGGTCTCCACTAGCCGCTTACTTACTTACTTCACAATCTTACAACTTACAACTTGATCTTCAACTCTTCAAAGTACTCCTAACTCCTTCTAATGAATCTAAGAATTACAGGTTGAATAAAGGATTTTGAAGATTACAAGAGAAGTGTTCTATAAACACTTGAAATGTTTGAAAACTCTTTTGAAAATACTTTGTGAACTGAATAGTGAATAGTGTGAAAAATCAGATTTGCATAAGTGTATAGAAAAATAAAATCTTGACCTATTTATAAGTTTTAAAAGACAGTTAGTTTGTTAGTCGGTTCTAACAAACCGAAAACGCTACTTTAACAAACTTAATCTTGAAAACCGCTTCTTGACCTCACCGATTTTTCCTACTGCCTGCGGTGACTTGGTGAAGACTCGTCTTTCTTATTCTACTCAGCTTGTCTTGACCTCGTGCGAGTTCTTCATGATCGTCTCTTAACTAGTCTTTGACTTAGTCCGATCAGCTTAGGATGAGCACACGATCTTTTCTACATACTTTGTCTGCTTATCCAGTTGATCTTTTAACTCATCAAAACTTTACTTGATCTAACAACATATGCGTAACCTAATAGTAACACCCATGGGAGCACCTGAGGGCGATTTTTTGTCCCCGCGAGTTTTTTTGAAAATATCCATTGGATCCGATCCGACCCGACTAGGATCCGCGAATTTTATTAAATGAGTTATTTCACGGTACAATATTGCATATAAGAATTTGTCCGAAAGAGAAGATTCCAAGCCGGGAAGATGAAGTGACGCCATCGTTAACGTCCCTCCTATTTCTAAGGAAGTGGTAGCGTATGTTGGAGTAGGCCATATGCGAAGACAATTTGGCCCATGTTGGGCCATATTATTCACTCTCCTATGGTGACAAATGGACCAGGATATTTCAACCCCCATTTTTGCAAAGTTCACCACCCTAAATTCTATTTTTTGAAAAAATTCGTTAAAAGGTCAAAAATACCCCTCGGCTTAAATTTCGAACCAAAAATGATCGGTTCACCACCCTTACGCCTTTGTTCGAACAAGTATCATTCACGTACATCCGCAAGCATGAACGGACACCTTTCTTCCTTAAAAAAAGATCGAACATGACCAAATATTGAGAGAACAAAGATCATCCACGTATTTCGGTCGATTTGGAGTCATAATGGTTGGAACTCGTAGTTCTCTTCCCATATATGTAAGTTGCGGTTGTTTTTTAACCTAGGGTTTGAATTTTTGTAATGTTTGTATTGTTTACGTTGGTTTACTACATTTTGTGTATAATGGTTGTGTTAGAGTAGTTTTAATGAAATATGAATGAATATATGTTGGTATTATGATTTTGCCGCCTTTTTCACGAATTTGGGTGAACACCAGTTGTTCAACACTAGTTTGTCGAACAAGCTGATATAGTTCGAATTTTTTTCCGAATTTTTCAAGCATGTTCGAAAAATAGAATGGAACATTTGGTCTGTGTTCGGTATTCGTAGTCGAACATAAGTGTTTCTTGCAGATATTTTTGTCGAACATTTTCTAGTTTTTCGACATTATGTTTGAAACGATTTGCCATATGTTCATTTGTTTTTTCGAACGTTTACTAATTTTTTTGTTTTTGTTATCTTTCAGAACTTGTCATCCGACAAAGATCCATGGTCGGACGAGGAGGTATTGCAAGATGATGAAGAGACGTATATTGGGAGTGAGGAGGAGAAGGAGGATAAAGATACGGACTACGAATCGAAGATGGATGATAAAGATGTGCCGGAAGGACGTGAAATAGTCATGGACTACATGAATATTTTCACGAATATGAACTGTTTGAATCACGTGATGAATTAGTACGGTGGAGTACGGCAAGTGGCAACGGATAATAATATGGTGATCACCATAAAGCGGTCCGATAGTGGTTCGGGAAGAAGAAACCACGTGTGCTTTTAGCTTGTGAACGTGAGGGTGTCTACAAGAAAAAAAAATTGAAAGAAACATCTAGAAGAGAAACTGGGACAAAAAATATGGTTGCCCTTTTTTACTCAAAGGAACCGAGCAAGTTCCTTTTCGGTGGACTTTAGAGGTGAAGTGTGGTATCCACAATCACCCCATTTCTATGTTCTTTGAAGAACATTCATATGTCGGACGACCGACGAGTACGGAGGAGGCATTTGTTATAGATATGTCGAAGTGCAATGCTCCCCCAAATCAGATTGAAAGCTCTAAAGGAGAAGAATGTGGAGAATATTTCGACGATCGAAATATATACAATGCCGAAGGAAGCACAAAATCACTCGGTATTGTGGGCGTTCCCAGGCAAGTACTTGATGAGTCGATTCGTTGCCAACAATTACTTTTACTCAACTGTAAGAAGTGAGGACAGAACCACTCTTGAAGAGTTATTCTTTGCCCATCCGATCTCCATGAAGTTGGTGCGTGCATTTCCACGAGTCTTACCGATTGATTGCACGTACAAGACCAACAGATACTGATTACCTTACTTGGAGATCGTTGGTATGACTTCTACCGGGATGACCTTCTCTGTTGCTTCGCTTATTTGATCGCTGAGAAGGAGGATAATTACACGTGGGCATTGGGTGTTTTGAAAGAGATGTTGGGTGAAGGTTCCATACCTCGTGTTATTGTTACGTACCAAGAGTTGGCCTTGATGAATGCCATTGCCTCTACATTTACGGAATCAAAACATTTTCTTTGTACTTGGCACATCGAAAGAAATGTGTTAGCCAAGTGCAAAGGGGACTTTAAGTCGGCGAAGATGTGGGAGGCATTTATTCAGTAAGTCAACTTAGCTATGCATGCCGACACCGAGGTAGATTACCGGAAGCTATCTATGTCCTTCACCAAAAATTCAGCAAGAAGCCGGTTGACTATGTCATGAATCAATGGTTCAATCCTTACGAGAGAGGTTTGTGAAGGCATGGACGAATTGGGTGATGCATTTCGGAAATACCACCACCAACGAGGTACCTTTAACATCATTTAAGTATTCTTTTATTTTTTGTGAATTATTAACGAACAGACAATTCTTGTTATCTTATATTTTTTTGTTATTTTTTAGAGTGGAGAGTCACCACGGTGCTTTGAAGAGACTCTGGGAAATTCGTTGGGAAATTTCGAGACTCTTTGGGTGAAGTGTGACACTCTCTTTGAGGCGTGTCACACCGTGATTAAAGCGTCGTTCGAAAAAAGTTTAAGTCGCCCAACACAAGTTCTTGCCCAGATTTATAGCAAGATACGAGGTGTAGTATCCACATATGTTTTGGAAAAGTTGTTTGAGGAAGTGAGAATTGTTAAGAAACTGGGTTTGATCCGGCTAGTTGCAAGCATGTATTGAGAACATCGCATGGTCTCCGTGTGCACATGAAATAGAGGAATATGTGTACGCAGACAAACCAATTCCGATGTCTGCCTTTAACCCTTTCTCGGAGGAAGCTGGATATGGAGCCATTAGTTGATGATGTGAAAAAGACATTGACAACCGATTTGGAGATGCGATTGTTGAGATGGTTGATGTTTATAACAAATTTGATGAGAGCCGAAAACTGATTATGTTGAGGAACATGCGAGAGATGGCGTCTCTAGAAACCACCAATTTGGTGGAACCGAAAATAAAGACTGATCCACGTGGCCGTCCAAAATCAACAAAGACGAAGGCTTCGAAAAATCCATGAAAAGGAATCCGAGTCTATTTGAGCATGTTACGGAGGAGGAGGTGAGGAGGCTGCAGTGTTGATCGGAAGAAAGAAAGTAGCCCAAAACAAACGGTAAGAAATTAATTGTGGTCAACACATTTTATTAATATTAGTTCTATAATTTTACTTGCATTACAATTTACTAGTTCTATTTGTGTATAGGCTTCACGAAAGTCTGCTCGATCAAAATCATCTACGATTTGATATCATTGATCCCCGAGGCATACCGAGAGTATGTGGTGAACATTGTAAATGTCAAGGGTGATGGTCACCGTGGATTTCGGCGGTCGCTAGTCTTATGGGGTTTGGTGAAGACGAATGCGCCCGTGTTCGTCAAGACTTGATGTTTGAGTTGTCGCATAATGTGCCGTTGTACGAGGAGGCTTTTAGAATGAAGGAACTTGTTGGCGAGGTCATGAGTCACCTTAATTGCTTTACCGAGACTGCAGCTACTCACATTGGTTCATGTTGCCGTACATGGGCAACTTAGTTGCGTCGTATAATCTTCGTTGCGTTAAGTCCAAGCATGTCAAGATCATACCTCCCACTTAACGCAAAGGTGCCTATAAACCCGAGATGCATATGTATGGCTTTGATTAACAACAACCACTTCGTGCGGTATTTTAATTTGTTAGTTCTATTTGATAATTTTTAAAGGTTGTTTGTTATTTATTTAATTAAATCTTGTGCGGAGTGAACACGGGTGCCGGAGTCACTTTGCCTCCTATTATTACGGCATGGACAGATTGTCGTCGATCGATATCGAATGGATAGCAAACTGTTTTTGGTTTAAAAACCGGGGACACATGACTTAGGCTTATTTGTATTTGTAGATTTGTTAGCTAACAAAATCTGATATACAACGTGTACATGTGTACACTTTTTGCCCATATATATTGAAGTATGTGTATTTAGTCTAAAAATATCATTTTAGGTGTTGGAAGAAAGCTGTATATCTATTGAAATCAAGCTGCACGAGTGTTCGGTTAAAATTTTCGAGCGAAATTGCTATGTTCGAATAAATAATTCGAACAATATGCTATCTTTTGTTTTTTAATCGAAATACGTACATTTTTCAAAACATTTGGTCGAACAATATGCTAATGTACGACTATATTGGTCGAACAGTTTGCATATTTTGAAAATGTTTTTCGAACAAAGTGAGCAATTGTCCAATTTTTATTTTCGAATCAAGCGATTCGACACATGTTCGCATACTGATTAAAACTATGAAAAACTGAAATTTCTTAATTTAATGTGGGGTTCATTTTAGAGTTAAACTCCCATCACAACTTGCCCCTATTCATAAACTTAAATAATATTATTTGCCCTACTTATTCCATCGGTAAACAAACATAAATAACAAAAGTCTTTGGGCATATGCATCATGAACACTTCCATCATTTCTTGAATCGAGACCAAAATTCAGTACCAAACACGCTCTTGATTTTAGTATCTTCTTGATCGATCGGGTTAGGCGAGCTCGCCTCTTTTTGTCCTCGTCAAGTGCGTTCTCGCATTGTTCAACCGGTGGAGTTGATGGAGCCGGTGGCTCACCAAAAGAATTTTCAACCATTCCAAACAAGGATCACCATATTTCTCATACGCATGGGCAAACGCATCCACCTACAAAATATCAAAGATTTATAAATATAATACAAAAAACGATTCTGATATAGACCAAAAATTTTAGAGTTTACCTCCACTAAAGTGCGCCAGAGTGCGGGAGTCGGCATGGATACGGTTTGTTGCTTCATCATATCGAACTCCAGTGGACATTTATCAACTATGAGAACACATGATACCTCTTACGCAACTTCGAGCTTGTATCCAGCAATCTTTGTACTCAAGATTCTTTTTGTAGACCCAGTTAACGGCCATTTGTGCGATGCTGATAGCATCGGTGTTACCAAAACATATTAACATGTTATCACCTATTGGATGAAAGTTGTCGATCGGTGCACGGTTGGAGAGTGCTTGACAAATAAAGAGTCCACCTTGGCGTCCCATTCTCGCTCGTACAAGAATGCTTCTTGTGGATATCTTGCCATATCCGATGATTGAATGAGGATATTAGAATGTTGTGTTATTTTCCGGTATTTAAAGACAATTTTCCAAGTAGGGGGTGAATGAACAAAATCTATTATGTTCGATAACATTAACTTTTTAGCTTTTTTTTGGACAACACATCAAGGACAAGACATATTAACAAGACAAACACACTGAAAAGAGACAACACATCAAGCACAAGACAACACACTTGAAAAGACAACACGCTGCTAAAGCAAATAGTAGTTGACCAATCATTGGGGGATGAATTGAAAGGAATTATAATAATGTTACTAATATTAGCAGCTATTCGTAACATTAAAATTCATCAAGTGTTAAAATTCACACAAATTCATAACAATTGTTTCACACCTAAACGAAAACTCGATATAAAACGAAACCATAAAATTCATCAAGTGTTTAAAAATCACAACTAAACTTCATCAAATGTTAAATATCATGCACGCCTAGCACCCGGCCTCTAACTCTAACTCTAGATCCTGTTGCTCGTCCAACTCCTACACGTAAAGATGAACTTCCTCCTTCCGGTCCCGTAAGAATAGTTATAGCTTTTCGAACTTGCTCTACCGCATCTTCCAAGGTGAACGGTTCATCGATTCATATTTGTCCACAAGATTCGTAAGCTCATTCTTGGCGGCATCAATCCTCACCCACGGGTCGGCTGATCGCAGTGCACGGGAGTGTTAAGTCTCGTTGTGTCGATTAGACACAACAGGTGACCACGATCAACGAACGATCAACATAACCATAAGAGGCCTCCCAAGGTTGCTTGCACATGTCTCCCAAATCTTTCAACGGAAAGTACATGGGTGTCCCACATAGCATAATACTCCGCAAGTACCATCCAAGCTTGTCTTTCTCTTCGGGAACCACTCCTCTTAATTGTAGCTGCAAGAGGAGGCTCGTATCGTTTGAACATATCCATACTTGCCTAAGCACTCTATCGGCATGTACGGCTCGATCACGTCCCCACTTATAATACATCCATGGAAAAACGACACTGCTGGAATCTATAAAAATCTCTCGAGTGGATGGTACGGAGTCCAAGTAACACTGAATGTTATGGAGTACACATGCATTACTTCGAGCTTGTATAAAAATAATATTACAAATTTAAATATACAAATTCTCACCATTGTTGGAGTAGAAGACATCAAGACGTTCTCGGAAGGCTCGAATGCGCTCGATACTTGGGGTCGTATGGGCATCGGGGTGTATTGACATGATAACGGTTCGGGATGTTGAAAGTCAATATTCTTCGGAGGTAAAATCAGCGTTGAAAAGTGTTCATAAATCCAAGCCTGCAAAATAATACATGTCAAACAAGTAATATAAATAAAATTAATTAATTAGCTAATACACATAATATAAATGTTTACCTCCAACAATGTCAAATAACCTGCAATCGACGCACTTTAAATTGTGAAGCTTGGCCCAACTCTCGATACAAATAAGCCAAAGCCGCAGTCCCCAAGCATAATCACTAAACTTAGACATGTCTCTCGTGTCTTTGCAACCACGAGGTGCTTACACGTGTACCACTCTTATCGGCCAAATAAAGTGGTTCCGAACGTGTACAAAACATATGCTCGAGCGAGAATAAAGAACCTCATTATCATCGTGAGACCCCATCATCGGTGCAAATGTCTCCCTCAACCAAGTAAGCTTCACTAAAGATCCACGTACACCTTCAAGAGCTTTTACCGCTTCCCGAGGACTTACACCGAGCAACTCAATCAGATCGTTCAACCCTTGTCCTTTCTCATCAAAGCTTAGACCGCACCGGGATACCATTCATTCGTAGACCAAGAATACAAAAGACGTCATCTAGGGTGATCGTCATTTCACCAAATAGCAGATGAAAGTTGTTCGTCTCGAGTGCCAACGCTCAACGAAAGCGGTGATCAAATTTTTATTGGGATTCTTGTAAGAGGACCTTCCGAGTGAAAGCAATTTCGATTTTCTAAACATACCCTTCCAATGCCGATAGTCTTTTCGGCATCTACATCCCAAGCAAGAAGTTTGACCACGTGACTATGACACTTCAACACGTCCCTCTCGGTCCCTTCAAATATATATCTTGCAACGTGGTTTTTGTAGCCGGGGAGAAGCGGGGGATGTGGTATTTACGACTCTTTATCCTTATCTTCGTCTTTCTCTTCCTCTTGATGTACACCTTTCTCGTCTACACCTTTCTCTTCATTTCCTTCTTTATCCCTCATCATCCTCTTGATCGCCCCGGCATCTTTATCCCCCTCTTCATCATCCGAATACCTTTCTGCCCCCAAGTGTTATCCAGGATGCTCCGGATCGAGAACACTCTTCATATATAGAAGCACTATCAGTGAAGATTCAGCGATTGATTCTTACTATTTTTTTCAATAATTCCTCTTGTTTTCTCTTTCTAGAAGAGGCGGTGGGACGGTCCCTAGCTTTTCCTACAAATACCAAAAATATGGGTGTGAGCGAAAAAAACCAATAAAAAAACAAAAGGTTGAAAGAACTACCACAAATAATTATGTTCGAAAAATTTAGTTGAAAAAAGCAGAATATGTTCGAAAAAAATATTTGAACAACAACATCACTATTCGATTAAAATTGTCGAACATAGACAAGATGTTCGAATAAAAAGTTCGAACAATAATGATATTGCGAAACTAATATTTATGAACATCACTCAAGTAGTTCGACGTAATGTTTCGAACAATAATGATCTTGTTCGGCGTAAATTTTTGAGCAGACACTAAATGTTCGGACATAACATTCGAACAAACACATATGATTCGAACAAAAAGTCGAACATTTACCACACACACGAAAAACCAGATTAACAAACAATAGCATACGGGTTTAATCAAAAATTGACAAAAATTGAATGAAATACCTAATAAATGTATGTTTACAACTAAAACACAAATTAAACACAAAAAATCATGAATAACTCAACTAAATTCATGTAATGCCCATGCAAATTTAACCTAGAAATTAGGAAACATACATTTATCCATGAGAAGACGCAAGGTGACGGAGGCGATCGGGAAGCGGTGCGGCGGCGAGCTTACGATCGGCAGCGATGGCGGACGGCGGGACGGCGAGCGATGGATGGTGGAGTGGAAGAGGGTGAATGAACGGCGGACGTCGGTTTTTAAAAAAGAAAAAAAAGGGTGAATGAACGTTAATTCACGTTAAGGGAGGGAAGGGTATATTGGGCAAAATTGGGTGGTGAACTGAAGCGATATGGGGGAAACTACACAAGGTGGTGAACTTTGCAAAAATGGGGAATATCTGGTCCGTGACAAATATGCTTTGATGTAAGTCCGTCTAATTTGTCAAGCCGCAATTTTCATAATAATAAATTTTGAGAAATAATTAATAATTTAAGATAAAAATCGTGCACTAAAATTTAATTTAAATAAAGACTATAATTTTTATTTGACAATCAGCAAAAGACTTTAAAATTTAAAATCGTGTCTCAAAGCAATTTAATTTAAAATGTCAATTTAACAAAAATAGATTATTTCATTAAACTTCACTACGTAAAACTCCGTATGAAATAAACTAGTTCATAACGTTTCTAATATTAAGAATTATAGTTGAATGTCATCCACCACCTCTCTCCGCCATCAGCTCCTCAATCTGAAAATATTAAAAAAGTATGGTATGAGCAAACCACTAGCTCAGTGTGATCCTCTTGTCAAGACTAAATATAACATACAAATAAAATGCATAACCACAAATAATTATGAAATTCACATATTGACACATATAAAATCTTCATCATGTAAATTAATAAATTAACATCACCTCGTTTATGAAGGTCAAAAAGACCTATCGTCGCCTCGTTTATAAAGGTCGAAGACCTATCATCACCATATTTATAAAGGTCGAAGATATGTCGTCACCTCATTTATAAAGGTCGTAACCTATCATCACCTCATTTATGAAGGCCAAATGATTTATCATCACCTCGTTCATAAAGGTCGAACACTTATCCTCACACATACTTCACATGAATAATAATAAAATCATAAATCACGTTTAATTATGATAAATTATATTTAATTATGACAAATCACATTAATATCATTCACTTTATGTTGCGGGCAAATAATTTATTCATACGAAATATTTAATAAAGGCAAGTAAACCACACCTTAAATCTTGATTGAACTTGTAGTAAAATAAATTGTTAAATTGTTGTATGGAGTGGATTCTTCATCACCTATTATAGTCAAATAAATTTAGAATAATAGTAGTAGTAGTAATTGGAAGGAAGAATAGTTGCTCCTCTTTGAAATTCATTGAAATGGAGAAACACATCTGGGTTTTTACAAATAATATAGAAGTATAGCCCATGAAAGGAATTTTAGGGAACTTAAAATATTTTGTTGTGAAAAGATAGTAAAAGTTTTTGTCGTGAATAAAATAGATCATGGAAAAATGGTAGTGATAGGCAATCGAATGAAAAGTGCTAAATAACTTAAGTTGAATACTCTGCGGAGAAAAATATTTAGTTGAGTTCGTATGATGACAAAGAAAATAAGGTGAGATGTATTATTATTTTTTTATTTAGGGTTTTACGAATTCAATATTGTATTTATAGAACAACGAAGGTAATTTACTTGGAGGGAAAGATTGAGATTTATATATCTAATAAATAGTAAATAAATACGGTAATAAATCTTTGAGATTTAAGAATTTCTCAAGAATAAGAGATTTAAATGGAAATTTGAAATTAATAGTTATCCTTTTAATTTTGGGCTAAAATATTTTAGTATAGTTAGATATTTATTAATTCTACTTATTTTTAAGTAATAATTTATTCTAAAAATTAGGGATGTTATTAGAAATTTGGGCAGTCTTGATCCAGTCCCAATTTGATACATTAATAAAACTTATGAAGAGAATGCTTATTTTAAGGCACGGTCAAGTCAGCCCAAGGATTCGAACCTAAGTCAATGTCGGCTAATGAAGATTATTGGAATTAGAACAGAGGTCGGCGAGGAATCAATTCAGATTGCGATCTAAATCCAGTCTAAGCGAAATTGAGGAAGAAGTGGCGCCCCTTAATTTGAGTAAGAAGAAAAAGAAGATGAAGAAAAATAAAAAAAAAAATGTCGTGAGTTGGAAGGAACGCATAAGGTGAAGTGGAAGAGGAAGCAAGGGAAACATGGAATTTGGGGTTGAAATTAGGGTTAACAAGAAGAGAAGATGAGAACTCAACAAGGCATAAATTAGAGAAATTGATTACCCGGGAAGCGGCAAGAAAGAAAAAGGGAAGCAAGAAGGCAAAGGAGAACATCAAAGGTAAAATTTAATGAAGCATTTAAGTTATAATTTGAGTGGGGCGGGGAGACGAGAGAAGAGAAAAGAGGTCGGGAACTAATACATAAAGGGAGGATTGATTTACATTGTTTACAAGAATCTAAATCAAATAGAGTAGACCACGAGAATAGGGAAATCTATTTGGGGTAATAACTACTTTGAAATGGAAGTGGATCTAGCCGACGGGAATGCCGGTGGGGTGATTTCAATTTGGGATAGGGAGAAGTTCCAAAAATTAGCGTGTGGACTTTAAAAGGACTGGTGGTGGTGAGCGACATTTGGTTAGAATTAGGTAGCGAGATGTACAATTGTAAACGTATATGCGTCGAACACTCCGTCGTCGAGATGGGAACTCTGGAATCAGATTCATATAATTGCAGAGCAATACGAGGGAGGAGTGTTTATGTATTATTGGCAATTTTAATGCGATGCAGGATGTGACCGAGAGAAGGGGCAGAGGTATGTATAACGATGAGAATGACATTGAGAATTTCAACAATTTCATTTGCGATAGCGACTTGGTGGAGCTGCACTTGATTGGGAGGAGGTTCACATGGTATCGATCGGATGGCACGTGTAAAAGCAAGCTAGACAAAATGCTAGTGAATGCCTCATGGTGCAATACTTGGCGAATCAAGTGTTAAGAGGAGAAAGGTGATGGTTGTCCGATCACATTCCGATTTTCATTGAAGAATGTAGAAAGGACTGGGGTCAAACCCTTTACGTTCTTTAACCGGTGGATGCGGCATCGATCATTCAAAGAATTCATCAAGAGAAGTGGAACTCTTTTGATGTGCAAGGTTGGAGCGGGTTTGTAATTAAAGAAAAGGTGAAGCTCTTAAAGTCGAATTGAAGCCTTTGGAAAGATGAAGTTTTTGGGTGCTTGGACAAAAAGATCGAGGATAAAAATCGAGATCGAAGAAGCTGGATTTAGTTGATGATGTTTTCGGTTTGGACTTAGCTAAAACGGAAAAAGGGCATCTCTCTTGGGCGAACTCACGCAAGATATCGATCGGCGAGATGCACAATTATTCCAAAAATCTCGGGCAAAGTGGGTCCAAAAGGGGACTTAAATTCACGGTTCTACCATAATTGGATAAAGTCGAATCGAGAAGAGGAGCGAAATAAACAAAATTTGGGTTGGAAATGTATGGGTGACTCGATTAATGAGGTGAAACAAGAAATTTTAAGCGGAGGCTAGGCAATACTAAAAACCAGCTTTTAACCGGCGAATTTTTGGAGGAGGATATCAAAGTCATAATTTGGAGTTGTGATTCTAGCAGCAATCCGGGGCTGAGGGTTTCAAGTTCGGGTTCTTCAAGGAAGCATGGCTAATTTGAGGGTGGATATTTTGAAAATGATGAAGGAATTCTACCAGTATGGCAAGATTGTGAAGGGTTTAAATCCCTCTTTTATTTCACTGATCCCAAAGAAACCGTCACCTTAAGTCATAGAGGATTATAGGCCTATCTCTCTACTTGGAGGTGCCTATAAAATTATTTCCAAGGCGTTGGCAATTCGTCTCTCCAAATTATTTCAAAGTTGATTTCTCGAAGGCGTATGACTCAATAAATTGGAAATTTCTTGAAGACATATTGATGGGTTTCAACTTTGGCGATAAGTGGAGGAAGTAGATCAAAGCTTATGTGAAATCGGCGTCGGTGGCGATCTGGTGAGCGGCAGCCCATCCGGAGAATTTAAATTAAAGAGGGTTTACACCAAGGAGATCGACTCTCCCCATTCAATTATCTACTAGTAGTGAAGGAATGGGCATGCTTACTCGAAGGGTTGTGGACGAAGGTTTCCTCAAACCTACGAAATTGGAAATCATAAGGTATAGGTGTCTTACTTACAATACGCCGATGATACGGTATTTTTGTTCGGGAGATAAGGAGAATTTGAAGGTGATCAAAAAGAAATTGAGACTTTTTAACTCCTCTCGGGCTTGACGGTCAACTCAATAAAAGTCTAACTCTTTTGTTGGAATATCCAAGATGACAAGTTTAGAGGAGGGTGCGTCCTTGCTTGGATATTAACTTGGGAGTCAATTTCTCTCGTATCTTTGCATTAAAATTGGATTGGATCTGCATACCTCGATAATTGGAAGTGGTTGGTGCAAAGAATTAAAAGCAGAATAGCCGGTTGGGACGGTAGAAATATTTCATTGAGTGGACGGTCGACTCTTGTTCAATCTGTTCTCATTGCTATACGAGATCTATTCTTTATCCTTCTATATCCTTGAAAACCTCTTTGAACTAAATCATAAGGGTACAAAGAACTTTTCTCGAGGCGGGGATAATCAAATTCAAAATCCCTTGGGTCGGTTGGAGTGAGATTTGTAAGGATAAAAGGATAGGGGGCTAGGGGTGAGGGATATTAGGGTATTTAACAAAGCATTGGTGGGAAAGTGGATTTGGAGGTTCTTAGATTAAAAAAAAGATAGTTTATGGGTTAAGGTGATTGAGTCGAAATATGGGAGTTTTGTAAGAGAGGTAGTTGGGGGGTTTCGAAGGTTTCGGTTTGGTGGAGGGATGTAAGTCGTTTGTTTTGGGGTTTAAATGGGTGTGCATTAAAGGAGCCTTGGATAGTTTGCGAGACATGAGTGGGCTTTGGTGATCAATAAAACCTTCAGGTTGCTCTATGTAAAGCTGTCTCCTTGAGATGTCCATTGAGAAAAGCATTATCAATATTCACTTGCTTGAATCTTCCAACCTTTAGTGACAGCAATAGAAAAGACAATCCTCAAAGTTAATGGCTTAATGACCGGACTAAATGTATGAAAATAATCAACACCGGCATGTTGTTGAAAACCCTTTGCCACAAGGCGTGCTTTGTACCGTTCAATAGTACCATCCTTGTAATACTTAATCGAAACACCCACTTGATAGAAATAATGTTCATGTCTTTTGAGAAAGGAACCAAACTCCATGTACTATTGTTAAAGCTTCAAACTCCTTTGTCATGTCAAGTTTCCATTCTGGAATGGATAAAGCTTTGGATACTATAGTAGGTTCGAAATAGCGGAAGAGACATGATAGAGTTTGGGTTTAGAATACCAGATTTAGCTCAAGTAATCATGGAGTTAATATTTTGTGGAATAAGGAATGTAGCGAGAGGAGCGTGCGGTAGTAATTGTAGAATTTTGGGAACTATCGCTTGAGGAGGAAGTATCTAATAGGTGTAATGGAGAATAAGTCGAGGGAAATGAGGGAGTAGATGTTGGAGTATCGGTAGTGGCTCTTTGGAATGACTAGGAGGAATTTAAGCGAGATGTGATAAATGATAGAGATGATGTCCGATTGTGATTTGAATGCATGAGAGTAGAGAAGGGATATTCATTCTCATTGAAGTCAAGCTGTGTTTGAGATATACATGCGGCCGAGATGGATGTATGTCTCTATTCCTCGCCCAAATCGAGGAATCATGTCCCACTTGAGGATTCCCATTCCGTTTTATTTTTTTAATAATTTTTTAAATTATAATAATTAAAATAAACAATATAAAAATACATAAAAATATAAAAATTATTTCTAGACCAACATCCAACAAAAATAGTTTCAAAATTCAACAAGCTTACAACAAAAAAAAATATATTTTTAAATGACATGCTCATTTATTTTTATATTAATTATTAATTTAAAATAATATAAATATTATATATATATATATATTAAAATAATATATTACGACATACTCTTCTAGGATTTTCTAATTTTTTATTAATTATTAATTTAAAATTATATAAAATATAATATATATATATATATTAAAATAATATATTTAATATATATATATATTATTTAAATATTATCGGGGCCTGCGGAGATCGGGCGGGAATCTTGTCCCCGTCCCGTTTATGGGGCATATTTTTCCCCATCCCGGCCCAGTGGGAATTAAAATGGAAATTCTCCCCACGGGAATGGGGATTTCCGCCCATTGCCAAGCCTAGAGACATAAGTAGCCTCTGTGAGAAGGACTATATCCAAGAAAGATACATTTAGATGATCTATATTGAAGTTTTGATGTGTTATAGGACACGAGAAAAGGGGCAAAATAATATGAGAATATCTTAAGTGCGAGGAATTGCCGCATAGAGATTCAAAAAGAATCGATTTGATCCAGTCATAATCTTTATGGGATTCCCGAAGTTATTAATCGAAAGTAGACCGCGAGGATGCACAACCAAAGGTTTTGAGATGAGAGTAGGATGTAAGCTTTTTAAATAGAGAAGAGTAAGGAGTGATATTAGAGAAAGTATTTGTAGGCGGTAGGTTTATTAGATAGACGGCATTGGAGAAAGTAGATGTTGGTCCGGACGAGATGTGCAAGGAGGTGTAAAGTCTAGAAGGGGGTTGAATAGACTTTACCACACTCAAAAACTTTTACAATTGTTCGTGAGCTGAGTGTGAGGTTAGAAAACTTTGCAATTCTTCTACGAGATAGGTACTTAGAGTGTGCTAAGTGAGAAGCAGACTTCGAGAAAGTTCAAAGTCTTCGATGGTGCGGAAGCTTATCTCGTGAGTGTTGTTGAAAACCCTTTCTATAAAAATTTATACTCTTTTTACCAAACTATCGAGATAACTTGATGTTAAACACGATATTGAGAGTTTATCATGTGTGAATCGGCTATAAATGATAATATGCGAAAGCAATAAAAGACACGAGAGATTTTTATAATGGTTCGGATATAATAATTCTATGTCCACTCTCCCGATTCTACGAGAGGGCTTACTATCCACCGAAATCCGGTCTTGTCTCCTCTATCTCCTTGAGAATTTGACCACGAGAATGTTTTACAAGTTTACGCCCTTGGTACAAAAATGATCCTTGAGTTCTTAACTAACTTTAAGATCAATAAAATAATCAACCTTCTCTCGTCTTGAGAAAATGGAAGGTAATTTACAGTTCCTTATCAAGAATCAATTTCTTGAGTAATGACTTAAGTTTGATTCTTTAGTTGAACAAAAAGCGTGTAAATGTAATGAATAATAGGTTTTCTTGGTTTCTTGTGAATTATGTTTCTCGCGTTTAGACCGTAGTCGATTCTAAAATCCTTCACTCCATTTTATAGATCCTGGAATTGACTAGTCGTTGGCTAATTGTCAATCGAGGTCTTCTAAGTAAGGTAAGTAGTCGTTGGGTTGATTTTTGACTTTAGATAATTAATTGATTGAATCCAATCAATTATCTCTTGATTGATTGTCTTGCGAGATTTGATTTTATCGTCGAAAGGGATCGATTATCACTTGATATCTTGATTGACAATCGACTTACTTTGAATAGGATAAACCTCGGGGCTCTCAACCTTGCTATTTCTTCCTCAATGCATTCTTGACTACCTTCCTTTCATAGAATACTTTTATCTCTGCTTGAGCATACTTCAAGTCTTCTAGGCTTCTTGACAACTTCCTTAAAAATAAGAAGACTTCCAAGTCTTCTTGTTAGCAACCATTCAGCCTTCTAATTGTGCGATTTTTGGATCTTCGACTTCAAGTCTTGTCTTGAGTCTTGTCATCGATCTTCGATTCTCAAGACTTCAAGTCTTACGGACGAGGTCCTAGCAAGGTTACCTTAGCTAAGATTCTAACCTATCTAGATCATCGGTGAATAACAGTTCAATCGGGTCCTATTAATCTTAGGTTTTGGAAACATCATCAAAACATACAAATTCAAATCCTAACATGAAACCACCGGTAGGTAAAATCAATACCACTCTTGGCTAGCATAGCAAAACCAACCTCGGTGATGTGTTGTATCTTTCTCTTAACCAAGCCATTCTAAGGCTGAGTATTAGGACAATAATGTCTCATATGAATACCAAGTTTCGACAAATAGGAGCCATAGCAAGAAATTCACCCCCATATCACTTTGGATGGCTTTCATCTTGTGTGAAAAGCTGTCTCTCAATGAAGCTAATAAAGCTGACCCAAAATATCTTTGACTTCACATTTCAAAGCCAAAGGAAATATCCAAGAATACCGGTATAATCATCCATAATAACAAGGAAATATTTGTACCCTTTGTTAGGATTTATATTTGTTTAGTTTTGATGATATTTCTAAAACTTAATTGTAATAGGACCGGTGAACCTTAGTCGAGTTGATGATCTAGATAGGTTAGTTGTTTGGTTAAGGTGGAACCTTGCTAGGCCGAGGACCAAAAGACTTGAAGATGTGCGAAGGCGAAGACGAGAAGACCTAAAGTGAAGAATTTAATCAAGAAGTCTTGGAAGTGTTCTTGATCGGAAGAAAGGTCATTCAAGAAGGAAATAAGACTTGTAGAGTCTTTAGAAGATAAGACAAAAGATATTTATAAAAGGAAGTTAGACAAGAAGACCTTAAGTTGAAGGTAGCAAGGTAGCTTGCTAATGTTGACTTAGAAGACTTATCAAGTTCGAAGATACTCGATTGACGGTCAAATAATCAAGGGATCAATCGGATCCTTGATTAGCAATTCTAGATAACAAGAATCAATCAGAAATCAATTGATTGGAATCAATCAATCAATCAACAAGTCAACTAACGACTATTTATCATACATAGAAGACGATTGACAATTAGCGGCTAGTAGTCAAATTCAAGATCTATAAATTAGAGTGATGGGCTTGAGAAATGGCTACAAATCTACGCGCGAAATATTACCTTTGCAAGATGTTAGAATTATTTCTGCATTTTAATTAATTTTGGTCCAATTGTTATCTTAATTTGAGGAATAAATCAAGGTTTAGGGATTAATCCTCATTATGTCAATGTCGAAGTCAACATCAAATCCCACTAATTAGGACGCATGATTTTTATGATGGGCAAAAATCATGGGTACATGTGTAATTATGTGGTTAGCTGAAAACTACGGTTATAAAAAAAACCCCTAGGCTCACTTCTCATTTCTTCGATACACCATCTAGCGAGAGAGAGTAGAGCTTAGAAGCGTCTTTAAGTTTTGGTATTGTTCCTATTCATGAACCTATAGCAATGGTGGAGGTACTTTTAATTATTTTTGTTGCGTTTATTTAAGCATGAATAAAGAATGTTTCAAATTGCATGCTTATTGCTTATAAATTTTCTACATGTGGTATCGAGCATGTTATTCCTCTGTCTTGCTATTATGCCATAATTTCGTGTATAGTCATATATTTTGCGAAATAGAACTTTTGATATCATGGTTTTTATATGTTAAATTAATCTAGTATGCAAAAGGATAATACATGCTTCTACCTCTCTAATATTTTGTATATGTAACTTCATGATTTGTTTTGCAAATGTTTGATCATCTTTGTAATTTGATGTTTAGTAGCCTTGCATGATTGCATATTTTTATTTGGAGTTCATAATTGTATGAGCTATAAAGTATTTTTATGTTATGTGAATTGAATATAATTTTATTGATTATGGAGTAACCACGGCATCCTTTATTGATTAAAATTATATATTAAGGTTTAAGAATCACATTTATAACATCAATTGTAATTAATCATATGGAGTGTGATAAATATTATCCCACAAGAATTTTTGTTACATCTCCTTGTGACTAATTAGAACAAAATATCAAGTTATATTTTACGATTTACCCACACGGATTAGGAAAGTCTTGTAATTTGATAGTTTTGTTATAAAGTGCAATGAATCTAATTGAATTAAAATTTTAGCCCACGAGGCAACTTTTATGTCACTAGATTCACATTTGACATGCTTGATATAACATGTTATACAATATTATATATGACTTCAAATTTTGTAACATGTGCATATTTATATATTAATGTTGTTTCAACTTTGTTATTTTCTACGATATGAAATGTGATGTTCCCAAGCTCAATGGGGATAATTATAAGGTTTGGAAGGAAAGAATTCTCCTTCACTTGGATGGATGGACATTGATTATGTCATCGGGAAAGACAAACCTCCTGCTATAAGCGAAAATAGCACCCCAGATCAAGTTGATCTTTATGAAAAATGGGAGAGATCTAATAGTCTCTCTGTTATGTTCATAAAGACCAAAATATCTGTTGGGATTAGGGGTTACGTCGAGCATTGTGACAATGTCATGTACCCTATTGAAAGCCATTGATGATCAATTTGTGACATCGACAAAGCATTGGCTAGAAACCTTATAATGCATTTTTCATCCTTAAAGCATAATGGGATAAGAGGTGTGCGCGAACATATCATGCGCATGAGAGATATTGTAGCTCAACTAAAAACATTGGAGGTTGAAATGTCGATTCATTTCTAGTTCACTTCATCCTGTGCACTCTACCTCCAAAATATGGTCCCATCAAGATTTCTTACAACACACATAAAGATAAATGGTCTATCAATGAACTAATGACCATGTGTGTTCAAGAAGAGGGAAGGTTAGCTATGGAGGAGGGTGAAAAAGTGAATCTAGCTACATCCTGGAAAGAAAAAGTCAAATCATGCTAAGGACAATCCTGCTAAGGGCAGTCACGATAAAGTTCTTCCTCAAAAGGACATAAAGAAAGAGGGCAAGTGTTTCTTACGTAAGAAGAAAGGACACAAAATGAAGAATTGCTCCAAGTTAGAGCCGTCGAAACGGACCGACGGGGCGGGCGGCGAGGCCTAAACCTGCAAAAGCCCGTCTTCGGCGGGCGAGCCAAAAATATGGCGGGGCTGTAAAACCCCAACCCAACCCACTTATTGGCGGGCCGCGGGTTTAGGCGGGCCCGCCCACATTAATTTTTATATTTTTTTAATTTTAAAATAATAATTTTAAAGCTTTAATACATTAAATTTATCACAATCAAATAATTTATGTCGGTGATTATCACTTTAAATAAATAAAAATAATATTTATCTCACAAATAAAGTTCATCGTTCATTTATTACAAAATAACTTCTTACAAATTAAAGTTTATAATTCATTAACCATAATAACTAAAAAATATAGTCTCCTACAAATTAAATTTATCATCTATAAATATAAACTTTACAAAATATCCTTAAAAATGATATTATAATTGTTAATATTGTATATAAAAATATTTAAAAAATAAATAAAAATAAAAAAATTAGGCGAGCCGGCCCGCCAAAAACCTGCGGCCCCCAACCCTCATTTTGAGCATGGCGGGGCGGGGCTGGCCCAATGGGCCTAACCCATTTTGACGGCTCTACTCCAAGTACATGAGTTGGCTTGAGAAGAAAGGTACTCAACTTTCATTTGTTTGTTATGAATCCAATATGGTTGATGTTAATCATAACACATGGTGGATTGATTACGGTTCTACAATCCATGTTACCAATTCCTTACGGGGCTTGCAAAACTGCGCGGAAGCCGGTGGGAAGTGAGCAAAATGTCTATTCTGGAAATAAGATGCCCTCTCATGTGGAGGCAATTGGAGCGTGCAAAATAAATTTATCTACCGATTTTGTTTTGATTTTAGAAAAGACATTTTACATTCCTAGTTTTGCTAGGAATTTAATTTGTCTCCCGACTAGTATCATCTGGTTTTTCCTTTAATTTTTCAAACACTCGGTTTGAGTTTATCGAATAAAACTTATGTAATTGGATATGGTATTTTGGTGATGGTATTTACCGTCTTAATTTGCAAAATATTAATCAAGATATTATGCACGTTCATGAAAATATTGGTATTAAATGTTGTGTTGTTGTGAATGAAGAATCCTCTAACTTATGGCACGAGAAGATTGGGACACATCTCAATCAATAGAATTAAAAGATTGGTTAATGATGGAGTACTTAATGCTCTTGATTTTTCGATTTTGAGACTTGTATAGACCGCATTAAGGGTAGCAGACTAACATGTCAAAGAAAGGTGCTAAGAGGAGTTACGAAATATTGAAAATAATACATACGAGATATTTGTAGTCCCGACATGGATGCATAGCATAATAAATATTTCATCTCCTTCATAGATGATTACTCACGATACATGTATCTCTATTTACTCAACAATAAAGATGAAGCATTAGATGCTTTCAAGATCTTTAAAGTTGAGGTAGAGAAATAATGCGGAAAGCAAATTAAGATCGTGAGATCGAGATAGAGGTGGAGAGTATTACGATAGATACACGAGAATGGACAAGCAATTGGTCCATTTGCAAGGTTTCTTCAACAAAATGGGATTGTTGCCCAATACACCATGCACAGTTCTCCGGACCAAAATGGTATGTCCGAAAGAAGAAACCGGACAACTTGTTGGACATGGTAGAAGTATGCTTACAAGCTCCAAACTTCCTAAGCATTTGTGGACTGATGCTCTTAGGGCCAGTGGGTACATATTAAACCGATTTCCAACTAAGGTTGTTCCAAAAATGACATTTGAGTTATTCAAGGGTTGGAAATTGAGTTGGATGCCTATCGAAATAAGAATTTATAATCCTCAAGAAGAGAAGTTGGATCCAAGGACTATAATTGGGTATTTCATTGGATATGCCAAAAAGTCCAAGGGATACAAATTTTCTTGTCCATCTCATACCACTAGGGTTGTGGAGTCAAGAAATGCAAAATTTCTTGAAAATGACTTGATTAGTGGGAGCGGTCAAAATCGAGGATGTTGGTCTTGGTAATGGCTATCTAGATACTCAATTTTCCATTTCAAGTGATAGGTTGGTTGTTATTGATAATGCACATCAAGATCAAGTCAAAATTCAACAACCAGATGATCCTATTCCGTTAGATCAAGAAGTTCAACACATAGATGAACTGTTGAATAACCGTCGATCAACATATACAGGAAAATGTTGATCAAATGTTAAGAAGATCTAATAGAATAAGAAAACCAGCCATATCTAGTGATTATGTTGTGTATACGCAACAATGTGACTATAATATTGGAGCTGAAAATGATCCTGATACATTTTCCCAAGCCATGAGCTATAAGGATTCAAACTTATGGTATGATGCTATGATAGATGAGATGAATTCTATGGCATCCAATAAGGTCCGGGATCTCGCCGAGTTGCCTAATGGTGTAAAAGTCATTGGATGTAAGTGGGCCTTTAAAACTAAGAAAGACTCACAGGCAACATCGAGAGATATAAGGCTAGACTTGTCGCCAAAGGATTCACTCAAAGAGAAGGAATCGACTATGCGGAGACTTTTTTCCGTATCCAAGAAGTATCACTTCGAATTATTATGGCATTAGTGGCTCATTTTAATTTTGATTTACATCAAATGGATGTGAAAACAGCTTTCCTAAATGGTGATCTAGTGGAAGAGGTTTACATGAAACAACCCGAGGGATTTTCCTCTAGTAAAGGTGAGCATTTAGTTTGCAAACTTAATAAGTCCATATATGGGTTGAAACAAGCCTCATGTCAATGATATTTGAAGTTCCATGAAATTATTGCTTCATTTAGTTTTGAAGAGAATGTCATGGATCAATGCATATACCAAAAGATCGGTGGGAGCGAGAATTTATTTTCTAGTTCTATATGTGGATGATATATTGCTTGCAACCAATGATAAGGGTTTGTTGGATGAGGTGAAAGCAGCTTTCTTTCTAAGAACTTTGATATGAAGGATATGGGTGAGGCATCTTATGTCATTGGCAATAAGATCGATAGAGATAGATCTAGAGGCATTTTAGGTCTATCTCAAGAGGCCTATATCAATAAAGTTTTAGAAAGATTTCGTATGAAGGACTGTTCACCAAGTGTAGCACCAATAGTGAAGGGTGACAAATTCGGTTTGAATCAATGTCCCAAAAATGAGCTTGAGTGGGAACAAATGAAAACCATTACATATGCTTCATCGGTTGGAAGCCTTATGTATGCTCAAGTCTGTACAAGACTGACATTGCATTTGTTGTTGGAATATTAGGAAGATATCGAGTAATCCAGTCTTCACCACCGGAGAGGTGCAAACAAGGTATTAAGATATCTTCAAGGAACGAAAGATTACATGCTCATGTATAAACGGACTCGACAATCTAGAGGTTATCTTGGATACTTCGATTCCCGACTTTCTTGGCTGCATTGATTCTAGAAAATCAACATTTGGTTACATTTTTATGCTAGCCGGTGGAGCCATATCGTGGAGAAGTGCGAAAGCGAACATTGGCTTGCTACCTCTCTACTATGGAAGCAGAGTTCGTATCTTGTTTTGAAGCCACCTCCCATGGTGTATGGTTGAAGAGTTTTATGGTTGGTCTAAGAATTGTGGATTCCATTTCTAGGCCATTGAGAATATCTTGTGATAATTTAGTCGTTGTCTTTATGGCTAAGAATAATAAGAGTGGTAGTCGAAGCAAGCACATCGACATCAAATACTTAGCCATAAGAGAACGTTTTAAAGAAAAGAAAGTGGTCATTGAACACGTTATCACTGAATTGATGATTGTTGATCCTTTAACTAAAGGCATGCCACCTAAGAACTTTAAGGATCATGTAGTGCAAATGGGACTTGGTTCCATTATGTAATTTTTCTTATACATACGTTAAGAATTTGTGAAGAAACTCTTATAAAGTTGATATTTTCTCTTATAGCTTTGTGCACAATTTTGTTTTGAGAAAATATTATATTATGTATGGGCCTTGAATAGACATTTGGTTTATTCATTAAGTTGTGTGGATTAATATTTGGAAATCAAGATGCATTGTGATACATGGAAGACAATACTCGCTTTTACGGGACTTGTCGCCATGATTCGTGTGTCTTCTATTTCCGATGGTCATTGACATAGAAACATGTGGACCAAGTGGGAGAATGTTAGAATTATTTCTGCATTTTAATTAATTTTGGTCCAATTGTTATCTTAATTTGAGGAATAAATCAAGGTTTAGGAATTAATTCTCATTATGTCAATGTAAGAAGTCAACATCAAATCCCACTAATTAGGACGCATGATTTTTGTGATGGGCAAAAATCATGACTGTTTAATTATGTGGTTAGCTGAAAATACAGCTTATAAAAGGCCCCTAGGCTCACTTCTCATTTCATCCGATACACCATCCAACAGAGAGAGTAGAGCTTAGAAGCGTCTTTAAGTTTTGGCTGGTATTGTTCTGTTCATGAACCTATAGCAATGGCTGGAGGTACTTCTAATTATTTTCGTTGCGTTTATTTAAGCATGAATAAAGAATGTTTCAAATTGCATGCTTATTGTTTATAAAGTTTCTACACAAGAAACTCAAGCCTAAATCACTCATTCAAATATACACGCTTATCATAATCTCAAGAATCATTCATACTCACATATTCGTAGAATTGATTCTTGCTAGAGATTGTAAAATCACCTTTCATTGTCTCAATACGAGAAAAGGTTCATTATTCTTAGATCTTAGAGTTGGTTCATTGAAGAGTTCGAAGATCAACTTTGTGTAACAAGGGCGGGAACTTGTAAAACTTCATGTGGTCAAATCTCAAAGAGATCAAGGAGATAAGACCGATTTCATTGGATAGTGAAGTCCCCTGTGGAGTCGAGAGAGTGGACGTAGGATCATTATATCCGAACCACTATAAAAATCCTTGTGTTATTTACAGCTTTTTACATATCATTTACTTAATTGTTCATTCATCATCTTTCATAGTTAACCTATTCAACTCTCTAAGTATTAATCGAAAGGTAATCTTTTAAAGGGTTTTTCAAAATACACTCACGAGATAAGCTTCCGCACCATCAAAAGACTTCAATCTTTTTAAAGTCTACTCGATTACACTTAGCACACTCTAAGTACTTATCTCAAGAAGACTTCCAAAGTCTTCGGACCTCACACTCACCTTACTAAAAGTCGCAAAAAGTTTTTGAGTCTATTCAACCCCCTTCTAGACTTTACACCTCCTTACACATCTCGCTTGGGACCAACACCCTTCAACAGATGTATATGAAGCGAGTCCCCATAAATCCACATGTATTATTTCAAAAGGAACAGTAGTAGAATGTATTACGGTAGGAAAATATTTTTGATGCATTTTGCCTAACTTGCAAGGTTCACAAAAACTCTAAAGATCTGCTACAATGAGAAATCAAGAGCATTACGAACTTTTGATAAAGTGGCCGGACATGGATGTCCTAATTTGTTGTGCCTAAGTGCGAGACTTATTAGCGTAGTAGTAACATTACAAGAAAAACTACTAGCAGCAGATGCTTCCGGGGATGAAGATGACTCAAATCCAATTGATAGAGTCTATCTCTAAGTGTTCCTTTCAACAGACTTTGTTGGAGATCAAGTCCTTAACAACACAATAGTTAGCAAAAAACTTCAATAACAACATTATTATCGACAAAAACTTGGAAATACTTATCGATTCTTTGTTATATTTGGCACATGGAGCACATTTTTAAAAGCCACAAAGAGAAGACTAAAGTGTAGGAACAAATATAGAACCAATATTTGCAATAGGAATTCAACAGCCATTACCAACTAATAAGCTTGAATTACCTTAGTAAGGTGCCTAAATTTGCAGATTTCCAAGTTGAGAGGTGACATGGTGTGTGGCTCCACTATCCATGAACCACCTTGCATTAGGCGATAATTCATATTCTCGAAGCAACAGAAATGAATCAAGAACATGAGTAAGGAGAAACTTGATCTTTGTTGAATAAGATTGGCACGATGAGAAAGAGAAGGAGCAGGATTTTGAAAGTGTTAAGCGAGATGAAGAGGAGGCTGGAGGCATGACCAGATCATAAGTGAGTATTATCAAGACCTTGGTAGTTTGAATCGAGATCTCTTACAACAATTGGCTGCGGTGTGATTTGTCTTTCCACAAATCGCGGATGACTTTGTTTTTAGTGAATTTGGACTTTCCTTTGAATTTTTAATTTTGTGAAGAGTCCTTTGGAAGCATAGTTTGCCGAAGGATTTAAGGAAGGTGCTTGCATACCAAAGAAAAGATTCGAGATGATGAGATCTCCGAGCAATTTTCATTTCATGAGCACGGAGAATGGCTTGAACCTCGGTGAGAGGTGGAACAGCACCTCTGGAAGTGAGAGTCCACAACCGCATCATAATCATGGCCAAGACCTCTAAGTATATAGAGAACTAATTCAATATCCATAATGGGTTGACTTGTTGATTAAAGTGCATCTACAACAGGTTCTCATTTGAAGGAAATATTCATCAACCGACATAGATCCTTTCTTCAATGTTTGTAATCGAAAACAAAGGCTCATAGCAATGAGCTTTAGGCGAGATCGAAAAAGCTCATCAAATATATTCCAAACTCGATAGAAATGAGTGCATTTGTTGACATGGGCTAGCATCGACTCGCAATATAGTGAGTAACCAACTCATAAGAAACTAATCACGTCTCGTGTCGCTTAAGAGATTCATCAAATTCGTCCACTTTAGGAATAGAATCAAGCAGAGAAAAAAGGATATTTTCAAATCCATGACCACGAACAAGAGCAAGAACTTGAGTACGCAAGAATGCATAATTGTTGCGATCGAGACGAATTTGTAGAATAATGAATATTGATAATTTTTTTCATTTTGAGAAAGAAAGATAGAGATGAACGAAGATAGATTGAATATAAGCATAAAGGAATGGATGAAGATGAACAGAGGAGAAGAAGAAGATTCAAAGAACGAATGCATTCAAAGAATCAATCACTTGTAATCAATCGGTGGAATCCGGCTCGAGAGATACCAAATTTTGAAACGATTAAAAATTATATTTTTGCATTAAGATTAACAACAATTGTTACAAGCTTTTATATACAATTGAGGCCTCTCCTCTATCCAACTGAATTCGGTTACACCTATCTAACCGTCTAATTTCTTTTGTAACAATCTAATAGAAAGGAATTTAACTCGAGTTGAAGGACTAACTAGCTTACTATGAACTAATACAATATCATATGTAGCATGCATGTAAACAATTTACACCTCAATTTTCCACTCTATCCTCTCCAACTAAAACAATCTTCCTCCAATAAAGTAAAAATGACAAATTTATCCTTACATTTATACTTTTTAATATTAATAAATAATTTTTCATTAAAATTCGAGCCATTTTGGGTTGAGCAGACAAAAATGAGAAGGAGGGAGTAATGGTATCTAAATTAAAATTTGAATTTAGTTTTACAATAAACTTTGTTTAAATAAACCTACTTTTATCTTATATTTAAAAACTTAATTGGAAATGAAATCACCACTTTTTTGTGAATTACAATTTAATTTTAACTTTTGAATTTTGATAAAAAAATTCTTATTTAACTTCGAGCTTACAAAATATCTTATAATCGGAAATGATGTGACATCCTATCTGGAAATATTAAATGACGGAGAATCGCCTGTTAAATTCAAATGACTTCATTCCAAATTTATACATTAAAAATATCCATCGCAGATGGGATACATTATGAACGAGATGAGATTTCAGATGGCAATGGCACAACTACATTTACTGTGGGGTGGCCCTGGCCCCCTCAATTTTTTTTTCCTCTTACTATGGATATGATATGATATATTTGCTAAAATGATTTAATTATGTAAAACTGTAGACTTGAGCTTTGAAGATCAAAGGCTGAAACTTGATCTGAAAGGAATAATTTGGGGCGCAAATTAGATTGCTACATTTTTTATATTAGTTACCTCATACATAAATAAATATTGATGAACAATATTATACTATACTATGTAAGAAATTATATATATAAATACATGATATATCATATCGTGAGTTTATATATATATATATATATATATATATATATATATATATATATTTAGTTTTTTCAGTTTAATTCTTTCAAAAATAAATTGGACTTGATTTTCTCTGTATTCTCTTATTTGTTTTTGAAGTGTAGAGAACTTAAATTTCTGTGCATGAAATCATGATCATCCCAATTATTTGAAGAAATGTTTAAAAGACAACATTATTCATTTTTAATGAAATTCCAACAAGTTAAAAAATTGCATGTCGATGATGATCGAGTTTTATTCTTACCAAATCTGATATTGTAAAATGTTTATGTTAATTAGAACAATAAATTTTTGTCATATTTTAATTAATGAGAACATTTCGACCTTAATTGTAAATTTTTTAAACACTTCTATTTTTATTAATTATATTTTGGCCACCCCACTAAAAATGTTGGTTCCGCCCATGTCAGATGGTATTGTACAATTTCAATTTGCAAAGGATTTCAATTTAGAGCTTAGGAGATTTAAAAAAAAAAAAAGAAAAGAAAAAGAACGAAAGATGGAGGTGCGAACAATTCACTTTAATCAGGTGTGAAACATTGTCGCTTTTACCATGTAGATGACAACATGGTAAATTTTGCTAAGTAAAATATCATATCATTCTCGGTCAAGATATTTTGCTTGTTAGCTCAAATTGAGAAGGATTGTTAAAATGAGATTTAATTTATCAAAATTTGAAAGTTAAGATTAGGTGATTTTATCAACAATTATATCATATTTTAATTATGAGGAAGTTACAATTAATATTTAGATTTATAAATATAACTTCCAATATCTCATAATCTCGTAGCCTCCTCATGTTTCCATGCAACAATAAATTGCATATTAGCTAAACTAATCATATATATGTTATGGGATCGTGACTAATTAAAACCACTTTCATATTTTCTTCAATAATATTTTCATCTTTATAATTGAATTGACAAAAAAATTAAATGTGGCATGCTAAAGTTAGCCACTTGTGCGTGGTGTATGAGGAGAAAAATGACACTTTTCTCCAACTATTTAATTGTTATCAATTTCAATGTCTATATAAACCAATTTTGTCTTTGTTAAAATTACAAAAGAGAATATAAATAATATGGATAAAACGAGGCTGTTCGAAGCGTTCCTTCTGCTTCTCCTCTTTGTTTCATGTAAGCATTTTGGTTTCGTCTTGAGAAAAAAAAAAATTTTGGTCCCATAACTTGTGGGGTGTCCAATTTTGGTCCCAAAAAGTAGGGTGTCCAATTTTGGTCCCAATTTTTCTAATTTGTCCGATTTCAGTCCCATTTTCGCCGAAAATCGAAAACGACGTCGTTTTGGTCACGTGACCGGCATGTGCCGGCGAGAATTGGGAATTTTCTACTGAATGCCGACTTGTCGGTTGACTTGGTAATTTTTATATTTTGAATTTTCTTTTACATACATTCTATTACACATGGAAATAAAATTAATAAAAATAAAAAATAAATGCTGACTAATGAAAATAATAAAAATTTAAAAAATTAAAAACACAAGGAAACAAATTTAAAAAATAAAATAAAAATTTAAAGAAAACAAATTAAAAAATAAAACTAAAAACACAAATTTCGCTTTCTCACTCAATGTCCCCACTCCCCACCCAAAATATCATTCATCTACTCATCTTCTTCCTCAAGAAGATTTCTGCAAATATCGTTCATTTATTCATCTTCTTCTTCAAAACATACACATACAACACCAAGAACACACACAACACAAGAAACCAAGAACACCAAGAAAACACACGTTTTTTCATTGTAAAAAATCGAAAAATAATACTATATTCCAAAACACAAAATATTTAAATCACCCCAAATCCAAAAACCCTAAATCGCCGACCCCAAATCTATTCCAATCGGGCCATCATAATCTATTATAAAATCCCAAATCCAAAACTCAAAAGAAATTAAACAACCGACTCAAATCCAAAACTCGGCGTTATCGTGTGCCGCGCTCTGCACTCCGACGATGAACGCCGCCGCACTCCGACGGTGAACGCCACCTCACTCCGACGGAAGCGCGCTACCCTCTGCAATCTTGACGTCCGACGAACCGCGCGATTCGGGATGGGTTCGCAATCCAGATGGGGGATTTGATGTCCAAACTCTCTTGAGGAAGAAGAAGACGATTTTTTATTTTGATAGGTGAGGGGGATTTTGATTTTGGGAGATTGAAGAAGAAGATCGATTAGGTTTGGGTAATATTTCATTTTTAGTTTCATTTTTTTATTAGTTTTTAGAATAAAAGAAATTACATAATTAATTTAAAAAATCAGTCAACACTCAACAACCACATTAGATTTTAATTTTATTAATTTATTTATCTATGTGTATTAAAAATTGAATGAAAAAAATTCTAAACAAAAAATTATCCAAGTCAAATAGACAAGTCAAGATTCGTAGAAAATTCCCAATTCTCGTCGGCACATGCGGGTCACGTGACGAAAACGGCGTCGTTTACGATTTTCCGCAAAAATGGGACTAAAATTAGACAAATTAAAAAAATTGGGACCAAAATTGAACACACTACTTTTTTGGGACCAAAATTGGACACCCCACAAGTTATGGGACCAAAAACTTTTTTCTCGTTTAGTCTTGCTTAACTTCTTTATTAATTAACCTCTTTAGAAACGCGTATAAGTCAACGAGTCATATAAAACACATGTATAAGGGTGGAAAAAATATCAAAAATTTCGGTATATCATACTTACCGAACCGAAAAATACAAAACAAGCCAATTTTTGATATACCGAAATTTTCAAGACGGTATGATATTGTACTATATATTTTTGTTATGGTACCCATATGCACATTCAAAAATCTCGATATACGATATACCAAAATACCAAAAAATTAGGTATATTTTGGTATTTTTGATAAAAAAATATGTTTCAAGATAATGCAATTTCAAGATGAAACATTATACCAAAATTTTGGTATGAACCGTTATGTACCAATACCGTTCAAAACTCGTTTATCGAAATTTTGTTACGTTGTCGGTAAGTAATTTTTTTACACCAAGATTTTGATATACCGTGTTTCGGTATAATAACGGTATGAAATTTTACATATCGAAAATTTCGGTAAGGTATATATGAAATGGTATTTTCGAACATACAATACCGAACACTATATATATGGTGAAAGTCCATCACATGTATGAGACCACCTTGTAAAAATTTTGGTCTATCATAAAATAATACTTGAATTATTGAGTTGCAAAATCGATCTACTAAAACTTAGCGTTTGTGCTGATTTCGATGTGTTTATATGGTGTGTAGATATTCGAGTAGAAGCAGCAGTATGCGAGGCAAGAAGCCAATTTTTTAAAGGCCTATGCTTTAAAAGCGATAATTGTGTTTCCATATGTGAAAATGAAGGCTATATAACTGGGCATTGCAAGGGCTTCCGCCGTAGGTGCATTTGCTCTAAAGATTGTGGGGGTAAAGGCGACGGCGGCGATGATGGCGGCGATGGTGGCGATGACGGCAGCCTATTTGGTGCAAATAACTAGATTCAAAGCAAGAAAATAAGACAATGAATGTATCATATTAATCTTATCTCTATTGGAAATTATAAATAAAATAAGATTATCATTGCACCTCAATTCTTTTCTTGTCATAAGATTCATCAACATTTTAACGGGGAATAATTTTTTTAAAGTTTGTAGATGGGAGGATAGCAATTATAGGAAAATATGTTTAACTATTTTAATCATTATATTTTAATTTTACACACATTTAGGGTGTTAAATTTTAATTTTTGCACATTTAAACAAAATTTGTTGGAAACACACAATAAATTAATTCGGGCCAATTCAATCTAAATATGTAAATTAAAATATAATAGCCTAAATATATCAACCCGTAAACATAATGTCCAATCATTATATAATTACCCCAAAATTATGAAGTTTTAAAAAAAAAAATCCCCATTTTTGACAAAAACTTGTGTGAATCGGGTGCATACGATGAACTCGCGCTTTATTATCATCGTTACGCACATTCACCGCCACCGTCATGCATATATATTGTCACTATCATATTTACTTATAATAATACAAATGCATGACAGTGATTGTGCATGTGCATGTGATGATAGTGAATGTGTATGCAGTGATAATAAAAATAGAGTTCATCGTATACACCCTGTTCACACAAGTGTTACTCCCATTTTAATGGGACTAGAAACATTCTGATTTGGATATGAAAACTGGGATATAAAGCAGAATTTCGGCCCGTGAAACTTAACTTTCACACATTTAGGTAAAATTTGTCCATAACACGCACTAAATTAGCCTGAATTATGGTTATTTCGGGTAAATTTAGTCCACATATGTGAAAATTAAAATATAATCGACTAATGTGTCGCAAACACAATGTCCGATAATTGTGTGGATGTTTGGTTCCTACCTTTAGAATTAAGGAATATCAATGAAAGGAGAGTGTGATTTTTGGTTGAAAAGTAATCAAATGTTTGACATCTTAAAAGTGAATAATTAAAGGAATAAATTCATTCCTAACCATTTTGGTAATATTAAAAAAGTTTTTTTAATAATTTTTATTAAAACCAAACACTTTCTATGATAATGATAGTCATACTTATATAAACCAAACAACTCAACAATAACAAATATACGCATTATCATTCCTCACTACTTTCAAACTCATCATCATTCCTGATTTCTTTCAACAAACCAAACACCCCTCACGCAAATTGATACTCCTAAAATATGAATTGAAAAAAAAACAAAATTCTCCATTTTAATGGGATTAGAAACATTCTGATCTGGATATGGAACTGAAATATGAAGCAGAATTTCTTATAAAACTGGGCATCTGATAAAAGAATCATTCGATATGTATTAATAATATGAAACATCAAATGAAATATGAAAATTAATATAGAGGAGTCGAACTGATTTTCCTGCCAGATAAAAAAGGTATCACACAAACTTCCTCAAATCAATCAATGCCATCACTTAATACCCACATTATCCTTCTAACTATTAAGAGCCTTAAGGGGAGGAGAGAAAAAGACAAGGGCAAAACAGTCATACTATCTGCAAGCTTACAATAGCAGTGAATTTCTTAAATTCAGAAACTGAAACCACTTCAACATTTGCTCCCACCAAAATGAACCATACTATTTCAAATAAGGATATCAGTGTATAATTTTGAGACAAGCCTCACAAATTAACACACAATTGCTTTATGTTCGACTTTTTTCTGTTTCCTTTTTTTCCTCCTCTCTCAATTTTACATAAATCTAAAAGGAAAATACATAAATGAGTTGACACACACAAGCAATCAATCAATTTTTGTAGCTCCAATCACTTAACTTGCCCTTCTCAAGTATGCCATTTTCAGTCAAGTAATCAACAAATTCATCAATCAGATATGGCCAGGCCCCATCTGGGTCGTAGTTTGATAACGCCGGATCGACTATCTGCATTTATAGGAAAAAGATAAAGTAAAATCAAATACTACTGGGTCTCATTAAAAGCAAAATCTAAGTTTTGCAATCCATCATTCAGATCATTTTCAATCAGTATTTACCCTTGCAAACTCCAGAAGCTGCGCCCAGGTATCGCGAGAAATTGCTTTGTTATGCCGTGCCTGATCATCCAAAAAACAAATGAATGTATCATAGAATGAAATTCAGAAGAAAAACATAAACAAAAGAAAAACATAAGCAGAAGAAAAAAATCATCTAGTAAAATTTGTCAGAAAATGTAACCAAGGATCAGTTCTTTCAGAATATATTAAAGAGGGAAGGGGGCTTTACAGATCACAGCCACATATAAATTAAAAATCACAGTAAACTAGTCGCCTTCCTTAACTGATTCGTTACAAATTATGTAGGAAATTACATTGTTCAGTCTCTTTAATTTTCTCAAAAGCTAAAAGCACTACCAAGCTACATCAAATTCTTAAGGAAGGCTTACAGGAAATGGTTAATAATTATGTTCTGCTTGAAACAACATATAGTAAAGGTGTAAAAATATATGAATGTCAAGGGATTTGGACTCAGTTGTAGACAACATCCCAAACTAATAATATTTTTTTAAAAAAAAACCATTAATTTATATAGTTTTCAGTTATTAATTAAGCACAAGTGGCTGCTTAGAGTGGTTATGTCATCGGACATATAATTATAACTGAAACCATTACGAAACCCCTGTCCAGAAAAAGGCATTTATCAACAAAGACAAATGCTTTTGTTTTGAATTACAATTACTATGCTTTGCGAAATCCCAAAACTTAGAAGAATCTGCATATTGAAGAAATGTGGCAGTTCTGAATCCGCACAAGCAAATCACCAAATTGAACTTTTAGCATCAGATTAGGCATATAAAGAATTTTTATAATTTCAAACATGTTAAATAAGTAGGGTGACTATGTGCA